>CM047393.1:20610500-21860500 GCA_026123125.1 Chironomus striatipennis
AAATTTAATTTGGTAAAAGTAAAGCCGGCAAAAATAATAATAATTCTGATGAAAAAACATTGGAATGAAAACATTAAAGGGTTGGGGGGATGGAAAAACATGGTTTTTGGGTGATTTTTGGAATTGAAATTTTTGGGATTATGTTGGAATTTTTGAAGGTTTTAGCATTACTAATGATTAATAAATGATATTTAAAAATAAATAAAATACTCAAAAACATCAAAAATAGTCAACAAAACATTCAAAATTCATCCAAAAACACCTCGAATGTTTTCAAAACACCACCAATGCTTCACGCCGCATTGCTTTGCAATGTTTTTACAAAAACAATAATGGATGTTGTGAGTTTTGCACTTGCGCATCTTTATCGTTGAGGTCGAAATAAATTAGAAGGAAAAATATTCAATCTAAACGTCATTGATTGTAAAGATTTATTTTGTTTATCGCTAATCTAAGCTTCTTAAGGCATTTTTATAATCACAAAATTGTTGGTAAAGATTTCAAAATTTAATTTTTTCACGTAAAATTATCGTCAATAATAATCTAAAGTCATCAAAAAGCTGAAAAAAAAAGTTAAAAAGTATAAAGCTACACAGACATAAGAAAATAAATTCAAGAGAGAGAGAGGAGAGTGTCTACATATAAAAATATATATAAGTTGCAAACTTGTTCGGATAAAAAAGCAATCCGGACTAGTCGGAACATAACATTCTCTCCACGAATCGTGCAATACATATATTATTTTAAAGTGTCTGCCTCTTATTGAGGAATAAAAAAAAATAATACAAAATTCCTGTCACCTTAAAAAAAGTTTAGTTTTTCACGGCTAAAAACTATTTTCTAATTGTGTGCATTTGTATTGTAAGGCATCCATTACATTTTAATCATACCGTTTTGTTGACTGAAAATTTGTGACGGTGCCTTTAAACAAAAAAAAAAAAAAAAATTAAAGTCGACAATTTTTTTCTCTCTCACATTTCGCGAGCAAAAAAAAAAAAAAGTGTCGTAAAGTGAAAAGTGAAGTGGATGAAAAGTGGTGGAAAATTATATATTTTTTTCTAAAACAGTGTGAAGCCGTGTGTCCGTTTGTGTGTGAAAAGATACATAATTAAAGGATTATTTTGGCTACTGTGTCCCTCTCTCGAAAATAATTTTTTTTTTGCACTAAAAAAAATTGCAATTCAGAGAAGAAAAACAAATCTTTAGAAAAAGAAAAAAAATCTTATTTTTGACAAAGAATTGGGATCTAAAATTAGATTTTTTTTATAACAAACGAGATATATTTTCGGGTAAGAATCATTTTTTGCATAATTTTTTTTTTTTTTTGTATTTTTGTCGACGAGTTTTCCATGCTTTTTTAATGTTGTCTGGTTTTTCTTTTTTTTTTTTTGTTTTGCGAATATTTTTCGACGATTTCATTTTCTCTTCCGTCGACACACACAGCACAAGAAAGACCGGAAAAATATGAATGCAATGCCGAAACAAAAAAAAAAGAAGACAAAAATGTGTGACGTAATTTTCTTTTTACTCGAAATGAAATCTTGAAATTTATGAAAAATGGAATTAATGATATTAAAATAGGGAGCTATTATTGTTAATAGCTCAAAATGCTGGTTGTGTGTTAGACCGGTTAAAGAACTTTTTTTTTCATGCATATTCAGTTTTACTACATTTTTACGTTCTACTGTTGTGTGAGTAGTCGTAGAATAAAAACAGAGACAAAGAAGTCTGTGAGGAAAAAAGAAGAAGTTTTTTTATATTTTTTTTTTCGTATAAAGTGGGAAAACACCTGCACACCTGCAATGCTGTGCTTGTTTTAATACAATTTTTTTCTCTGTTTCTTTCATAAGAAGTAAATAATCGCACATTTAAGCAACACTGAACAAAAATGGCATGCAATAATGACATTGAAAACTGAGTTTCCAGAACAAAAGTTCTTTTGTTGATTGCTTGATTTTCCTCGTCATAATCGAATTTTTTTCACTGCCAATTTAAACTAATTTTTTAGGGTGCATGGGAGGTGGTAGTTTTGGTTTGACATGCGGTCTGGAGTTGATTTTCATGATTTAATGGGTTCAGTTCTCAATTTTTCTTACATTTGGCGAAATTAACTTTTTGGGTTGTTCACTTAGGGGCCGTTCACTTATTACGTAACGCTAAAATTCGGGTTTTTACCCCCCTCCGTAACGCTTTTAACAAAAGAATCTCGTGTAAAAACAATATGGCGTAACAAATTCTCGGATCCCCCCCCCCCATTCTTCCTCCAAAAATGGTTTTTGCTACTTTTCGTCAATTTTTTTTTTTGCTTCGGATCTAAAAAGTTCAATAATATCTAGTGTAAACTTCGCGAAAATAGGGGAGTTTCAAACCCCTAAACCCCATTGGCTGCACCTCTGAAAAAAGCGTTACGCAATAAGTGAACGACCCTTTATAACGGGGAGAAGGGGGTCTGTGTAAACCCTGTTCTGGAAAATAGAATTTTTTGTTTGAAGACTTTGTGACGTTCTATTTTTTTTTTGGTTTCTTAATTTGGTTCAGTAACACCGATTTTAAGTAGTTTCAGACACCATGACATATTGTACCAACTCAATGCCAAATGAAAGCTACTTCAAAACTTATTACCTATAATAAATTTTGTGAACTTCGCTTAAAATACTTCTTATCAAACAAGTGATAAGAAACTTTGATAGGATTTGAACCCAAGCTTGAAAAAATAATGAAAATGTTTTTTGACTTAAAATTTTGTTTAATTGAGTTAATAATCCATTTTGTTTATAATCGTGAACTTGACATTTAATATTCCTTAAATATTTATGAATTATTATGTCTAATGTTTTAAAAATTTTAAGTAATAATTTAATTTTTTTTATATTATTTAACCCCCTTTAAGTTAAAATCTGGTGAATCATACCAAAATAACAAAATTTCGTAGACACCATGAATCACAATATTCCATAGAAACTACACATTCTGTTCATGATAACAATCTGAATACGTCACAAAAGTACTTATAAATGCAGTCAACCCATAAAAAGCCACAATTATTACAATTTATGAAACTACATTTCTCAAACTTCAATGACTCTATTGACCCTCATTATTCCTACTTCTATGTCTTCATGTCACGTGACAGTGACTCTTATTTCTAATTGCCTCAAATTTCATCTCAAAATGCGCTCAGAACTGAAGCTATAAATAAAATCCAATAATTTTTATATTCTCAACTTCTCATTCTCATTTTTCGTGTTTTGATATTAATACATTGACATATCACGTGCCACATAAGCTTCTTCTTTTGCTTCTCTGTGAGCCATACTCATTTTTTTTTTTTGTAAAAAAAGTTATCCAACTTTTATGAATGTCAGGGCTTGTTCTATTTGTTCTTTTTCGTGAATATAAAAAATAAGAGAATGTACAACATTAGTCCATAAAGCAATTAATCACTAAAAATAAGCTGAATTTTTTTTTATTCAATTTAATTTTTTTCCGTCATGGCAAAATGCATAAAAAAGTCATAACTCGTTTCCATATTTTTTCATTTTATCGATTTTACTATTTTACATGTTAAAAATTAACGATGCAATGGCTCGAATGGGGACTAGTCTCATATTGCTTAATTTAATTATGAAGTTTTCACATTTGTCTTTGTGTTTTCTATTTTTTTGGAGCTACAATGTATAGTGTCATTAATTATGGTCAAATGCGTTGATGATTTCCATATTTTTTTTGAGTATTTATGTGAGTGATAATTATTGTTGGAATAAGGGGTTGGTTGAGTCGTTACAGAAATCATAATTATCATAATTTTGAAGGAATTAATTATGTGTCGTGGGATTTAATGGCTGTTTTTAAGAAAGTAGTTAAGGAGGGATTAAAGTTAAATTTGGAATGGAATAATATTAGGGTTTTTGGAAATTATTTTTTTGATGCATTTTGCATTAATCAAGTGTTTCCAATTTTATTGAGTCCCTCATTATATCTTTAAGTGGAAGGAAGTTAGGGTCTAAATTCTTAATCTCCTGTACAAACGTTTTAAAAAGAAATTAATTAATTGTTTTTTGAATTAAAAACAATTATGTAGTTTCGGTGATACCTACTCCAAATATTTTCCAACATTTTTTTGGTACCTTAAAAATATAATCTAAATACTTTAATATAATATTAGAGCACACAAATATTATTTGTTTTGATAGAATGATTAATCACTCTAGTTATAAGAATACTGAATGTATTATTATGCACCAGCATGTTGTTTTGTTGATTCATGGAAATTTTTATATGAATGACTTTATGGACTTTATGGATGTTAATTTATTATCCATGTGTTGTAAGGATCGTTGGTGTAGGGAGTGAGGTATATTAAAGGAGTTTTAGGCTGATTGAAGTAGCTTAGTTCACAAATGAATTGATTTAAGCTTGATATTCGTCATCAAAATTAAATTTATCTCTTTAAGTCCGTTCACTTAAAACGTTACGTAACAAACGACTTTTTAGACCCTTTTTTATGACCTTATGATCTGTTACAAAGTTCTAGACCCCCTCCATCTAAAAAACGAACGTACTATAGTAAACGACTCCTTGCTAGTAATGGACTATTCGTTTACTTTAATTTGCATTTATTGAGTCATTTTCCTTCAAAATTATTTAAAATTTACCAATCAATAAAATAATTAAAAAATTTTTAAAAGCCAATTTAAACGAAATTATTAAGTAGTCATCCCAAAAACAGACAGATAACATGCACAAAAATTTCACAATAAATTAAATTGCAATGCAGTTACTTCATAAAATTTATGACACATTTATTGTACTTTAATATTTATGATGAATAAATTTTTTTGATATTAAAATTGCGGTAAAATAAACCACTTAATTAATAATTAATTCAGTCATGAAAATTTCATATGAACTGTAAATAAAATAAAATTAAAATTTTCGTTGCCACAAAAAGAATGAAAATAAAAAATTTTCACCCAAAAAACAATCAAAGACAAATCAAATGTCGACATACGGACGAGAGATAAAATTTTTTTATTTTTTTTCTCGAGAAGACTCACGAAAAAAATGAACAAAAAGAAAATATCACATGAAAATGAAATTGAGAATCGACTCTGTGACAGAATAAATATATCTGTGTGCATAAGCAATCTTGTCTTTATTGTGTACGGATAGATGATTGTGTACAAAAATATTCATAGTACGTATACATCAAAAATTTATTATTATCAGACATAACATGAAATCTCATCATTAAAATGTTATGGTTTAATAGGCGACTTGATTTAATCAAATTAGATGTCGATCGATAATTTTTTTTTCGTTCTATCTATTGAGTAGAGCAGGGAAGGAACTAGAAGATTTTGAGAGGAATTTTGGTTATGTTTTTATTTAATAAAATATTTAATTTTTTACATTTTTGGACTTTCAACGGCTCTGGAATCAAGGATCCTATTTATTTATGACGTTCATCAAAAACTTGGGTGTAGCAGGAATTTCATTAAGGGGAGGAGGGCGCAGAAAATTTTTCTTACTACTATAGTAACTTCCTAGAAACTTTCCAAAAAAAAAATTTTAGAAAATTTTCTTGTGTAGAATTTTATATCTAAAAGGGGGTGGAGGCCGGGCTTCCTTGGACCCTCTTTGGCTACGTCCCTGCCTCTTGCTCTAAGTCATAAAATCTTCTGTATGATACTGTCACACATTTTAAAAAATGACCAGTGACCCTAAAGTATAAAGAAAGACAAAGAAAAGTCCACTCAATTTAATTTTAAGACTACCTCTGATTTTTTATTAAAAATTTCAAATCCTAAAACTCAATTGATTAACACTTACTTGATGAAGTCATGAGCATTAACTTTCAATTCATAGAAACTTTTTTATCTAAAAATTTATCATAAATGCTATAATTTTCTCATTCATCAATAAAAGTTAATGTTTATTTAATCAAATAAGTTAATTGATAATTCATTCACAAAAAAAATTTTTGAGAAGTTCAATTATCCAAAAGCCATTGAACTATGGACTAATTCTTTTTAATTAAGTTATATTCAAAAACCAAACAAATTGAGCAATTTCGACACAATTAAAAGGCAAACAAGAAGATAAGTAACTTTGGTCTTTCATCTTGTGATTACGTCATAGAACAGATCAGATGACGCAGAATGAAGTCATTTGACATTATAAACTCGAGATTTTTATTTAAATCTAGAAAATGTTTTGCATATTCTGAATATTAATTTAATTTAATTTTTTAAGTGAATTAAGAATTTGAAATTGAAATTCTTATTTTTTTTTCAAAACATCAAATTTCACTTAATCAAAAGTTTTTTGGTCATTAGAAATTTTATAATCAAAGATAATTTTCTAATTTCTATGCAATGCTAAAGTAAAAAGGAATAAGAATTATCAAGCTTCATTTCACATCAAAATTATGTAAAAGAATGCCAAAATATTCAAAATTATTTAAAATATCTCACGTTATGCAAAAATCAGTCATCTAACTTATCCAAATACCTATTTCTAGTATTTCTTTAATAATTTAGTGCCATATCTACAGATCTGGAAAATTCGAAATGGCAAATATTATTATGTACATATTTATCCCCAAATGATATTAAAAACGACAGAGATAGGGATAGAAAAAAAAATTAAAAATTTAAATCACAAAAAAAATCCACATCATCTAGTCTAGTGGATAGCACAGTCAGTTAATGATAGTTTCATGATAGAGAAAAATTCCATCAAAAATTTTCAATAAAAATTATTTCTGGTAAATTGAATGGGTAAACAATGAACCATTAGAACTTTATGATGCATTCAATAAGAAAATTTCTCATCCTTTCCAATTATTATTATTTTTTTGTTTAACATTTTAAATGCACTCATAGTTTTATTCAATAAAGTTTTTTTTTTTCAAGTAGTGTCTGTGTTTCTGTGCGATTAGCATGAGAAAACATTCATTCAATGTGTATGTTTGTTTGTCTTTAATACTTATATATGTACGTACATAGTTCATAACGATTATGGCATTCTGTGCAAATTGAAATTTAATTTGAATATGAAAATATTGAAATAGTTTTGTGAGCATTGACATTGAGTATGTGGTATGAGATGGTTGAATTGAAAAACGCAGTTTTCATTACTTTGGTTTGTTGTTTTTCATGCTGTCATATGCAATGTGGGGAGGTTTATGGAAGTGTCTTGTTACTTCTTATTTTAGAAGAGATAATTTGACATTTTAAGGATTCATGTTGGAGATGAGGTGTGCTGGGGTATGGTAATTTATGAAGCATTTCAAAATTAGTCTAGATCGTTTGATGCAGACAAGGGAGTAGCTAGGACGATATCCCCCTAAGAATTTTGAAACGTGCTCTCAGCTGCAGTGAGAGTACTGTTCAAAACTTTTAGGGGTGCCCGTACCCTTCTGGCTACGTCACTGGATGAAAAGCAGTATGTCTTGATACACCCGAATGATGATTAAAATTTTTGGGGCTTTACGATTTTTTTTTAAATCACACTTTTACCCCCTTTTCCAGAATTTCGGCTATCACACATCACTAAAATGCTGCTAACTTAATAATATTGAATTTTGTCTGAGGTATCGTTCATTTATTACGTAACAAAATAACGGTCATATTTCAAAAAAGAACAATGGAATTCTCAGAAATTCTATTGTTTTCCTCTCGACCCCCCCCCCTGCGTTACGTAATAAGTGAACGAGCCCTTAGTATAACAGTTGAAAAATTCCCTTATTTTGCAGTTTCCAAGCATCTTCAAAATTCAATCTGAACAATGTAACATCACGACATATAATACTGCCATACCCTAATATAACTTTTGTTATTCCATAATCTCATAAAATATCGAACTCAGTTCCCAGACACATTTGTCTCCATTTAGAATCCAACGCAATGTTATCATTAGCTAATTCCTTGTCAACATATACTATTGATGCCATTCAACTGATATAACAAGACAAAATGAAGAAGTCACTGGCATCACCGGTTTTTCTATCTCGCGTAAATTATGCAAAAATATTTCTTTTTTTAAAATTCCGATCTAAAATAGGAGTTGGAAAGATAGAGAGAAAAAAAAGATTATTTAAAATGGAATGTAATGAAGAATATTATGCTACCTCCACTTTATCATCATCCCATCCATCCACACAAAGTGAGAAAACAAATCTGACAACTAAATTAAAATCAAATCAGATTTAATGACATATAGATTCACAAATAGTAATAAAAATGAAAACAAGTCGGGACAGAAACGGCAACAAAAAAAAGTAAAGTAGAAATGAGAAAAAAATAGAGAGAATATGAGAATAAAAATAAAGAAACAGTTCCAGTTGAACAAGATCATTGACAAAGCCACATGTATGTAAACATTCTGGGATAAGAAGAGTGAAATATTTTCTAAGGTCGCTTTAATTGGATGTCGATGAAATTTCACACACTTACGGTTAATGATCTTTACTTGTGTGGGTTCTTTGTTTTGATGATTTTCTTCTCATTTTTTGAGAGTATGGAATGAGATGTTGATGAGAAGTTTGAAGGTATTGAAAGATATTCAGGTTTATGTTTTGATTGATCGATTTTATAATGAGATTTGATGCAAAATTTTCTATAAATAGGTTATGTTTCTAAATTATTCAAAATAAATTCTGTGCATGAATTTGAATGGCGATTTGGGTACCTAAGTACTATCATAATGAAACTAATGAGTTACACGAACTAAAAATTCATAAAAATACGTCGATTACACAAAATTTTGTCTATTTTGCAAATACATTATCTACTTACCATTATTTACATTATCTACTTCTGTCCAACTACACGAAAAATAATAATTCTTCATAACTAGTAATTTAAGCTTCAACAAAACCAACGTTTATAGAGCTCATAAAAATCGTGTTAAGAGATAGTAATTATAGCGAATATAATTGCCATTAAGTCCAAACCCAATTTAAAATGGCTTTATACGCAAAGTTGCATGCTAACAATGAAAACTTATTTACATAAGATTAAATATAGTAACATTGCGTGATTATGGGTGACAATATGTAATCGTTGAACTTGACCTCCAACTGTACAACGACCATAATAACAAAAATAAAGGAAAGAGAGAGAAAATGTGCGTAACGGAAAATTGAAATATTTTTATACATGCGACATAATTTGCGATTTCTTTTGAGTTTATTTGCAAAATGGAAATTAAATGGTTTAATTTGAAATTTAATCTAAAAATGATTTATACAACCCGAAAGGCAAAGATCGATTAATCGAGATGAAATCCAGCACCACTCTAGCTTAAATTGTATTCCAGCTTGGTGCTGGATGTCATCTCGATTATCCAAACTGTGCTTTACTGGGTAAGATTTAAAATCTATAATTTAACTTTTCCATGATATCTAACAGTTGGTAATTGTAAGAGCTTATTGGAAAATTTATTCTAATCATATCATTTGCAAATTTCAACAATTTATCAATCCAAGTAATCAAAACAATTTTACATAAAAAGTTTAATCAAATCAAGCTTTGAAATTTGTATAATTTTAATTTTTCAAGCTAAAGTCTGAAATTCAAACCGCATTAATTTTGCAAAAACTGCTCCAAAAAAAAGTATGCAAAAAAGAGAGAATAAATAAATTTCGTATCATTTTCTATTCATCAACTATTACTGTTATAAAGTTCATTCACATTTGAAGTTTTATTTAAAAAAAAAATATATATCGCGAATTTCTTTTCTCGCTTCTCATTCTAGATCTACTAGACGAAAAAAAAAGTTTTAAGGCAAAAGAAGACTCAGCATTTGCTACAGGAAAAAAATAATTTCTATTTATTTCTTGCTTGACGTATAAATCATAATAAAAGGAATGCAACAACCACGTTATAGTCCAGCACCGCAGAGTGCTTTGAGGCCTCCAACAAGACCACCAGCTCCGGTAGCTAATGTAAGTAGCAATTTCATTTCACTTTATTACTCTTATTAAATTGGAATCTCCGTTAAGAGAATATCTTTTTTTTTGTGTGTTCTACGTCTACGTAGTCTGTGCCTTCCCGCAAAAAAATTATATATATGCAAATGAGTAATTAAATTTGTGAGACATACCTACAATCATACTTGTTTATTCACGTCGAGTATGAACACTAATTCATTTTTATTTAATCTTATCATCATCATCCATTGGAGATGTCATTTGTTTGCTTCATGATTCAATAATTTAAAATAAATTAAGTGCATTTTAAATTTATTTAGATTTGAGTACGGCTACTCCATGCAAAGCTCAAAATTGTACTTGAACTTGATTAGTCATTTAGATGGAATTTGAAAAAATTTAAAAAAATTTATTTAGATTCATACAGCGATTGTCAATTGGCTGATGATTTATAAGATCTAAATATGAATGAGTTTCACTTCCATTTTTGAATACAAATTAAGTTTTTATTTTTGTAAGCTATTCAAACTATTTTCATAGGCATCGAGCTGACTTGACTGACTATTGTTGATCGTCAGTAACGAAAATGAAATAAATTTGAATATGAAAATAGCAAGAAGTTGGAATTTCTTCTTATTGCAGTTGATTTGAATGAATTATTGCTGATTTATGGGGTGTTGACATGATATTGGCGATGATTGGAATTGTTTTTGTAGTTGATTGTGGTATGGGAGGTATTTGAATGTTGGGTAGCATGGAAGGTGGGAAATATTGCAAATTCAGTCAATTTCGAGGTTAATTTGATAGAATTTTGCAATTATAATATATGAAACCGACGTTTGGTGACAATTTAATATTGAATAAAAAATATGGATATTACCCTAGTAAACAAATTCGACCTAATGCATTCCATTCATGTTCCTAAGGATGGTTAATGAAATACATAAGGACTATTTTGGTTACATGGGTAGTTTTAAATAGCAAGGGAATAAGAACTTAAATACCTTGAATCCTAATTTTATATTACTTTCTGCCAACTTTTTGCAACTTAATGAATTAAAAATGCATGTAAAGCTACAAAAAAATTTTAAAAAAATTATTAAACCCTAAAACCTGAGACAAATCTATTTTTATCAAATTTACAACTACATTAGAGTTTTAATTAAATTTACCAATATGTGATCAGGCCATAAATGAAAGGAAGTGGATATCATTGTTCTGACATTGACACGATGGATTTAAAAATATTCTACCATTGAATCTTCATCTCTCGACCATCAAAATCATTTTTAATTTATTTATCACACAAGAAAAAGTTTATCTGGAAGTAGAAATTTATTTATTTTTTTTTGTGAAAAAGAATCGAATTTTAAGCATATGGAAAACTTTTTTTTCCTTCTTTTGCTGCCTCGTCGTTTATACTATATTTATTTTATTTTTCTACCTCGACCAACTAACAGCAAATAAATTGAAGCCACAAAAAAGTTTTTTTTTTCAAAAAAAAAAAAAAAAAAATGTTTTTGTTTGCTGTTTTTGTGGTGATTTTTGGTTGCTTAAATATTTTTATGTTTTGGTTGTGATGAATTTTTTTAGGATCTGATTTGAAGTTCTTAGTAGTTTTAAATCTGTAAAACTTTAATTGTAAATGCAAATTAAGTTTAAAAATGAATGATTATATATTTTTAGAGTTTTTTAAAATTGAAAATCATCTTAGGGGTCGTTTACTTATGAATTCCATTTTTTTGGGGGGGGGGGGAAAAGAATTTTTTTTTATGAAGATTTTGAGACAGAGGGGGGGGGGAGGTGAGTCTTAAAACCCAAATTTTTGATGGACGTCATAAGTGAACAGTCTCTTATCTCTTCTTTCTAAAACAGAAATAAAGCGTATTCTGACGAGCTTTAACAAATCACAAGAAATATTCAACAAAATTCATAATTAAAACACAAAATGATAATAAACATCAAATTAATTCGTACAAAAAAAGATCACATAATTTTCTTTACACCCACCTTGAAGCATTTTTAAAAGTCACATAAAAGAGACCACAGAGAAACTCAGAAAATAAGATTACCATCGAAAATAGGAATTAAATATCAGAATTCATCTCCATATAATTTTTCCATCATGATTTCATTAAAATATTAATGCAAATGATAATTAATCATATTCTCAGCGAGTGAAAGTTGAGACATTTCTATTAAAGTTTAGTTGGTCTCTACTTCTTGAACCTTTCAATCATGTCTTCATTTCTATGTTATGTTAAGTATAACTCCACCTACAAGATGTTTTTTTTTCTTTCATTATTTTCTGGAAATGTCAGAGTGAAATTCACTTATGAAGAATGGGCAAAAAAATGTGTGAATGTATGGTGAGGATATAAGTAGGAACCTTATTGACTAATAAAGCGCAATCAACTTGATAATGTCATTGTTCTCAATTTCTGATATAAAATTAACACAACTGGCACAATATGCAAATTAACATGCTAAATACATATAGAATGTGTCAAGCAGTTAATGCCATCAAAAAATTTTAATGACTCCTAATTTAATGGTCACGACTTACAGTTAAATTTTTATCTTCATATATTACTCATTTGACTTGTCACCAGGCGCCTAGTGTGAGGCTTTTATTCTTTTCACCTGTGTGATATGAAATAAAATCTGAAGGTCGTAATGTGATCAGGTGGCAATCATAAAACGGCGAGAAATCGAGATTTGTTGATTATTATACGGCGAGGGATATTAAAATTAATCGCGAACTATAATAAACTTTTCAGTTGACCATTGTGCTATTTTTAAAAAATCGGCAGGGATATTGTTGTTAATTCTTCATGATTTCTATGATTACTCATTTTGAAGAAATTCAGATGTTTACTAGATTGTAATTTTTATTGGATGTGGAGATCGTGGAGTATATTTTAGGTTAGTTGAGGTGAAAATATTGAATAATTCGACTCAGTGGGCTAAGAGATATAAAATTAGATGCTGTAGCATCAGAAAATTGAGCTTTTGATAAAACATTCACAGGTTCGAATCTCATTTAGTGACTGAAAACCTTTAAAATTAAATAAATAAATTTAATCCTTTTAAACTTGTTTTTAAATTACTTAAATCATCCAAGCCAAGACATCCAGCCATTCCACAAATTATCCAACCCAAAATCTCATTGATACACAAAAAGCAGACTCCCAGTAGAAAAATAAATATGTTATCAGAATAATAAGAAAAATCAATTTTATGATGTGATGATGTATTGCCTCACTCTCTTTATTCTTGTCGTATTTATAAGTTGATATTGCTTGTTATTGTGTGCTTCACAATTTCGATGTTTGTTGCTATAACAATCGCACTGTGCTGAAAATTTGATAAATTATTATTTGGTTGCTTATCACGGAGTTAGAGAGAAGAGAAAAGTGGAAAAATTGTTATGATATCAAGATGAAGTGGATGGAAATGAAGGGAAAATGAGAGAGAAGAAAATGTCGAATAAAATTGAGTGGCTGTGCTGCTTATTTATTTTTCTTCCTCATTCAATCCATCAAAAGAGAAACTCGTAAAACTTAAATTAATTTCAATAAAATTCTCATTGCAAAAATTGACAGATGAAAGAAATTTAATTTTCCATCCATCGTTAAATTTCTGTTCGACAAGTTTGGCATAATTTTATTTTTGATTAAATTTATTCTATCAAACTTTTTTCCTCCTTTTTAACTCGTGTTCAGCTTTTGACATTTTAGATGCAAAATGATATGATGCAAATGATATTTTGAGTTAAAGAAAAAGATTAAGTTTAATCGGTTTTTGAGTTATGAACTTTTGAGATTAGGATTTGAGATTTTAGATGAGTTTTTGGGTTTTCTGGGATTTGAACTTCTGTCTTGTTAGATTTACTAATTAAAAATTAGTTTTTGAACTTTAAATAAGGTTAAATTGGTATTAATAGGTTCTAAATGTCACATGTTGAGTTTGAAACCTACGAACGCTTCTACTAGACACCAAATCACAAACCACAACTCTAACAATGCACTTCAGCTTTAGCTACATACTAAACAAAAACTCAAACTAAAAGTCTGTTCAATTCATTTTCTCATCTCGATTCCAACCCTTAACTTACATTAATTCCAATTTTATAATTCAAAAAAAAAAAAAAGCGAAGAAGAAAGAACTCATAACTATACAGCATTTAACGATAAAATAAGATGTAATTCCAATTTTATTCTGTAAACTACGTCTTATAGTTCCACTGTTGCTTCAACTTGCTCTTAAAATATTTATTTTATGGTGTGTTTTTCCTACATTTTTTTTTTGTATTTTTCATTGCTTGGAATGTAAGCAAAATGTAATTCTGTGAGATTACGTCTCGAATAGCAACAGAAAATTTTATTCAAAAGTTATATTTTTACTTCTATTGTAGATGTAACTACCGTATTAAAATCCGTGTATAATTTTGCTTTTATTTTTAAAATGAGGAAAAATATAAAAGATTTTCACTTTTTTTGAGCATTAAAATGTAAATTTAATTACATTTCTACAATTTTTATCTCTTTGATTATTTCTTTTTGTTTTTGTGTAATAATAAAAAGTGTTTTGACTACAAATTATTGATAAATCAGATTATTCTATTGCGATGTTGTTGTTTTTTTGATTATATTTTTGAGATATTAAAATCTATTTTTGATGAATTTTTTTTTTTAAATTTTACTGACGTAGTTTAAAATTATCTGAAGATGGTGAATAATTTTTTGTATGACGTAGTTCAAACATCTTGAAATTGACTGATTTAGATTCTTTCTTAAAGTCCAGCCAGTCTAATCATATTCTTTACTAACCAAATCTTAAGTACAGTCTCTATACAAAACATCCTTCAATATTCCTAAACACATGCTTCGTTGCATTAAATTCCTATTAAAAAATCTCTACCAGAATGATAAACATTGAATGAATAGAAAATTTTAATGGTCTTGTGAAAGCTTTTATTGTAAAATTATATCAGATATCAAAAATAAAATTTTCATGTATTCAACTACAAATGACTTCAACAAGCACCAACAAAAATGGCAATGGTAATAAGTCAAAATAAGGAAAGAAAAGAGAATCTTGTTGTACAATTTTCATCGTCTTTGTGTGTCATTTTTAAAGGAATAATATGTATGAAAAAGAAAATGTTTGTAGCATGCAACATAAGCACATTTATCAATAATAAATAAGGGAGAAAAATATGAAGTTCATAATATCGATAATAGCAGTAGCAGTAATATGAAGTATTTATCGAGAACTACAAGCAGACTGAAATTATTGCTTCATCGACAAAAATAGAGAATACAGAACAGAATATTGTACCATAACTAAATGTAATAATAATTTACTTCCATTTGAGTTGGTGAACATTTTTTTTATTCTTTAAGATAGCAAAGTTCACCTTATTGATGCTGCTGCTGCTGCTCTGTGCTTGTTGTTGAGATTTCTATCGTTAATTTGGTGATATTTTATTTTTGTGCATTGTAATAAACGAAGCCATTGATACCCGATAAATATGTTTCTTCATGTCCTCCTTACTGCTGTTGATTTGGCAACAAGAATTTTTCTTCTTTTCCTTTTTACTTCCTATTCATAAAAATACTAACAATATACAGCTCATTTTCTGCTCGAGCTTGTTGAACTATAAATAAAATCGGAAGTATCGGTGTTATAGGATCTATTGATTACCATTCATTCATTCATTATGCTATCGACACGAAAAATACATTTTTTTCTTCTCTCACTCATTCAATGGAAGTGATCGATAAGTATAGAAATAGTTAATGACTTGAAAACTGTAATTATCAGGTAATTGCTATGGCAATTTGATTTCAAGAACTATAAATAACTGTGTGAGACGTGAGTGATTTTGGAGTGGATTGCGAATTGTGGGGTGATGTTGGATTATTTTTTGGTTGTATTTTTTGAGGTTAGATGATTTGCAATCATTTGCAATTTAGTCCTGCATTTAGTTTATAAAACATAATTAATATTTGATAAACCTCAAAAGCCTTCAAAATCTTCCCACAATCAACAATAATTCATCAAAAAAATTCACAAAATAAATAATTTCGATAATTATCAACACATTTAATCCTCTCATCAGTATAGCAATATCTCACCCCCATCCATAATACTTTATTTCATGATAATCATTAATTGATAAACAAGAAAAATTAACCTCATATTTCCATGACTTTATGGAATTACAAAAATAATACAAAACTTATTATTGTTGCTCATTTTGCCTTTCAATCATCAAAACTCATAATGAAATTAAATCAATTCCTAATGACTCGTAATTTGACTGTAATTTTTTTTATTATCCATGTCGACTATTTTCTTTTTTTTTTGTTGATTGACATTCGGAGCTTTAATTTACTTCCTATACTCATTCACAAAACTATATTATAGTGTGTTTTTTTGGTTGGTCTAATAGAAGTTGAGTTGGGCTTGTGTATTAATATAGTAACTATGTGATTATTGTGGGATACTTAAAGCTAATTGAGCTTGAACTTCATGTTATGTTGAATGTTTTTATTCTAACTTTTTTTGGTGGAATTAATGGCAGTTACTAATATATGACTCTTTGTAAATTTTGGGAACTTTTTCCAATTTTAGTTTAAAATTTAATTTAATTCATGTGAATTTTGACTTAAATGTTCATCAAAAAGCTGATAACTTGTAAAATTGAATTTAAATAACTTTTTTCTATAAAATTTTCACAGAAATTTATAAATTTAATTAAACTTCAAAGCATCAGCTTCCATCTATTTTTTTTTTATTCCAACGAATTCACGATATTAATTAAAAGCACCCATAAGAGACACTTTTCAATTCAATTTAATTCCATCCATTAAAAAACTTTTTATAAATACCTAGCACATAAAATCATCAATTTTACCACATTTTTATGAAAAGGAAGAAACTTGAAATCGTTCATGAAAACAGGACATAAAGCATAAATGTTAGAATGAGACACTGAAATTGTATAAAGGAAGGATGGAGAAACTAGTGGCTCATAAAAATCAAAAAGCAACATTCGTTATGGCTTTGAAAAGCACCCGAAAGCGACATGAACAAAAATTAGTTCAAGACTTTAATTTAGTTACACCACAAACTAGTGGCAAAACAAATGACTGCAAAAGCGCACAAAAAAAAAAAAAAAATAAAGCAAAAAAATCGATATAAATTGTTGGGGTGGTGGTGGTAGAATGAAGAAAAAGAAGACGAGAAAAAAAACTGGAATAAATTCAATTGCTGTTTGGTCGGAATTATAAACGGAGGGTCGACAACTAAACTGAATTTACCATATTATTATTTTTGTTGCTTAATACGGGTTTGTCTATGCCATTACTTATTGTGTAGACGTGAAAAAAAGCAGGCATGGGGGTAAAGAAGGAGAGACGAAGTGTGACACTTTTGTGAATAATTGCTACGAATAACCTACATTTTATAGATTTACATCTGACTTTAAGATTGACAACTTCAACCCTTCACGTTTGCTTACCTTCGTCGTCAATGATCGTTTATTTGAAGTTCAATTTTTGCTTTATTGAAAATTGGAATGAAAATTTAATGAAATTTATTTGTCTACCTTTTCATCGTAATTGTTGTGGATTGGGGGTTAAGTGCTGATTTTTTGGGTTTAACGGATTGATTTTTAGATTTCTTTGAAGTTTTCTTTTTTTGTGAGGAATTTTAAATGAGTTTCTGGAAGTAAACAATTTGAAAATAACACAGATTTTAATTGCAATTCATACATTACTCATTAAAATCCCGAAAGTGAAATATTCAATTTTAATTACAAAAGAGTGGATTTACATACCCTCAAAATCGTTGTTATTAAATTACGGAAAAACAAAAAAGTTCAATGTCTTCAAACCTTCGAAATTGAACTCTTGCCAAACTTTTTATGAAGTTTTGAACACTTTTCCTACAGATTTCACGTTCTTATTGAGATAAAATGAGAAATTGATTCTTGAAGTGAGAGAAAAGAAGTTTCAAGCAGGAGAAAATCAACTTATGAATTTTGAAATTAATCGTTAAATTTTTTTGATAACTTTTTTGAATTTATGAAAGCCGTTAAAAATTGAATTCTAGATTTCTACATATTTTAGTAAAAAAATGAGTCAAAATTGGAAAAAATCTAGCAAATGATATCAGAATAATTCATTTCTTAGATTTAGCTTCCAAAAATATTTGTAAATAACTCGTTTTTCTATTTTGAAAATTCCTGTTAGTATTGTTTACCTTTTTTAAATTTTAGCTAAGACACAATCACATTCTAGTACGTTTTCTCCAGTTTCAATTTAAATTCAAATTTTACTTGTCCGTTAAACTTTAAAAGAAATTTCTTGTAGTTTTTAAGTTCTTTAACGATATATTAATATCATTGATCTTAATTAATTGTAAAACAAAGATATGAAAAGATTAAAGGTTTTTATGCAGTTTAAAAGGTTCTGATACCTTTTAGACTGCTTTTCCCCTTTACAATAATAAAAATAATAATAAAATAATAAAAATGCGTCACCACCTAAACAAAAACAGCCCACAACACATCAAAACATTTACCATTCAATATAACTTTTTTTAGTCATGCACTTAAATTTCATTCAAGCAGCTACACAACATGAAACTTTTTTTTTATTGGAATAATATAAATGTTATCCCTTTTTTGTACTGTACGAATACCATTAAAATAGCATTCATATGCAAATTTGAGTTGTTGGCTGAGCTGGTTAGCTTGCAACAAACAAAAACTAATGAGAAATAGTTACAGCATAAAATGCATTAAAACCACTCTTACCATTAGTGCCATCGTTTTTTTGTTACTCTAAAATATAAACATTTTTTTTCGGGGGTATTTTGAAAATATTATTTTTTTACTAGTCTAGTTTACTGATGCAAAGATGAAAGCAACCATAAAAGCCAGATGGTAATTTTACTAAAAAACATCCAAAAATATATTTTTTGTTGCAATGTTTATTTATATATTTTTTCTTTGCAAAAATTGCAACATTTTTAGGGGAATCATTTTAGAGTTAATGAATGTCATGGTCAAAATTGTAATTGAATAAAATTTCGAACGCTGTGTGAGTTTTTCACTATTTACGGCAAATTTTTGAAGTTTGTATATTTTATGTGGTGTTAAATACACAGATTGAAAAATATTTTTCATGATTCATAAATTTTTCGAAACTCTTATAACATTGAGAATAAATCGTAAAACTGTACAAACATCCAACCCATTCTATGTTAATTTAAAATTCCGCCTGATAAATTTTCAAACTTAAATTAATTGACTTTAAAATGCAAAATGGAAGAGAAAGGATAATTGATGGTGCAAAAAATTCTTTTTTTTGTCGATACTCGTACGGCACGTAAGACTCATGCCGGCATTCAAATTAAATTTTCAATACAATACAATTGTATTTTTTTTGTTCATTTTTGTACAGACAATGAAAGAAAAAGAGAGTGGAAATGGTTAAATTATATCCTAGAGTTAAAGTTATGTCTCTCATTTTGGGGAGTTTTTATGAATTTGCTGCAGAAATTACATTAAAATTTCAGTAAAAGTACTCCCAAGAATTGAGGAAAACTAGTAGAAAATGTTGATGAAAAATTCATAAGCATGAGGAACACGCCAGAAATCTCAACATTTATAAAAATGAGAATTCTCAAAAAATTTATTCTCTCTCCAAAAAGTCGTCTATATTCTCGCAAAATGCAGACACTCCCGAGACAAAGACGCTGCAAAATGTTCAAATATGTATACATGCGACGAGGGGGCCATTCAGTCGTCGTTGTGTGGATGAGGAGAGGGCAAATGAATGACGTAAAACTATACTATCGTCTTGTAACCATGGTTTTTCTTTTCATTTTTGCACGCATGCACTTTAGGTGCTTTTCTTGCTATATCTGTGTGTATGTTGGTTGTGAAAAAAACGGCATGGAATCCACATGCAATTTTCAGTGAGGAAATGGATTTTTTCATTGTAAAGATTTATTCAATTAATTTTAGTTTGTTTTGTGAATTTTTGAGGTTTTTCTTGAATGAAATTTGCATTTCAAATTTTTTGCATCCCCAATTTAATTTCTGTCTAACCGAATTGGCCACAATTCGTACTCAAAGAAAGCAATTTTTATGCAGAAAATTTTAAATGATTCACAAGTTTTTCACAAGAATTTTATTCCATATTGTTTGATTCTAAGGTTAACATATATTCTCTCTGGCTGTGCGTCACTAAACAAATCCTACAAACCACAATATAAATGCGAAAGGGGTAAAACTCATAACCATAAAAGTCTGAAAAAAATCCATAAAATGTCGATTGCGTCACAACATTTTCTTGTTTCTTTTTTCATGATAAATGAGAAATTATTCTCTGGCTGAGCGTCAATAAGAACCATAAAGGTAAAAGTCTCTCATAATCTTTATAATCACAAACAATTTGATATTTCATGGAACAAAGACAAAACTCATTAAAATTGATGAAAACTTCAAAATGATTAATTGACATTTTGGATGTGAATTAATTGCTGTAATAAATTTTACATGCGTGGAAATAAGAATCCATACATAAAATGAGCAGCTCATCAAGTATGTGGCTTATCATAAAAAAATTATCATCATCAACACAACCAAACTAAATCAACCAGCAATAATGAAAAAAGTTTTCGCATTTATGAATAATTTTTTTTTTGATGTTAAAAATAGAATATTTTTAATTATTCACGAAATTTTATCGCTCGGGCATGCTTTGCATTATGGGAAGCCACGTGTATGTACTCTTTTGAAAATATTTTCTCTTTTGTTCTTCATTCAATATTGAAATTATTTATTGTTCATAGTAACTGTAAATGTCAGTTTCATAGTTTATTGATATTGTTAATTAAAACTTATTAAACTGACATTCTTTTGTAGTTATGGCATGCTTTGTTTCAGTTGTGTAATCAATCTATTAAGTTTGAAACTATGGATTTGTTGGTTTTGGTGATGCCAGGAATTGATGTCACTAGGGTTCAAAGTTTCTTTTACTACAGGTTAGGATAAATTTTTCTAAGAAATTATTTTATGGATTTTGAATCTAGTTTGAAGTTAAGTTACAGCAAAAAATGCTGAGTTAAGGTAAAATTATGTACTAGTCAAAAAGGATCGTCACTTCTTGAAGTAAACGACAAATTGTTCAATTTAGTTAGATTTTATAACCAAAAATTCCAAATTAGTTTTGCAAGCATAGGGAAAACTTTTAAGGTAATTGACGTCAATAAATAAACTGTATCAATATCTGAAAATACTAATGACGTGTTTTTGAAATAAGCAAGTAAATTTTAGCAAGTAGCATCTACAAAATTCATTTAATTTATTATAAATAACATTATTGTTATTAAATTCTTGACTCGAATGAGTGAAATGAAAATTAAATTTTAAAATTATTACGTGTATAATTTACACTAGAAATATTTCATGCTGACATCCCTCACGTAGTCATAAAAGTTTTCATGAAAATAGGTTCATGATGACAACTTTGATATACAGAATCATTAATGTCGACATAATTCAAGCGATAGTCATAATTTAAAATACAGGATAGAAAAAAAATTGTCTATGGGCATTTATGCTAGTTTTTATTGTGCTTTACGAATACAGAACGAAAATTGGTTTGAGGATATAAATCACTGAATAAACATAAACTACATTATCATCACCATCAATAGTGACAGAAACGTGTCATCACACGCCAAACAAAAGTGAGAGAGGAAAGAAGAATTTACATAAAATTGGATCGATTTTCAGTTCATCGAATTTTAAAATGAAAATTTTCCTGTCCATTGTTGCCAAACTTTCCGCACTGTCTTGCTTTTCATTCTTTTCTTCTGCTTACTCCCCCCAAAAAAAACATAATCAATGAAAATTTTTATTGAGTCTAAAGGATGACTTTCTTTTCTTCTTTGATAAATTTTTATGACTCAATCAAAATGTCACAATAAAGAGATCATCACATGGCCAATCATGTTTATTGCTTGTTATTTTTTCTATAGCCATCAATATTTTGGCATTTTTTATGTACAAAAAAAAAAAATCCAATCAGTTTGGTCAGACACAAATGTACAATAAATAGTTGAGTTTTTATGGCAGTATTGAATAGTTTTTGAGTGTTGTCTGAAGAGGTTTAAGTAAAGATGATGCCAATTTTTACCAATGATGAATTGGGAATCAGGGAGTAACTAAGGAGGGGATAGGTGTTTTGATATCCCCCTATTTCAGAAAAATTCTTTCATTTGCTAGAGTTTTTTGAGAAAAAATTCCCAAAACTTTTCTTTTCATAAAAAAAATCACCCTTCCCCTACCTCGAAAAATTTTTGGTAACGCCCCGGGAAATTTTAAATAATTTAAGTCATAAATTGACTTTTATACAAAAATTATTTTTTTTTGACTATTTCAACTTAACAAGATTTTCAAAAATCTTCTTAATAAATAAAATTTAATTTTTTGAAATAAATCCTTAAAAAAATGTATTTGACATCACTTAATAACAACCCCTCCACTAAATCAATGATCTCCTTTCATTTCTGTATGTTGTGAGTGTCAAGATTCTTTATTTTTTGGGATCTTTCCCCCATTTATTATTAATATTATCCAATGAGTTTAAAAAAAGGTAAAAAGGAGCACAAAAAAATGAATCATAAAATAAAAACGTATAACGAAGAAAACACGAGGCAAGTGACAAAATATTTCTAGAGAGAGGGATGAGAATGAGGTAATAAGAATTTACGACATGGACCATCCAAGAAGTATCCATTTCAAAAAATGTGAATGGAATTGGAAATTTTTTTCGTTTTCTTTTCATGACACTAAGTCTTTAGAATGAATATAAGATGGGGATGAAATATAGTTGAATTTTTTTTTTTTTGGGATTTGATGCTGGAATGAATGAGAAGCATATTAGGATAAAATGCAATGGTTTAAAACTAAGTTTTTGATTCTTAATTCCTGGAATTTAAGTATTTATGAGAATTTGGGATTCGAACTCCAAAACCCTAGCAAATTACAAAATTACAGAAATTTTGTAAGGAGAGGGGAGGGGTTTGTTTGAAAATTCACCCATTAGCCACTGTGTAGACTATTTTTTGTCCAGAATCTATCAACTTTTTGTCAATTTTTAAACATTATCATCGAGAAAATTCCTTTAAAATCCAATCTCAAACTCAGTCAGACATATCAACCCAAACTCTCAATCTCATCACTTTCCTCAAAAAAGGTGAAGTGAAACATATCCATTAAATCCATTTCACATTTTTATCCCTCCATCCACAATTTGTTCCACATCATATGAGACTTTCTATTTCCGTTATTTTCAACCAGAATCTCTTTTTCTCCATATTAAGTTCACACTCAAGATTTAATATTGGCACGTAAATCCTTGGGAAATAATTAATAAAGGAACACATAGAGACTAAAAGATGGGATGATGAGATAGGAATAGGATAGAAATGAAAGGGAATGATTTGTGAAAATAGCTTTGGTAAAATTTTACAAAATCGATTTTCATGTGTCACATTTTCAATATAACATCAAGTCTGAATGTATGTGGGAAATGGGAAATGTTTTTTCAATCAATATTTATAGAAAAAAATTGTTATTTGAAGGATGCACTCCATATTTTCAATTTCCATCAACATTTTGTAGAAGGAAGTAGAATTAAGTATCAGAAATTGAAAATTAAAGCTTTTTTTGCACTTAGATAACAAGATATACATCGTAATTGATGGAGATAAATTGATTCTTTCATGATTATTGAAAAGTTTGTTTAAAAAAATTCTTGAAGATTCTTGTTTAAATTGCAATTGAAATTGGAATAAGTTTTTCAATTGAATTGATAAATTCACTTTTAATTGGCAAGCTGTTGAAATTTTGTTTATTTTTTTTTTTTTTTTATAATTTGGATTGCTTTTGAGTTGAAGAGGCTGTTAAATTTGAGTGCTTAAATATCGAGTTAAATTGAAGAATTTTCTTCAAAAGAGGAAATCTGTTTAAAAATTGATTCAATACTTAATTCCGTTCCTGAAGTCAATTGGTCATTTCCCAGTTAATAATCAATTGATGACTCAAATTTACGAATTATAAATTACAAATCAGTCAAATCACATTTAAATGTAAGTCAATTTCGTTGAATCACAAACGTAAATTCCGCTTACTCATTCCAAAAATTTTTCATGATTCTTACTTCTTTCATGCCGTTTATTGTCTTTTGTTATTATTTCAAACAATTCAAGTAAAGACCTTCATACAATACCATAAACATTGTTGCATTTACAATTGCTTTATTCTCAGCAACAATATAAAAAGGCGACAGTTCAATCAGAAATAAATCTGTTGATCTCCGAAAAACTTTGCTTTATTGTTTTTATGTCTTTTGATATTTCTTTTGTGAAAGGATGCAAAGCGTCAATCATCGTGAGACAATCATATTCATTGTTTTGTTAAATGATTCGAAGGAAATTTAATTAATGATGTGAATGTATGACGATTAAGAGAAGACATTAAATTGTGATTTTTTTTTGGAATAGAATGCCTATTAATTTTACAGATTTTTAGATTTCTAGCGCTAAAATCTATGTTGATATAATTTATTAAAAATTTGAGTTTCGTCGAACCTTAATCTTCTTAGAAGTGTAAATTAACTTCAAAATCTCATTATTCATTTATCCAAAAATAAATTTCAAAATATTAACTCATCCCCAAATAATCAGCCTACAAGTAATCTAATCAATGCTATAAATACTAAAGCCCTTAAACAATAATTATGAATCAAGCAAATAAATAGAAATTATTCATAGAACTACGTCAGAAAATCATTCGCACTGAACACCTACATCACCAACTTTATACACCCCTTAAGACATGAGAAAAATAAATATATATTTTCTTGATATAATTATGAATGAGTTTGCACAAACTTAATTTCAATTAATGAATTAAAAGACTTCTTTTTTTTATGAAAAAAATAAGAACAGATTATGAAAGAAGAAAAAAATTAATATTTTTCGCATTAATAAAATTTTCTCGTAAAGTTTTTCATCCATTGTAATTCCTCATACGTTTTGTGTATGGAATAGTGTATAAGATTGAGCAGAATGAATAGCATAAGAATGAAAAAAAAAAAATATAAGTTTTATAAACATACATTATAAGTCTTTCTATAGACGAGCATGAATAATATTGCTTTTTTAGATGGAGTAAGTAAGTAAGTTTGGGGTGATTGTAGATAGAAGCCTAGTTTTTGGTTGTGAACTGAACGCATGAAAGTTGCAATTTCGAACTAAATTCTTCCAATTTATGGGTTATATTGACATGTTTTTCATGCTTTTAGGATCTAAGGATCAACAAAATTGATACTTGGATACAAAGACATTTTGATCCTTATTACATGATAAGCATTACAGCTCTTGATGCTCGAAATAATCTATATAATCATCTCTTAAGAAAAATTGAATTTCCAAACCACCAGTCCGACAATTTCAAATCAAATTCATCTTTGTAATCCAATGGATTCAAAACCAAAAATGAATGAAAAATTGATTCCGATGATACATATGTGCGCTTGCCATATAAATAAATCCATATATCTTATGCACTCATAAACTTTTCCCTTTTCATTCTCTTCTTTATTCCACAAAAAAAATCCTCTCCATCTCTAAAGTAGTAAAAGTTGCCTTGTAAAGTGGTGGTTCGGAAAAACTTTTTTAATTAGAAATTATTTGAAGTTCTCATGATAAATCTTTGTTATTGGCCAAAGATGGTGCTCGAAAAGAGAAAAGTTTGCTTTATTTTATTTTTTGTCTTCAGATGGAAAGTTCCCTTCTGCTGCTACTTTTCTTATGTCTGTGTTTGTTGTCTTAAAGTTTCTCTCTCTCTATCCTTTTTCCGCAACGAAACCATACGAGCATCTTTAATTGAAATTAAAAATGAAATAAATTCACTTATAGTTATATCTTTGTCGTAAAGAAAACTTTTCTTTATTGCTTCATTAACGTCATCTTGTTTACTTCGATATTTCGTCTTTTTTGGTTATCTTGCTCTCATTTATTGTTACTATGTATGTCTTGAATTTGGGTAAGTTATGAATGATGTAAGTTGAAGTTATGTACCGTGCTGAGTTAAATATCAAGAATTATGAATTTTTACTGTGGACCAGGGGCGTAGCCAGGAATTTTTTGAGGGGGGGGGGGGGGTTTACTACTTTTCGACGTGTTTTTTTTTTGGCTCGGATATGAAAAATTCAATAATATCTAGTATAAACTTCGCAAAATAGGGGGGGTTTTTGACCCCATGGTTACGCCCCTGCTGTGAACTCAGGGATCGATTTACTCAAATTCTTTAATTTCTTATTACTCAACTTTTAATAAATCTCTGAATTTTTTATCAAAATTTTTTACAAAAATTTCTAAATAAACAAAAACAATTATGATTAAAAGTTACCCCTAACTATCAAAGCGACCCCAAAACATCTTTTATATTCAGACATTCGCTTATGCATTGTATATCGTTTTTTTGATCTCACGTCAAGATGACACACTCGAAAGTTCAAGAATAAAAAAGGGGACTAGGAAAATATTAACATTTTTTTTTATGCTCGAGTTGGCATAAAAATGAATTCTTCTAAGTAATACTTCTTGCAACTTGGTAGTTTGTGAATGTTGTAATGGTAAAGTTTTTGGTATATGGACAGAGTGGTCGGTTTAGATTATGTTTTTTTGGGAGGTGGAATATGAGATTGAGGTTTTGGAGATTGAATGTTTGGCAGATATGGTATGAGTTTTTTGGAGATCTAAAAAACGATTTTCATTAAATCTTTAACATTGATGCAGAAAAATTCTACAAAAATGTGAGAAGTTCAAAATATTATTGAAAATTAAGATTTTACAGCATAAACAGCTTTAAAAGCAGCTTTACTTCCACACAAATTATTCACGAAAAAAATCGTTTGATCTCAAAAATACATTCTGACGTCAACGGTAAAATAAAAATCAATTTTTTAAAATTTTTCTCTCATAAGCAAACTTTAAACCAGAAAATCTCTTCTTTTTTAATTTCTTTAAAATTTTTTTCTTCCTATCTTTTCAAAAATTAAACAAAATTTTCTCACACAGGTCACAGACAGAGAAAAAAGAAACTTTACTCTTCTTCCCGTCTACAGCAATTCTTTTTTCTCAATACATCCTGTTTCTATCTTTTGATATTGCCATTTTCAACCTTTTTCTCGTCACATCCAAGCATCTATTTCATCCATACACATCCTCTACATCTGCTTTTCAACTCTTTTCTTTAAGTTAAAGTGTAAAGCAAAAAGGGAAAAACACGACTTACATAGAAAGCCACGAACTTCCACGCCACTTGCTCATAGACATTTGAACTGATAGATTACAGTATATATAATAAAATATAAAATATGAATTGAAATTTTAATCCTGCTAAAATCCTACTAAAGACTTTTAAAGTCCTGCTCATATATTATACGATTGGGAAATATTTTCACGCTTTCAATCGCTATGCTTTGTTCAGGATGTAAAAATTTGTGAGCTTCGCTCAACCAAGTTTGAACTGCGTTCAAACTAATTGTTGTTCGAACTTTGCTCGAACATTTTTAATTAGATCACTCCACTTCGCTTCGCTTCGTTCCGTTCGACTATCATAGATTACAGAAGTGTCGAACTCCACTTCGCTTCGCTTCGTTCCGTTCGACTGTTATAGATTACAGGAATGTCGAACTCCACTTCGCTTCGCTTCGTTCCGATCGACTTTTATAGATTACAGGAATGTCGAACTCCACTTCGCTTCGTTCCGTTCGACTATTATATTATAGATTACAGGAGTGTCGAACTCCACTTCGCTTCGCTTCGTTCCGTTCGACTGTCATAGATTACAGAAGTGTCGAACTCCACTTCGCTTCGCTTCGTTCCGTTCGACTGTCATAGATTACAGGAGTGTCGAACTCCACTTCGCTTCGCTTCGTTCCGTTCGACTGTCATAGATTACAGGAATGTCGAACTCCACTTCGCTTCGTTCCGTTCGACTATTATATTATAGATTACAGGAATGTCGAACTCCACTTCGCTTCGCTTCGTTCCGTTCGACTGTTATAGATTACAGGAATGTCGAACTCCACTTCGCTTCGTTGCGTTCGACTGTTATAGATTACAGGAATGTCGAACTCCACTTCGCTTCGCTTCGTTCCGTTCGACTGTCATAGATTACAGGAGCGTCGAACTCCACTTCGCTTCGCTTCGTTCCGTTCGACTGTCATAGATTACAGGAATGTCGAACTCCACTTCGCTTCGCTTCGTTCCGTTCGACTGTCATAGATTACAGGAATGTCGAACTCCACTTCGCTTCGCTTCGTTCCGTTCGACTGTTATAGATTACAGGAATGTCGAACTCCACTTCGCTTCGTTCCGTTCGACTGTTATAGATTACAGGAATGTCGAACTCCACTTCGCTTCGCTTCGTTCCGTTCGACTGTCATAGATTACAGGAGCGTCGAACTCCACTTCGCTTCGCTTCGTTCCGTTCGACTGTCATGGCAGATTACAGGAGCGTCGAACTCCACTTCGCTTCGCTTCGTTCCGTTCGACCGTCATAGATTACAGGAATGTCGAACTCCACTTCGCTTCGCTTCGTTCCGTTCGACTGTCATAGATTACAGGAATGTCGAACTCCACTTCGCTTCGCTTCGTTCCGTTCGACTTTTATAGATTACAGGAGTGTCGAACTCCACTTCGCTTCGTTCCGTTCGACTGTTATAGATTACAGGAATGTCGAACTCCACTTCGCTTCGCTTCGTTCCGTTCGACTGTCATAGATTACAGGATGGTCGAACTCCACTTCGCTTCGCTTTGTTCCGTTCGACTGTCATAGATTACAGGAATGTCGAACTCCACTTCGCTTCGCTTCGTTCCGTTCGACTGTCATAGATTACAGGAATGTCGAACTCCACTTCGCTTCGCTTCGTTCCGTTCGACTATTATAGATTACAGAAGCGTCGAACTCCACTTCGCTTCGCTTCGTTCCGTTCGACTTTTATAGATTACAGGAGTGTCGAACTCCACTTCGCTTCGTTTCGTTCCGTTCGACTATCATAGATTACAGGATGGTCGAACTCCACTTCGCTTCGCTTCGTTCCGTTCGACTATTGTAGATTACAGGAGTGTCGAACTCCACTTCGCTTCGTTTCGTTCCGTTCGACTATCATAGATTACAGGATTGTCGAACTCCACTTCGCTTCGTTCCGTTCGACTATTATAGATTACAGAAGCGTCGAACTCCACTTCGCTTCGCTTCGTTCCGTTCGACTTTTATAGATTACAGGAATGTCGAACTCCACTTCGCTTCGCTTCGTTCCGTTCGACTGTCATAGATTACAGGAATGTCGAACTCCACTTCGCTTCGCTTCGTTCCGTTCGACTGTCATAGATTACAGGAATGTCGAACTCCACTTCGCTTCGCTTCGTTCCGTTCGACTGTCATAGATTACAGGAATGTCGAACTCCACTTCGCTTCGCTTCGCTTCGCTTCGTTCCGTTCGACTGTTATAGATTACAGGAATGTCGAACTCCACTTCGCTTCGCTTCGTTCCGTTCGACTGTCATAGATTACAGGAATGTCGAACTCCACTTCGCTTCGCTTCGTTCCGTTCGACTGTTATAGATTACAGGAATGTCGAACTCCACTTCGCTTCGTTCCGTTCGACTGTTATAGATTACAGGAATGTCGAACTCCACTTCGCTTCGCTTCGTTCCGTTCGACTGTCATAGATTACAGGAGCGTCGAACTCCACTTCGCTTCGCTTCGTTCCGTTCGACTGTCATAGATTACAGGAGCGTCGAACTCCACTTCGCTTCGCTTCGTTCCGTTCGACTGTCATAGATTACAGGAATGTCGAACTCCACTTCGCTTCGCTTCGTTCCGTTCGACTGTCATAGATTACAGGAATGTCGAACTCCACTTCGCTTCGCTTCGTTCCGTTCGACTTTTATAGATTACAGGAGTGTCGAACTCCACGTCGCTTCGCTTCGTTCCGTTCGACTGTTATAGATTACAGGAATGTCGAACTCCACTTCGCTTCGCTTCGTTCCGTTCGACTGTCATAGATTACAGGATGGTCGAACTCCACTTCGCTTCGCTTTGTTCCGTTCGACTGTCATAGATTACAGGAATGTCGAACTCCACTTCGCTTCGCTTCGTTCCGTTCGACTGTCATAGATTACAGGAATGTCGAACTCCACTTCGCTTCGCTTCGTTCCGTTCGACTATTATAGATTACAGAAGCGTCGAACTCCACTTCGCTTCGCTTCGTTCCGTTCGACTTTTATAGATTACAGGAGTGTCGAACTCCACTTCGCTTCGTTTCGTTCCGTTCGACTATCATAGATTACAGGATGGTCGAACTCCACTTCGCTTCGTTTCGTTCCGTTCGACTATTGTAGATTACAGGAGTGTCGAACTCCACTTCGCTTCGTTTCGTTCCGTTCGACTATCATAGATTACAGGATGGTCGAACTCCACTTCGCTTCGTTCCGTTCGACTATTGTAGATTACAGGAGTGTCGAACTCCACTTCGCTTCGTTTCGTTCCGTTCGACTATCATAGATTACAGGAATGTCGAACTCCACTTCACTTCGCTTCGTTCCGTTCAAACCTTTCAGTACTATTAAATAAAATCTTCTAACTTTACATTATTAAGTTTCATAAGCATTCATGATCATATAATGAGATCAAGTTAAAATTCGTGATCATTAAATAAGATCTCGTAAGCATTCATAATCATAAAATGAGATCCAGGGAACATTCATGATCCTTAAATTAGATCCGGTGAGCATTCATTGTCATAAATTGAGATCCAGTGAGCATTCATGATCAAAGAATGAGATCCAGTAAGCATTCATGATCATATAATAAGATTCAGTAAGCATTCATAGTCATAAAAAGATCCAGTGAGCATTCATTGTAATTAATTGAGATCCAGTGAGCATTTATGATCATAAAATGAGATCCAGCAACTTTTTATGTTAAATAAATGAGATCCAGTAAACATTCATGATCAAAGAATGAGATCCAGTAAGCATTCATGATCATATAATAAGGTCCAGTGAGCATTCATAGTCTTAAATTGAGATCCAGTGAGCATTCATTGCCATAAATTGAGATCCAGTGAGCATTCATGATCAAAGAATGAGATCCAGTAAGCATTCATAATCATATAATAAGATCCAGTGAGCATTCATAGTCTTAAATTGAGATCCAGTAAGCATTCATTGTAATTAATTGAGATCCAGTTAGCATTCATGATCAAAGAATGAGATCCAGTAAGCATTCATGATCATATAATAAGATTCAGTAAGCATTCATAGTCATAAAATGAGATCCAGTGAGCATTCATTGTAATTAATTGAGATCCAGTGAGCATTTATGATCATAAAATGAGATCCAGCAACTTTTTATGTTAAATAAATGAGATCCAGTAAACATTTTCTCCCTTTTGATTTAATTAAGCATGATCCAGTGATTTTTAAGTTTTAATACTGTCTTTAAATGGCTATAAATGATTATTTTCATACAAATTTTACGTACGTAATTTTACGTAACGTAAAGTTTACGTAACGTATGAAAACGTAAACAAATTTTTTTAAAATTTTTTGTCAATCTTTTTAATGCTGTAACTTCTTACAGAAGCATCATAGGTATAAACATAGCCGAGATTATTTGTAGCTCTTATGTTTAACTTTAATTTTATGCCACTTATCATTACTAACAATTAAAATCCAAGCCTGTATCAAAAATGGCGCAACTCTTGCAGAATTTGCAGTTTTTTGCATTTTTAGGTCACTTAATGGACATAAAGTCCAGATTTTATTCAGCACAATTTTGTTTTTAGGTACGATCTATCAAATCAAATGAAAGAAATTCTTAAAAAATGCTTCCTTGAAAAATTTCCCATACAAAAGTATGGATTTTTAACGGTTTTTTGCGTCTAGTTCCAACACAACGGAAGTGACCGGAACAAAACATGCTTTAGGTGATAGATATTCAAATTACCAATCGAACGAGATCAAAAACGTCATGATTGGTGCTTCCGTTTGCTCACAAAATCAAAAAAAGTGAAATTTTGCAACCTGCCCAAATACAATAACTTACACGCTTTGCGTGGAAGTTAAAAATGGAGAGCTTTCAAAGTATAAAAATGTTATTTTCGTATGGGATTGAGAGAAAGTGATGACTCTAGTGATGGGATTCAAAGAAAATCTGAAATTTATTTGAATTGTAGAGATGAAAGGGTTAATTAAATGAAGGTTTAAATAATGCTATGGATTGTCGAAAAGTGGAATTTTTAAGATCATGGTCTCTTTTTAAGTCAGTTAGCTCAAGCAGTATCCTAACTTCGGAATTAATCCCAATTTTCCTTTTATTTCATTCTTTCCATAGAGTGATCACTCATTCGCTTTCTCTTTACATCAAGTATGTTAAAAAAAATAAATGGACGAGAGATACATAGCAAGAGAGAGAGAGAGAGTGACTAGAATGGAAGGGAACAAATAGAATTAGTGATGAAAAAAGGCGAGGGTGAAATAAAAACCTTTTTTTTCTTCCCTTTAAGAAATGTGTACTTGAATTTTCATACAACATTTACCGAGTGAGTGATGGTGGATGAAAGGACACTTAACCCAATTTTGTACTTTAGCTTTGTCGTGCACTCTTTAATGGTATTGTTGGAGATTTTAATTTTAATATTATTATTATGTAATATTTTGTCGTCAGACTCATTACTAAGCTATGAATAAGAAATTATATTCTATCTGATTTTTTTAGTGTGTTTATTCATGCTTTCAGTCATTAATTTCGTCAATTATTAATGCTTGGGAGGTTACAAGTATTCAAGTATTTTGGATGTTGTGTGAGTTTTGTATATGAAGGGGTTAAAATTGTTGTCTGTACAATGAGCTAGAAGGAATTAAATTTACTCACTTTTTAATCTTTTTACAAGATTTTATGGATGAAATTTATGAAGTTTCTTATTATATGCTTGAGCATTCAGACAAAAAGGATGTGAAAATGCCTTTGAATGAGTTAAAGTGATTGTGAGGACTTATTGGATTTTAAGTTGTCAATTTTTTGATGGCGATTTAATGTGAATAAGATTTTTTATCACAGAATTTCATTTAAGTAATTTTAAAAACATCCCAAAAAATATTTGCACAATTTTTTATCGATTTCATTGTCCTAGCCAAAAAATAAGAACAGCCGTTAAATACAATTTTTAACAATGAGGTGATGAAAAACTATAAAAAAAGTTAAATAAAACAAATAAAACTGGCTTTTATTGAGTATGAGAACGACATTTAAGAGAATTTAATTTACACTTCTGAATAATATTAAAATTGAAAAGTAAGAAAGTTTTAAAGTGTAAGGAATGAGGCGCATTTTTTAAAAATTGATGATTTTGAGTAATTTGAGTGATTTTTGTCGCTTTAGGCTCTATGAGAAGTTAGGAAAGCTTTAGAGCTAAATGCTTTTAAAAATCTTTTAGGCAATAAACTAAAATTATACATTAAATTAATTGTCCAACAATTGAAAACGATTTGTGATGGATGAAAGATTTTCATCACAAATTTTGAAATCAGAAGCAATTCCAGAAAGATTTATAAACATCCAAACATCCTTAAGTCAACCAAAGACAAAATCATTCTATATCCACCACAAAATATCAGCTTAATTCTGGCTAAATGTTTACTAAAGAGTAGCACGACACATTCATTTATGTATGTACATTAAATGGAATAATTTAAGAGAATATGACGTGTAAATGAATGATTCAGTGCTGAAAAATGAAAATAAAAATTAAAACATTTTTTTTTGCCTCTATGCTTCTCGCGCAGCACAAAATTTTTTTATTCCTTATAGAACATTTGACCACTGCATGAGTGAATGTTGAGTGAAAAAGTCAATTTACATATATAGCTTACAGGCTGCTTTTTCACATATATTTGAGATGGTGATATATGCCAGTCGCTTATAGACACTAACGAAATGGAGAAAAAAAAAAGCCACACACCATGGACACATTGAGTGTCATGAAGATAAATGACCCGCAAAAAATTTTATAACCGTTTGGTATCATTCATGGCTTCATCTCTCCGTCTCTACTGTTTTCTACATTTTTACATGTTCTCGGCATTCAGAAACTAAGCTTGTACAAGTTGCTAGAATATTTGCTTTAAGCACATTAATGTTGATGATGACAAAAAACGATTTGGTTGACATAGTGACGACTGTAAATATTTAACAGCTTTAAATTTCACATTTTAACTATTTTTGGAATAAAAATTCTTGTCTTCAATGAGAAGAAGGCACGTTTATGCTGCACATATAAGTTTTCATTCAGGGTAAAAGAGATTTTAAGGATGCTTTTCATGCCACCCACGGTAAAATTTTCTCATTCTTAAAAGCAGCTATTTTTGTTTTTTTATTTTTTTATATGATGATGAACAACAATGTCGTGTGCCCTTTTTGCTCGCAAATTGTCAGTAATAATATTACAGAGATATTTTTAGATTACGGATGTTTTAAGCTTTCTTTCGCTCTTAAAAAAATTATTGAGAATGTAAACAACGTTGTATATTTTGAGGAATTTTGGCATTTATAAAGAGATTGTGCTTGAAAAATAAATTTGAGGGAGCAACAAAAAGGGTTCAAGTATTTAAAATTAGGAAATTTTTTAGTTAATTCTTACGCTTTGATGAGAATTTATTAAGGCTGTTCATTTGAAAAGGTTGTTTAATGCTTAATTCTTAAATAGAGATGTTGATGTGAATTTTATGAAATTTAAGAGATGTTTAGTTGCTTTTGAGATTCTTTTGTAGTGGTTTTGCTCTTAGTAGAAACATAGTCAGATCCAGTTAAATTGAAAAATTTGAATCTCTGTTATCTGGCTCATGCTGATTTGTACAAGACTTGGATAGTTAAATTGAAAATTCATCCTATCGCTACAACAAAACTATAAAATAAAATGAGAACCACATCCGACTGACCAACCATCCATGCATCATATTCATACCTCAAAAAGATAATTTTTCAATCAAAAATTCAATTTAATCGATGATTTGATATCTCCTTCCATGCTGTATACAATCCATAAACATCCGCTGCTCACTCGTTCAGTCATCTATTTTTTCTTCAATTTTTTTAACACATTTAAGATGAGCATCTTCAGTCATGCTAGTGCATTTTCTATAAATTTCATGTATCATTTAAGTATGAAAATATTTAGTAACATTGGTGACAATAACGTCAGGTGCAACCATGAGCGATCTCAAGATGGGTTGCTGTAACATTCACATTCCGAAGCATGTTTGAAGTTCTCTTTTTAGAGTTTGTGGATGAATTAGGAAATTTTTCTTATTTTTAGTCAAAGAATGAAGGAATAAAATCAGCTCCATCTCAATACTGATAAATTGATTTTGTATTAAAGAAAATAAATCGACAGAGATTTTTTTTTTTCCATTGAAGCGAGAAATCAAATAAGAAAAGCAAGCATGAAAGCATGGAACGAAGATGGCACAGGGAATACATAAAGAAACTAGTATAACGGTGGTCACTCGTGACCGACGAAAGCGCATTTTCCGCGATCAGTAAATACACAAAGAATTAAAAGCCCAAAAATACAAAGCCAGATATTTTACTATAACCATTCCTTATTTACCCAAAATTTAAAATTGACTAAAACAAAAATCGATGATAAACATTATGCAACATAGAACTAAAAAAAAGCAAAAAGTATTTGGTCTCAAACTTTTAAAAAAATTTCGGAAAAACTTGGAAAATTCGTGAAAATGGAAAATTATGACATAAATAAATATTAAATGTCATAAGAAATTAAAAAAGTAAAAAAGCGTAAAAAAAAGCGAAAAAATAACTTGCCGGAGGCTAGGATCGAACCTATGACCTCCACGGTATTCGTCGTGCGCTCTACCACTTGCACCACCGCTGTTCATTTACTTGAAATATCAATATGACAATTTGATTATTTATATTGATGAGTTTTTCTTTATGTAAATGTAAGTTTTTATAATTTTCACAAAATTTTCCGGGAAAACTATGAAAAATCCATCAAAATAGAAAATTAAACAATTAAAATATCAAAAAAATAAGAAAAAAGTAATAATCTATGAAAATTGTATGAAAATATTGAAAATTTTAACAAAAATCGTCGGAAAAACTCGGGAAAATTGTGAAAATGGAAAATTATGACATGATTTAATACTATATGTCATTAGAAATCAAAAAAGTATCAAAAAAAGCAAAAAAAAAAAATTGTCATCGGTGGGATTCGAACCGAGGACAGCTAAGGTTTTGAAAAGTCAACATTTTAGTGCATTCGACCACACTAACACATACAAAGAAATGGCATTTTTGGCACTTTTTACGCTGGTTCCAGCAGAGGAAGTGACCATTCGTGCTGATTTTTGGTTACATGGTAGCCAGACATGTCACACACATTTTAAGCCAAAAACCGCATCAAAAAAGCTTAATCCCTAGGAGGAGATGCGATGACAGACAGACGGACAGACAGACAGACAGACAGACAGACAGACAGACAAAGTGCGGATAATAGCGTCCTTTTCCCAAGAGGAAAATGCGCTAAAAAAAAATATTTTGTTTTTGCCTTGGCAAAAGTCACGATCGTAATATCTCTTATTGCATTGTTAGATGAAACATTCATACACAGTTCAAGACGAACAAAAAAAAAAAGAATCTTTTTTCATTTCCGTTTCCTTAAGCAGCATCTATATGTGACTTAATTCAAGTTCTATGTCAACTTACTATCATCACTCACTCAGTCGGTTTCATTTTCTTCCTTGTTATTCTTCTTACTGGTATTTCTATAATCTTATGGGATATACACAATTGTGTATGTCTCAAGATGGCATTTGTGAGGAGAAGAAAAAAATTTAAAAATATTTCTTATCAAAAGGGAACTGAAACGAGTTTGGGAATGATTTTTATTATTGATTATTTATTGGAGGAGCTTTTGGTGGAATGTTGGGAAATCAAAATATGAGTTTTATTAAACTTTTATGTTGGAATTTAATTTATTTCTGGGAATCAATCAAAATTTAGATTTTGGAATATAATAATATGGAAAAAAATCATAAAAAAATACATACATAGTTTCAATATTGAAGTGCACTTTAAGGGGCCGTTCACTTAGTACGTTCGCTTTTTAGGGGGGAGGGGTTCTAAGATTTTGTTACAGATTAAACAAAACAAAAGAATTTTTAAAAGAAGTGTAACAAGGGGGGAGGGGGTCTAAAAAGTCATTTTTTTGCAACTAGTGAAGTTGCTAAGGTGATTTTAATGCTTAATTTGCTTGTATCAACGATTAGTCCTCTATAATACATAACATTTATATATTCAAATGTCTAATTTGACAAACTGCCTCAGCACTTTCCATATTCCTCCAAAAAATTCAAGCTCAATAAAAAAGGTACAAAAAAAGTCGAAGAAATTCTTTCTCGCTCATAAGAACGTAGTGAGACGTGATGAAATTTTAATAAAAGTGAACAAAAAAAAAATTGAAGATTTCATCTCTATTTCTCGCATGAGACGTATGACAATTTTCATTCCAAATGCTGAGAAGTTTATTTTGCTGCCGAATACATCTAAATCATTATGGCATTTTAAAATAAACGAAATGTGTGCATGAATAAACATTTTCTAATATTGAACAGTCTGTTTCATTTTTTTTTTGTGTTCATCAACTATTCGAGTGAAATTCAAATATCGAAAATCGAGTGTTAGACACAATTAGATCAATCAAATATGTATGACATACAAGTCCCGCATTATAACTGTTAGTAATTGCTTGTTGAAATATGCATATGAAAAAAATAAACCTCGTAGTCGTCTTCTTCTTCTTGTTTATTCGCTTTAATGATTTATCAAAATGAATTGCATTTTCTCATGCATTCGTATGTGTTTGTCTATATTGCTATCAAACTCCATAAATTATGCAAATATCATGACATCATTCGAATGAACAAATTGACACATTATCGGGTCTTGTGGTTTTCTTTTAGTTTTTCATATGTTATACTAGTGAAGGTGTTCGTTATTTTTAGATTGGAATGTTATGTCATTTGTGGCTTAAGTGAAGTACTAAATTTTTATTTGTAAAGGTAGATCTATTGCCATTAAGTAGAATTGATAAAATATTGTTTATAGGCTCAATGGCTTCATAATTTGATTTTTGATCAATCAATGCTGAAAATTCCAAGTCACTAAAAACTATAGTGAACCTAAAAATATTCCTTCAAAAAAAAAAAAAATCAAAATTCCATCCTCACAAACTACTCAGCACAAACAAAAACTCAAAACTATACCTAGCTTTATTGTCTTCACCTTTCAGGTATCTCCATTCTTTTACTTTATTCCATTATTTCAATTCAACCTTTTTCTTCATTTTATTCTTTCCACATCTTCTTATTCTTATTTTTTTTAGTCTTACTTTTTTTGCTTAAACAGCTACGTGACATTTATTATGCAACGAATCTTATCAATTCACACAGACTGTAATTTGAAATTAATTCACACGACATAAAATGACTTCTTTCGCTCTCTCTTATTTCCATTTTCATTCTATCTCTATCAACATGCATTTCATGCTATAATGTGATATAAATATGTGTATATGAATTGGTAAAGAAATGTTATTTATGTGTAGTTTCTTTGAGGTTTAAATGGTAACATAAAAAAATTAGATCGACGTGTGACTGCATCTTAATTACGAGTTGACATGCTCATTAGTGATCATCATGAATGAGGGATTTTTGGATGAACAAAGCTAATGATTGTCGGTAAAGTTTTTTCTTCTTTATTTTTTTTTTTTCTATTTTATAAATTTCATAAAGCGTCATCAAAGGATTTCCGAAATGAACAGCAAAAGAAAGAAAAAAATAAATTGAATTAAAATGAAAAAAAAGAAAGGAAGGAAGGAGGCATAATTCACAGTCGCATAAATTCACGCCTGTGTTAATATATTTTTTTTTGTTCGTTTCTTTTTTGAAATGAGACATGCCTTTTGGGGATTGTGTCGTTTCGTTGACCTACTGACTGACTGCTGGTTTATAAGGATTTGAATTTTGAGAATGGTTTTTGTGTTCAATATTGGTTGTTAGCTGGTCGAGTTGATGAATTCTTGAATTTGGAGATTTTGAGCACTTTTTTCAGATTTGCCTTAAAATTGTATCTTTTGCCACACAATATTGTCATCCATAGGCCTTGCCTTAGCCAAATTTGTACAGTTTTTCTTCACCATCTTCCATTTCTTAATCTAATCAAATAAATATCACAAAATCGTCCAATAATACCCCCTAGCTAATCCCCCATCTACAATCACATGACTTTCTTACTCGACACTTTTTATTTCCACTTCTTCTGGGATAATGTGCGTTAAGCATAACAATGAAATCTAGATATGCATGTAGCTATATAAATAGTACAATATGAATGTATGTATTTATGTATGTGAGAAGAAGGAAAAAAAATAATTATCGTGTGACAGAAACTAATTAAAAAGCGATGATTATGCGAAACATGTTTGTGGATGAATGTGCAAAAATACTAACTAAAAGCAGTAGCAATGAGAAAATTCACAAACGATGTTGGCCCAAGGTTCTACTAGATAGACTCTATATACATATTCAGTATTTTTTTCCTTCTCTCTTTTCCATTTTCATTAAATTAATTTCATTTTTTTGCCGTTTGTTTCGTGAGATGATTACTGAAATAATAATAATAATAAAATATTAAGCATAAGCTTACTGTGCACTGCACGAAAATGTAGCGTAATGTGAATAAATAGAAGAAATATATCATGAATACTTTTGTATGGCATTTGGATTGTATCAAGTTACTTCTTTTTTATCTATTCAAATAAATCACATTTGCATTCATTCGATAATGCTGTGAGTTTTTACTTGAGAATGAAACTTAGTTAATTAATGATGTCAAGAGATTGTTGACTTTAAAAATATTGAAAATTAAGAAAAAAAAAATTAATAATCAAATGTTTTTTTTTTTCTTTAATCGCGATGCATGACTGCAATGTGAATTTCTTGGAAGAGATTCTAAATGTCAGTGGTTATTGGTTTGTTATTGAGAAAATATTTAATGAGGTTGTGAGTCATTTTGTTATTTAGTTGAATGATTCATTGTGGTAGGAATTGAACCCATTTTATTTCAAATATGTCCACAAGACAATTAAAGACTGCGTTAACAAATTTTTATGAATATTAAAAAATCACAATCACAACAATTTTTTAAAAATAAGCCAATTAATCGTTATTTGCAACACTTAAAAAATTAAATTTCGTTTCAAATAGTTTCCTGGGAGTCGTTCACTTATGATGTCCAATTTTTAGGGTGGAAGTCTGAGGCTTTGTGTCCAAAATAAATAAGTATCAATAAAAAAACTTTACTTTCTAGTCAAATAACAATTTATTGTCTATGCATATTTCGACAGCAATGCTGCTTTTATCAAGACTTTTTCGATACCTTTGTGACAGTTTAAACAACAGAATTTTTTGTAATGAAGATTTTGTGACAGAGGGGGGAGGAGTTTGGGAGGAGGTCTAAAAATTCAAGATTTTGATGAACGCCATAAGTGAACAGCCCCCTTCCCAATTTGTCAAAATGACATCACATTTTATTATTGATTAATCAAAAAATAAAATAAAAATCTTCTCGTAAAGCATCGCTTAATTAGTCAATTAATTTCTCTTTGTTGATTATGGCAATTAATTTTTCATCGTCTTTGATTTTTCTGCCTACCCCCAACCTATTCATATATTTTCGCTTAATTTTCTACAAACGTAATCAATTTTTTTATTGCATTAAATAAGATCAACAGCAGAAGCAGAGAAAAAGTAATGAAATTTTTGTATCATCTGTAGGAAAATTTATAAAATATATATACTTAATAATAATCACAAGACATTCATGAAAGATGAGCAAGAAATGAAAATGAAGGAGAGAGAGAGAAAAAAAGTTAATTAAATTTCATTTCATCGTGAAAGCTAATCAACATTTTGTTGGAAACAATTTTAATTAACCTGGATTAAGAGTCATCTTCTCCATTTCAACTTAGATCAAGTCCCTTTTTCTTCTACTTCTTATGTGTACACACTTACTCATATAAGCACAATGGGCCCAAAAAGGGACTTTTTGGAAGTAATTCATAATATTTTGGTGGTTGGTAGCCCTGGTCCTAGGGATCATAAAAATATAAAACTTTTGGCATATAACTCTAATAGCCGCTCAGGAGAACTTGAAATGTGTTTTGGGCACTAGTGATTTTCAAAAAATTCCTGTGCCTTACTGTGTGGATGAAATTTCACAAACTTTTTTTTATTCGTTCAATACTTGCTTTAACTTTCATGGAAAAATACCAAAAATATTTTTAATCTAAAAAAAAGTGGTCAAAAAATTGAAAAAGTCCAAAAAAATGCGATTTTTTTGACATTTTTGCCTCCTGTGCCTACAAGTTGGTCTTAAAAAATCTAAAAACTTATGATTATTATAGCTAATAAGTAGACCTACAAAAAACATTTCATTCATTACTTCCAAAAACGTCATTTAGTGCTTCAAAAATGAGGTCAAAGGTCAAAATTTTCGATTTTTTTGGCATTTTTTGGGTTTGAGGGCCCATATGACCCACTAAATGACCACGGCATAATGTCAAGTGACATTATTTTTGTAGTTTCTATGTTGTACTACAAAATTAAGCAAAAAAAAGCAAATTTTTTCTGGTCCCCCGGTTCACCAGGGACCCCCAAAGAGGGTCTGGTAGGGGGGTCTTCAGAACAAAAAAATTCATATCTCAAAAATATCTTCACCATATTGTCTGAAACTCTCAGAAATGATAGAAAACATCAATACGGATCATTTTTAGTCATTTCGGCATAATAAAAATTTGATTTTTGGTCTTTATAGTGATTTCGCTGATTTTCGAGCTTGGTCAAAAATCGAGTTTTCACTTTTCGACTCCTACCACCTCAGGATGACTTTATATTTTATTTCTTTTGATGAATTCTTATAGCTTAGCATAGTACGCATCCAACGAGGTATAAAACATGATATATGGTCAAGATATGGCAGAGTTATGGCCAAAAAACTCAAAAAATGGTCAATTTTTTGAGGGTTTGACAACTTTCATCTCACGTTTTCATTCATATTTCATCAAAATTTCAAGTATATGTGACAAATTTGGTATTGTTGGAAAGGTTATTGCTTCAGCTGTACAATAAAATAAAAATCTAAGTTTGGAAGTTCCTCAGTAGACCAGAAAACTTACAAAACTTTGCCTTGTCCTCCCATACACAGCAGAAATTAAAAATTTTTATTTTTGTGTTTTTTCCACAGTTTTACACATGAACTTTCATAATATGATCAATAAAAGATTTTGCAGTCATTCCTTCCTACATACAGGACCATAGAAAAAACATCAAATTTTCGAATATTTTCGATTTTTTCATAAAAAATTACATTTTTTCTATGGTCCTGTATGTAGGAAGGAATGACTGCAAAATCTTTTATTGATCATATTATGAAAGTTCATGTGTAAAACTGTGGAAAAAACACAAAAATAAAAATTTTTAATTTCTGCTGTGTATGGGAGGACAAGGCAAAGTTTTGTAAGTTTTCTGGTCTACTGAGGAACTTCCAAACTTAGATTTTTATTTTATTGTACAGCTGAAGCAATAACCTTTCCAACAATACCAAATTTGTCACATATACTTGAAATTTTGATGAAATATGAATGAAAACGTGAGATGAAAGTTGTCAAACCCTCAAAAAATTGACCATTTTTTGAGTTTTTTGGCCATAACTCTGCCATATCTTGACCATATATCATGTTTTATACCTCGTTGGATGCGTACTATGCTAAGCTATAAGAATTCATCAAAAGAAATAAAATATAAAGTCATCCTGAGGTGGTAGGAGTCGAAAAGTGAAAACTCGATTTTTGACCAAGCTCGAAAATCAGCGAAATCACTATAAAGACCAAAAATCAAATTTTTATTAGGCCGAAATGACTGAAAATGATCCGTATTGATGTTTTCTATCATTTCTGAGAGTTTCAGACAATATGGTGAAGATATTTTTGAGATATGATTTTTTTTGTTTTGAGGACACCCCTACCAGACCCTCTTTGGGGGTCCCTGGTGATTCGGGGGACCAGAAAAAATTTGCTTTTTTTTGCCTAATTTTGTAGTTCAACATAAAAACTACAAAAAAAATGTCACTTGACATTATGCCGTGGTCATTTAGTGGGTCATATAGGCCCCCAAACCCAAAAAATGCCAAAAAAATCGAAAATTTTGACCTTTGACCTCATTTTTGAAGCACTAAATGACGTTTTTGGAAGTAATGAATAAAATGTTTTTTGTAGCTCTACTTATTAGCTATAATAATCATAAGTTTTTAGATTTTTTAAGACCAACCTGTAGGCACAGGAGGCAAAAATGTCAAAAAAATCGCATTTTTTTGGACTTTTTCAATTTTTTGACCACTTTTTTTTAGATTAAAAATATTTTTGGTATTTTTCCATGAAAGTTAAAGCAAGTATTGAACGAATAAAAAAAAGTTTGTGAAATTTCATCCACACAGTAAGGCACAGGAATTTTTTGAAAATCACTAGTGCCCAAAACACATTTCAAGTTCTCCTGAGCGGCTATTAGAGTTATATGCCAAAAGTTTTATATTTTTATGATCCCTAGGACCAGGGCTACCAACCACCAAAATATTATGAATTATTTCCAAAAAGTCCCTTTTTGGGCCCATTGTGATAAGTAAAAGTTTTTGATAATATTTTGATCATACACTAAAGCTGTTATGCCAAAGCCCCCTTCCTCATTTCAACTTTGATTTATGATGAGGAAGAAAAGGAGACCCTCCAAAAAATCCTTATTTAACGCGTATAAGGCACAAAAAATTATGTACGCTTTGCCTTTTACTGGGGTTTGTTTTTCCAAAGTAAATGCATTAATGTCTTCGTTTTGGTTGGCTGATTAAGGTTGAATTAAAATGAAATTCTCGGATCTTATATTTAAGGATATTTTTTACATTCAAGTGCTCGACTGTCAAGGAGTGAGCAACGCCAACAAGCATAATTTTTTTAAATCATTTGATCAACCTACATGGATTTTTATAAAAGCAATGCCTACACGCTGTAATGAAATGATTTATTAAAAAATACCTTATTATGCTTTTAATTTTGAGTTGGATTAGATATTCCATAAATAATGTTTTTGATTCTGGAAAGTTCAAGATTTTTTTTAATCTTTAAGATAATCTTTTAGACTTTATGATTTTGAATTCCGTTATGAAAAGTTCATGAAAAATTTTTAGTTTTTTCTTTTGATATAGTAATCTCAGATATTTTATACGACAAAAAGACACAAGAAAGTGACATTTTCTTGTCACCTTTTAAATACACCAATAAATCAAAGTGCGATATTATTTCATCCAACACTCATTTCATAGTCCACACTCAATCCGCATACAATATTTCATGTAATTTATAACATACCCCACAATAAACTATAATGATATCCTCATTAAGTGCCTTTATAACTTATTTTTCAATATGTTCATGTATCATCTATGTTGTGTATATCATTTGTGTCGACATTTGAGTGGAGGCAGTAATTTCATCAAAATTCATTAGTTCTCTCGTCACATTCATTTATAAATCGTAAGGATAAGGATGGCAAAAAGGAATGAAAGAGAGCCAACGATGTTAATTAAGGGAAACTTTTTTTCTCTTTTCTTAAAAATCTAGGCATCAAGTAAGAATGAAAATCTTTGCTTGTAATCTGTAATGCCTTCTTTAATATTTGCCCTTTTCACACTGCTTGTATATTTTTTTTTATTAGCACACACATATATACAACAACACCAAAAAATATTAATTTATGTTTGCTGATAGCACAAAATTACGCTCCGTGATTATGATACTTGCTTTTCATGACGGTTCTTTTCACTTTTTTTCCTTATTTCGTTCCGTTTGCGTAACGCTTTGAACATAAATAATGGCATGTATGACTAGCAGAAATAAATTTCATTCCTTCATATTTTGAAGTAATAAAGCAAAAAAAATAATTTTTTTTGTGTGTTTATTTCCACTGCTTCCACGGCTACCTCTGCCTCATTCAAAGTGTAATTTTCTCTCCTGTAATTTCTTTTTTATTTGAGCATAAAATTGAACTCGCACTTACGAAAAAATGTAATAATTTTTTTTTGTTGTTGCTGTTATACGATGATGATGATGATAATGATGGTGGAACCTAAAGTCGATAATGGCATGCAAAAAGTCTACAATTTACCTGTATGATAAGGCCAATTATCGATAATTCAGGAGCTTTTCCCCCCTTTTTTCAGTCATTTTGTATTCCATACACGTTTCATCCACACTTGATAACTGATATGTACATTTTACAATGTTATGTATATGAAAAAAATAAAAGAATGTACGAATTTTTTTTAACCAAAAGATATTTTATATCGGTGAGGGTTGTTGTATGCTTCTTGAATTTATTTAAGGTTATAAAGTCTTCACGATGAGGGTGTAGAAACTTTTTGAAAGGTTGGAATTTTTTTTAAAGATTTTGTTGAGTCTTTCTGAATGTTGTTTTCAAGTTCTGCTAATTTGTATCGAGTGAGATGTTCTTGTTTGTTTTATGGGTACTGTAGTGAAGATTTAGTACATAAAATATTTCAGAAATTACATTAATACCATATGAAAGTTCTTGCCAGATTGATTGGTAAAAATTCAGCTTGATAAATAAACTTTTTCTAAAATTAAGGTATTAAATGTCATTTCAATAAAAAAATGAACTTTGTTTTTTTTTTTTTTATCAGTCCGTCAACACCTTGGGGGTCGTTCACTTAGTACCAGGGGCGTAGCCAAGAGGGTTTTGACCACCTCTTTTATTTAGGAAAATTTTTTCGATTTGCTAGGGGTTTTTGAGAAAAAAGTCCCACCCCACCCAAAATTTTGCTTTCCATGCAAAAAAAATTCGACCCCCCTCGTACGTTATGCAAAAAACGGATTTTTAGGCCCCTTTCAAAAAACCCTCAAAACAATCCACATTCGTCATCAAAACTAGTAACAAAATCTTGTCATGTCATACATTTTCGAAGGATACATATATAGGCACAGGGTCGTAGCCAGGAATTTTTTTGAGGGGGGGTTTTTGTTACTTTTCGACGTTTTTTTTTTTTTGGATTTAAAAAATTCAATAATATCTAGTATAAACTTCGCGAAAATAGGGGGGGTTTTGACCCCAAAACCCCCCCTCTGGCTACGCCTCTGTATAGGCATGTTTCCCATCCAGTATATTTCACACTAAACTGTGTATTAGAAGTTGTATATTATTTATATGGAAATGATGACTAAAATGATACCTTTTTGTGCAAAAAAAGTAAACTTTCCTACATCTGTGTACGTCTAAACAAGATGAGCCACTTGACTTGAGAAAATTACAAGTGTATTTCATGAATAATAATAATAATAATTTTTTTTTCTCTTCTTCTGGTTTTGTCACATTGTCGTTTTCTGTCTCTCTGTCTATATTCTACATGTTCAGTTCTCTCATTCGATGATGTTTTTAAATTCTTTTTTTATTTTGTTCATTTCATTTCTAAATACAAAATAAAAAACACGTTTAGGAATGTTGCTTAACGGCATTTCTGCATTCTTACCTTTTTTCGCTTTTGTGTATATTTACATTTATATTATTTTTTTTTCTGTATTTAAAATCGCATTCTCTCGGTGTCATCTAAAATGATCATGTTTACATGACTGTAATTGGTATTTCTGTTTCGATAAAATGTAGAAAAATTAAGAAAAAAAAAAAATATTGCAAGTTTATTGACACTTTTTATGTTTAATGAGACATTTAGCATTTTTTGTTTTGTTTACATTCTCTGACATTTTGGGACACTGCTGAACTGAATATTTATTTATGTGCTAATATAAATTAATTGATTTTTTGAATATTGGTACTTTAGAAAACCAATCTTATTGTTCACAATTTTTAATTATTTGGAAAATTGTTAATTTTGACTAGGTTCTAAAATGTTATATTTCCTTGAATATTTAGGCTAAATTTTCAAAGTGTACCGTGAGATTTTGTTTTTAAATGCTATAAACGACAGAATTTTTAAGACTTGTATCCAAAAAGTTCGAGAAAATCAAATTTTGCACATTTCTTAGTAAGTTTAGTTCCAATTTTTTTTTCTATGTAACTTTATAAAAATTTAAAAATTAATGGACTGATAATCTTTGATTTTAGACTACATATTCTAGATCACGTCGCAAATTATTCAAAATTACCGACAACTCCAATAGCGTCTTTTGTTTGCAATCACAATAAATGTCGTCTTCCAAACTCATTCATATTTTAATTCTGATCTTTACGGTATATGATGTGTTATTGGCTTTTGATCGGTTGTGCGGAGAACTACTGAAGAATTCTTGTTCGCAGTTAACAAAATACAAAAAAAGAAAAACAAAAGATTTAAAGAACTTGAGGACAATGGCTTTCGTTTTCTCATTTTTTGTAGTCATCGTCGTCTCCCTCCATTTGTCACTACTAAAAATGGCAAGTTCATAAATTCATATTGTTCAGTTATTCATATACAGCAAAAATATTTATATTGCTAACTAAAAAAAAAAAAAAAAAATACAAAAAAGTCCTATTTTTCAATAGCGAAATTTTTTTTATTTCATTTCAATTTCAAAATAACAAAGAAATATTCAAATGACTTTTCAACATTCCACACAATGTGGATGACAGTCGAAAAAAAATCCAATTTCTATTCATAAGAAAAGGAATGAAAAGAAAAGAGCATGAAAATCCATTACGAGACATTTTTTTCATACTCTTCTCATTCCTATTGTACATAATACATTCTTTCTCAGTTATTGCATAGAAAAAAGAACTATGTTTGCAAGTCCATTTCTTTTTAGCTGGCAGTTATTTGCTGTTATGTCACGCACTTACATAGTTGAAGACGGAAAGAAGAAGAGAAATGAGCAGCGAGGAAAAGTAAAATGAAATGAAATTTGTGTCAGCTAAAGAATTTTTTACTTCTGGTATCTTCTGTGAAGATAAATGCTTGCTGGATGATCGTTTTGGGGTTGGGATGGAAGGGTTGAAGTATTTTGTGGGGATGTGAATAATGATATGTAATGTGAATAAATGTATGCTTAATTTAGTAAGAATTGAACATTATGAAATTTTCTGGTGCATTATAATGCAATATTGCATCTCTAGATCTAGGTCTAGGTTCTTGAATTTTCATCATTGCATTAAGGAGTCGTTCACTTATTAAGTCTAACTTTTAGGGGGGGGGGGGAGGGAAGGTGGGTCTGAGGCTGTGTGACAGTCTTAAACAATATATTTTTTGTTTGAAGATTTTGTGACAAAGAGGGGAAGGGGGTCTAAAAATCCAAGTTTATGATCATAAAGTGTCATAAGTGAACAGTCCCAAATGCGTTATTGACATCAAATTTATTTAAATTCATTCTTTTGGACATTTTCTTATTTGTGACCACTAAAAACCGTCTTCAATTGTTGTTTTGATATTTTTCATTCCTTCTTTTTTCATGCCCACTTCTGCTTCCTTTTCTTATCTTTTTACAATATTTACTTAAACCCATAGAAAACCCCGCTAAACAGATAGAGCTTTTTCAGACAAGCAAAATAAGTTTATCGTTCATTATTTTGTTGAATAAAAAACATTTTTTCCTTTCCATTCCTCGATGCTTTAATTACTGCCATAGGTCATTAAAGATAATTAAAAAGTCAGGTATATTCACTTTTTTTGCGTTATTAAGTCAATAGAAAATCATGTTTAATGGTGAAAAGCTCATGGCCACAATTAATTGGCAACTGGAATTGTTTATGAATTTTATTTGTTGATAGGCAGCACTTTTTGTTGATGGAAAATACCTTTCATTTGCCACTTTAGCTTTTTCCTCATTCCATAAGTTTTACCGTCTTTTATTCGCATAACTTGCTACCTTTCGATATGAACAAGCGATACAAAAATGTGAACAGCAGCAACAAAATAAGGTGAATTACGGCAGAATAAAAGCAAAAATATCGATTTTTCCAATTTTATTTTCAACACAACAAGATTTTCTCGTTAAATACAAATAAAAAAACATAAAGCCTGTCAATAGCAATAAGCGAGAATATTTGTCGAATGAACTAAGTATACATTGAAGTAGGAGTCGAGAATAAAGGAAATGGATGGTTGGAATGAGCGAAAGATAATTGAAAAGTTGAAGTCTATTTGGTCCAAGAAAATGAAAAATGAAAATATGAAGACTCGGAGAGTGTGTATGGAATTAATGTGACATTGGCGCTTATTAACTTAATGCTTTAAGTATGACCTGTTACTGTTTACTTGTAATACTTAACTTTCTACCTAAAATGATGACAATTTGACTTCTTGATCTAAAATTTGATCCAATGCAGGAAATATTCTTATAGTTGCTATAAATACCAAAAGTCCCTAACCAGACAGACAAAACAATCAGCCCACAACTCAATTTTCCCTTCCAAGAATTAACCGCATTATAAAAACGAGAATAAAAGTAAGATGAAGAATGAAAAGAAAAACTCAAATCGATGCTCGATCAACTGTAATAAGAACATTATTAGATTCAATGAAGAGAGTAAGAGAATAAAAAATATATACCAAATACTTGTTCTGCATTGTTTGTGCGATAATGAGCTTTTCACATTCTTTTATGAAAACCTTAATTTGATTTTATGATTCTTTTCCTTCATATTCTTCCGATTTTTTTTGTGTGTTGTGTGTTATATCATGAAATAAAAGTCAAGGAAGCATAAACGAAAGTAAAAACAAACTTTGTTCTTCAAGTTCTCTTTTTGAAGATTATTTAAATGCTTGACTTGACGCTTTGCATAAATTTTATTTGGAAAATTTTATTTATTTTCTTTTTTTTGTGTTTTTCTCGAAAAAAAAAAAACATTTTTGCAAGTTTTGATAAAATTTATTTTCATCACCACCAAAAAAGTAAAATTGTTGCCTGGTGGAAGTGAATTTTTCAGTATTTTGTAAATATTTAATAAGCTTAAATGACAGCACTCTGCAAGGTAGCAATTTAAGTGTGAAAAATTTCTTGGAAAAATCTAATTTAATTTGGAGTGCTGCAAAGAATAAATTCTACGAAGTTAAAAATTTTCAATGTTGTAATTGAATGTTTGAATAAATTATAGCTGAATTCAGGATTTTAAAATGTTAAATTTTCGGATGAAATTGATTTTTGTGTTGATGTTGATTAAAATTGAAACTTTTTCGTGGTATTAAATTTTAATGGGCTCTAATTGTTTCAACATTTTCGTGGAATTTGTTTGGTGTGGTGTAGCTGGTATAGAAATTCGGTAAAATGTTTATTGTCTTTGAGGCAATGATTTTGGTTTCACAATTTTAAAGCAAGTCCAAAATTGTTGATTTTTTTTTTTTAATTTTGCAACTTAAAGATTTCTATTTTTTTGGATTTATAAACTTATAAAAATATTTTTTCGACTTGAGGATTTTACATCAACTTTAATTTTAAGGTAAATGTCTTTTGCTAGCTTAAAAAATACACCATCCACTTTCCCAACCATAATCCTAACTAAATCTACTTTCGACCATTCACATGACAAATTTTTCTGAGGATTTTCACACCTGTTCATAAAAGAAACATAAATAATTACTTAGACATGATTCTTAGAGGATTAATAACAAATCATCATCATCGTACACTAAATTTTTCTTCTATCACTAACTTACAGAAATGTGAGAATTGTCTAATGATAAGAACATCAATCAGTGACAATTTATTATTTTATATTCTCTCTATTAGGTACGTGTAGTAAGAAATGGTCCGAATCTACTAAATGATTTACAGATTACTTTTTTCTCTCCTTCTTATCATCATAACACTTACAAATGTGTGGGAATTGTATGCCTTATATGTCTTATCTTGGTAAGGCTGTGTTCAATTAGTAACTGTAGACGATGAAGATCTTGTGTAAATACTCAAGATTATTACATAAATACTATGTTATGTGATATCTTTGTTGCTAATTTTTTTTGTTTTATTTCTTACTTCTTGGTGGTCGTGATGAGAAATAAAATTTTAAAGGTTTGGATATAACCGGTGTTGTTAGGTTTTTGATGACCTTTTCGATGTAATAAAAAAAATATTCTAGAAAGATTTTTTTAAAAATAATATATAGTAGGTTTGGTTTTGAGGCATTTTTTGATAAATTAGAATTAATTTGTTAGAGTCTATTAGTTCAAACAGTTGAGACACATAAATCATTTAAATGGAATAGATACTGACAGTCAACTCAATCTTGATATTTCCAATGTATGTATGTAATTGTAGAACTTTTTATTTTGATTTTTAGTTCTGTATTTAATAATTTTGGGGTCGTTCACTTATAGCAATATTTATATATGTCTTCATATAAGAAAAGTGACAGTTATTTTTTTCAAATTTTTGAAAAAATTCACTAACACTATCAAATTTTCAGTACAAAAAACTGAGCAAATCAACTGAGCTATGGTCGGCGTTTGGTCGATGCTCAGTTGTATGAAGACATATATAAATATTGACTTATAGTATTCAATTATTAGGGAGGGGGAGGAGAGGGGGTCTAAATCTTGACTAAATCAACGGAATTGCAGCTCAAACAAAGTTAACTGAACTTTACGGTATTTTTTAAGTCAAAGCAAATTAAAAGAATTTTATAATTCAATATTCAATCATAAATTCCTCAAAAAAATAAAATTCAAATTTTCTTCACTAATTGAGATATTTTCTCAAACAATTGACCGCAACCAGAACATTTCTTTGCATTTGCTTCTTCATTTTATCAATTAATTAAGTGAGCTATAGAAGTTTAACGAGCCAATAACTTTTAATGAGAGAATAATTTAACAAATTAACAGAAAAAAACTCGAAAAGAAATACAAATTTAGAGTATGATGAATTTGAAATAATAAAGCATGAGTTTTGGATCTTCATTTATTTCTTAGTTTTTTGTATATTTGTGACTCTTTAAGAAAATTTGATTTTTATCAAATTTCTCAGAAACGGTTTAAAAAAATTAAAATATCAAAATTCAAGCGTATGTTTCAAAAATTTTCGAAATTTAATTTAAGTTTTCAATATTTTAAAAATTTAAAAAAAAAGTTTTGAAAAAATTCAAAAATTTAAGTCTCGTTGTCATAGGTTTTATTGCGAAATTTAAACAAATTGAAGAATATCTTTTTTTTAATAATCTCTAATAATATTCATATCCTTAACAAAAAATTACATTAAATTAAAATTGATGTGAGAATTCATAAAATTTTCAATAAATTAATCAATAAAATTAAAGAAAAAATTCATTCGTGTCTGCATTTAATGTATCCATTCAATCTGCAATATATTTTTCTCCTATTTATATTCTACGAACTATTGTAGTTGAAAAATTTATGCTGGTATATAATTTAGCCAACAGAAAGAACAGGCAGCAGAAGTGTCTGCATGTGCATGATAATGCATCATTAACATTGATATTTTCCATAAATTAATGAACACTTAAAAATTCATTTCTAATTGCTGATTTCATTTGTCACAGATAATTTAATCTGCATGCATATACATGTTGAAAATCTGCTGGACAATTATCGATACATAATAAAAAATATTCGATAAATGAGGATAAAAATTGACCAGCATGAATTACATCAGATTATGGGAAGGAAGTGAATTTTGATGTTGAAAAATATCCGATTTTGATTCCTATACAGATTGATTTTTTTTCATACATTTTTTTTATTCTCTCACACACAATCTAGTGTTGTATGTATGTTTGTGTGTTTTATGCATTTTTATGCTTGCTGCTTCGTGGCAGTCAAAAAATTCTCTCGTACTCAAATTTTTTCTCACTCGTGAGAGTAAGAATGCCGGTATTATCTCGACACAGCACAAATGAGAATAAACTGACAGCATTTTATTCTCTCGACTCTCCCACGACAAGATGAGTAAAGAAAAAAATTTCCAAAGCTATTATTCAATGAAAAATTCAACTTCAGTTGAAAATACTTACGGTTTGATATCGGAGCAAAATTATTTTCAGTCTCGTAAGCAAAATTTCTAAACCATTTCATTATTCATTTTATGTCAATAGAATCTTTTTACATTCCGTTTTTTTCGGCCAAACCAGTTGAAAGTAAATTTTTGAAATAAAAAAATTATATTTCGGAAGTGAAAAAAAATAAAAATTTTTTAGTAGCGAAAATATTTTTTTGTGAAGAAGAAAAAAAAAAATTAAAAAAAGAATATAAAAAAAAATCTGTGAAAAGCAAAAATTTAATCGTGTATTGCAAATTGTTCCGTCATCATTCGACAAATACGAATTTACAAAAGAAGTCATAATAAAAAAAATTATTATAAAAAAGGTATTCAAAAAAATTAACAACATACAAAACGAAATTTACAAGCTACGAATATAAAGTCGTGAATTAAATTAAATTAAAAAAAAGGAATGTTGAAAAATTCCATTGTGAATTAAATGAAAAATATCTATTAAATTGATACTGTGGAAAAAAATTTTTCGCTAGCTCGAGACTACGTGAGTGTGGTAGTGTCTTGAATAAAATTGTGTGTGCTGCATGAAAAAAGAAGAAAAATAAAATAAAAAAAAATATTAAATAAGAAAAAAAGAGAAGAGTTTTTTTTCGGTGAATGAAAACCAATACAGTAGAGGAAAAAATATCATCGTCATAAATAAATAAAAGAAAAAAATAAGCAAATTTAATTAATTAATAGAAGGGAACAGCCAACAGCACACACTTCAAGTTTTTAAACAAATATTCAAATTGTGCTTTCGCAATTTAAAAAAAAAAATTATTCAATATCGTAAAATAATTTTATTTATTTTCGGATAAAACAATTAGAAGTTGTTGAGTTTTCGAGATTGCTTAAGGAACGGGCCTTGGAAACAATAAAAAACAAATATAAAATACGAAACTTTATCGCATGAACGCAAATTTCGTCAAATTCAAGGCGAAATAGACACACAAAAAAAATACAACAGAATAAAACTTTTCAAGTGAATATTTCGTGCGTGGCTCCTTGAAGCTCAAGTGAAAGAAAAAGTCAAATAGCAAAGGATTCAAAGTTTGACTTACAAGCTACAAAAACAACAAAACAACAACAACAAAAAAAAAGTAAAATCCGTGACGGAAGAAAAAAATTCCACAAAAAAGCTCATTTAGGTAAAAGAAACACAACAGATTATTTATTTCGTACCTTTAATGAATGAATGTGTACTTTTTTCTCGCATCATCGGTCGTGTATGTATAGTCGCCAACCGACTACTTCATGCACAATACATGTGAACAAAATGTGCTCAAATAGAATCGTTGGAAAACAATCATGCATGTCTGACCTTTTACTTTGCGAATTGCGGGCCAGAAAATTATTTTTAATGAGCGCTTATTAAAGTAATTCATGTTTTTTTTTAAAAAAAAACTGCTGTTGCTGATTTTTTTTCTTTCAATCCATTTCTTTTGGATTTTTTTCTGTGTTGGCTACTTTTTTTTGTATGTTGATACGCGGCATGTTCCTCATGCTTTTGTTATAATTTGAACTATCGGAAGTTGAAAGTTGCTATTAAATAAATTGTTTTCTGTGAAGAAGGAAGAAGCAAATACTTGAAACTGGTTCAATTATTGATGAATTATTGTGTTATTTGAAATTATTGGGAAATTCCGGGAATGAAGTGATTGCTGATTTAAAAATGAGGGTTGAGGAAGGAACGAATTTTTCGAGGAGGGAGGGTTCAAATTATTTTTTTCAAAGTAGGGGGGTGTCAAAGCCCCAAACCCCATTTATGCTTTAAAGTTTCGATACTGATTTTTTTCTACAAATCAAAAAATCCTGAATCATTAATTTATTTTATGAAAAAAAAAATTTCTAAAATGTGAAGATATACCTGGTAAAAACCACCGAATAGTGGCAAAAAATCAATATTCATATTCTCAAAATAAATTTATTCCACAAACTATTAAAATTCATCGCAATCCAACCTTCAAACTTTAATATCAAATCCCTACTCCCCCTCCTTATCTAAATTCTCAAACCAAAAAAAAATACATTTCAGTCTCATGAAAAGAACCTAACAAAAAAAGAAAGAAATTCCAAAAACACTTCAAATTTTCAAAAGAAATTCATTTAAAAATGAAAGAGAAGAAAATATCTCATAGAAAACTTTCTAAAACAATAAGAAGAAGCAATGAGGAATGATTAAGAAGAATAGAAACCAAAAAAAAGTATTTTTTCTCTTCTCACAAAAGAAAGCATGAAAAAGATTCTTTTGCATCTGCATTGAGAAAAGAAGAAAAAATTGTAGAAAGAAATAGCTGTGGATGTACAATAATAAAACGATATTCATTCACAGAGGAACAAGAAAAAAAAAAATGAAAAAATTTTAAATAGTCGAAAATTGAATTTAATTTAATAAAAATTTCCTGTCTCATTTCATTGTTGTTGATTGCTGTATACTATGTGCTGTGTGTGAACATGAACTTCACGTATGTGAAATTTTCAGTTTTTTTTTTATTTTGAGAAGGCCAACAAATTTCATATTCGATTTACTGCTGTGGCTGTGTGCATACAATTTTTTTGTTAGAATATTCTATTGTAATTTTTTTAAGCACATGACTTGCTGACTGTCACTTTTCATTATCACATGATATGAGTCAATTTAAATAGTTGTAGGAATGGATAAAAAAGACACAAAATTTTATATATTTTCATGAAAACAGCACACATATAACATTGTATGACAGTGATTTCTGTGTCTATTGTCTCGTGGTGATATGAGAATGATGTAAGCTATGAATAGATGTGAATTACATATTAAAACTTGTCATTTTGTGTTACCGGCAATGAGTTTATATGATATATGTTATTTTTTTCCTACTCTTCCTGTTGTGGTTGGGCCTGATTATTTGTTTTGTCTAAAATTTAAGAAATTGGAAGTTTGAAAACTATGCAGCACTACTTATGAATTTTCATGAATATTTCTAATTAGAAAAAATTAAATGTTAATATTTTCATAGCTTTAAAATACAGCTAATCTAGCAATAATATTTAAAATTCAACTTTAATTTTGACTCATCCAATGAACTTAAAAATTTCTCATATTCACACCCCATTTACGAATAACCCGCTAAAATATATAATTTCTGTGAATTTTTGTACCTCAAAAAATAGTCGTGACAACCAAGAAGAAACGGAAGAGAGTTGTGTTAATTTAATTAAGACATGATGGTTGAAAACAAAGAATTTTAGTTGTTAGATTTAGTTTTGGAAAGGCTTGAAACACGACAGTATGAAAAAAAATTTAAAAGTCTTTTGAATGTGATAAAAGGTTTTTCATGTGTGTGCTAGTTGTCTTGCAGTACGTTTTTCATATACAGCAATAAGTATTACACATAGTCTCATGATTATTTGATAAGAATGAATTCTCACATGATAAGGTGCTCGTATTATGAAATTTTAGTTTAGTTGCATAAAAATAAAAAAATGCTTAATTTTTATTCAGAATCACTCAAATGTGAGAAATTCTTTGAAAACAGCTCATAGCTCACGACTGTAGCAATTAAAATCAAATATATGCAGGAAATGAGGGTATATTGGTCATATGACATTAATCTTGAACAATTATGCAATACTGCAGGTCATTAGTTGAGAATTTAACTCTGATGAAGTTGGAATGTTAAGTGACGTTGTGTTGAGGTCGAAAATAATGCTTTGGGAGTGAGGGTTTGATTAGATGCTTTAATATTTATTTCTATGACTGTTTATATACTTTTTTCTAAGCTACACGTATTTTTTCTTCTGTATAATACAGTAAGATATTGATTTTTAGTCCCCACAAAAATACTCGAATTTATTTCCATGAAAAAAAACCAAATCTAAATGAGTAAATCCCCATGAGACATTCAATCCAATTTTTTGCTAGGAAATTTTCCAACCGAAGAATTTTTTAAGTACTTTAGGGAAAATTTAGTAAAATAGTCCAATTTTAGGGATGTAAATTAAAATGTCTATCTCTTATCAATAATCATGACAAATATCTTAAATTTCCCATTCCTGTAAGAAAGTACGAAAATTTCCATAGAAACTCAAACTTAATACAATTTGCTTATATCCAAGTATCGCGTTCTTATCAGAAAATTTCCAATCAACATCATTAAAAATACATCAGGTGTCCAAAAACATTAAATCAAATTTTCGTATAATTATCGTTAATTTCATCTCGCAAGTAAATCACTTCAAGCAATTTTTACGCTCTAAATAAACTTCTTCTTGCATTCGAATTTCAAATTACACTTCTTTTTGTGTGCCCATCAAAAAATATATTTTTTCAGCAATCCAACATGTCGCCATGGTTGTAATTGCTTCTCAATGTCATCACATCTAAAATTCCAGTCTCATTAAAATATCTTTGTTCGGGTTTTTTTTTCATATTTTAATGTATGTCAGTCTTGAAAGATTACACATCATGCAGCAATCTCGCAATTGATTAGCACATTTAGCTCGTGGCATACAAAAACAAAAAAAAAAAAAGATGTGCCGCTAAAAGAATCTCATTTTGATTCATAAATAAAGATTTTTTTGTTTTTGTTGCTGTATGAGCACATTTGTTGGTTTGGAATTGGAAGAGATGATGAAGATGGATGAAGAAAAAAAGAGTTGTTGACCTCGCGTAATAAATAATCGGAAGAAAAAGAGGAAAAGGCACAAAAAATTAAAATTTCGTACACATATGCCATGAATTTTTTTATTTCATCTCCAAGAAAGAAATTTTTTTGGCAGTGCTGAGCTTTAAAGTAGAAACAAATACAAAGACAGACAGACAAAAAATAGTGAGAGAAGATCATAGTTTTGGGCGTGTCACGACTTAATAGATTTGAAGATGCTGGATTGAAAACAGTTATTCGGCATGAGGTATTGAAGACTCTTCTTAATCACTCCTTCTAGCTAAAAAATTATACAATGAAAGTTAGTCATGGAAATTAAGTCTATAGTTTTTGATTCTCACATGATGCTGATGATATTCATGAACTGCATGCAATAAGAAGACAAAATACACGAGCAGAAGAGCTTATGCTTGGCAATAAAAGCAACTTTGTAAGACGTCGAGAAATAAAATTTAATAAGAAAAAAAAAATGAAAATTTATTTTGTCGTCTGAGTGTCTGATGATCTCACATGCTCACATACTAAATGTGTCATCATTATTATCTGACTGACTATTTGAATCTATAAAAAAGCTCGAACAAAAGCGAGTAAAAGAGAGTTGGACATGACACAGGAAATGATTTTTTTATTGCTAAAAGTGAGAATTTTTTCCATTCAGCTACAAAAATCTTGAAATATCAAATTTATGATGCTCATATGAGATGACTTCAGGCAGTGATAAATTGTCAATCCCTTCATTTATATTTGATGTATTCATGTGACAATTTGTGTCTTTTTTGATGCCATTTCTGCCTAATTGGTTTTCTTCCTTTTATTTCCTCGATTTTTTTCATTTTCCAACCAAGCAAATTTGCTTTTGTGATTTTCTTATCATTGGAACTAAAATGGAGATGAAGACATGAATTGAGATAAAAGTTTTCATCTTTATTGAATTGTTCGGCAATTGAGTGCCTGTGGGTTATTGATATTGATACTTTTTTGATTGTGGATTCTTTTGTGCTGGTTTTATTTTTTTTGTGGGGTTCTTTTGATTGGTTTTATGCTGGGGTGCATGAACTGTTAAAGCTTGATTTGCTGGATACTTTAAATTTTTCGTTAAATGTTTCAGTGTGTAGTTGTTGAAATTTGAAATTTTGAATTTTAATTGCCTTTACTTATGTTAATAAATCAGACATTAGCATAAAATATCTAGCAGCCATCAAAACAGCACTCAAAAGTCACTTCAATTTAATCCGCTTCCAAGATTAATGGACAATAGAAATTTTCAAACTTTTTATTTCATTCAAAAACTTCTTATTCCAAAACATCTTGAAGCATTAATTTGAAGCTAAATTATTAATTTGTATGAGCATGAAATTGAAATTTTCACACATATTGGCCATTTCTAATTTATTTATGGGCAGCAATTTGTTACATAAATGCTCAGCAAATTTGAATTTAATTATCTGCTATTAATATTTAATCATAATGAGATGTTGTCGCTGATTTCATTGTCTGTGTACTTAAAAATCATTGAAAGGATTTTCTTGTCAATTTCTCTGTTTAAGTTTCATCTAGAAACAAATAAAATAGAAAAGGGAGAAGTTAGCGATGCCTAAATTAGATTTTTTTACTTCTTGGAATAATTTTGTAGCAATTCCGAAAATTTAAAAAGAGAAATAAATTTTATTTTTCATGACTGTCGCATTTGCGTGACAATAAAGTAACAGAATTAAATTCTTAGAAGTATATTGTGCCATGTTTTGTGCTTGGTTCTATTTCCCTCTCTCCCTAATAACTTATTTTCTGTAATTCAATGAAGTTTGTGGAATTGAGAAACTTTGAAGTTCGCAAAAATTGACTAAGGAAGGGAGGAAACAGCATACAAAAAAGATTTTTTGTCACATAATCAATTTTTCATACACGCCAGAAAATACAAAAAGTGCGACAGCTTCTGTTGATTTGATGCACGCACAATTTTCCACTGATACTCACAGTATTGAGTCGAACATGACAAAATGTGTCGCATCGCATGTTTGTTTTTTCCGACTACATGAGAATATTGGCATTAAATTCACGACTATGCTTTCCAGTTCCTTCTCTTTCCCTCATTTAATGTCAGTCGAAATCCATTCACGTGAAATTGACATATCTCATGAATCTCAATCTCTCCATCTGTGTGTCTGTTTATGAGTTTTGAGCTGGATGGAACTGATAATGTTACATTGATATAGATGGAAGTGGATTGTTCTGTTATTTGTTATTGTGTCACATTTGCTTGATGAGAAATTTAGAACTTGAACTTGTGAATCAAGAGTTTAAGAATATTTTTGAAAAAATGCAAAAATTAATTTTAAAAAGCAATAAAAATTTTTCTACAGCATCCTTGTCAGTCAGTCTGTCTACTAGCAATTCACAAAAACAGAATTCTTCACATTCCTGTTCCTTTATTTTAACGTTATTTTGATAGAAGAATTTTTGCGACTCTGACTGTCTGTAGCTTCTTAATATTTTTTCGTCGAAGTCACAAAATAAATATTGTGGGATGTTCTTCATATATATATGCACACATATATATAGGAACAACAGCAGCATGCAGACAAATCTGATATCAAATTCAAATTTTTGTTCTCAAGAGCACCACATGACGTATGCTAAAATATTCTTTATTATTTATTGTGCATGCACGTTAAGTGAGTAGAAAAAAATGTGAATGAGAAGAACAATACAGAAAAGAAGATGGAATGATATGCGAAAGTGTGTCAACTGAGCTGAATTCCATTCCAATTTGTTGTTTTAATATCATTTCATTTCTTTTGCTTTATTTTCTCACATTTTTTATGCGATATACTTACTCATACACACACGCACGTAAGCATTTATTTTTTCAATTTTGTTGTGGCAGGTTTGAAATAAAACAAAAAAAAAAAAAAATTGCAAAAATATCAAAAGTCAACAATATCAACATAAATATACACACAGTGAGAACATGAGAGAGAACAAGAAGAAGAATAGACAGAAGAGATTAAGAACAAATAAATCAGAAACCTTGCAAATTTTTTATGCTTTTTCTGAATTAAATTGGAATTTAAAAGAGTTTGCCGACTGGTTTTGATGTTGAGGGAATCTCCCATTGAATTTGTTTGAAGCTTTTCATGAACTTTTTGTTGGGAATTTTTATTTCGCATTTGATGCCTGAAATTAATATTTCGTACGATTTAATGCATTTTTCGGTTCTAAACATTTTTCTAAATTTTCCAAACTGCATGACATATCATTTACTGTTCTTTCCTTCTAAGAATCACAAGGCATCATTGTTTCCACTTTTTGAAATAATCAACACAAAATTTCACTGAATTTAATTTCTTCTGTTAATGAATTAATTAAGGAACGTTTTTAAACTCATTTCTGTTATCATATTCCAAACTTTTAAACAGTTTAATGAGTCAATTAAGCTTAATGATGGTCGATAAACCTTTTCCATTCTGTTTGTCTGTTTTTAACGTGTGGTTTTGCTTTATTACCATTTCATGAATGTAAATAAGTAAGTGAGAAAGAAGCCGCAAAATATGGCAATGAAAAGATTATGAAATTCCGGTAAATGAGTAACGTGAGAGCAGCGGCGTTTAACATCTTTTTTTTCTGAAATTAGAAAGTTTGATTCTCACGACATTTTGCACCGAGCTTCTCAACTTGCAATTTCATTTCAAATGCTTCTTCTATTTGTTGCTATGGGAAGAGCTATGAGGAATTTTCATGTGACTAAGATAGAAGAATTTCAGTGGCATGGAATGCATTGTGATGTAATTTATGACTGATTCGTGATGACTTTCTGATTCGATATTTTTTATGATGGTCATAAAAATGGAATTTTTAGGTTAGCAAAGGGAAGTAAAAATAAATTTTTGCTGATGAATTGAGATATCAGTATTTTATAGTTTTATGCAGTTTTAAAGTTCATTCTTGCTATCATGAAGAATAGTTAGGTAACATTTTTCATGTCAAAAACTATTCAAAACACAAAAAAACTCGCAGAAACTTTCCAAAGTGAAAAAAAATTCAAAAATGGAGGACATAAAATTTTCCACAAATACCTAATATCCGTTGAATAACCTCAGACTAATAGAAACTTGACTTCCATCTCAATTTACATCTCAATAACACTAAAAATTGCAACTGACTCATTTACAGTCATTAGTCTGTTTATTTTTCTATCGATTCATCCGCCCGTTCATTCATAGCACTTGAGAATGCATAAAATCAATATATAGTAGCAAATCGATTCGCAACTGCTCATTTCCATTGAAAAAAAAAATTACATCTAAGACTTTGTAAGTAATAATGTAAATAAAATCACTGAATTGAAGTCTGTTGGAGTGATTCACATGACATTTGATATTTATGCGAAGAAATCGACGAGATGTAATTACTTCTTCTCTTGTACATGCAAATAAAAAGATTGCTTACTTGCTCGTTATAATGATGACGATATTGATAAAATATTGAATTTCAGTTTGGGACTGTTTAAAAGTTTCGTGGCGTTTGAAGATGTTGATACGTTATATCATAAGCTAAACTTCAAAATAATTTGATAAGACATCATTTTCCTTCGCTCCAATGATGCTGCTGTTGATGCTTATTCTTAATTTATTTGACGTCAAATGAGGAAAATTTACTCGATTCAAATATCGTGTGCAGAATAAATCGACATGACAGTCTTCAAATACAAAATCTCGAGAGATGTTTGCATTCAGCTTCAATTCTGCTGTTTTTATTGATAACATATTGTCATAAATATATTATGTGCACATATACATACAATATATTCTGATTATATGCTAAATTTGCATATTGATATTGAATTTACGTACATGGCAATTTAATACGCGAACTATGCGAATTAAAAAAAGTTATCGACGTCATTTCCTCAATTTCCTCAATCGACAATAGCAATTGAAACTCTTTTTTTTTGTACAAACTCAATTTCCATTTTTCAAATATGTGCGAATGTTCAAATCCATATGTGTACAACGATATAGCGAGAGACAAGCGAAGAATGTTAAAAAAAGTCAAAGAAGTAAAAAGGAAAAAGCGTTTATGGTGCAATCAAAATAATTTTTGTTAAACGGTTCTTTTCCATTTATAAATCCACAAACGATTATTGCGTGTGTTTGTTTCGCATATATGAAGAAAAATGAGTCCATAAATCATAGATTGTGGGTGATAAAGGCGCACTTTGTGGATAATTTATTGATAGAATAATTTTACTGCCATATATGGCGTTTGTGTTGACATTAATTGAAATTTTATCACAATTTAGTTTAATTTATAAATATTTTAACATTTTAAGGGAAATAAAAAATTAACGGTTTTTAAAAGTTTAAATAAAGATAGTTATTCAGTCACATGTTTGACTCTCGCTTCAAAATGTTTTTCAACAAATAAATCACGTTTATCAATATTTTAACATCTAAAACAATAGAATACAAAAATAAAACGTAGCAAAGCCCAGATCAAATCGTTCAGACATTCCCAAACCTCCCAAATCATGATTTATAACAGAATAAAAAAAAAAAAATCAGACTAGACAGCCTAACAAATTAACCATTTTCATCACATTTGCTTCACGAATCTCACGTTAAAAATAAAACTTTCAACCTGATTATTGCCGTTGATGTGTCTGACGTTGTAATTTTTTTCTTTCAAAAATATATAAAAAAAACTTTTTTTTCCTAGAGAGGAATTCAAATGCGAGTAATTTACAGTATGTGTAGAATGAGAAGCAGCAGAAAAAAATCAAGTAAATAAGCTAAAAAGAGAAGAGAAAGAAGAATATGAAAAAAAAAATAATAATCGAGCGAGCGTGTGATGGAACAAGTGCAAGGTTAACGAACGAACCACACGCATTCCAGCACCGGCTTTTTTATGAGCGCTCATTCATACACATTTCTCGCATTTCTTATTTATGTGCGTAACCTCGAAAAAGAAAGAAAAAAAAAAAACAATACAAAGATTGAGAGCATTTGTGTTTGTTTGTTTTGCTTTTTAAATTTATTTGAAATTTTAATTACGGGTAGTTGTTCATTACAGACACATTATGAAGACTGTAATTAATTGATAGCGCTTTATTGCCTGTGTGTCTATCTATGGTTTATATATTTTCCGCACGTAGATTCAACGTGTATGAACTGATTGCTGATTTTTTTATGTATTCATTTTTATTTTCAAGTTCATGAAGGAAATGACAAGTTTTCAAGTTAATAATTATGGACATGAAATGAAGCTTGTTAAAATGCATGAAAAATGAATGACTTATGACCTATGAAATTCTTTCGTTCTGGATTGAATGCCAAGTTGTTTTGGAATGTTGTCGAGTTGTTTATCAGATTTTTTTTAAGATAAAAAGGAGGTCACATGAGACTTCTTGCCATTGTGGCATAATGGCAATTGCTATGGAATTTACAATTCTCCAGTTTAGGCACTTGTTTTCAAGAAATCAAGTTTGAAAAATGTTAAGATTTTTAAAATTGTTATAGGAATCGAACCTTTGCAGAAAGTAAAATTTCAAATTTTAATAAATATAAAAACTTAAATTTTCCACAAGGGGTTCAGTAACTGAAAAAATGTTTTCTTTTACTCTTAATGCCTCCCAAAAGCAGAAAATTAATTCATACAACTTTTTATTCATTCAATTATTTTTCACCAGAAGTTGCAAACTAATTAAAATGTTGCCAGTTTTAGAGTTTATAAAAAATGCACGTACTTACTTTTTTTAGTAGCTTGAAAAAAAAAGCCAAGTCCAAGAAGAAGCATCACCAACAGCAAAAAAAAAAAAATATTATTCATTCCGTTAATCAACAACATCGAAGCGTACATGTATGGAGATGAAGTCAGTCCATAAACATAAACATAACAAAAGATGTTAAGAGAATGAGAAAAAAAAAAGTTATAATTGAGAATGTGTGAGATGAGATGAAGCATAAAGCAGACGGTGAGGAGCGAAAGAGAGCTTTGTACCGTTAAAGAAATTAATTGCCAACATTGACTGCCTCAATTCATTGACTTCTAATGCTTTCATTCTTGTTGTATTTTTTTTTTTGTTTCAACTTCCCCCTTTTCGTGATTCTTATACTGAAAATTATTTTTATTTTATTTTTATTCATTACATTTAGTTTCATTAGCTTTAAGTGTAGACGAGACGATGAGATGAGTGAGGCAAGCATAGAATAAAAAGGCAAAAATTATTTTCGTCCGAATGCACAGAATGAAATAAATTACGTAACTATTGTAGTGTGTCAGGCAATGCTATAATGCATAAAGCATAGCACAGCTCATTATTTCCTTCTCAATTGTTTCTACTTCTACTGCTGCTTCTGCTTCTTTTTCTTGGATTTGTGTTACTGAAATCTTTTGCACTCACATTTAATTAGCTGCTTTAAAACAATTAGACGAGATTGCAGAGCAGAAGCAGTAATAGACGAGAATATTTTCGATGTATAGGTTCAAAAAAATTGTAGAAAACTGTAAAAGCTCACAAACTATTGCACTGTCTGCCTTTTATTTACTCAAAACGATATCTTTTCCTTTTCTTTCAACTTTGCATTACATAACATACAGAATGAATTAATTCCATTTGAATGAGCAATTGCTGGTAATTGAAAGACTCAAAAAGCTTCTTTTCCTTCTTTTACATTCGTACTCGCATTCATTTACCACAAGAATGCTTAATTAATGCATCTCATAATTCTCTTTCTGTTCTGTTACGTTTCTAATTTTTTATGTGTTAAATTTCAAAGAAACAATACAGCTATAGACATTTTTATAGACTCTGTACAGTTTGTTAGAGTTGATATTTGCTGGTGGCACTTAATGGATGCAGGGTTGGGTGATGGTTCTCATTTTTGACAAAATAATGATTTTGATTTAATTTTGAGGTTTCTTAACAACCTAGTCTCTTTGTAGAGTTTCATGAATAATTCTTGCCCTAAAAAATTCCATCATATAGCTTTGAACTCAGTCATCCAGCACCCCTGATTCTGTAAAATTTTCTCAAACTTTAACAAGTATTAACGAAGTGAAGTGAAATGGAAGCAGAAAAAAATGTCATAATTGCATGATTGATTGTGTTAAATGCCATAAAGTACATGAACATAATAATGGAAGTGCAGGAAATGAATTAAAGCTGAAAATGCAGAGACAATGAAAATAAATCGAGTTGAAAAAAATCTTTAATTTATTCTTTCAAAGATAATCAAATGAAGAAGAACTGAATGGATTGAAATTTTAATTGACAGCTGTTATCTTTTGAAGATTTTATAAAAAATATTATTCTCATTGATTTGTACCGCTTTGGTTGTTCTACTTCCGTTTCTGTTAAGTTTTTTGATGTTTTGATTTTAAGATTCTGATTCTGTCAATTCTAAAAAGAAGTTTCAGCTATTATCAGCTCTATTTTGAAATTTTCCGTAAATTCAATTAATTTTTGAATAGAAACTGTTTTGAGTCAATCAGTTCCTATTGTTAAATGCTTCAGAATTTTGACTTACAAAGGAATTCAGCTACGATTTGAAAATGAATGAAATTCTTGCATGTAAAATTCGTCTAAAAATAGATCGACCATGACAAGATTTATAAAAGATTTGAAATACTTTCCAATACTTTTTCTACCTTTTAAAGAGCAAGAAGCAAGTCGGTTAAGAGATGGAAAAAAATCGATAGACAAAAAATATTTTTTTCTCTTGAGAAACACGAAAAATTTTGCGGAACTAATCTTGAAATTTTTGAGCTCATTTTTGGAGCAAAATAAAAAATTGTGTTGTGGTCAATGAACTAAAACTGATCTGTTGGCGATTCCAATGCTAAAATAAATTTGAATTTCATTCTTTAATTTTAGTGGAAATTGCCATTTCAAGCTTCTTTTTTTTTGCCATTTAATTCCAATTTTATTTCTTAAATTCATTGACAACTCAAAAGAAATGATGAAGAAGTTCTACTGATGCAAATGATGACAATGGCAAGATAAAGCAATAAAATAAAAGAAACTGAATTGTAAATTTTAATTTATGGCAAATGACAAGAAACAGAAACTTTTGAATAATTGTTTGACTTTGTTTCATTTTTGTGAGAACTAAGAAGATAAAATAAGAAAAGAACTGAAGATGAAATTAAGCAGCAACAACAGAAGCATCAAAGTTGCAACAGCATCAGCAGTTAAATAAATGAAGTTGTAAAAGTAATAAAATTGTGGAAATTCTTTCAGTGTCGATCACATTCTTGTCGTCTCTCATAAGCCAGATGCTGTTGCTGATGCTTTTACTGCATGTATTAAGAGTAATTACGATTGATGCTATTATGACTTTTATTCCATTTCTTGGAAGCTGTGTAGTTCTATATTATTTTTTATCTATAAAATCTTGAAATCTTAAACTTTATTGACTGAAATGTGGAAGGAAGCAGTGAAATTGAACAGTTCCTGAGGATATGATTCAGTTTATGCATGTGACTATAATCTTGTGTTTAAAACTTCTTTTAATCTCCTGCTAATTAGCTACAAATTATCCTCAATTCTATGACAAATTCCAAAAGATTCTCATAACATGACAAGGATTATCATCTTTAGAACTTTAATTCCTACAAAATCGCATCCACAAAGTTGTCAGCTTTAAAAATCACAGACAAGGAAATTAAAAACATTTTCCCATAATTCTTTCATTGCCTGATTAAAATTTCACAAGGCTGTGTCTGCAGATGATATGAACATTGTGGATTGCCGCGCGCACATCCAGCACAGCACATCATCCACAAAAAAAAATAATGCAATGAAAATATTTTTGCTCTCTCAATTGACTTAAGTATGTTTTCGTTAACGAGATGAACACGATGATGGAAGAAGAAGAGAAATCCTTAAAGCCACAAAGCGTATTAATTCATGCAAATTTTCATCTTTTGCTTCCTTTCACTGTCTCATCCCCAATTTTCATCACTTCTTTTCCTTCTTATGTTACAATGTAAATTGTTATTATTTCTGTGAGTGAGAAAAAAAATTTAAAATTATAATTTTTTTATCAATTTTTCCTTCTTCCTCCTCTACTTCTTATTATTGTAAGGTATTATTATTATTCTTGATGATATTGTTCGCGTTCTCATATTGCAAATTTTCACATTGTTTGAAGTCAAGTTGAATGAATAAAAGTGGTGCGTATGGCAAATAATAACAAGACAAAATAAGGAGTGAATGAATGGATGAGTTAGAATGCAAAGAATTGGAACTTAATGACGACGACGATGAGGAAATAATGAAATATTGAGATCATTCTTATCACAATGTCATGCAAATGAAAGATGAAAAAATGTAGAAAATTTTTTAATTTAAAGTCATAAAAATTCAGGAGATTTTACTTCGTGACGGAGTGACTGTGATGATGATGTTGATGGGGAATGGAACAAAATATGCTCGTTGAATGATGTACACATACATTGAATTAAATTTTCATAATCTGATTAACTTCTCGTCACTTTCTTTATTCCTTCTTCTTGCTACATCTCATCACTTCCACTTCTACTTTGTCAATTTTTATTCATCTCAACATTCAAATCCGAATGCATTTGACACTTTTTATTCACGTTGCTTGGTTCTGATTTGTGACTGAAAATTTTTATGTTGTAATTTTTGTTTAATAATTCAAAAATTTATATTTTTGCCTACTGAAAGCAAATTCACAAAATATTCAATTTCAAATAATATTTGACAGACGTTTCACTCTCAAAGTCAATTAATGGTTAAATTTTAAATCAATTTTAAATGTTCAATGATATCAGCTATTCCTTGAAACTATAAACTTTTTTGAGAAATATCAAATCAAACTTTTAAAACAATGCATGCTTGACATCATGAACTAAAATATTCTTAAAAAAGTTGCAAACTTCTTACAAAAATCATAAATTTGAGAATCAATAACATCCCATTCCCATCTTATCCGTCTGAGGAACCTTGTTGCATTAAAAGCTACTTTTGCCCTCCAATAAATAATTTTACGATCAAAACTTGTTTCACTTATCAAAGGAAGGAGAGTAAAAATAGGTAAAAAGTTGCGTAACGAACAAAATCGATTTCAGTTTTTGTGCCATAAATTTCCATCAATTTTTTTCCTCCTTCTTCGTCATTTTTTCATCCTCTCATGCCTTCTTCATTTTTAAGAGAAATTTATGAGATTGATAAAAAAATATTTTCAAGAAGCATTAAAGGAGAATTTTTACCTTTTCATCCCGACAGTGCTTCCACTTACCAACAATTTTCTTCTCTATTTGAGTACATTTTTTATATCTTTTCAATTGAGATCCCAAAACAACCTTTTCTGCTGCAATAAATTCTTCATTCTTTAAATTTTTGCTCTTAATATTTATTTTTGAAGATCTTATGAACTCAAAACCTTGAAGTGGAATTGAATAATTTCATCATTTTGAGAAGATATAAAATTTTGAATATAAAGTCACGACATGTGACCATAAAGAACAAGAAAAAAAATGAGACAGACAATAAGTTGAATGGACTAGAAGAAGCAATAGAAGCAACACATACAAAACTGACAAATTAACATGTCAAATTACAATGAATGTACTTAATATGACTGTTGCCAATCAGATTGTCGTCAGTTTTTATGCAGGAAGTTTACTTCCGTCTCGCGAAATTCATTTTTTTAGTCTCAGTTGCTGCCTGATTTCAACAGTTTTTCTGTTTGTGTTGATTTTTTTAAAAATATTCTTTTAAAGCTATAGTAAAAATATTCAAAATTGGAAGTGACAGAAAGTTATCAAAAATTTATGACAATAAAAATAAGAGCAGAAAGAAAAGTAAGTGCCGAGAATGAGAGAAGAAATGATGACAAAAATGGCAATAAATTCACGCTTTATTTATGTATTTAAAATGATATGATAATAAATATTTACGACCCTCCGGCACTAAATGTGTAATTTTCTTTCTCACTCACATTACTGCCTTACATTTCACTGCTTGACGCCTCTGATGTCATCTCTGTAAAATTATTTACATTATTTGCGTTCATTGTGTTGAGAATCTTTTGTGTGTCTGTGTTAGTTCCAGTCTTTTCATTTGACGTCATTGTCACGCATAATTATGAAGTTTCGTGTTTCTTAGCAGAGCAGTCATGATGATCATGACGATGATAAACTCACAAAGTTTTACATTCATGATTAGTCCAAATAAATTTTTGGATGATTTAGTTCTTGTCTTAAGTATCCTGGACTATGCAGGGGTGTATTTTTCAAAGAAGATTCCATTATTATCTGACTTTCTATCAACTACAAACCCCAGCTACATGTAAATAACAGAAATTAAACAAACAACAGAAAACAGCAATAAAAATAATTACATTACATTAATTCCTATTCCGTGAGCTTTAATACCATTGCATGTCGCATTTTTACTCACCTGATTGTGGTTGTGGATTCATTAGACAATGATCAATTACAGTCAGCAAAATAAAGCATTAAAGCTACACTATTGAAGAATTCTAACCTAAATTGTGATTAATTCTGAATAATTATGATTAAATCTCCAAAAAATAGCAAGTTAGGAAATAAGAATATCAATTAATTTAATGAAAATATGCAAGCGATTCCTTACCTCCTTAAATTTTTCATTCCATGTCTTCTGCCTTTCACTTCCTCATTTCCTTTCAATTTATTTTACCGCATAATGAAAATTGATCTTAGGTCATTGACAATGCTAATAATGTTTATGGCAACATTGTGATTTATCTTGAATGATGTTCATTCTACGCCTTTTGATTTTCATTCTCATTTTCTAATTTCATTCCTGAATTTCCTTTTATAGACAAGATAGAAAGTAAAATTCATTTGGTCCATCAAGACAGACACAAAGTTAATGAAAGTAAATGGTTCTTATTAAGAATCGATAAATATTTGCTGAAAATGAAAATTCATTCTTGCTGCTCGTCTTCAATTATTATCATTATTATTTTACTGTTTACCGCACATTTTGTGTACATGGATGGAAATGAGGAAGGAGGGCATGAAAAATTGCCAGACATGGAATATCATCAGTAGCAAGAAGCAAGCAGCAACAACAAAAAATGATTAATTAGACACACGAAGTAAGAAATATTGAACGAGGGATGCGACGAGCGTGAAATGGCATCAAATTTTTAATGAGGCATTGAATATCATTTTCATTTAATGGAGATTTGAGGAAAGTTCTTCTCATGTTTCCTTCATGCCATTGCCATTCTGTTCCCATTGACTTCAGTCTTATTATCATGCAAACATTGTAATTTATTGGGTATTTAACTTTCACCATTTTTATTTACCAGCAACAGCATCAGCCTTACATTCTACTTACAACTTTCCGATGCATGCATTAGATGATGTCGAAAGTGTCGATCAAGTTAAGCTACCATCATCAATGGCTTGTGAATGTTCTTGTTCCATTCCAAGTAGTCGAAAATAACGAAAACATAAAATTCAATTCGATTCTTGTCACGTCTTCAGTCTGTTAACATTATGATAGTATTAAAGCGTCAGTTTTGGTCTCTACAGCATCTTCTATGCAATGCCACAAATATTTTTCATCCCTTTGTCGTACACATAGTCAAAGTACTTTCTCTGTCTTTATGTCGTCTAAAAAATAAGACTTCATGTCTCGGTTGCAGCTATCGTTTTCACAAAGATACAAGAAATAATTTTATTTGATGCCGACAAAGCATTTTGAACATAAATCTTCCATCATAAAGCATATTCATATTTAATGGATATGAAACATTGGATATTATGGCAGAATTTGCAGTAAATTTGATGACATTTCTTCCTCCTTATATCCCCTTACTACTAATGCCATTGAAGCTTGCAATAAAATGAGCTGCAACATTTTTTATGATCTTAAAGACCCGCAATACAATTTTCATTTCCCTTTCATTATTTTTTGTTGATTCCATCCCTGACTGTGTATGGATGTGCAAATAAAAAGGATTTTTTTTTTTTTCAAAGAACTTTCTTCTTGCTGCCATTTTTAAGTTCAAGAATTGCAAAAGGTCGACAGCAAAAAGATAAACTTTTTGTTCCTTTCCTTTGCATGCTTTGAATTCTGAGCTAAGTTGCTAGCTATGAGAAAGTTTATGAATGAGTAAAAGATATCACACAAGTTTGCTGCTTCTTTTACAAAGTCTTCAGGCGTGGTCATTAGTGAATCAAGATGAATCGTATAGATTCGAATGTGCAGCTTCTTTTTTTTCTTGAAAAATTCTTTATCGGACGCTTATGTGAGATGAATGAATTAACGAATGAATGCAGCATTAAACATGCATTGAGGAAATTTACTATCAGATGCATGTGAATGTTTGTGGATGACTGCAAAGTTATTAAATTTTTTAAATTTTTTAGTTTTCTTTTGTGAATATTTTTTCAGATTTATCACAGTTAGCTTTGAATTTATCCTTTTATTATTAAATTTTATTTAATTCTCAAAATCGTTCCTCAAAATTTCATTACAAGAACAACTTTTACTTCCTGAAAAGTTTTCCTTCAAAAAAATCCTTCAACACTGAATATGAAAATAAATAAATGGAAATAACGGATAAACTTTTTTTTTCGGGATGAAAAAATTTGATTAATCTCTGCTGACTGCTTCCAAAATCAATTTTTTTCATCGGGTAAATATGAAAGAGATGAAAAAAGATTTTTTTTTTTGCCATGAAAAATGAAAAATGCATAAAACATTTTATTTTTTGAGGGAAAGTGAGGAGCAGTAAGAAGATGATGATGAGAATGCAACAAAAAATTCTCTTATACATATTTTATTGCAACCAAACCAGAAAGCGAGAGGGTGCAGTTCACAAATTAGATTTTCAAAGATTTCAATTTAAATTTTCATGAAAATGAAATCATTTTAAAAAACTTTTGGAACTAATGATTTTTCATTATTTTTTATGTCTATTTGCAGGGCAATTCAGGACCTCGTAACAGTTATCCTAGTGGAGCTCCCCCTCAAATAAAGGGGACTCAACAAAGACCAAGCGGTCCAACTATGACAAGTCCAGCAGGTGCAATTACAGGCGCTCAATATCGAGGTGCTAGTTGGGCACCAAGCTACGCACCAACACAGCAAGCTTACAGATACACTACACCATTAGCACAACCGGCTTATGCATATACAACAACACAGCATACGACAGCAACCACTGTAAGTACCAAAATTTTTTGGATATATATATTTTTTAAAAAGTAATCAGAGGCAGTCATTCATCATTGAATAATCTCTGAATGGATTTTAATTGAATTCTATTTCTTGTCTTACTTGCTTATTTACTGCATCAAGGCCAATGATGTAATTTTTCATGATAGAGATTTTTAATCGATTCAATGCACACATCAATAACAATTGTCATTACAATGACTAAATGACTTACTACATACAATGTCGTCATGTATCGAATGTCTATAGAGTAGATGTGTGTCGTCCTTTTTCTATTTTTGTTCTTCAATTTCATTTATCATCCTTGCTAATAATCATGTAAAACTGAAAACAATGTTCAATGCTTTGAGAAATTTAACAGATTTAGTCTGTCTGTATATTAAGAATGAATTTCTATTTCGATGTCATCGATAAAGATAAAGAAGAAATGAGAGATTTGCAAGAGATCAAGAAATAAATTGATAACATTTTTCTGCTTCAATTCCATACATAAAGTTTCCGAATCAAATCTTGTCTTATTGCCAAAACACAAAAATCATTCATGTTATGTCACATGACATATTTTTATTTTCAAGCATAAGTGTATTTATATAATATTATAAATCTCCTTACATTGTGAGATATTATCATCATCATACTCTCGTATTTTTGAAGCACATCGTAATTTGATTGTCATTTCTTTTCATCTAAAGTTTTTATATATGATTACATATCGAGGAATAATGTACGAGATGCCATAAATGTATCACGGGTGGATGAAATGAAAATATTGTTTGATGCAGGAAATAATCTCTCATGGCAATCATTTGTGAATTTTTTTCTGTGTTATCGATGATTTTTTTTTTCTCTTTTATGTTCCTATTTTTTATTTTAATAAGATTCTTTTTGAGAGGGATAGGATGTTGATTTGGAGACAGTTTGGGGGATATTTTAATGAGAAAATTTATGATTTTCTAAAAATTGAAAATTTTTTCACTTATTTCCGTACTTTTGTACAATTTTTGGAGCTTTGAAAAAATTTGTATTCGAGTCAAAATTTTACCAACGAACCCTCTCCTCACGTAATCCAAAATTCACAAATACGTCTCTAAAATAGAAGAAATAAGTTCACAATATATTTTCATTTCCAAAAATGCGCATTATCCTCAAATTTCTACTATTAACTCAACTTCCTTTGTTTTCACTGCCGTGTTCTTTCATTATTTTCAATTGCTTTCTTCTTTCCTTTTACCTCCTGATTTCATATTCATTTCGCTTATTCTTTCACTCATTCCTTTTCAAAATCGTACATATGAGATATGTGCTTTCAATCATGATTGATACATTGCTTCCTATCTTCAATATACATTCCCTTCTACTCTTACATACACTTATAAGTTATAACTTTTATTGCTTGCTTTTTTGTGTGTGCTCAAAACTTCATGTGTGATGAAAACAATATAAGTCAAAATTGTATGAAAGAAAAGTGATAAAGAACTAACAGCTTGATATTCATCAAATACACACGAAAATAAATTTCTTATTTTTTTTTATCTTTTTTCACTTCCAATTCAATATAAGAAGAAGAAGTTCTTATATATTTTTGTGTAATCTCAGCAGAAATGGAACTTTACACATAAAGTATCATGAGACGAAGAACAATAATGCAATGGCAGTAAAATGTGTCTCTGTCATGTTCTTATGTCATCATCAGAATTTCAAGTCATGTGCATTTCGATGTAAAATTTTAGATTCTATAAAAAGCGTCTTTTATTGCAATTCAATTGATGGATGTAATGAAAACGAAGAATTTTTAATTGTTTATGGCGCTCAGTGTCTGTTCTGCTCATATTTAATTACGAGCAATTTTTAATCAATTTCCATTAATTTTTTATGAATAAATTATTTTGTTTGGCAGCATAAATGAGAAGAAAAAACGGAAGTTGAGTGTAATCAATAAAAATGAGCGAGAATGAGAAAAATCAACCGGAGATTAAGAACTTGAGAGGATGAGCTTCATTTGTTTGTAATGAATAGTAAAAAGAGATTGACTGAATAATAAGTAATTATTGCAACTACTGCTACTAAATAAATGCAGACAACAAACTTATGACTTACATTTAAAATGCAATAAATTCTTTAAGAAATTCCAAAAATTTTAAACCACAAAAACAGCACTCAAAACCTTTAAGACACTCACATCCAGTGAATATATTTCAATAACATTTTCTATTGCTGATGATGTAAAAGAAATAAAAACTCACACAAAATTCAATGAAGGATGAAAGAAAGCAAGCAAATCTGATTATTTTGATCGATTTTTTCCTCTCCGTACTTTATTTTTTGTACATACGTGTGTCTTAATGTAGCATGCCAGTTTCATGGAAATAACGCACATGGAGACGCAACTTTTTTTTGTTTTATTGAAAATAAGGAATAGAATTGAGAGGAAAAGTGAGAAAGGCAGTAAGAAGTAAAGGAAAATATATGGAAAGCAAAATGAGCAATAAATCCTTAAGCATCAACCTTATAGACACGAATTCACATAAAATGAATAAAGTTTCCATCTTATATGTGAGTACAGCAGGCAAAGTCGAAGAATAGGCAGCAGAAAGCTATAAATGTTGAGCTTATTATTTTGACACATCTCTTTAACATCTCTTCAATGGCATGTCGTATGTGTGTAGGGTGGGTATGAAAGGTAACTTTATGTCAATGCCGTACATGTTGACGTTAAGACGTTCTTCATTTTCGCATGTCATAAAAAATGGAACAAAAATGCACGTACTGTGTGTTGCTGGATTTTCCTTCAATGATAAATTGATGTTTATATTTCGAGTGCAAATGCCTGAAATAATTCAAAGTTGACTTGAGAAAGAATTATGAACAGAAAAAATGAGTAAGGAACGAGAGGAAGGGAACCGAGATGATAAGAACATAAAAATTATCTTTTTTATTTGCATTTCGCGTTATGCGTTATTTATTTACTTTCTGATTTACTTCTACATGCATGAACGAACACGACGACTGATGATGAAAGGAAAAAAATCAAACATAAATATAAGGAACGCTTGGTTGCATCCATAAAACTGAATGTTATTACATCCTTTAATGTTATTTTTGAGAAGATTCTCGTGCAGAAAAATATTTTCATTGTGCGTTGGTGGAAGAGATAATGCTCTAATCTTTATCCTCGACACATTTTTTGTTCCTTTTATTTTTTGCTGTTGAAGCTTTAAGTTTGACTTTTGGCATTTAAAGTCATTTTTCTGAATTAAATTTGTGCTTAAAAAAATTACAATTGCGTTAAAAATAGAATTGTCAACTTCAAACAGGACTTTTTGGAGACCAACTGATTGCTTACGTCAATGAGATTTGTAGATTTATATTTTGCATTGAAAGTTCTCATATTTGAAGTTCATGTGTAGGCGTTAGTTGCGTCATCACACTTACTCCGATGAAACATGACTCACTGAATTTTTCCATTTCTCATTTTCGCTCATTTTTCTCCCATTTCCATGTGATTTACGATTGTAAACAATTTCCTATTGATGTGAAGTGCTGCTTTTCGATTAATGAAATCATGTGACTTTGAAATTCTTTGATGTAAATGAATATGATGTTGGATATAGAAGTGAAATGAAGGATTCTAGAGAATTTTGTAAATTTTCAATGAAAATTAAATTGAATCAGATTTCGCTATTTTTATTCATTTTCAAGCTGTTACTTCTTTTTTTTTTTGTATAAAACTTTTGCCAAAGTCTTCAAATAATTTCAATTTCTGAGCACTAAAAAGATTCCATTTAGAATCTAAAATGTTTAAAATTTATATAAAAAATCCTTTTAAAAAGTTTTATCGTAACTGAAAATTCCCTAGAGCATGAACAAAATAAAATTATGGACATCGTTTTAAAAATTGTGTTCCATATGTGAGCGATTGTGCTGAACGAAAAAGCTATTCAGAATATTAGCATCGCTCCATACAAATTTAACAAAAATGTTCTTTTCAACATTGTCTTATGGATGTACAGCAACAGCAGCAGTATTACATTGTATGTAAGATGAGAACAAGAAGATGAAAGAAATGGAATAAAGTGAGGAGGAGATGAAACAGAAGCTGAACAGCATTTTGTGAAAATTGTTTCATGAGCTCAGAAACAATAAAGATTCATCGTATTTTGATATTATAGTAATCCTTTTCTTTAAACTTCATCTACATCTCGTGCTTCCTTTCAATTCAATTCCATCCATCCACTCTCATTCATTCGTTCGTTCTATTTCTTCGTTCTATCATTTTCCATTTATTATTGTGTTATTGTAATGTAATGGATGAAAAAAAATTGAGAATTGAGAATGATAAAAAACAAGAATAAGAAGAGGAAATAAAATTGGGAATGGGATGCGAAAATTGCTTTCTTGTGCTGTAAATGATGTCTCTTGTGTAGCTTCATGATAACATCTCATGTTTTGGCTTTTTTGTTTCCAACATGCTGCATAAATTATGCAATTTTACTTCTAAAAAAATTTTCTTATCATCATCATACACAATAAATATGAAAGCAAGGCAGAACAGCAACAGCAGCAAGCAGCATGAAAAACTTTCATGTCGAGATGCACAAAAATAAGAAATCATTTCTTTTAATTATTTAATGAATCATGGAAGTCTGCGTAGTAATTTTCACAACATTTTTATTATTATTTTATTTTTATTTCTGTGCCTTCATTTTTTCATTGCCTTGATAACGACCGGCGAAAATATTTTCAGCCTGAACTATTTCTGTAAAGTGAGTTTTGGGATTTATGCTCATTTTGTCTGCTGGAACTTCAGTTTGGTTCCTTGAATTTAGATAAAACTTGTGATTAAAATTTTGATTACTAGAATTATTAGCATAAATGCGCCTTAATCACTTTAAACTCGAATCCTGACTTTCTAACTCTCCTTTTATTATCATAGAAATTACAAAATTAAAATCTCCACTTTTTGTGCTGCCCTTGTTCGTATCTGTGCCTTGTTTTTCCTTCTCATTATTTTCCATCATCATCCGTTCATTCACACACAGTCATACAGCATTAAAGTAGCAATAAGAGGACGAACAGAAACAGAAAACAGTCCTCAAATTACGTAGCTGAGCCTCAAACAATTTTTCTTCCTTATCAAGTTTTTTTAGAGCATAATTATTATTTACGTAGCAATGAAACCTTTTTGTGACTGTTGACTGTCTATTACTCTCATTGGCTTATGTAAAATATTCATAAATACATAGCCAGCCACAACCTCATACTCTTACTCATACTTTTCTGTATGCCATTACATGATGCTTAATTACACTAAAATAAAGATGAGAATGATAGTCAGCTAGTGAGTGCGATAAAAAAGTGAAAAAGGGGAAAAAGTTTTTGGTCTGAAAATTTTAAAACTTTTTATTTTCCTTCCTTTTTTGTGCATCAACATTAATGAAATGAAAATGTCGGTTACATCAAAAGAAGTGGGAGATGATGTTTATGGCCCATTGCAGCCATTAAAAATGAGAAATTTTTCATGAGATAATTTCAAGTATCTTGGCTATTTTAAGGCTAAAAAATGAAGTCACAAAGGATATTCATGACATGTCATACAATTGCTGACATTTAAAATTAAAGCTTTAATTGAAATTCCACAAAAGTATTCAACAACAACATGTAGAATTAAAAAGGACGGGATGTAAACGCGACACAATAAGAATATTCTTTATGAATGTAAAGATGCCCAAGAGGAAAATAAAAGAAAGGAAGTGCTTCGCACTTTTTTATTCCGTGTTGTGTTTTCCACCAAAATTGTGTTGACAATCATTTAACGTGGAATTATGATGCTTACGGATGTTGTTGTTGCTCTTGAAATTGATGTAGGTTTTCAGCATTATTGGCTTAAATTTCAATGAAACTTTTGACAACCCCTACATAGCCCTACACATGTTAAGTTGTTAAGCGCGAAAATAATCCGTAAATGTTACAATATTCCATCAATTTGCAAATGTTTAGAGGCACTGAAAAATTATATTTTTGTATTGATGTCGAAAACATCGACAGTGATTACAAAGGATTTTCACAAATTAATTAAACAAAATTTTCATCAAATAGAAATTTTCATAATTTTAGATGCTTAATTGAAATTTAATGCGATAATAGTCATTTCTGAATACCACAAGATTATGACATATTCAATTTTGGTTGCTAAAATTCAAAACAGATTTTATTTGACAATTATATTGAACAATAATGAAATTCATCTATTCATGTGCTACTTACCATGAAATCGGTAAAATTCCTATTAACTCACGCCAGTAAATGCATTCACAACACCAATCCATAAAAAATGCAAAAAAGTGAAGCGGAAATGGAAGCAAATTTATAGTCTGTGCGTGTAAAAAAAACTACAAAATGTGTAAAGCAAGTGAATAAATGATGAGCTGTAAGAAGAACTAGAACCATCAACTGCTTACAATTCATTAATTTCCTTTTCTTCCATGCATCTTCATGCAGTTCCGCAATAATTTCCATCCAATTCTATTTCGATATGCAATTTATAAGTTCTTGTAGAAAATGTTAGGCATGGCATGGCATTTGATGTAATTTATGGATGTGCATTCGCTTGTATCTTCGCATTCTTATCTAAGACATAATAAAATAGAAAAAGAAGACAAGGATGAGAAGAAGCAAGGAAGAAAAACCCCAGAATGTAATTTGTGCCAATGGCAATGCACTTAAGAACGTTAATTACAACAGTCTTAAGTTCTGAATGTGCGACATGCACCACTTGCAATTGAGAATCTTCATCCACACATACATTTATTTAGAACCATTTGGTGGGAGTTTAAAGCACGGAAATAAGCACGAAAGAGATGAACAGGAGAGAATAAATCTCATTTGGTGGTTGCTTTAATTTACAGCTGCACATTTCACCCCCATTTATCTCCCATTCTCAATGCAATTGCATTAAATACAATTTTTCTTATTAGTCAAGAGATATACGAGTATCAGTAGCAGTTGAAGCTAGCAATAGTTGTAAAATAAGAAGTTAGAAGAAGTAGAATAGAATAGAGGAAGTAAAGACAATTAAAATGACTGCAAAAAATATTACTATGTGAATGAAAAAGAATTTAAAGAAAAATAAAAATTATGGACTCAAATATATCTCGTCCGAGAGTAGTACATACAGCAATAGCTACAACAACTTCAAGTATTCGTAAATACAGAAGAATTTAATTGAAATGTAAAACCTTAATTGATAATTAAAAACTACACAACAATTTCATTAAATTTCTCATTCCAAGCACTTCAAAAAGTGAACAGCACAAAGCATATCAATTAACGTTTCATTATTGCTCTATGAGAAAGGTCTTTATTCTCCTCTTGGTGCTTCTTAAATTGCAAGATTTTGAGAAATTATTCTTTAGTTTTTTGAGATCTTGAAATTATATGTATTTAGGAGTTCATTCGACACCCAAATTCTAATGCTTTACCATCATCATAAGCTGCTTTCTTGGTCATTCAATATGCCGTCATATTTGCCATGTCACCAGCTTCGTCTACTAATGACATACTTACACAGCAATCGTAAAAACATGCGTTGATGTAAAATCAATATCTGATGATGATCATTAAATTGTCAACGCAATTCTACTTCCAGTCGCGACTTTTTTACATTTTGACTATGTAATGCAAAAAAGAGATTTTCAATGTCAAGCGACTTTTTATTGATCCAAAAAATTTTTCATAAATGAAGAAATTTTGAGGTTAAATATGAAATCTATTTTTTGAGTGGGATGATTTTTAGCATATGGGATTGAAGACGAGAAAGAAAAATCCATTAAATGAGTAATGAATCAAAAATAATAAGAATAAGAAGGAATGAGGAGAAGGATCAAGTAACAAAGACGCTAACATGAATGCAATAAGGAATGTAAAGTGGGATTTGAAAGGAACATGCCACAATAAATATCCTATCCATATGCTACACACGCTACTCTTTCATGTATCTTCAATTCCATATGGCTCAATGTATTTAGCAATGTAACTATTCAGTTCCTTCATCTACCAAGCTAGAGTAAAAGAATTTCATTTTATAAAGCAAAATCCCATTAAACATTTGTTCCTTAAACTTTAAACTGCATCTAATGCCTCACAATAGTCTTCATGCAAGCATGTAAATTTTTGAAAGAGAGAAAAAGACAAGGCTTCCGCAGATTATAATCTTTAAAAAATCCCATACAAAGATTATAATCTTTAAAAATCTTTCATACAAAGATTATAATCTTTAAAAATCAAAGATTATAATCTTCATACAAAGATTTTTTCAAGATTATAATCTTCATACAGAGATTATAATCTTTAAAAAATCTTCATGCAAAGATTATAATGTTTGATTTTTAAAGATTATAATCTGCGGAAGCCTTGGAAAAAGATGGAAAGAATTTCATTCACGTTCCTCATAAAATGAATATAAAAAGGATTTTAAAAGCACATTCAGTTCCTAACAATTTTGGAATTATTGTGAACGAAAATCCTCTTTTGATGTTGCGAATTACATACTTAGTAGTCTCATTCTCTCGCTCTTCTTCCACACAGTATCACTAACACACACATAAATAATAATATAAATGCATGCTTTCATGTCATGTCGTCTTTCTAAATTGAAGAAAATTCCTTGCTCCCCTTTTTGAATAATAAAATGACATAGAAAAAAATATAAGAAGGAACTTAGACACAAATGTCTTGACAATTCCAATATCTATGCCGAATAAATGTTTGAGGGTGATGAAAAGAATAAAAAAAAATCAAAAAAGAAAAAAAATATTATTTGAATGTGTGTGGATGCAAAAATCTCATTTTTTTCCTATCAACATTTTTTTTTCAAGCACGAAACTTAAACAACAGTAAGGAAAGTAAATATAATAAGAAGAGACTTTAACGCGTGCGCTTTTTCTTTTACGCCCCGCACACATAGGAACATTGGAGATGAAAATATGTGTGGATGGTGAAAATGTAAAATGTGAGGGAAAGAGAGGCAAAAAAAAGTCGAGAAATGCTTTGGTAAATCGCGCGAGACTAGCAATGACAATAAAAATAAATGTTTATTATCAATTTTTCTTCATTTTGGTGAATATTTTCTTCTTTTTTTTGGAGATTTCTAAAGTTTCTAAAATGCTGCAATTCAGAAGGGGAATGTCGAGTCAATTTTGATTAAAGATTGAACCTTCACAGTCTGGTAAAAGCCAATGACTTGAGAATTAACAAACTATATTAAAATGGTTAAAATTGAATTCCCGAAAAAATATCACTAAATGTCAATATCAGTCACATTAACACTTATTGAAAGTAAAAAAAAAATATGGTTTTAAATGCAATGCTCCACAGCTCACACAACGAACATCAATGTATAGTATGGAGGAGAGAGAATGTAAACGAAGAAGACGACGATATGCGAAATGATTGTTATACAACGACGATTCATATTATCAATGTCATTGTAGTCGTTATTAGACTGTTGTGTTGTTTGCAGTTCAACCACGATTAAGTCAAGCAGAAATTTATTTTCATTTTTTTTTCTGTCGTTCATAACTTCTTCCTTACTCACTAACTCACCAAAAAAATACACTCAGCTCATTCATTTTAACTTTTTAGTGAGTGTGAAGAGTTTCCTCTCCTGTTATCCATTTCATTCATTTTCCTTCTGTGAGACACATTTCCTTCCTATTTACATTCAGCATCGGACTTTGTGCGTGCGCTGCTGTGTACATATAAAATATTGTAGTTGAATTTTTTTTTTCTTTCTGTCGGTGTAGTTAAAATAATTAATTTTTATTGAAGTTAAAAGCTGTTGAATTGTTAACGGAAGTGAATTAAGGATATTGTGAGAAATTATTTTAAGTGAAAATGCGAGAATCGAAGGAAAATGTGTTGTTACACTGACTTGCTGTTCTACCATATGGTATGAAATTTTTTATAAAAAAATCCATTTTCATTTAATTTTATCGCAATTTTTTTTTTATGAAGTTTCATTTTATCAATCAAATATTTTTTTGCTGCCTTTCATCACACATGATAAATTCTCTCGTCTATAGAAATATATTTAATTTTTTTTACTGTTGTTGTTGTTGATGGCTGTGCCTCACTTCCTCACCCATTTTTATTATCAATCAAAATATGATTTACTATCACAATCATTTTCTTATTTCTTCTGCTGTTCTTTATTGCTTTCCATTCTTTTACTATTCCATATTTTTTCTATTATAAAATACTCAGCAAAATTTATGCCATCAATTATTGAGAGGAACCGGCATCAAATTCATTCAATCAATTGCCATTTTAATTTCTGTCTGCCTACTCAAGTCAGCATCTTTGTAGTATGAATTATTTATTTATCATTAAATTGAAAAATCATTTTATTATGAGCGGCAACTAAAAAATTTATGACAAGTGCTGAAAAAAAGAAAAGTCAAGGAAATGAGCGGAAAAACTCACTTCACACAGTTGAAAAAAAAATCACAAACAAGAAGAAGAAAATTTATAGAAGCACATTTGCAACATGCCAAAAATAACACAACATCTGGAAAATTTATTTATTTTATATCCAAAAAAAGAATCTCCAGTAAATATTCGACAGGGTATGAAAAAAAAATTTGAATGTTTTTGGGGTTGTTTGCCGGTTAGGTTTGTATTTTTGTGGATAACATCCTAAACTTTTGAAATTTTATATTTTCTACAAATTAATGAAACTCTCGTAATTGAAAATTATGTTACGAAATTCAATAATCTAACTTTTTATAGACATCTTAAATGTACAACCCCAAATACAACCAAACAAATGAGAATTTATTGAATACATAGAAAAAGGCAGTAGCAAAAAACAAGAATTTGTAAGAGAAGTAAAAAGAAACAGCAAAAGTCGTGTCAATATTTATGTATATTGATATATATGCGACATTTACTTGCATGTAGGAAATTTCCATGAAAATTGGGTTCAATATCTCAACTCATAAATTTTCTCGTGTTCATATTTTGCAAAATTATTTGAGATTTGTCTCATTGAAGAGGAGATGTGGAAGCAAATATGCGGGTTATAAGAAAAAAAATATTCTACAGAAGAAAAAGTTGTAGACATGCTAGGCAAATAACAAAGGATGTTTATTAATGTTTTAGCTTATTTTTTTGTGGTTTGATGAAAAATTTTGGCAATAATCGCTGAAGTTCAGTTTTATGTCTGAAGAATCAATAAGTCTTAGTTGAGGTAAAATTTAATCAGTTCCAATTGCAAATAATATTTTTTTGTTAAAATTTTAGAAAAATGAACCTCAAATCACTGCATCCAAGAGATCTATACAACCCTATACCATCCACTTCACCTAAATAAAATCAAGCGCTTAAGTCCACCAACAACCTACTAATAACATAATTTTCCTACTTAATTCATCTCTTATTTGCATTTCTTCTTGATTTTTCATCCTACTTGCCATGTTGTCTAACGAAGACAACTCAGACAGCAGTAAACTACAAACGCAGCAAACATAAATATTTGAGAGACAGATAAAGAAAGGAGGAAAACAAAAAAATAAGCACAAGAAGGATTTTCAGTAAATATATAAAAATATAAAAAAAAACCTTCTTCATCCTCCTTTATTTTCATCATTTGAACCGTACTGATGCATCAATCCGCCTTATTTGTATCCTTTTCATCCCCACGATTTGCGTTGTTGACATCAGAAAAATTCTTTTGAGACAGCAAAAATGCTTGATTTGCTTATAATAAAAATTCCTTTTTAATGCTGTTGGTACATCTAGAGCGAGAAAAAAATTGTATCCTCGCTATGCTATGCTGCTTTTTTCATGTTATGTTAAGTTAGTCAATTTGATTAATGTGCCTTTATAGGATGAAGTAAGGAAGCAAATGAAGAGAAGAAGTGAATTGAATTTGGTTTTACAATATATGCAAATTATGTTCGGTGAATGCGATACAACAAGAAACAAGAAATTATGTCGACATGGCACATAAAAAATTGCTTCACGACTCCTTTCCGCAGTTCCTACATTTTTTCTATTCTCGCCAATTTTTTTTCCTTATTCTCATATTGTATATGTGTAGATTTCGCATATATATGTAGTCAGCTATCAAAAATGAGAACCATTTATTTCGTATTATAATAGCATCAAGCTCCTTCTTCCTTCTTACTTTATATTGCTTGTTTTCATTCTAAAAAGGCAGAAATTACAACTCCCAATGGATTTCATGTCGACTCAATTGAATGGAAAACGCAAATCGGGGAAATGAACCTCGCGCCCTTCAATGATGAACTCCTTGAAATTTTTCATCCAATTTTCATCGCACATTTATCTAACATCATGGATCTTAACATATTGGATTTACTGATAAGCAAAATGTGCTCGTTCTTATCATTATCGCACACCAAAAATGAGAGAACGTGTAGCAATGGAATTTAATGTTAAATTGGAAGTTATAAGCATCTCATAATACAATATACTCATGTACATGTGAATATGTAAGATATGGATAGATAGAAAATTTAGATAAATAGATGAATGTGCGTGTGTAGATGTGAAAATATTTTCCAAAAAAATGCCTCTTCGTGTTCTGCTCTGTAAATGTCTCTTTTATTCAAATATTCTCTAAAATTTATTTTCATATTTTCCCTTTTGTTCTCAATTCTTCTTTTATGTTTTTCAATTCCTGTAAATTGCGCAATGAAAATTTATTAGCTGGTTGTGAAGATAAGAGTAAGAAATATTTTTCTAACCTAGGCAAATATAATAAGGAATTGAGATGAGGAGCTTGAGTTCTTATTGTTTGGGTTATTTATCTTTGCTATTTGCATATATTTAGTTAATTGATTCATCCTGAGTATTTGAGGAATTTTGAGATTTATGGATATGGTTTTTGGGATAGTTTGCTAATGATGTCAAAAGTTTCGAAGAAAAGTGACTACTTGGCTGATTAGAAAACTATTCCGATTTTAAAATTGAATTTAAAATATAATTTTTAAAAATATTCATAAGAAAATTTTTACTTTAGGTATATAAATTGCACATCATTAACAATCGATCCCACATCAAAAATATAAAATTCATGTAGTAACATGAAATAGGTTCTGAGAGTAAAATTTTCAAAATTAATTTCATATAAATAAACTTTAATATTTCCTTAGAAATTCCCACTATAATCCGCATTTGTTTACAAAATCACAAACCCACCTTGCCACAAAAATTTTCTTCATATTTCAATAAGCTTCATCTCAGCTTTCACCAAATAAAAACCACAAAAATCCTTCTTACATTTCCGACAAAAAGCTTTTTGCACACAGGCGACATTAATACTACATTAAAAATTCAAAGATTGACGTAAATTGCTCATTCATCAGTTTATGAGGCTATATCAAGTTACAAGCTGTTTACAAGTTTTATATATATGTAGGAAAACTTTTGACTCTAGAAGGTGGGCAGAAAGATTTACCAGTGACCTTAGGATACTTCCAAAATATAATTCATTGTGTAATATATAAAATAAACTTTTTAGATCGAATTTTTTATGTGAATATAAAAACAAAGAGAATTATGTTGGCACGTTGAGGGTGTAAAATAAAATATATTGTATATAATGCCCACGCGTGGTGCACTCATTGTTCGAATTGTGTAATTTAATTAAGCGTTGTTGTGATTCGATGAATAAAATGCTTTTTATACTGAAGGATACTTACTTTTTTCTGTGTAAAGTGATTGTGAATTGAAAAAGGGTTTTATTTTGTGTCCTTCAAACGGTACAGTTTTATATTTTTATGCTGGTTGCTTCTTTTTGCGTTAAAAGATAAAATAAAAAGTGGCAATGTTTTGAGGCTAAAAATGTTTATGGTAAATTTATTATCTTTTTTTAGATCATTTTATTTTTGGTTAGCGTTCTTGGAAAATGTAAGGATTGAGTTGGGTTTGGGTTGGTTTGACTGCATAGAGGCCAAGAAATTTTGCTCTCAATTTTTTAAGGTTTTATCTTTATTTCATTCATAGAATTGATGAATTACAAAAATATGTAAAATATCATTTTTCCATTCAAATACTTCCAAGAATAAATTTTTAATATAAACTCAAAAATATGCCAATAATTCATATATTCTAAGAAATAATCTTCAAATTTTTTTCTAAAGCCTCTAAACACAGAAACAAAAATATTTCCAATATCTGAATACATAAATCCCCCTTGAAAAAAAAATATCACTCATAATTCTCATTAGAAATTTAGCCTTGATCTATCAATAATTCCACATTATGAACAAATAAAATATTTCATTCGCAATAACCAAAACTTCTTCATCTTATGAAAAGGAAGAAAATAGACTTTTTCATGGAAATTTCTAGTGCGCATTTCATCCATGCTTGTCAGTATTCGTAAACAACAATAGAATGTCAATGTTGTTTTCTTCAGCATACTTTTTTTTGTTTTACGTACATATTGTTCATATTATCATAGCATTTAAATTTTCGTACATAAATGTGTGCTCATACGTTCACAAATTTTGTGGTTAAGGCATAAGGCAAAAAAAAATGTCTCTTAATCTCAAGCAAGGAATTCTTTTTATTCTGTTCAACTCAATATATATTCCAATCCACAAAATACATACTTATGCTAAGCCATGCTATAAACATCCGCCTCTGCGAATCATCAGCCATCAAGCCATTAATATTCAGTAGAAAAAAAAATATGCAGAGAAAGAGAGAATGAGAATTCTCATCATAGTCTTTCAGTATCTTATACACATATTTTTATTCATCTCATTCATTTTATTCATGGTTGATTTACATTTAGATGAAAATCATGCTATTATTAGAAATGCCTCTGTATGAATGCGTGTGGATGAATGTAGGAGCTTTTTAATCAAACAAAAATATGGAAATAAAAATGAATTATGTGAAGCATATAATAATTGAGTGTGAGCGAAATATTTCATATATTTTAGTTTATTCTTCGATTGGGGGTATGGGGTGTATGGTGGTGACGTCTAATGTCAAGGATCTTAAGAAAATCAGTAGTTAAAACTTTTATGCGAAAAAAAAATTTAAAGTGTGATTTAATCCTTTTGGGGGTTCATTTTTGGGAAAAAGTTTCACGTACTCATCAATAAAAGGAGAAGACTTGCAATTGATCTGATGATGTATATTTTTAGTAATGATATGAATGTTATGCAGGATTAAAAGCTCAAACTGAATTTTTTCCCTAATTTTTCGTCCTTCAGATAAAATTTTAATTTATAGCCACCCATCACTTACAAATAAAACCCCAAAATATCGAACAATGTCTCGACTTCTTCTTTATTGCATTACAAAAATTTTCGTCTCCATGACAAAAAGAAAAAAAAGTCAGACATAAAATCGAAGAGCAAAACAATGATCAACAGGTGAAAACAAATCGGATTACGTTTAACAAGGCATTTAATTTTCATGCTGAAGCCCACAAAACTAAAATGGCAATACATGAATTTATTTGTTATTTCAATGAGAAATGAATTTTGTGGGAGACATTGACGATATGTGCCAATACAATTTTAATTGAAATCAATGTTTATTTCCCTCAAACATGATATGAAAATTTGTAGTTGTATTTTTTTTTTTGGTTGCATGTTTTTGAGCTATAATTTCCATATTTATTGATCGTTTATGTAAAATATCTTCGACTTTGAATGCATTTCTGACTTGGTTAAGCAACTCGAGAATTAAAATCAAATTAGGGACGGCCGTGAGGTGGTTCTTTTTAATGAGAATTTATGTCAGGGGAGTCTCTCAAAGAAACTGACAATTTATTTGCTTTTGATTGAATGATTTTTCACTGGAACTGCCTATTGAATATGAATTGAGGACGATAAAAATATGATTGATTGATTCTCGGAAGATCTGGGGATTAAAAGTGCTGTCGTCGATTTAATTTTAATTAATGGACTTCATAGAAAATAAAGCGAAAATTGATATGCTTCAGGGAGCCTTTTAACTGCCTTTTATGCCAGCAATTTTCTGAAAATCTGGAAATTGAAACCCAATTCCTAGATATTTTAAATGCAATTTCTATTTATGAATATCACTCATTCCCGGAACTCTAATCAAGCAATTTTTATCTGGTTCCTGTTCCAAATGCTAACAGAAAAATCCACACTTCCAATCAATAATCATTCACTATCTAATGTCAACATACATCATGTCAAACAACCTTGATTTTTGTCATAACTCTTTTTTTGCCATTTCTATCTAAGTCTGCAAAAAAAAAAATTCACTCACAAAAGCTTTCATTTCCCCACAAATCATCAGCCTTATCGCCTCATTTTTTATTTACTTTATTGATATATAGACTCCATAAATTATTTACGGACTGACGCACTGACAATAAGGGGAACAGAAAATGTCAATATTTAAAATTTGATATGCTGACTATGAATATTTTTTTTTGATGTTCCATGCATTTAAATAAGAATTATATTTATCAACAATTATATTTATTAAGTAGTCATTAATTTTTCGACATCATGTCGACACACACAACAATATCAGGCAAACAAATCCAATTTTGTTGTTTAATGACTCACAATGAACAAGAATTTTAATTATAGTAATTAAGTTCATCACGCGCAAATTGCTTTTCAGCATTGAGATACAGTTTTGTCTCTCTTTTTTCTCCTCATTTTATTAAGGCAATAACGGTTCCGTTTTTAAATAGTCTGTATATGGGAGTCATCAAAGTGGAAGCAATTTTCATATTCCTTCGTCTTTTATGTGCCATAACCTCAATAAAATTAAAAATAATAAAGTTTCAAAAATCAAAGAAGAATGAAATTGACAAAATTTGTGCGGGGTTGGAGAGGAAATGGATATATAGACTTAACTTAAAGCTTAGAAATATGAATTAAAAAACCATGAAAAGCGAAAAATTCAAATTAATTACTGAAATAAAACTACATTAACAATCCTCAAAATGGCATTTAGGAACAATAGCGGAGTACAATTATGTTGCGGTATTTCCTCTAACATTTAATGATGGCAACGAGGAAAAATATGTCGGTGTGAGGTAATGAGGGTGGCATTAAGGAATTGTTGGATGAGGCGGGAAGGAAGTAGAAAAAAAATTGAAAATGAAATTAATCGCTTTTTTGCTGATTAATGAGACTTTTCGACTTTCCTTAATTTTTCCTCATTGTCGTTGTTCATAAAATTATCTCGACATTTTGTGTGTGTTTGTGTACGTCTTCTCCTTAGAATCACTTCACTATGGCGAATAAGAAGGAATAAGTCATAAAGTCGCTGAAGAATAGGCCAATAAATCCGAATAGAAACAATATGGCCAGTTTTGTGGCTGAATATTTAATGAAGCGCATTCAAATTTTTTCTGCGTTTTTCCTTTTTTATTAGCATTAAGAAAGTTTTATGGAATTGACATAAAACTTGAGAATTTATTGGAGGGTTTTTGTAGAGATAACCATCTAGAAAAGTAAGCATTTTTTGTATGTTTTATCGGAATTTGTCTGAGATTTTCATGTTGTTGTGGTCTTGACTTTTCTTAAGAATTTTTTTGAAGATCAATCTTGATTAAGTTTTTCTTTGGAAATTTGGACATTGATGTGTAACTTTTTCTTGGAAACATGAAAGATTATACTGAATAATCTAAAATAGTCATCTTTTGGAAATTTAACTTTTGATGTACATATTAGCATTTTGAAATGTTATATTGCTATTGAACGTAAACCATACAAACTTAATAATAGAATAAGATCTTTTGATTTGTCTAAAGTTTATGGTCATAATAATTAAAATAAAATTTTGAATAAATCCATTCTACTTAAATCCAAACTCTGTTCCACAAATACTTCCTCAGCTCGAGAAGTCCCAAGAATTCCGCATCTCAGTCAAACTGACACCTCAACACCACACTCAATCTTTTCAAACCTCGCTTCAATTCAATAAAGAATTCCGCAAGCAAAAAAGAATGAAAGTGTGAGAGTAAATGACAAGAAAAATCATTCTGTAGGACGCGAACAAGCGATGTCAATAAAAGTGACTGTCAGAAAAAAAATAAAACTTTTTCTCACCCATCGCTCTCATCAACTGTCATTGCCGGTGTAAAATTTAAAATGAAAGATGCCTTTTTTTGAAGATGATGAACTTTTAATTAAATTCTAATATTGGTTAAGAAGAAAATAAAATAACATAGATTAAGAGTGTGGGAGGGAGTTGACGGGAGGTGGATAAAATATATTGCGCAACGATTATAATTAATAGGATTTTTTTCTCTCTCACTTCTCTTACTACCATTATCCCATTTCTGAATCGATAAAAGCTTCCGTATGACAATGAAAGTTTAGTTAAGTGGCTGGAGGATTTTTCGATATATTTGGTTGGAGAAGGGGGGATGATTCTATGATTAAGAGGGAGGAAATTATTTTCATAGACTGGATGAATAAATGATATTTACACATACACACACTCACTCATATAAGAGATGCCAAAAAGGAGAGCAAGAAGAAAAGAAAACAATTACATAAATTTTCCATTCTATAATGACATTGCATGAAATGATTTATTAATCTTTGAGAATTAAACTGAATTGTAAGGCAAAAGGAATTTTTGCTGGTTTTCAGATTTTCGCCTTTTCATTAAAAGCATATAAGTGTCTACACATATGCTCATATATTATATTCATAACTCCTACCATATTTGGCGAATTTTATATATGTAGGAATTATAATTGCTTGCTGAATGACTTTGTAGATTCTATTTTTTTATTATTTCGAAATCATAATTCATGAATGAAACATCCATAAGATCCATTTGATATTCTAGCATTTGACTCATGCCATATTGAATAATTTATGAAATAAAAAGCTTTACTTAAGAATTATTGGTTTTATGCAAATTAAATGAGAAAAAAAAGTTTTGTTGAGGCTTATAGGGGAAATTTTTTTGGCTTTGAGACTCTTTTGCTTTTTTTCGGTAAATGTGCTGAATATTAATTTTGTTCACTTATTCTAGTGATTTAGTGTCGAAAAAAATTTCGATCTTTGTGACCTTAGTAATGGAACAGAATTAATGTCAACTTAATGTTTCTTGAATTTATATACTTTATGAGTTTGATTTTAAAGTTCATCTTAATTACGAATTTTATAAATTTACGAGATACTAGGTTTTATATGAATACATCCTCATGTATAACTAAAAATCTTTATACAGTTTTTAATTCTAAATCCTTTAAATATTCTAATACTTTTCATTCAACAAATATGTACTCCACAAAGTCCTTTTTAATACATAACTCCCTCCTAAAACTTTCTCATATTTACAGATATTATATCCATGCTTAGTTTCGTGTACACGCTCATATACAGTACATGAAAAAAAAAAATATTTTTTTTTGTCGTTGTATTGATTACTTAATACTTTTTGTGTTCACTAAATATGGTGACGTTAGTGATAATACATGAAATTACTAAATATGGAGACGACAGACAAAAAAAAAAGTTTGGAGTGAGTAGAAAAGAAAGAAAAAAGAGAAAAGCAGTCAGAAAACATGTACATTAATGTTTATGTATATTATTATCGATCGATAATGTAATTTCCTTTTCTTTAATATTCCTCGCATTAGCGCAATAATCGACTGGTTCTACTTAGAAGGAAGTAAAATTTCATGCTTCCAAACTGCTGATTTATCAAGCTAAAATTCTTTCACATTTTCCTTATTCTCCTGTCTTTTTTCAAAATAAAGCAAATATTCTTTTCCTTTTCCCATCCCTTAAAAAAATTCATTTCTTTCCCTTACCGTACCGTATGTACGTGTATATTTACGATAAATGTGAAGTGAACTGAGGACTTATCTCTGAGGAGATATCAGAATGAAAACGGAATGTCTGCTTACATAGCTGAAGGCGACAAACAATGAGATCAACTTAAAAGGGAACTTGCATTGAATTCCATCTTTCAATTGTGTTCAAATTCTACGAGATATAAAGGATGACTGGTGAAAAATGTCTGTTGTTGACATCGAAAGAATGCGCATTTTGTTTTGGAGCAAAATTGGGTTTTAGGGGTAGTAGTATGGGTGGAAACATGGATTAAAGATTTTCTGTTACTGATGTTAGAAAATTGTATAAGTTTGGGTCAATTTTGGTAATAATGTAGGAACTGTTGACTTTTAAATATTACGATACCTTCTATGTGAAATTTATGAATTTTTAATAAATTATAATTCAAGGTATAAATGCCCACTTTATCAGTCAATAGAGCAATTTATAAGACAATCGAAAATTCTTCAAAACCATACATTAAAGTCCATTAAACAAACTAAAAAGAAGTCACAGAAAAAAGAATAAAAGAAAAAAAGAGAAACATTAATGCGATTACGATATTCGAAAATCGATTCCATATTCTTTCAATTCTAAGCAGTCCTTTTCAGTTAGATAGAATATACATGTACATATCTAATGTATGTGTTGCTCGTCTTACCATATTCCGGATAACAGTTAGTCTCACAATGATGACCGTATATTCATGTATATAAAAATGTCGTCCTGCTTATTCAATTTTCTATTCGATTCGAATGTGAATTGAATTTTCCAACTCAATTTTTTATTTCGTATTTTTTTTCTTCGCTAAACTTTTTCTTTGCTTCCTTATATTCTTCTTTACATTTCCAACTATGTCCTTTTTTTCTTCAGAAATAAAAAAGTAGAAAATTATGTATATGAAATTCAATTGGAATTATGGTATGAAGAAAAATAAAATAAAATAAAATTTCAAAGTTCCATAGAGCAACACGAAAAATATGAAAAATAAAGTTTTTGTTAATAATAATCGAATCACATGCTGTTCATGCTCATGACATGACAATTGTTTAAACTTTTGACTTTACTTTTCTCACACTCAGCATGTTTACTTCAATTTAATTCCAGCTACGAATGAAGGTGTACATAATTTTGAAAGAGGGGATACATTTTTGTCATGAATGCCTTGCGGGTAGATGAATACTTCATGTAATTTTAATGAGATTTAATAGTCTTAGTAGTGCTTCATCCTTGCCCAAGGCTGTTGAATCTTAGTTCTAAAAAGAAAAACTTTTAGGGTGTCAATAAATTTACTTCGATTGAGTTTTGAATTTTGGTTACTGACAGGACTTTTTGGTGATTGAATTTATTGATTTTTAGCCAAATCTGTTATGTATTTAAGGACTCTTCCCATTCATAATAGAATGAGAATTTGTGGACATTCAAAATCAAACTTCAAAGGAATTTTTGAATTAAATTCCACAAAACTCAATCATCTACAAGTGTTGATCAGTCAACAAACAATTTAGTCAATCTTGTGCCTTCCGTATATATTTAAACACCACATGTGTCTACATACTTAGCAACAAAATCACAGAGTGTAAATTTTACATTAATTTCAATCAATTCTATTTTATGTCTACATTATTTGCCTTTCATGAATATTTTACTTAGTTTGTTCACTTTAGTTTGTTTAGTGACTTACTGCTGTAGAAGAATACATAGTTTGCTACACTTGCTGTTTACATAGCTATTAGTGGCACAAGTAAATAGTTCTAATAACTTCTATACCATAATTTAAATACAGTAAATCACTATATGTGCACATAATAGTCTAATATAGCTATTCAGTATGGTTATTATACCCTCATAGACAATCTAACCTCACAACTAGGCTTTTTACTACTCATAACCATCTAGATGTAATGGTTATTTTTCCACAAGGGATTGTAAATCGTGTTACATGAATTTATTATTCACCAATCTAGTAAAATCTAGAAATTTAGGATATGTCTACCGTTTCATTTTGAGAAGGGTAAAGAAGCAAACAAATTTTTTAACCTTGTAATTTCTGAAACGATTGAAATGGAAAATAAGAAGGCATACATTTGAGAAATACACACAAAAAAAAGTTTAATTTATGTAAGCGAAAATAAATTTTCAATGAAATTCATTCACTTTTTTTTATCGTTAGTAACAATGAAGAACAGCAGCAATTTTGAAAATGAAATGCGAAAAAAAAAAACATTTTTTAAACACAAGTTCTTTTTGATGAGTAAATACAGCTAGGAATAAAATTTGACTGGATGAGTGAGTAAATAATGATTGAGAATAATTTTTGTGCTAAGTGAAAATTGTCGGTGATTAATTTTGGGGGTTCAATTTGAAATTGCAAATATTGCTAGTCACCGCTAGAAATAGCTTGTTTTTTTTTTTTTTGCTTTCAATGGGATCTGTAGGGTTAGGATCTTAACTAAGTCATAAAAAATAAATTGATTTTTAACTGATCAGAAAATTTGGCAACTGTTGCTTAATGTGGCAAAATGCTACAAACCAAGCTACGAAAACCATTAAAAACAAAGACAATTACGCAAAATAGTCAACCTAAACATTACACAGCTTATCTTATTAATTTCAACATTTCCCCATTAAAAATCATACCCAAAACGCCCTTTTGCGTAATAACAATTAAAATCCGATATCTTTTATTACTTCCCTCAAAAAACTACTACACAAAACAATGTTGAATATTTCAACATTTCAGTTCCCTTCTTTATCATTTCACGAAAATAAATAAAATATTTTCAACTAAAATATTTTTGTCGTCACTACATTTTCTCGTAAAATACTTTAGACTTTATTTTCTACGTTCGAGAAATTAAAATGCACAAAAAAAAGTAAGCAAATAACATGAAGAACAGTAAGCAATGAATCACTGTCAACATTATTATTTTCGTTCTCGTTGTAATTTAAAGCCTACAAAATGCTTTGATAATGAGAAATGAAACTTTTTTTTTGCTGTTTTACACAGACTTGAAAAATTGATTTGACAACATTAATTAACAATAACAAAAAAGAATAAGAATTTTCACTTTTTTCTCTCTCTCTCTAATTCTCAATTGTGGCATGTGCCTGTGACGTGACGCTCAACTTACTTTTCATTTATTTATTTTTTCGTACTTCTTCTTGTTATTTGAGAAAGTCAGAACTCAGTCAAACATTATAATAATAATTGAACGAAAAAACAAGAGATAGAGAGGAATGAGAGAGAGTTGAGGAATTTTATCATGCACATACGTAGTAATTTAAGACCTACACACACATGAATACAGTTACAAATGATAATTGACTTAAATTGCTTTCTTATCGGTTATCGCAAACACTGAGCATGATGTTGTTTCATTATATTCTATTTGTGAATGGTTATCTTGTCTGTATTGAAAGGAATTTTGAAGGAATGAAGTGGGATGAAGAAAGCGCATTTTTTTGAGGAGTTTCGGTTAGTTTTTAGTTACTTTCAACCATCATCAAACTCCTTAGCACCAATCTTTTCTTCCAACCCACTTAAAATTAATCATCAACCATGTCCCAAGCCACTAATCAAGCCATACAATTAATCATGATATTTTGGTCTTTTCGTTGATGATGAGAAATATTCAACCAGAATATTAATTAGACTTGCGACCATATGATTATTTTTGATATATGCATATCCAAAAAATATGTGTGTGTGTGTGTGTTGAATTTCAACATACGCATTTCTCAGTTTCAACTTACATGTTGATGCTATCTGTAAACGACATCAGATTATATTTAATTGTAATTAATGTATGGTAATAATGTGGACTATATTTTTTTTTCGCCATGATGGATTTTCTGTGTGTTAAGTTTATTTTTGGATTAATGATTGAATGTACGTGGCAATATTACGATATGGAATATGAAGTTGTTGAGGGCGTTTTATGACTTTATTGGAGAATTGTATGTGGATATTGATTGCGGAGCATGCAAAGTTTGTGGTTGGATATGAAAGTTTTAGATTTCTAATGAGTTTTGTGGAATTGTTGGGCGGTTTATGGATTTTTTTTTCTGTATTGCTGTGTGCTGACTTTGGTTACGTATTTCCATAATAATTATATGATTGATATCCAAAGTTCGTATTGCTAAACCTCTTCTAATTTGCTTGAAAATTTGAACAAAGTCATGCAAATTTATACATGAACAGCGAAAATCATAAATCCTGAAGCTCCCAGACAAACTGCATCATTTTTACTCCCACTCTATACACCAAAGCAAGCTAAACTGCTTAAATATCATGTACTTCACATGATGCTTTTTTGTGACTTTATTTTTTATTCCTAAATTTCATTCAGTGAGTGACCATTTACACGTAAACTTGGAAGTGATTTTAGAAATAATAATAAAAAATTAGTCGTAATATTTAGAATAGTGATTAGAATAAGTCATAAATTATTGAATTAAATTCAAGTGTGAGTCATCAAAACATAATCATAAATCATAAACATAGTATTTATTTCGAGTCGTGTTTGTAAATGGCTTATCAATTAAAATGTCTAACTTGACAAATGTGTTGGTTTTCATTCCTCGTCGCAATTGTTTTGTTTTCTACAGAAAAAAAATATAATTGCATGAATTTGCGAGGAAAAATTTATTCATCTCGCATGTAATCTATTCGGCAAAAAAATTCTCATTTACATTTATACAGTTAAAAGGCTTTGAACAACAAAAAAATTTGTGCAAAAAAAAAAAAATTCTCTTTTCTCTCACACTCGTCATAATGCTCTGAGTCATGTGGATTGTTTATGTAAAATAAATTCCATACACATTAGCAACAATCACATTAAAAACAATGTGAGTTTGAAGATTTCTTTTTTAAGGGGTTGATATTTGAAAAAGTGAAGCGCATTTTATGACTAAATGGTTCAAAGATCTCAATGAGGATACAATAATGTTATGTAAAGATTGATAGATTTTTTGTAAATATAAGTTGTGACTCTAGCTTTTCTTTGTGATATTATTGAGATTATCAACTAATCTTTTCTATGAATTTTTTTTTGTGAGTTTCTTATTGAATATCAGGTGGTGTGATGATTGATAAGATTACGGAAAATTTGTAATTTTGAGAAATATCGATGACGTAATTAAGGTTTTTTGTGATGCAAAATGTTTGAGTCATTTTATTTGGAAAAAACACAAAGATTTATTAAATTTGTGAAATTTAGCTATTCAAGCTTTTTAAATCCCTTAAAAGTTTTATCCACAATTTCAAAATGACCCCCCATCTTTTCATTTAATATAGTGTCTAGTCAAAACACTTTCTACTCAAAAACCGTCATAAAATTCTTGACGATTCGACATAAAATTTACATTAACTACCGGAACTTCACAAGTTTTCAACAAAACTTTAAGATCTATAAAAGGATCTTCCCATCAACAAAACCAAGATTTTTCGACAGACAGACAACCGGAACTAATATTTCCTCTGGTAAATCTCTGCTAAAAATAATAGAAGGAACAAAAAAAATAGAGAATGAGAGACATTTTGCGATAAGACGCCCACCAAAAAAAAAAAGTTGCGATAACAAAACAGAAAAAAACCCATCGTTACAGCCAACGTTCGGTGTGTATTGTTGGAGAATGGAAAATAAATTTTATGTGTACAAATGCAGTGAGTGAGTTGTGCAGAGAGTTATTTTGCCATTTATCCAATTCAGTCCGTTTGGATTTGACGCGCACTTGCACACAAAAAAAAACTTTTTTTTATTCACTAATTGAATTTTTTTCGTGTAGTTTCTCACTCTCTTACTCCCGCTCCATTCTCGTAATAGCCACAAAACGTCGCTCAGAAGTGCATTCAACCTTGTAATGTTTTCGTGACATTCTTCACTTACTCTTCCATACTGGAAAAAAATATTTTTTTTGGGTTGTTCAAACAATGAAAAAAGTGTAATTTATTTCAATTTTATAATATTTTTTTTTGTTCCTCAGTGTCCGAGTTGTATGAGTTCCATTTTCATTTGTGCATAAAAAAACTTCGATAAATTGAAAAAATAAAATAATAGCAATAATAAAAAAATAATTTTATGTGATTCATTGACTTATAAAAAAAAAAAAAATATTTTTTTATTGTTTTATGAAAGTGGCGTATTGTTCAATTTAAAAGTGAAAATACTCAATTGGTGTGAACACACAGAGGAAAAAAAAGTGTTGATCAGAATTGAGTTCAAGGTTTGGATGTTAATTTTTGTTGACAAATTGAGTTGCTAACTGGTGAAATTTTGGATTTTTTTTTGTTGTGATTTTGGGGAATGATTTATTTGTTTTTGAGGAAAAAGTTTGAAATATATGAGTTTCTGTGAACTGAAGTGGCTTGGTTGCACTAGAATTTTCTCATCCAGTACTTTAATACTACAACAATAATACAATCATATTGTGAATAATATTCCAACTTGTTGCTTCTATTAATGAAATACCCAAAAAGAGAATTTGGTAAATAAAAAAATTAGAACAGTTTAAGTAATAAATTCAAAATATCTTTGATAATTTTCTAGACTTAAAAATTTTGAACAATGATTTTGATTTATGATTTCTATAATTTTGTAATAATTAAATATCCATAAATTTATAAATAATCCATTATAGCGTACAAAGATCAAAATATTAAAATTAATAATTTTGAGAATTAATTTTGCATCAATATTAGTCAAAATATCTGTTTGATGCTACCAAAGCTGATGCCTCATAGACCAGTGAAAAACCAAAAAAAAAAAATCAGAATTCACCAAAAGTGTTAAACTACTCAAAATTGTATCAGAATAAGCATCCAACCCTTGCTCATTTAAACTCACAAAGCTAAATGCTTGTTAAGCTTCAACTTTAATTATTTAACACAGCTAAAAGCCATTATAAGTGGAGTGAAAAAGTAGCAAAAATAAGGAAGACAAAAAAATTTTTTGCACTTTGTCGAGAAGAAGAAAAAAAGGAACTGAAATAAAAATATGCAGCAAATGAGAGCTGTGAGCTAAAGCAATTAACAAAAAAAAAAAAAAAAAAAAAAAGAAGAAAGAGAAAAACTTAATAGAAATGCTTAAAACACCTGAGCATTTCATGTAGTGTTGTGTTGTAAGAAGTAAAATTTTTCAATTAGAGGAATTTAATTGAAGTAGCAAAGTAGTTTAAAGCAAAGTAGTTTTAAAGTTTTATGAAAAAGTACAAAAAATGCAGTTGAACATTGTTATTTGAGGTGAAATACGTGACATTTTTTGGATATTTTTGAGGTATACAAAACTTTTATTTTTCTACTGTTCTTAATTATTTTATAAGGAAAAGTTTTCGTACTCGCAGAAAAAAGAACATGAGCGTGCGAGCAAAGAAAAAGACCTCTTGCATGTCTTGGGAATGTTTAGAAGAAAAATTAAAAGTTTTTTTTTCTTGTACAAACACACGAAATTATGATGAAAAATGAGAGATTTTTTTTTACTTTTGCGCCGCTTTCATCTTAATTAATAGAAAATGAAAAGAAGAATATTTTTTAATGGCTCGCAAAATTGCGTGATTTGAAATGATGCAAGCGCTCGACATCCGCATGTGACTAAAAATAGATATTGATACACTTTTTTTGGTGTATAAAAATTATATATTTTTGTTTTTTTTTCTGATATCGATTCAATAAAGTGTAGAGGAACTAACAAAAAAAGGCAGGCGTAAAAAAATGCTTTCGTTCAAAATTTTTATCAGCCTTTTTGTGATTGTTGAATTTTTTTAATCTTTTGAAATAAGCTTTACGCCCTAATATTTGTAATTAAAAAAGTTATATTCTCTCTTTTATGTTATTATTTTTATTTTTAATATCCATTTCTAATCTGCCTTAATGTTGCATTTAGTGTTAAGTCAAAAGATTGAAGGGGCTCGTGTTGAAAAAATTTTGATAAGAATTTTTTTATTGCTATTATTAAATCATACATTTTACAATGTATTAAGCTTATGCAATGAGAATTGTGTGATTGTGAGTCACTTGAACTTGAAGATATTACGTTTCAATGCTGTGTATGAGGTAATTAAATACGAGAATTTCTATGTTAAATTCACTAGATAATAATTCATATTTTTAAACTTTGATTTTATACAAAATTTTCTGATTTGAGATTTTTTCAAATTAGGATAAAAATTCACGCTTGTCCTTGTTGACAAATAAATCCACAACCAGACAAAAAACAATGCATTTAAATTGCACAAATTTCCAAAATCTCGCTTCAAATTCTCAGTAAAATTTCAATGCTCACAATTTTCCGCTTCAAAATTTCGCACAAATCTAATTTCATAATCCAAATTAAATTTCCATCAAGCATCATCCCAAAAATCTCCAAATCTGTTATCACAATTCCTCATCATTACCACATTCAAACTATAAACTCAATTATCTAGATTTCTGCAACATCATCCAAATAATTTTTTTAAAAAAATTCCAAAATCGTATGACTCATTCAGCTTTAATCAGAAAAATCACAAACTCAATTTAACATCCACAGTAACTGTATGTGAAATGAAATTTCCATCATGCACACAGTAATTGAAGCTAAAAATAATATTTCTCATTTTTTTCTCTTCTTCATGTGAAGCCTCAAGGCTTTTCCGACACTTATCTCGTACACAACTTTTTTTTTACTTCTCATCCTTCCGATGTTCTCGATGGTAAAAGAAGGAAGAAGCTCGAAACATTGGAACCACTTTTATGGCTGCGTATGTGACGTACATTTATCGGAGAAAGATGTGATATAAAAAAAATATGAAAATATGTTTCTTTTTTGCGATATCAAATGTTGCTACTTTGATATTATCCAGTGCCAGCATTTTACATACACAAAAAAAGTCTCTCTCTATCTTCATCGCATTCTCTTGAATTTGAAAAGAGCAAAAATATGTTCGAATAATGATGGTATTTGTTATCTTACGTCTTCCTACTTGTATTATCAACAAATTGGTTTTTTCTGCTATCAGAAAAAAAAGATTCTTTTTCACTCTCTTTCTGCTGCTTCTGTTGCTGTTGTTGTATTTAAAAAAGAAAATTATTTTTGTAACGGCACTAAAAAAATAATAAGAATATCAATAATAATTTTTATTTTGTCGTCGGATGGCATAGGCATCATGAGTATTAACAGCAGTATTTGCCATACGACTATCGATAACATGACATAGATAGGAGAAGAAGAGGGAGTCGAGTGAAAGATTAGCATACACATGTTATCTGTTGAGGCATAAAAAAATTCATTTCATGCTTCTTGTTCCATTATAATCATTATTTTTAATGTATTCTGGATAATGTGGGTTTGAGTGTGAAATTTTTTTTGGATAAGTGGGTGCTGTTTGGGGATGCATGTTTTGGCGTTTTGGTGATATTGTCAAATTAGTCCTTAAAATTCAAAATTTCATTTCTTTTTGCTTTGAATGTTTTTTAAAAATTGGAAAAAAATCTTGTTCAAACTTAAGAAAATCATAATGACCATCTTAAACAGAAGTCGACACTGCCTTAAAAAATTCAAATACCACAAATTCACTTAACATATGTCACGAAATTTTGCTAATTAATTAACAAGCAGCTGTCACTACTCTATTTATATTCTTTGAACAATTTTCTCAGCACCTCGTTAAAAATCGCTCAAAGAATTTCTATGTCCCGATTTTCATACTTGTCTACCTTCTTTTGATAGCTCAAAGTAAAGAAAAATTGTGTATTGATATTTTGGGGGGTTGTATAGATGTGATGTCAAGTTTTAAGGTGTCATGTGGAAATAAGGGTGTCTATGGCTCTAAAAAGCTATAAGAGGCTATAAGTATTTAAATTTATAACTAGATGTTTTTGACGAAACTCATCAACAAACCCCAATTCTAAAAATAATTTTTCATCTGAATGAAAATCTCAGAATTTGATCATTCACTGAATTAATATTGCGCTTATCTTTATAACTGAAACCAATTTAAATTTAATGAGATACACAGCATAATGGCAATGTTTATGACATTTTCTATTGAATATCTTTATATAATTTTCCTTTTGTTGAATCAAGCTTCATCCACTTGACCTCAAATCCATTGGGAAGAGAATAACATAAATATAATTGTAAAAGAAGAAGCAAGAAAAATAAAAAAATTTTCTGCATGAGATTTTTTTGAATACACATTTTCATCGTTTACGTTTATGAACGTGAAAATATGTTGAAGTATTTCATTAAGTTTCTGCATCACAACTTGTGATTCATTAATTTTTATCCATCCATCCATTCACTCATATATTTTTTAATTCATTTTAACGCAAGCATTTATAATGTAGCAAATGAGTTGTTATGGTCATTTTGGCTCAATTTAATGAATGATATAATGGATATGGTAAAGAAATTGATGACTTAGTATAGCGGAATGCTATTAATACATCACAGATTATTTAAAAAAACTTGTTAACGGTTTGAACATGTTGTAGATTAATTTTGTTTATTTTTGGAGTTTGTAAGAACATTTTCTAGAAACTGCAATTCATTGTTGCTGATTTTCAGGTTACCAAAGATAAATTCAATAAATTTTGCACCAGATTTACACATTCTTCGATTTATTAGCCTAAATTTAAAAAATTCCTCCTCAAAGCCTAATAAAATCATCATCCACAACACTAATGAATAATTCCACGAAATTCTGATTTTTTATGCTTCAAATTAAATTAAGCTTCCACAAAAAAGCTTTTTCATGTCTACTGTTATTTCCATAATTCTCTCATTTCGAATAAATATGAAAATTCAATTAATTTTATGCTACAAATAAATGCGTTATATATTTTGATCCCTCTACAACACTCAATATACTTACATTTCGTAATAATTTTTCCACTCCTCCATTCACGTTGTTTATTAAAATTAAATTTGTCACGAAATTAAATGCACATTAATGTTATTAAAATGCAGAATAAAAAAAGGAGATTTTCATCACCAAGAGATGAAAAAAGCACCAGCACACAATGTAAAAGTGATGAGAGAGAAAAAAGGAACAATTTTATCAACAAAAAAATTATTGTATAATGAAATGGAATTTATGCATTGATGTACGCGCACGAATTCATCCAACGGCATTTGGGGCTCTTTTTTTTCAGCCTCCCACTTGGTATTAATATCAATGAACGAATAATTTTTAATACAGCACAAAATGAGGATGAAAATTGGAACAATTTTTTTTTCTCCGTTATTTTCATCATTTTGCATGTATATTTCCATCAATGTCCCCACAGGCTAATTGTATCAGATTTCATAATCATGAATATTTAAAAATTTATCGCTTGACACGATTCCAATTAAAATTCATCCAATTTAATAATATAAAAAAAGGAATTATTTTTTTATTGGTCGTACTTTTGCCGAGAGAGATGAATTTCATATTTAATACATACACACAAAAAATTTGTATGTGCTGTGGTTTTACTGTGGGGTATTCGATAGCAATTGTCAATTTTTTTTTTGTCATGAATTCGAATTGGTTCTAAAAAATATTTAATGATTTATAGATTGGATTATGTTACTTGGATCGTTTATTCATTACTTTTGAGATTCACTTGCAAATAGAAAAAGACATAAAGCGGAAGTTAAAAGTAGATCCTTTATAATTGACTAGGATCGGTTCTAGTAACACAATGTTAAATGTAACAAATTAGAAGAACTAAGAACTAAAAAATAAATGAAAAAAAATTGATTTTAAAAATCAACGATAAGAAGTCGTTCTAGGTCATAACATGATAAAGGTGAATCGTTGGGATCTTAGATTTTAGCTACACTATTGATAAAATATAATCCACTACCAAACAACTAAACAAACCATCCGCATTCACCTGCCCCTTAGTAACAAGAAAGCAGCAACAATTTTAATGAAGATTTTTTTAATCTATAAAATGGAAATAAAATATTTCCTCGGTTCCTCAGGGATGCAAAAGCAAAAAAAAAAAAAAAAAAAAATGTACGAATGAAACGAGAGACGAAAAGATAATCTAGATTGTGGAAATGAAAAACTGTTGGAATGAGTTCATTAATTTGTTCTGTAATTTACTTGAAATGCTTGATAAATAAGTAAACGAGATTTGTTCATGCAGGAAGTAAACTTTTCCACAAGGATAAGAATATAAAAAAAAGTGGAAATAAGATTGATGATAAGAGTTTAAGTGAAATACTTACACTCATAAAAAAAAATTTTAAAAAATATTATTAAAAAATTTAAAATTTTATTTTTAAAAATTATTTTTAAAATTTAAAAACTGGTTTTTAAAAATATTTCTGTATATGTAAACATATTGCCAGTATAAATTACATGGCTTGGTAGCTCAGTGGCAAAGCACCTGGCTACCATTCCTAAGGTCAAGGGTTCGATTCCCACTCCGAGCAATTTTTTTGAATTTTTTTAAAAAATTTTTAACGGTCAAAAAAAATTTAAATTTTTTAAAAATATTTTTTAAATTTTAAAAATTGTTATTAAGCGTACAATTTAAAAACAATTTTTAAAATTTTCCATACAAATTTAAAAAAGTTTTTAAATTTTTTTTATCAGTGTATTAGAGAGAAGGAAGTTCTTAAGGAAATGTGAGCTATAAGATGTACTAATTAAGGCTACCATTGCATTAGACTTGCTCGTTTGCTTTTTTTTATCGTTGCCTGTAAAAGGCAGCAAGCAAGAATTTTTTTTGTCGTCGGATTAGAGATTTGATGGAAGAGATTGTTGTGGAATTTTGTGGCATTTTGATGACTTTTTGAGTGTGCAATAGAAATTTCTAATGAATTTTTCATGGGGCTTTTTATCTCAAATTCTGGGGTATGGTGGATGGAAGTGTAGAAATTTTATATTTTTTTTCAAATTTTCTTAAAGAAATTTTGTCCAATTTTTTTTGGCTTACTAAATACCCCATTTTCCCCACTTTAATATCTTCAGTATGAAATATATTTTATCGATGAAAATCTACAAACATTTTCGACCATCCATTATCAGTCAACTAAAAAAAGATACTTTTTATATGGACTACCTGTCTCTTGTCACCACACACCATTGTGTCATTTCCTTTTATTGACACGATTAATTTTCATCATCTTTCCACAAAGACGACGATTTTTCATCCTTCAGATTTCATTTACTTTCATATAATTTATTGTTATAAATCACCCATAAAGCTTTGTTGATATCCTTTCACATTTGTATATGTGGCGTGTTTTTATATTCTCTGTCTGATAAAAATATACGCACACCTCCTTCAGATTATTATTCTTACTTACAATGGTATTATTACTTACTTATTTACCCACTGACTGCCTCTGCTTTGGAACTAAAATTTGAAGATATATGTGTGCTAAACACACGGTAAAATGAAAGAAGCACATTGATTGATGACAGTAAAAGTGAATCATTTATCTGGAGCTGTGAAATTAATGCGAAACGACTGTCGATCCTCCTTTCATTTCATCTCATTGTGTCTATTTATTCTGTATATCTAATATTGTTATTTTCTTCTTTGTTATTATTACAGTACGGACAACGTGTTCCAACAGCCGCATCACCTAGTAATACCAATTCAAGCAGCTCATCAAATACAGGATCACAGAGTGGCACATTGAGCACAAGTTTGAGTAACACAAATACAAATAATACAATGGGTCCCAGTACTACGCCCCAACAAACAGAACAACTATCGAAAACAAATTTATATATTAGAGGTTTACAACAGGGAACGACTGATAAAGATTTACATAATATGTGTTCACAGTAAGTTGATGTTTTTATTTTAAACTTTAAATATTTATACATGTCTCATGTATTTAAAGTTTTTTTTTATTGCATAATTTGTTTTGTCTCAAAACACGCACATACTTAGTGACTAAATTAAACATTTATTAATGTTAGATGTGCGTGTTTGAGTCCCACAATTTTATATATTGTCATGTATAATTTTCTAGATTTTTAAATACAGTGTTAGGGGTTCTGAGTTAAAATTGTTTACATATGGTGGGGGGGGATGTTTTGAAGTATCTTGGGTGTTAGTTTTATGAATTATTAAAGTTTGAATGACTTTTTGGCAGTGATGTGTTGTGTATGGGGGTTGTGTTAAGTTTAGAAAATACTAGATTATTTAACTGAATAAACCCTCTTTAAATTTGAACAATTCAGAAAATCAATATGTTAAAGCTCATGCAACCAAGCCAACATCTCTCTATTCTCAGTAAATGCCTTACATTTATCATATTTACCTCACAAGTATCATCATCTAATGCTTCACGTGTCCTCCTACATTGAAATACTAAACTTCCATCAAGATTCAAATCTCCACAAAATATTTAAAGATTTCTTTCAAGTCTCCCACAATCATGTTCATTCGAAAATGTACGAAAAATTAAATCTGGAACCGCCACTCATAAAATTCAGAAGTTTATCAGAAGTAAACTTTCTTTTCATCGTCATTAATTCAGCATGAGGGTGTGTAAACATAATTCTATGTTATGTGGTGTTTAATAATCCTTTAAATGATTGCAACACATTGAAAAGGATAAATCTGCTATATTTCGTCTCTATCGTTCACCCCTATCATGAAAAAGGCAGTAAGCATGTAGGCATAATTAAAATACTTTTTTTTCTCTGCCAACAAGTTAAAAAAATAAATTTTATTTTAATGTATTGGTGCGTTCAAAAAAAAATGAGCCGGTTTGAAAGGTTTTCTTCAAATATGAATAACTTTTTACAGGAATAGCCTTTTTTAATGAAACAAAAAGCATAATTTAGTATTTTGAATGTAGTAATTGTTGTGTAAATTTGAATTACTAGAACTTTCTGGAAATTAGTTTTATAAGCCGCGGAAAAAAGTAAGAAATTTCAAATTTTTACATCAAATTTTGAGTTCAATTTTTAAAAAGATTTTCCCATTGCACTAATTAAACTAAAGTACTTTTGCAATATGGAATTCAGCGAAATTTATTAATCAATAGTCAGTTTTTAAATACAATGCGTAATGTAAACAAAAATAATTTTTTAGTCAAAAGATGAAAATTTTGATAAATTTTGAAAAGTTCAAATATTTACTAAACAGAACAACCAAATGAAAAACTAAATATGCTATCTTAATAAGTAGTTAATAAGCTATTAATCATGTGCTTTATAGATTAATTAGTGAACATAAAAATTATGCAAAAAAATTTTGATAAGAATTTTACCATCACAAATTAAATCTTTGTAGTGCTTGTTTAATAGCTTATTAACTACTGGTTAAGATAGCATATTTAGTTTTTCATTTAGTTGTTCTGTTTAATAAATATTTGAACTTTTCAAAATTTATCAAAATTTTCATCTTTTGACTAAAAAATTATTTTTGTTTACATTACGCATTGTATTTAAAAACTGACTGTTGATTAATAAATTTCGCTGAATTCCATATTGCAAAAGTACTTTAGTTTAATTAGTGCAATGGGAAAATCTTTTTAAAAATTGAACTCAAAATTTGATGTAAAAATTTGAAATTTCTTACTTTTTTCCGCGGCTTATAAAACTAATTTCCAGAAAGTACTAGTGATTCAAATTTACACAACTATTACTACATTCAAAATACTAAATTATGCTTTTTGTTTCATTAAAAAAGACTATTCCTGTAAAAAGTTATTCATATTTGAAGAAAACCTTTCAAACCGGCTCATTTTTTTTTGAACGCACCAATATATAGCAAGTTGAAGGATTTAACCTTTCCTAAAAAAATTCATTTAATTTTTTCATAACAGCATTAATTTACGCACATGCTTATGTGTATGAGTGCTTCATAATTATATAGACTTTTCTGTCTAATGTGATCAAGGCAACCGATTTTATCGCATTTTGCAATGTTGTTGGGGGTAAGCGGATTATGACTTTATCAGTTGAGTGTTCTGGACTTTTTGTAATTAGAATATTTAAAAAATTTGGAATTGTGAAATGTGTACAAAATCAAATAAAAATCCCCTGAGTCATCCAGAAGAACCCAAAAATTTTTTAAGCTTTATTTTGACAACTCTGGCGATAATCACATTTAGCTTGAATCAAGTCATCACAGGGGTAGAATAAATTCTGTAAATAAATTCTGTAAAGAAAGTAGAATAAATTCGGTGGTAGGATTATAAAATTATATATTTTTGTTGTGCTGTTTGCTACGGCATAAATTAATTTAATTTGAGAGAAATCATGCCTTAGATATGAGAACATTGAGTACTTATTTGAAAAAAGTTTTATTTTTTGAATTTTTGTGAAGATTTAAGCAAGAGTTGTTTGCAATATTGTGATTGCTTTGTTCATCCATATGTTGCGATGTTGATTTAAAAGAAAAAATTTAGAAAAATTTAATAAAACAATTAAAATTAAATAATTTTAATTTTTTTAAATTGATGCTTTTTTGATTTGATTTATGGTTCCTATAAATTCTATTTTAAATACCAAACAAATGACAAACCGAGGTTAATATTTAATAAAGATTTGTTCCCCAAGACAGTGGCGTAGCCTGGAATTTTGAAGGAAGGTGAAAATTTAATTTTTTGTGATTTTTTTTTTTGGAGGTTGTGATTTTTCGTTTTTTTCACGAAAAACTCTAGAAAATTAAAGAAATTCATCAGTGAGGTGGGTGAAAAATTACCCAATCAACCCCCTGGCTACGACACTGCCCCCTGCACTGCCCCAAGAACTAGGTCAATCAAACTAAAATCAAATAAATTTTCTAAATTTTTCTTAACATTCAACAAAATGCATTTAATTTAATTCACTTATAAAATTCTCCTAGTATCCTTCTTCATATGTTTCCGTTTATCAAAAGTTACGTATGGTGATGATGAAATTTTGGGTGCTGTGCCTTTCACATGATATGTTGATATGTTGGCAAAAAAAAGGTTTTATTCTTTTTATTTTCTTTTTTCTTCGGCAATATTAAGGGATCAAAATATTTAATCCAATTTGCTTTCTGCTTGCTTTCTTACTGCATATTATACAATTTTTGTGTTTTTTTATTCTTCTTTATATCCTTGGATGTTGTGTCACAATCTAATATGATATTCAAAAATATTCACAGAATAAATCCATCCTAGACATTATTCTCGTTTTCTTTATTGCCTTGCTCACTTACTTACTTACAACATGTCCTTAATATTTTTTGTGTGTGTACGTTTGGATATTACATAACAGAATAAGAAGAATGAAAACAAGTTGCAAATTGAAGTTGTTTGTTTAACTGATGGTTTAACATTTTGATTGAATTAACTGAAAATTTTTAGATTGCTTGGTAACAGCTTTGAGAATTTTTTCTCTCTTGAGCTTTTTGTTATTATTGCTAAATTGAGGATGAGTTTTAGAATTGAAGAAATTGGAATTCTCGGAATCAATTTCAATTATATTCTTGTTGAAAGCTTATTATTGATGATGACTATAGAGTTTTTTTGGAGTATCGATTTTGTTGTTCGATGAATTTGAGGTTAAAAGTTGAAAATTTGTTTGAAAATTAAATTTACGAAATTTTATGATTATTGATTTTTCAATATTTAATTTCAAATCTCTCAAAGCTACAAAAATATATTCAAAATCCCCAAAGCAAAGCAAAACATGTTCATCAAAATGAGCTAAAAAATATTCCTAGGTAGTCTCGTAAATTTACACAATAGCAACAACTACCACAACTTTTATTGACAATGCTCCTTTTCATTTCCAAAACAAACAAACAGCAGAGCTATAAAATTTATTCACTGTTCATTTTAATCCTTTATCCCCATTTAATTGAAAATAACTTTAATTCAGTTATCTGATTAAATCATTTCCTGTATTGTGCTCTTTTTTTAATGTGTATAATAATGAAATTATGCATTGAATTGTTTGATAATTCGTCGATAATTTTGTTAATGAATTCAATTATAATAAGCTTTAAATAAACATTTGAGCACTTCCTCTGATTCAGAGTTGAAATCTGACATGTATCTGTAAAAATACATTTTCTATATACAGATATTATCTGTTCCCGGAAAGATTTTTTTCATCTGCATGCAGATCATCTGTATGCAGACATTATCTGCATGCAGATAAAATCTGAATGCAGAAAACAGATATCTGCAAAAAGAACAATAGAATCTGCATCCATCTGCAAAACAGATGAGCAGAATCTATCTGTTTGCAGATGATATCTGTAAACAGATCATCTGTATGCAGATGAAAAAAATTTTTCTGTTTGCAGATTCTGTCTGTATAAAGATAATTTCTGTGGCAAATCTGTCTTTGTATCTGTTAACAGATATCTGCTTTTTCAACTCTGCTCTGATTATTAATTACAAATTGGGTATTGTAAAATTTTTTGAATAATTATTTCGGGCATTTTTTAAAACGTTGATTATTTTGGTGTTTTATTGTTTGGTCGTTCGTTTATGATAATTATGGTTAAAAGAAAAGTGATTAACACCAGAGGTGTAGCCAGGAAGGTGCTAAAAAAACAAATTTTCATACAAAAAAAAATCTTTTTTAGAAAATTTTTGGAAAATTTTGAGCTTCCACCCTTAAAAATTTTTTGGCTACGTCCTTGATCAACACCATATCATCCATTGAAAAATGTCTCTTAAAAATGCGCCTTCAGTCTTAAAAATTCAAAACTTCATCATTAAATCCGCATAATCATCGCTAAGATTTGTTAAAACTGACTCAGCATTACTCATTGGCTTTATCTCTTCTGCTTCTTAATTTTGGTCTCAATTTTTTTTTTTACATTTTCACTAAAAATAAAAAGAAGTCCTCAAAATGTAGATTTTTCCACTCTCTCTCTCTCTCTTCTTCTCTCTCAATTTCATATGTTTAAGTATGACGGAAGAAAGAAGCAAGCAAGCAAGCAAAAGAAGTCGAGATGCTAAAAGTAGAAGACAAAAAAAATTAAAGAAGAAAAATTCACATGAATATCCGCAAAGTACTTATACAGTGTGGCGCCTTCACAATGAGATTCTCTTCATTTCTCATGTTCTTTTCTTTATTTTTATTGATTGTTGCTATGCTCTGCTGACTAAATAAGATGAAATGAATTGCAAATTAAGGAGAGGATGAAAGAGGTTTTTGTGTTTGTCGGATTTGTTCTGAGTGACATAAATTTTGTGTTGAGGTTATAATGTATGAGCATGTGTAGACAAAATTTATGGAAAATTTGAGGCTAGAGTTTATGGAGAATTTGTGGCATGGTTTCTGTGTGAATAATTTAGAAGTTTATGAAATTTTCTTGATGACTTCGATTTCTGACTAGATTTCTATAAAATAAATGCGGCTGAAAATTCTCGAGTCTCATATTTAAAGTTCTCAACACAAAAAAAAAACTCAAACCACACATTCCATATAATTTCCAATGTTTCCATCAACATCAAGCCTAACCATGTAATTACAACAAATATTTGCCTTTTACCCTTCCACTTTCAACCTTCACATCCAACAATCATTCACAAAATTACTGCTCATCCCTTTTAATTTGACCCGTCCCTTATCTTTTGTGTCCTATTTCGTGCTATCCAAAAATAAATCAAACTAAAACTTTTTGTTTAACTCAATCATTGAACATATTCAGTCATTGTGTGAAAATCATTTGATATCATGCCATAGGCTGTTGATGCATTACTGTCATGCAATCACTGTCTTTGAGCTAAATCAATGAAATTTTTTTTTTAAAGTTTTTAGTTTTACTTATATCTGTTAGTGCACGTTTCTGTTCATAACAGGAATTGGTCATAAAAAATAGAAACATTTGCAGGTTTTTGCAGTTTTACATTCCTATATTTAAAAATAGAATTTGTAAATTTCATGAAAATAAAAATTTTTCTTTATTTATGGAAGCTCTGTGGAAATTTTTCAGAGTATTTTCACACAAACCAGCACACACAACTGTTGAAATTTAATTAATTAAAAAGTTTGTTTTAAGCTTCGAATTTAGTTTTGTAATCTGTTTGTGTTTGGTGAAATGAAAGAGCTGGGAGAGCAGTTGGAGGGAATTAAATTTAATATTTTAGTTGTTTTTTTTTTCTCTCTGGAATAGAGGTATTGATTGAGGTGTAAATGATCGTCTTGTTGAGAGTATGGAGGTGTCTGACTAAATTTACCAATTCCTTGCAAGATTTACTAATTTATATAAAAATATACGATCTCAATCCATAAATTCATATAACTACTTAAATTAAAATTCAATAAATTCCATGAAAAATTGGAACAAAAATTTGAATTTCACATAAAGAACCCCTATCAGAAAATTTTAATCTACTTTTATGTATTTATGCATTTACATCAACAAATACCAAAAAGCATCTGTAACTAAATATTTTCTCTCTTTTTGTTTCTCTTTCATTACAGATATGGAACCATCATCTCAACTAAAGCCATTTTAGATAAAACAACCAATAAATGTAAAGGTATTTAATTGCATTTTTGAAAAAAAAGAAAAAAAAGAAAATCAGAAAAAATTAGAACTGATAACAAAAAGAAAAATTGTTTTGGCTTACAACGAAAACTAAATGCGGAATATTTTTTTTTATGTGGATTAATTTCAGGTTATGGCTTCGTCGACTTTGAGTCGCCAGCATGTGCAGAAGGAGCTGTAAAAGGGCTTTTATCAAAGGGAATTCAAGCTCAGATGGCCAAAGTGGGTATCTGGGTACTTCATCGGCCGGCCATTGTACGTTTATTTATTGCATGCAAGTAATACTGACCCGATATAACAAATCCCTTCACTATCTTTTTTTATCCTCTTATCTCTATTATTTTGGTTATTAACAACTTTTTTTTCAATTAATAACAAAAGTTTTAATTAAAAATTACATTTAGTCATAACATAACATACTAAAAATTATTACATTTTAACTTATTATTTTTCAATGGACATATAAAATGCTTGTATAATTTTTGGACATAATAATTTATTTAGTATTTTGAGTCTAATTTAATTACTAATTTATAATGAGCATAATTAATTGAGGGAAATTTTTGTTTAATAATTTTTATCATTTTTAATTTTGTTTTTCATATTAATTTAATCGAGAAAAATATGGAAAATGTATAAATTATTTGAAATAGTCATTTGTGATTTGTATATTTGTTTGTTAGGTGTATTTTATTACGCATTGTACTGTGAATTGACAATTAAGCTATGGGGATTTTTTTGGATGGGAAGAGTAATGACTGATAATGAGGCTTTAGGTTTTTTTTTTGAAGAATTTAGAATTTATAAAATTTTTGAGTTTATTTTAATGAAATTTTCAATACAAAAATCTCGCAAATTTTGCTTAAAAAATCTTTTAAAAACTTTCTTTTCTAAAAAATATTCAAGTTCTGTCTACCAGAACTGATTATTCTGATAATTTTAGATTTAAGGATAATTTTACTAAAAAAACATTCAGGTTGCAAACTTTTTAGGAGTTAACTGAAGCATTTTAATATTTTCTTTGAAATTTAGAGTCCTTATAAGTAGCTATTTATTTACTGATCCCCCTCAACGTTGAATATTGTACATAAAACCTACTGAAATTCGAATGTTGTTCTAAAATCCCGAGGGGAAAACAACATGGTGAGAAAAAAATAATCAATTTCTCACCGATTTCTCACCGCGGTGAAAAATTTTTCACCATTGGTGAGAAATCGGTGAGAAATTTTTTCACCGCGGTGAGAAATCGGTGAAAAATTTTTCACCGCGGTGAAAAATTGGAGAAAAATTTCTCACTTATAGAATTCGACTCAAACTCTTCTTATTTGAGATGAAAAACTCTTCGGAAAAGCGATTTTCTTATTAATTTTCTTATTTGAGGCGAAAAACCCCTCGGAAAAGCCATTTTTCGCGATGATTTTCTTAGTTGGGATGAAAAACCCCTCAGAAAAGCCATTTTTCGCCATGATTTCCTTAGTTGGGATGAAAAACCCCTCAGAAAAGCCATTTTTCGCCTTGATTTTCTTGTTTGGGATGAAAAACCCCTCGGAAAAGCCATTTTTCGCCTTGATTTTCTTATTTGAGATGAAAAACCCCTCAGAAAAGCCATTTTTCGCCTTGATTTTCTTATTTGGGATGAAAAACCCCTCGGAAAAGCCATTTTTCGCGATGATTTTCCTAGATGAGATGGAAAACCCATCGGAAAAGCGATTTTTCACATTGATTTTCTTAGTTAGGATGAAAAACTCCTCAGAAAAGCCATTTTTCGCGTTGATTTTTTTAGTTAGGATGAAAAACTCCTCAGAAAAGCCATTTTTCGCCTTGATTTTCTTATTTGGGATGAAAAACCCCTCGGAAAAGCCATTTTTCGCGATGATTTTCTTATATGGGATGAAAAACCCCTCGGAAAAGCCATTTTTCGCCTTGATTTTCTTATATGGGATGAAAAACCTATAGAAAAAGTGATTTTTCACGTTGATTTTCTTAGTTGGGATGAAAAACCCCTCGGAAAAGCCATTTTTCGCAATGATTTTCTTAGTTGGGATGAAAAACCCCTCGGAAAAGCCATTTTTCGCAATGATTTTCTTAGTTGGGATGAAAAACCCCTCGGAAAAGCCATTTTTCGCCTTGATTTTCTTATATGGGATGAAAAACCTATAGAAAAAGTGATTTTTCACGTTGATTTTCTTAGTTGGGATGAAAAACCCCTCGGAAAAGCCATTTTTCGCAATGATTTTCTTAGTTGGGATGAAAAACCCCTCGGAAAAGCCATTTTTCGCAATGATTTTCTTAGTTGGGATGAAAAACCCCTCGGAAAAGCCATTTTTCGCCTTGATTTTCTTATATGGGATGAAAAACCTATAGAAAAAGTGATTTTTCACGTTGATTTTCTTAGTTGGGATGAAAAACCCCTCGGAAAAGCCATTTTTCGCAATGATTTTCTTAGTTGGGATGAAAAACCCCTCGGAAAAGCGATTTTTCGCATTAATTTTCTTAGATGGGATGAAAAATTCCTCGAAAAATTTAGAGATTTCCAATTCAAAAAATTTTTTAGCATTAAATTTTGAAATTTGGTGAGAAAAATTTTGGTGAGAAATCGGTGAGAAATTTTTCACCGCGGTGAGAAATCGGTGAAAAAATTTTTCACCGCGGTGAGAAATCGGTGACAATTTTTTTAAAATTTCTCACCAAATTTTTTCTCACCATGTTGTTTTCCCCTCGTAAAATCCTTCAACATGACGTCAAAAATCCATAAATTTTCTACACAATTTAGCTCCCATAAAAGCCCATTCACTGACATCAAACTCGACATTTTTTATAACAATATAGACCTTTCCATTCCAAACAATGCCCCACAATTAGTTGTCAATTAATAGTACGTGTGTGCGTGAAATATAAAGAGGGACTTTATACAAAAACAACAAAAAAAGCTATCTCTATACGTCTATTTTATATTTTCCATTTTAATTTATGATCCTTTTGAGAGTATTGCCCACATCGACTACACACAAGAGACTTAACTATTTTTTTTGTTGTATTATTGTTGTTGTTGTATCTCATTCATATAAAATGAAATATTTGAAAATAGTTGCTAGGTATTACGGCATTACGTAAACACATATCAATACTAATTTATTGTTCTTTCTTTCTTGATAAAGTTAATCCATATTTTATACTTTTAGATGAATATTTTTCCATTTATACTTTTCACAATATTTTTCTATAGTCGATTGAAAAATAAAATTGTGAATAGATTGTCGAGTTTAAAAAATTGTTTGTTTATTTTGCTAAAAAAATATATTTCTATAATGCCAGGAATAATTGAAAAAATCATGGCATAAGGGGAAGCAAATGAAGCGATTTTTGTCTTAAAATTTTTTCCAAATTTTATTGATTTTTTAACCTAAAATTTAGTTTTATTTTTAAAATCAATCAAAAATTTTGAAAATCCAATTTTACAAGAAAAGTTCAAAACCTCAATGTTAAATAAATTTTAATTTCAAAAATTTTTCCATTAACAGCGCTTAAAAATGAAAATAAAATCCGTCTTTTTCTCTTCCATTCTTTCACATAATTTATTTGTTTATCCGTTCTTCCACCACCTCACATTTAAAAATATAAAGATTGTGTTGGTGTTATGTGATGCCTCATGATTTAAATTTATGAATATGCAAAAGAATAAAAATATTTTTCTTTCTTTCTTTATGTGCTAAAAAAAGAATCGATTTGCTTCCGATTTAAGACTGAGAAAAAATATTTTAATTCACATGAACAGCAACAACAACAACAACGGTATAAACAAAACAAAAGCATTAGTATCAGTGTGAAATTTAATCCTTTTGAATTTATTTCATTCTCATTTCCTCCCTCCCGGCAATGAGCTTTATTTTCTGTGTATTTTTATATTTTTTAATTCTTTACGGTGAATTTTTTTTTCATGTTTTGCTGCAGAATTTTTTCTTTGTTTATTTATTCATGCAAAATGAGGGTTTTTTTTAAAAAAATATACAGAAATTGAATTATTTTGAATCTTATTGTATTGAGAATAAAGATTTTCAATTGTGAAATTTTTTCCTGCTGGAAATTAAAATGTTTTACAGAAATTAGTGTGAATTTAATTAAAATTATTCTGATTGTGAGGTTCATTTTTAAAAGTAATGAATAACTTTTTGGTGGCGTTGATGGGAATGAATAAATTTTTGTATAATTTAATTTTTTTAAAATTCAATCTTTAGTGTTGAATTGAAATTTTAAATTTCAGAATATTCAAATTTAATCAGAGAAATTGTAACTTTAAACAAATTAAAATATACAAAAAAAAATCTTTAAAAATTTAAATTACTTCTCAATGTTTATTTTTCAACACATTATTCTATTTTCTAAAGCACACAATACACAAAATGAAAATTAATTTCAAAATAATTCAATTTACAAAAAAAAAAGATTCTCTATCAAGCTATCCAGCTTGCAAATAGCTCTTGAAAGGAATTTTTCATTAATCCATATATTTTTTCTCACATTCAGTAAAGCTTTTCTCTGTTGTCTATCTCAATTTCATCAACACAAGACAAATGAAGAAAATAATTCAGAAATGCAATTTTTGATGAAAATTTCATTTTAATTAATTTAAACTTCACAAATCATTATAAACATTTCTTTCCTTCGTTTTATTTTTATATTTATACATTTTTTTTTTTAATTTTAATTCTCTCTTTGCTTTCATCACATTGGAAGTACTCCTTTATGCTGCAGTATAAATGATAATGCTTTTTGTTTTTCACTACTACACTCCATTCTCTTTTTTCTGTTCTTTTTTTCTTTTTTTTGTGTGAAATTTAATATTCTTCCCTTTTTTAATTTTTTTAAAATCCATAAAAGAAATTTTCTTTTTTTTACTCTCCTTTCTTTTATTTTCATTAATTTTCTTTCCTCCTTCATTATAGAAAAAAATAATTAAATAATATTATAAAAAATAGAATAGAATAGACTAGAATAGAATGAGAGCTGAAAATTGTCATCACAATTCACAGTATTTTAAAATTCTTTTGAGTGAGGTACTGAAGAGCTTTTAATTATAGACTTAATGTTTTAGCGCATTTTAATTGATTCAGGATCTAACAAATGAGACTTTTTTTAATCTTGAAAATTTAAAGAGAAAATTAAAATTTAATTGAGATTAAAATTTCTAATCTAAAATTTCTGAGTTTTTTTTTTCAATATTTTGACTTTATTAAAATGTCCCACCTAATTCTACTGCTAACTATCTGAAATCAATTCCATAAAATTACTCCATTGTCCATGCTTTCATTTTTAGCATAAAAATTGCGCTATCCAATCAACTCAGTAGCTTTTAAACATCCCATAACTCCCATACATGCAAAGACTTAATTTCCAATGCATGAGGACATCAAAAAAAAAAAAAAAATACGAGACATTGGCCACACAATTTATAAACTTTTTCAAAGCAAAGCTCAACTCAAACTCACTCATTATGTGTCTGTGAAACAATTTTCTCAATCTACATGTAGTCTTAGTAGAAATTCCTTTTTTTTTCATTATATATATAAAAGACTTCCTTGTTCTGGTTTTATAATGTGATAATGCAGAAAAGATTGAAAGAGAAAAAAAAAAATAAATTTATTCCGTTACCATCCAACATAGAAGAGTGAATAATATACATTATATTATATACGTATCTATAGATAGATTATAGTCATAGAATGAAAAGAAAAAAAGAAGAAAAAAAAATAATTGTATAAGAGAACAGAAAAAAATATTTTTTTTGTATGCGTTTCATAATCCTTCATTTTAATGGAAAGTCATGTAGAAAGTATTTTAATAGAAAACTTTTTTTTAATATATATTTTCCTCCTCTCCTTTAATAATCTTTATTATATTTCCATTCCATAGAGAGTTATGCGACAATATGATAGATAGATAGCTACATAGATAGATTTTTATGTGTTATAATGGATTTTTACTGTAATTAGTGGTAAATTCAACGACACGAAGATTAAGAAACTTCTCTCACTCATTCTTGCTAACTCATATTTACTTTGATGCCATTAGAGACAGTAAATTTTCTTGTAAAGATACTGAGTAGAGGTTCTGGTGACTTGGGATGGGAACTTTATTGCGAGTATTAAATTTTTCAATTTTTTTTTTCATTTAAAAATTAAAATCAATTTTGTGAATTTTAATTTCTACAATAGAATTCTATTCAATTTCAAATTTTATAAATTTTTGTAAATAAAAATTACGAATTTATTCTCAACAAAATGAAATTTATAAAAACAATTTTGAATTTTCATTAAATATTCTAAATGTCACTTCAAAATTTAATAAAACTCTCCAAAATAAGCCACTAAAAAATGTTAATTTAGTCACAAAAAATCCCCTCCATTTAAGTATCTTTAAAAATCATGAATCATAAGAAAATTTTCCCATAAAAAATCTCGCCTTAAGAAAATTTCATCTCATTAAGAACCTCTACAAGTATCTCATTTATAAGTATATACCATGCATAGTACTTTGCTTATGCGATAGCGATAATGACATTACATAATTGTGATGATTATGTCGCTATGCGTGCATATTCAACATCCATACAAATAAGCTTCTAAAAGTATCTCCGCTAAATTTTTATTTTTATGATGAAAACGTTTTTTGAATGCAAAACAAATTTTATTTTTGAAAAAAGGAACTGAAAAAATTTGTGCATGTGGTTATTTCATATTCAATTTTTTTTTTTAAAAAAAAAAGCCAGCAAAGTGAAAATCTGATTAACTCTAATTAAATACGTGTGCTTTTTTAATAGCGCCATGAAAATTATCATTTTTTAAGAGTATGACGAGGGGATTTACGTGGGGTTAAAAGAAAATTTGATTATTTTTGTCTTCCGTGAAATTTTTTTATTAGAATTGCCGCGAAATGCGCAGAACAAAATGTAGCATCACGTACGAAACAAAGTAACATAATTACTGCAATACTTTACATTTTAAGTTGAGGGAAGTATTTTTTTCAAAATACAGAGGAAGTTCCCTGTTTGCTGCATGAATCCAATTAAGTAAAATTAAAGTATCCGAGTATATAACTTAGAAATGAAAATTTCTTGTTGTATGTATTAAAAGTTGGGCCTTCGTTTGTGTTCTTACTGCTCGGGGATGTAATTAGGGTTTTATTGATTTGAAAGTATGAACTTTCTTATTATATTAATAAAATATAAAGTCAGTTACTTCAAATTCGATTCCTTGTGTTTTCATGATAATTTCAAAATTTTGTCATCAAACCCTCTCCCCCAACATTCATCCCTGTGCCTTCCATCTCCCATACAAACAAGCAGAAAATTTTTGTATATGCAGGAACAGTAGAAAACTTTTACATATAGCAACAACATAATAACTAGGAAGAAAAATCCAAAAAGTGATACGTGTTTGGTTGCCATTTTGCAAACTTCCGTTTCTTTATGAAGAATTTGTCGTCTCCTTAGATTTCAAACATAAGAATAAGCACGAAGAAGGAAGTGAAATTGAAAACAAAAATTTTCCATCAGAAAGAGAGAAGAAAACTTTTTTCCATCCCCTTCCATCCACAGACTGAATTAAAATTCCTTTTCAAATGTCATTCAAATAAAATATATATTTTATTGAAGAGAATGTCATTGATAGGTTTGAAATTGATATCAGAATTGCTTACATATTTTTGTTATTGAATGATGAAGATCAAGTCAAAGTTCATTGGAATTGGAAAAAAAAGTCTGAAATCAAGTTGATGAAAATTTTCAATTAGAGAAACTTGAGAGGCACTTGTTAACTCAAAGGATGAAAAAGTTTTTTAATATTTTGATGAATTTTTCTATGATTGATTCTAGTACTCATTATTTTGAGTTGTTTTGAGTATCAAAAGTTATTAAATTTTTCTTAGAAAATTGCAACTTCTACCTTAAATGGTTCCTAATGGATTCTAACTTAAACATATTTTTATAGCATCCAATTTTCTTTTATTTTCTACCCCCTCCAAAAAAAATTCTCCTTCATTTACTCAACATACAAACTTATGTTCATCTTTCACACCTCTTTTTTGTCACACCAGTACACAATTCTTTCCTCCTTCTTTGATTACTACTCAAATAGAATAAAGTGTGATTGCAAATATAAAATAAAAACTTCTAACGTGTTATATGGCCTATTAATCTCATCTTTCGTCATTATTGAAAAGTGTTAGAGGAGAAAGGAAGAAAAAAGAAAACTTTTCCCCTAGTAACCAAAATCGACCTAATGTATTCCATTCATGTTCCTAAGGAAGGTCAATGTAATACATATGGAATACTTTGGTTATATGGGTCTTTTTATGTCTCTCGTTTGAAACATCATTTTCCTCCATCTACTTTAAGTGTGTGTATATGCTGAAGATGAATATATATTAAAAGGAACAAAACTTGTTCTGTCTTCTTTGATTCCATTTGCAGGTTCTGTGAAGTGAGAAGGAAAAAGTTTTTTTTTTCTTTTTAGAAAAGTTTTCGTTTTGCCTGAACTGTAAACATATAGAGCTACAATACTTATGATAATATATACATGCAGGAAAATGGATGTATTTATTTGCTCTTATGGATAGGGGGTTGTAGGAAATGATGTTTTACATATTTAAGGAGATGAATAGAGTTTTTTTTTATAATTCATTATAGTACTTAATTTATGGACAATCCTACATCATAGTATATGAAATGAAATTTACATCAAAAAGATTTTTCTATCCAGAATGACAAGAAAAAGTCTGGAAAATTGCTTATTGCTTCAGAGGAAAAAAAATTAAAAGTTTGTAGAAAAACATGAAAGATTTTTCATGTTTAAAACTTATTGTGTAATAATCATGAAAACATAAATGTTTCGTTGCAGAAAAACTTTAAAATCTTTTTTTAAAACTTCTTATTTCTACAGAGAAAGAATTAAGTTTGAAATATTTTCGACATTATTGTATTTTTTGGGGTTAGAATTTAATTAAACACATTTTTAGATAGTTTTATAATTATAATCTAAATTAACCCAGTAACTTTCATATGTATACATCATCTCAAACCTCAATAATGATGTACACTCAATAATCAAAAATAAAAACTTTCAAATTTCCTAATTAAAACTTTTCAATTAATTTCAATTTCAATAGCTGCAATTGCTCATTCAACAGTAAAATTCAATTATTACATTTGAACTAAATCCAAGATTTAGAATGTCAATAAATTGTTATTTATAGCAATTTCTAATCTCTGTAACAGATCTACAACATGGTCAACAATCACATTAGTTTCAATTTTGCCAAATATGTTTTAAATCGTTTATAGAGAATTTATTATTTAACCACAAATTTGTGGGTTAAGAGCAATTAAGGAACTTAATACATTTACTTGAATTTTCTGAAGAAGTGTCAGACTTATGCATAGATGTAAAATGTGTCATAATTTATCAAAGTACTCACTTTCTGAGTTTGAATATTGCTTCAAAATTTAGGTTAATTGGATATTAAATCTATAATTTAAGTTTTTTGAGCATTCTTGTATAAATTGGATTCCTTGAATGTGCCAAAAACTAAGTTTGCACTTGACAAGTATTTTGAAATAGTGTATGAAATAATTTTATTAAATATCTTTCAATAATAAGTAATAGACCAAGTTTAAGGCACAACTTACTTAAATCCAAAATATTCCTCCCCAAATTGCCAAAATCCATTAAGAATCTCCCATTTTTCACAACTATCCATAACCATAACAAATAATACTTCCAAATAAAGCACATATAAAGTTAGAAACAAGAAAAAAACGGCAATAATAAAGGTATCAAATCCATAAAAGTATCCATGAAACAGAATACGTATTAAGGGATAATAGAACACGCATTACGATCAATATATGAATTTATATACAGCATAAATGGCAATAAAATTTATGCTTTTAATATTGCAGACACGTTTTTATGCAGTTTTACGAATCGAAAAAGAAAAACTTTTTCCATAATACTTTGTCTTATTTTGTTACAGAAGCGATCTTTCGTGAAACTTTAAATTACATGCGAGAAGAAAACTTTTCATCCTTGAACAAATGTTTTTCATGCATATGTGTATATTAAAAGTACAAAATACATAAAAAGGGAGAGAAATTCATTGCAACTTAATATAACCACCTAAAAACAGAGAGTTTTGATGTTTTCTGGAGGTTATGGATGAAAAACTTGCTAATTGAACGAGCAAAAGTTTATAAAACTATAAAGTGGGGTTAGTTTGCAGGTTATGGTTCTGTTCGGTGATACAGAAAATGAAAATTTGTTTCTAAGAATTCAAAATTAAAGGTTCGAAATTTTAAACTGTTTTAGATATTTATGGCATCCTCAAAAATTAAAATTTCATTTTATTGAGAGACATTTTAAAAATGATTACAAAATGGTGTAGCTTGGGGGTTTTTAACCCCTCTCACTGGTAAATTTCTTTGATTTGTTAGGGTTTTTCATGAGAGGAGCTAAAATTCACTAAATTGACGAAAATGCATTTCATTCCTTACAAAAAATTTAATTTTCTACCCCCTCCTCTCCTCAAAACTCAAAATTCTTGGCTACACTACAGTTAGCATCCCAAAACTTCCAAACAACCCCATTCCAAAGAAAGTTCAAGTTCCTTCCCATTTTTTTCCAAGAATGAGTTCTGACACCCAAGCATCTTCGGTATCCTCTTAAAATAGCAAGACATTGAGCTCCTCATAACTTTGTGATATTTTGTAAGGAAAATGTAATCAGTGAAATTCAATTTACCTTTTTTCATTTTTCTTCTCTCTTGTTGCTGAAAATGAACCTACCTTTACAGTCTTTTCATTTCATTTTCTTCCTTCGTCTCATTTTGCACCCCCTACTGTCATTTTTTAAAAGAAAAATCTTCCTTCATAATTCAATGAACGAATTCAATGTTTCTCTTCTCAGTATATTTTTTTTCTTACTTCTATCTGTCACCCAGTTTGCTGTTTTGAAATGATAAATTAGATACGGAAGGAAGGATGCTATTCATAGCAATGGAAAAGGAGAGGAAAAAAAGTAGAGCAGTAAGAAAAAGAAGAAAATTGAAAAGAAACATACGACATGACAATAATAATCAAGAACAATCAAATGAAAATCATACAAATAGAAAGAGAGAAGACGTGTTCGTTGTATGATATGGTTAAATTTAATTACAAATCTGCTATCAATGCTTATGGCTTATGTTCCTTACAATTCGATTCAAGCAGGAAGAAAGAAATTATATTTTTGTATATCTCGGTTTTCTATTTAAATTAGTGGAGAAATTGAGATGATTTTTAGTCATGCGGAAGCGCAGAAATGAGGCTTATTTGAAAATTTTCTTTGGTTACGAATAATATTGGGATTATGTCTTCTACGAGAGTTTTATTTGACTTTCAATGTTTCGAATTTTTAATGGATTTAAAATTAAATTTTTTGTAAATATTTGTGTATTCATTCAGGCGTAGACACAAAGTTTTGATTAACATTTTGGGGCTTTAAAATGGTTCGATTTAGAAAATTTTTAAAAATTTGAAAAATACCTATATAAAATTTTAATCGCTTTACTATTAAAAATATTTAATATTTCAATAAAAATTTATCTAATAATTAAAAATAAATCAAAAAAGTAGAAAAAGATGCAAAAAAAATTCATTGCCAGTAAAACACATCCCATCTGGGGATCGAACCCAGGACCTCTGGATCGCTTCCATTGTATGACATTAGAAGTCCAGCGCGCTATCCTCTGCGCTAATGGGACACTTGACAATTGTTATGCGGTTTTGGATAAAATTTGTATATAAAGTCGTAAAATGTGTTTTTAAATAGTTAATTGAAACATCTGTTTTGAAATTGTATTTGTAGGTTTTATTTTTTTTTTACTTAAATATTTTTTCTACTTTTTCAAAACTTGATCATTTTTTTTAAAAAATTAAACTTCCTAAATATTTTTTTTCTTCATTTATTTTCATAAATTCTACCAACTTTGTTAATTATTTACATTTTTCATATGAAACCTTACAAATGTCGAAATGTAATTCAAAACCATACAAATTATTCCATTGTCTCAAAGGTCGTCACTTCAAACCTAGCTCAAAACACTTTTCAAATATTTTTTAAGTAAGGTTTAATTATCTATCTTCGTATGTGTCACATATTTAATTAACATTTGTTGAATTCCAAGAATTAAAATAAAATCATAAACCTTAAAATCCTCAAAATTTTAATCAAAACATAATTGTCTCCGTCTTGAACTTTGTTTTCTTTATGTGGCTTGTAAAGATCAAATGAAAATTATCTAATTAAAAACTGAGGGGTTAAAATTATATTAATTTGTTGTCATGCTGTAAAGTATTTAAGTATATTAGATAAAAACCCTAACATCAACGATGTATGAATTACCTACTAATTAGTGGCATAAACAAACAATTTATATCTAATTAACTTCTTATTTTCCTTGGTATTTTATTTACCTAATATTGAAGTATATTTTACCATAAAAAAATTATATATATACATCATATAATCAATTCCACCAGTATGAGAGAACTTTTTAGTCGAATGAGTAAAATCCTTTATCATATAAATAATATAACCTTAAAAAAATAATCATAACATTAATAATTTAGTGATGTTGTACATTATATACATAGTTAATCTCTTTTATATTCCGACAAGTAGTTAGACTTACCTTTTTTATATTACTCATTTCCAAAAAAAGCAGTTCCAGTTTGTACAGTTTTTATATACATATACATAATATAAGAAATCTTAATTAATCTCATATTTAATTTTTTTTTTGTAAATTAAAAAAAAGTAGTTAAACGAGGAGAAAATTAATTAATTAATTAATTTTTATAGCTAGACAATTTATTATACAGTACAGTAAGCAGATAATGAAAGGTAGTTTGAATAACCTTTAAGGAACAAAAAAATATATTAATCAATAATCAACATCGTGACGTGCGCCGGCCGGATATAATATTTTACTATATATTTATTGCTCATTATTAGATCTTATCATCACTTTTTGAGACTTTTTTTTAATTCGAGAAAGTATGTACAGCAAGGAACTTAATAATATTGATAAAAAAAAAGATAATATTCTATGAGAAAAAACTGGTGATGAAATAATTGAAATGAAAATGATAATTTTAATAAGAGAAAAATTGCATAAATTAGACAACCTTTCTTCTTTTTAAATGTTAATTATACTGTGAATAACGCTCGAAAGCTTCATCTTATCTCATCAAGAGCTTATTTTATCCACTCTCTATCGCACTATCTCCTGATGTCTATTTTTTCTTGTTGGCGCATCTCTCATTTTGCTACATTTGAAGAGGATTTTAATGAGGATAGATGGGGCTGTAATTTGGTTTGTTCATTGATAGAGGGTGACTTGGTGAACTGGAATTTTTTAGTTCATTGAGAATAGTCATCTTTGTATTTTCTGGGAATAGATGAAGTTTCATTTTAAGATACACATTGAGGCTATAAGTGCATTATAAGAACTACATAAAATTTGCTAAAACAATTTTTTTTTTAAAAAAAAAACCAGAATTGGGGGAAAAAAATTAAAAATTTAAATTTTAAACAAGACATTTTAGGTATCGTTCATTTATTACGTAACAAAATAACGGACATATTTCAAAAAAAGAACAATGGAATTCTCAGAAATTCTATTGTTCTCCTCTCGACCCCCACCCCCCCCCTGCGTTACGTAATAAGTGAACGAGCCCTTAGGGGTTTAAATTATTTTAGGCACTAACAATTTAGACATGCCGAATTATCCAATTCAAAGCTTACTGCTATTTAGTCAGCTAAATAAGCCTCAAAATTGCTATCTTATGTGCTACAATAATAATTAGATATTTTTCAAAATTACCAGCCTCATGCAGTAAATTGAGAGCAAAAATGCGCTTTTCTAACAATCTACGATGACTTTCCTGCAAAAAAAATCCTCAATCTACCTCCTTCTCATACCCCATCATCATTATCATCTCACTTCATCTCGCACACTCTCTAATTTCTCGTCTCCAACGTCTCTTCATCTCAACGTCGATGTCTTTTTCTCTTTAAAATAAAAATTAAGCTCTTTATAAAAAAAAGTAATTTTTTTCTTTTCATCAAGTGATTTTAAAAATGGTTCCCCTCCAGCATTCAAGTTGGAATCTTGCTACTTATATTTTTTAAACATTGCTAAAGGCACACAAATAGAATATAAAAAAGTTTTTTTTGTGTGTTGAAACAAATTGCAATTTCAAAAGAAACTAATTATGCAAAATTCTTGATGACATAAAAGTGCTGAGAAAAAAAATTACAATTAAGAGACGGAAAAATAAAAATATGTTCAGGATTTATTTATACAAGTTTTTTCTCTGTTTCTCGTGCCTCTATGATGCCTTTGTGTTCACTCGTGATGAGCCCTCGTTGAGTGCTCGTTGAAAACTTTTTTTAATGTCATTATTATCGAGTGAAGCGAAAGGATGTGAGGCAATGTGCAAAAAAAATAAAGAAAAACCAGAAAGTGAAGAAAGTCGTTATGAGAACATTAAAAATTGCTATAAACTTTACTAATTATGTTTCCCTTTTTTTCTCTCTCTTTTTTCCATAATTTTCTTCTAATTTTTCATGAATAAATTTTTGTTATTTTCATCATCCAAAATAAATATGATAATATTTTTTAATGATGTCCAAATTTGATGAATGTTAAAAAGCAGCAACAAGAACAAGATCCCACCAATTTGTATTTGGCTAATTTGCCATTGAATTTCAAGGAAACGGATGTTGAGGCAATGTTATCAAAGTATGGACAAGTCATTTCTACAAGAATATTACGTGATCAGCAAGGCACATCTAAAGGTAATTTTATATCATTATGCACATTATGAAATTCATACATGTTATTAATGGAATTCAATAATTCAACAGGTGTCGGTTTTGCTCGCATGGAATCACGCGAAAAATGCGAACAAATCATTCAAATGTTCAATGGTACACAATTGCAAGGTGCCAAAGATCCATTGCTTGTTAAGTTCGCTGATGGTGGATCAAAGAAGAAGAATAACTTCAAGAGTCCCGATCCAAATGCACGTGCATGGCGTGAAGTTCCAGAAGGTGTTTCCGTTGCCTACGATCCAGGCATGCAACAAAATGGAATTGGTGTTAATGTTGGCGCACATATTGGAGTTCCTGCTTATGGACGCTATGGCGCACCACCAGTTGGAGGCTTCGCAATGCCAGGATATGTTCCAGGCTACATGATGGCAGCACAACCAATTCAACAAGTTGACGAACAGGTTGGTGGATCTGTATACCGACAATATGAGGTTAATTCATTGTGATAATGTGTGCTCGTGGATATTCTGAACTTTATTGGATGAAACTTTTTTTAGGGAAATTTTCCATAAAAATAAAATTCTGAATGCCCAAAATGCAGTCTTTAGTTAAGTTATTGACAATATTAACGAAATATTATTTTCTATTTTTCAATTTAAATAATTAGCAGTATATGCACGTTGCACCACCATTGAGCGTTGGTACAGCCTACAAACCGGATTCCGTTCAACCACGAGGCGTTTCAATGATAATGAGCAGTGATTCAGCCACAGCTGTTCCATATGGAATGGTCCCACAATTTTCTACTTTACAAATTGGCTCACCGGTAAGTCATGAATCACAGTAATTCTCTCCATTCATAAAATGGATACATTTAATAATTTTAAAAATCTTTTACTTTATTTTTGTCTTTAAAAAGCAGTACATCAGTCCTCCTTATCCTTATTATCCGCAATCAATCATTCACACAATGCCAATGGGCGAAACAGATCAAGCGAGCAACGCAGCATCGCCAGATGAGGCTTACACTACTCAATATCAGCATGCGCCAAAATAAATCATCTCAAAATCATTTCAACAAAAAATAAACATTACATAATGATGCTTCTTTTGCTTTTTTTTCTTCATACAAACAAAAAAAAAAAAAAATCATAACAACAAATTTCAAATGCGGAAATTTTTGTTCTTTTTCGTATTATTTTGACTTTTAAGAAAGAAAAAAAATAACATCAAATGACAAAAAAAAAAAATATTTTGTCTCAAAAGAACTCTTCTTTTGTCTTCAAAATTTGAAAATAAAAAATCTTTAAATCTTTAAGAAAAAAAAAAATAAGTTTAAACCAAAAAAAAAAAAAATATTAAAAAGAGAGTAAAGGCGCTATAGGCAGTCAAACCTATAAGTATAATGGTAAGTTGAATGATCAATTGAATATTAATATGATGTGATGTCAGGACTTTATGAAATTTTAAACTTTTAATATTTATGCTGAAAAAATTAAATTTCAAGTCATAAACTTTATATTAAAAAAAGATTTTTGTTGACTCAAATTTTGTGAAAAATAATTGCAAATTAGGTGCGCAAAATATCTATTTTCCTGCCTATTAAATTTTTAGATGATTGAATTTTCTTCTTCAATAAATGATTTGTAAATGTATGTGAAATGATGCAAATCAGTTGCCATGATGAAAGGTTTAGTTTTTTTCGTATAGAAAATTCTGGATTGTTTATTTAAAGGAAATTCTTTTTGTACAAAAACCTTTAAATTTTATAAGTTTATTCACTTTAAAAATGAAATTTATTTTTACCACGTTTTTCTTTTTTGAAAAAATTAAACAATGATTTGAACAGACAGTCTTCATAGATTATTTATTATATGCTATGGGGTCGTTTTCTTAGTACGTTACGCAAAAAATGGCTTTTTAGAACCTTCTTTCCTAGTTACGTTTTTTGTAGTTATGATTTTTTGTCTTTTGTTTGACCTGTTACAAAAATCCTAGACCCCCTTTCCTCTAGAAAGTGAACATACTAAATGATCTAATTTTGATCTAGGCCCGATCTAGGCATGAAAAAGTCTAAAATTTTTTTCCAAAATTTAAATTCACCAACTTTAATTTTACCTCCCGAGAAATTTGTTATCAAATAAACAGAAATTCTCAGCCCTCATAGATAAAGCCATATCCTCGTCAGCATGGAGCTATAATTAAAAATAAAAACTGCTCTAGCTACAACATTGTGTAATAATATAAGCCCATGGGATACTTTTGGGTATTTTATGATAATTTACATCCTGATTATGTTTGGATTATACATAAGCAAATCTGCTTGTGACTTTAACATTTTTCCTTAGTAAAAAGTTTGTTGTTATGATAATTGCTTTTTTATTGAATTTTCATTGTTGGATATTAATTTTAATTATTATTAGATTGTAAAAGTTCAACGCTGAATAATCATAATCTGAGAAGGAAGTAAATATTTGAATAAGAAGAAAGTTTAAAGGTGGAAGAAAATATTTTCGAGAAGTAATTAAAGTTTGAGGCAAAAATCTACAAAATTAATTAATGAAAATTTAAAATAATTTCAAGGTTGATGGGCTGTATGTAAAGTAGGAAAGTAGGAAAATGAGATATTTTTTTGTTTATCAAATAATTTCAAATTGTTTACTAATTTTTTTGAAATATTCAAAAGATTCTAGTTAATGACATCTCATCACTTACAATTTATATTATTTTGACCACAAATTTAAAATAACTAAAAATCATTTTTTTTATTTCGAACAGGATTGGCCAAAATGATACCTCACATTACGTTCTATTCTTCAAGAAAAGAAAACAAAGAGAAAAAGTGAATAAAAAAAATTTAGAAACAAATTTAGAAATGTGAAAAAAATGCATTTTTGCATTCGCCCATTTGCAAACTATCAAAAGTAAAAAAAAAGTTAAAACACATCTGACTGGTGGAATATCTATGGATTTTTTGTCCATTCTGCCGGAGCCAGCAGCGAGGTATTTGAGAATAAAAAAAAATATTGAAAAAATCATGAAAAAAAATTTTTTGAGGTTAAGATTTTTTTCTATAGTTGTTAAGAAATGAAAAAAGAAAGAAAAATTTTCTTGTCGTTGTTTTTTTTTTTATTATTAGGTTTTTTTCTGATGATGAACTTTAGTGTTTAAGTGAAAATGAAAATTGAAAATAGGATATAAAAAAATGAGAAAGAGAAGATGAAGAAGATGAAAAAATCGGAAAATGCATTAGGATTTAAGAGAATATATATAAAAAAGATGAGAAAGAATGATCGTAGAATTTAGTAGAGCATTTTTCTGTTCATTTTCCATGAACAATGAAAAATCGTTTTTTATTGCTAGAATTCCTTCACCCCAACTCCAACATCCATTTCCATTTTTTTCCGTCGTCAACCATCCCTTGACAAAGAAGAACATTTTTTTTTTCTTTAGAGATTAATCATAAGATAAAGATTTAAGTGAAAATACACAGATGAAAATGAGAAGATTAATTAAGGATAGAAAAAAAATTGAAAAGAATGAAAAAATATTTTTTTTTTGCGCTTGTGAGCTTGTAAATAGACATACAGTTAAAAAAATTGAGAAGATAGAAAATTGTATTGTGCAAAAAAAAAGTGAATAAGAAAAGGAAAAAAGATGAATCGTTAAGACGCTAAATGAAATTTAGGAATTTAAAAAGTGAAAAATTGAGAAAAGAAAAAAAGTTTTTCTGTTTAATTTTTTTAAGATTAATTTAGATGAGAAAAAAAATTTAGGATGAAAAATCACAAACACACATAAGATGAAAAAAAATGATGTGGAATGATGTAGAAAATTTAGTGTTACGAATTTCATAGGGCAAAGTGTTTAAAATTAATGAACTTAAGCTTCCCATGATTTAGGTGTGGAAGTTTAAAGAAAATAAAAAAAAAATGAGAAACAATACATGAAAGTATTTTTTTTGCGAATAATAAATAATAAAAGTAACATGAGGAGAAGGCGTGCTTGTGGGTGAGGTATGGATGTTATTAAAATTCATTATGAACTTCTTTTGAATTCATTAAATTGTGAATCATTTTTAATTTTAGTTTTTCTGGAGGTATTGTGTGGGAAAGTTGAAGAATTTGAAGGATTTTATTGTAAGTCAGACATCACACGATTTAAAATTTATTTTTAAATTCAAGCAGATTTAAAAATCCTAGCTTAATTAAAAAAATAAATTATTCAATAATGTACAGTAAAATTCTTTAAAAATCTTCATTAACACTTGCAAATATCCTTCAGACAAACCAAATCGTGACCCACCCTCACCCAACAAATAATTTTTTCACATAACTTTTCATAGATCATTAAAGAACTATCAAAACATGGGATTTGTGCAATTCTGTTCAACTTTTCCTCAAATCTTTTTTTTTGTATTTTTTTGGATAATTTTTCACTTTTTTTGTTAGAATTTTTTTTTTTTTATTTTATTAAATAATTATTGTCAAAATTTCTCTGAACTCTGTTACCAAAAGAAACCAATTCATGTTTTTATTATTATTAATAATAATAATTTTTTTAATTATAATTTATTGTCCATAAAATTCATCTGGCGGCGCCTAAAAATAACCGAAAGTGAAAAAAAGAAGAACAAAAAGAAGTAAAAATAAAAATTGTTTTATTGAATGCCAATAAAATGAAAAAAAGAGAAAAAAGTTAATAGATGCTGCCATAAATTAAACGTCAAGTCGTGTTTTTGTTCAGTATAAAAAAAGAGAAAAAAATGAATGAGAAAATAAAAGATGGAAAAAAAGAAAAATTATCGAAGGATTTGACTTTAAAATCAGGATACAATAAATAATTTCGAAACATTTTCTTCAGATAATAAAATATAAAGAAGTACAGAAGAGGAAAGATTGATTCAATTAAGTGAAGAGCAACCTTGACATACACACAAACACACACACCCTCAAAACATCAATACAAAGAAGGAATGAAAATGAAAACAAATTCATTTAATTGAAAGTCATTTTTTTTCTTACGAAAATGATTTTTTATGTTTCTTTGCAGTGTTTATGTACATTTTTCGGTATGAAATATTTGGGGTGTAAATTGAACCAGTTGGTAAATATCTGCTAAATTTTATTTTATTTTTTTTTGGATGAAGTTTACAAAATTTAACATGTTTTTGGAAACTTAAATTTAAAGATTCAGAAAAAAACTTTTTTAAATAAAATCTTTTAATTCGTAAGTAAATTTTGCTAACTGGGAGTATCGATTTGTTAGGATCGGCAAAATAAAACTACAACAACAACAAAAAATATCGACACACATAAGGAGAGTAAAGAATAAGCAGAAATGATTGTGGTTTGCACGTGATAATGTTTATTGTATTTTATACGGTAGAATAAACGCAAAGAGATATGTTTAGTAAAGCTAAAGTTGATGATGTAGTTATACAGATAATGTGAAAGAAAGAAGGAGAATGGTGATTGGAAAAAGAGCGTTAAAGTCCATTAAGCTGTTTTTGTTTCCAATTTCGTTTGATATGAAGGATATGTGGGGAAATGGTGAGAAGGATTAGACACTTTTTGGTTCTAGGTAGTGAAAAATGCTGATGTCAAAATTATTTCTAGGACCTTTAAGCAAAATTTGGTGAAAAAATTTAGGTGAGTTACTTTTAGCTTTTTTAAGATTTCTTTAGAATTCCAGCATTTAGTTCAGCTTAGAAATTAAATTCTTTAATTTTTCATCAAATTTTCATCCCAATCACAGTTTCAGCGCTACCAAAAAATTCCATAAAAACACCATAAGTGTCTAATCCATGAAATACGTCACCACCCTCACTCATATCATCCCCAAATTCATAAGGAAAGACTTTTTTCGATAAATCCAAGAATAGAAAACAAAAAATCTCCCCACATTTCTACACTCCGGTCAAAATTTATTATCATTAGTTTCATGGGAAACACACAAGAATATAAAAGAATAAGATGAAAATTGGGAAGGTAAAAAGTTACGTGTGTGTCTATGTGATATAGTAAATATCGATTATGGAAAAAAATGAAGACATGCCTGTTACATACATACGTACATATTGTGAAAAAAGGGATATAAAAAATGATATAAAACAGTTGAATTCTAGTCCTATCAAATTTAATATAATTTAATTTTTTTGTTTTTTGTTTTTTTATTATGGTTTGTTTGTTTTTATTATTTTCAATTCATTATACAAGTACATGCGGAGTTGTTTGTAAGTGATGTTGCATGCTAATGTTCTGGCAAAATCAAGAGAGTAATGTGCTTTTTTAAAATTAGAATTAAGGTTGCTGGTCTTAAAGCTCACATTTTGATGGATTTTATCACTCAATAGTTTGCAAGACACGATTTAATAGAAATTTGTATGAAAATTGGATATTTAAGACTCTTTATTAAACTTTTTTAAATGGCATGGCAAATTTACCTTGTCATGGCAAAAGGATATCAATCTTTGCCTCATCGTATAACTGTGACATGCGATGGTCTAGTTTTATAAGATTGCATATTTCAAGCAGATTCAAGAAATTTAAAAATTATAGCATGACCATTTCTTTTCCTTTTAATATATGACGTTACTTACAAACACCTCCACACATGAACATCCCCCAAAAAACGAGAGAAGAAAGGAGCAAAGAAAGAACAATTTGATGATGAAATGAAACATTTAATTAGGCTAAATAATTTTTTTTATATAATTTTAAAACAACAATATGAGGAGAAGAATGAGAAGAAAACATTAAGTTTAAGTGCTGGATTTAATTATACATTATAAGTATATACACATAATAATATAGGAGAATAAATTGAGTAAAATGAATGAAATTGCGATGAAAAGAAAGTTTTTTAATTAAAAACAATTTTTTTTTCTGTTGTTGTTGGTATACATATATATCTGGTTGGGTATGCTATATATGACTTGACATATGTGTGTATTTGACATATGTGAATGTATTCGAAAAACAATTTATTATGAAAAATGAGAGAAGAAAGAGCAAATTAATTTTCAGTTTTTCTTCTTCCTTTATCTCTTTTTAATGTTTCACTTTTTTTGTGTATGTGATTCATGTTTAATTAATTTTTTTTGCGATCAGATGGAAGAATAAATTTTCATGTGACAAATTTTATTTTCTCATCAAGCTGTTGATTTTCATTTCACTTTTTGCTTGTTTTTCTCAAAAACATATAAAATAAAAATTTGAAAGAAATTAAAGATGAAGACGTAAAAAAAAAGATAAATAAAATTTATGAACGAACAGATATGAAATGTTTCACATCGTGTGCACTTTTGTGCGAAGTTAAAATGAATTATTTATGTGACATACTTTACATGAAAATGTTACTTGTGCGGGAAAAAACTTCTTTTTCTACTTAGCGACAAATTTTTCATTCTGATTATTGATTTGAGACTTGTGTGAATTTTCGCACACTCTGAGTGATGAGGTGGAAAATTTGAAGCTGCAGTTGGACAGAGTTTTGAATCTAAAACTTAAATTTTTTTTGAAAATTGAATTTTATCCAGATTCAAAACTTATCAACAAGTCTCAAAACTCCCACAAATAAATTTTAAATTTTAAAAATAATTCAAAAATCACAAATTGTCATTAAAAATTGACTTAAATTTATTCAAATTTTTATTTATTTTTCTCGCATAAAATCCGCAAATGATGACAGTCATTACCATCACAAAATCATAATTTAATGTGTTTTATATATTGATTGACTTTATTTTACATCACATCACGAATCAATATCGTAGACGAACATCACATTCCACTTTTTTTTACAAATTTATGCTCTTCAAAAAATAAAAAATTCTTTTTAAAAGAAAAGTTTTTTTTATGAATTTTCTCATCAACTTCTCGTTATTTTAATGCAATCGTACTCTAATGTAAAATATATTTATTTCCTCTGTTTCACGATCGAACAGATCAATAAACTTTCAAACTTTACATCTAAAATTCGAATTCTATTTCAAAAAAAAAAACCTTCACGTTTTGTGAATATTTTGCTCAATTTCGATAAAGTGCAATAAAAATGTATGAATTATTCAAGAAGATAAAGTCGTTATTCCCACCAACACCACGCGATAAAATGTATATATCTACATATATATTTGAGAAGCATCCTTTGAATTCTAGATTATTGAGATATAAATAACATTTTATGCGCTCAAAACTTTCTCACTGTTATTTCTAACCACCACCAAAATATGGATTATTTCTTTTACTGAATAAAAAGTGGAAATTTCTTTTGGGATTGATGTCTGTCCATGCCCCCAAACGATCAAAAGGATCAGAAAAAAATTCTAAATTTAATCAATTTTTCCATCACATTTCTGACCAACAAAGGATATGATGAAATTGTGCGGGTGTCAGTCCAACAAGAGATGAAAAATTAAAGAAATTTGCATTTTGAGCAAGTTTTGAGTTTGATCAAAGATTTTTCTTTGTGAAAATTTTTCTGTAGATGAATTTGCAGCTTTTTGAAAGAGATTGCAAAATTAAGGTGATTGAACTGAAGCTGTCGAGCAAATATGGTTAAAATATGCAAGCAAATGAACTCATTCAGGAGAAATTTCCACTTTTTGTGATTGGAACAGGGTTGGAGTTTGGGATTAATTTGTGAAGTTGATTTAGATTTAAATTCTACGAATTAAAGTTTTGACAATTTTGCAAAAGAAATTTTCAATGAATCATTCCAACCCTGATCCAATCAGTTGAAAAAAATAAAATGCTGAATTTAAATAAAATACACGACGATATTTTCCCCAAACTTTCTACAAAAAAATATACACGAAATAATGATGATAATCGATGTAAAACAACCAGGTGGATTTTGAAAATGAGATGAAAAATTTGTGCCTTTTCACAAATTTTCTCACAAAAGATAAATAAAATACACATTTAAGTTGTAAGAGAAATAAAATCGCAAATCTAAGAAAAAAATTAATTTGACAAAATAAATTTAAAATAATTAAAAAACAGGACGAAGTAACAATAAATGATGAGATGCATCAACACCAGAAAAAAAAATTAAGAAAATATTTAATTATGACTATTGACTAAAGGAAATGAAGCGAAAAAAAAGTGATGGAAAATCAACAAAATAAAAAAAATTCTTTTTGATTATCAAAAGGCGACAAGAGAAAATAAATCTAAAGATTTTTTTGATAAATCAAATTTAGATGAAAAGAAGTAAAAATCATTGACATTCATTGACATTTCATCATGTGGAAAAATAGCAAACTTTATTTCATTTATGGAATGGATTTTTCTTTTATTCTGTCGAGTGCCATTCAGATTTTTTTTTATATTTTCGAGATGTTGTCAAATATTTAAATAATAATTGAAAATGAGAAATCAATGGCTCTTATGAGGGTTTTAGGAATTGAGAAGGGAAGACGTTTCATGTTTTATTGATTGAAGATAAAGGACGTCAAATTTGAATGAATATTTTTTTTTTTTCATTTCGGGTGGTTTTTTATTAAATCGAATTTATTCAAATTTAAATGTGAGTTTAAAAAGGTTTTTTTGTGGATTCTATCGGATAATGGAAAATATTTCCAAGATGTTTAAAGAGATGGAATGTTGACTTTATTTGGGTTAGAGTTTAATGAGGAAAACTGACTAAATTTATTCAAGATTTTATGTTCAATGAATTTCAATGAATAATTTTTTTTAAATTTATAAATTTAAAATCTCTCGAATTCTCAATTTCAAGAGCTCATAATACATTTGCAGAATGAAAGTTTGAAAATTTCAAACCATCCAGTTCGATTTCAAAAAATCATAAAAATCCTTTATAAATCAAAATTTATGAATTCCACACACAAATTCATCCATCGTCAAACTTAAAGCAAAATAACTTAAAAGAACTCGTTCCACGAATGTTTATTGAAATATCATCAAAATTTTCTTAATTAATTGCGAGCAAAACACAACAACTTATTTTTTTATTGCTAATTACTTCTCTAAAGATAGTTTAAATTCAAATTATTATTTTTTTACTAAAGATTTTTTTTAGAAAATAAAGGCTCATAAAATTGATAAAATGCGAGAAGGACATTAAGGACATTTGAGTTTGATATAAAATTCTATTTTGCCATTTTTGAACCTAAAATTTATTTCAATTAATTCATTTTGCAAAATAAAAACTTAAAAAAAAAATTTGATAATTTATTTTTGCACATACAATGAGCAGTCGAGTAAGAAGAAACAAGCTAGCACGTGTTCGTGCATTAATCATGAAGAAAAATAAATTCTATTTTATGAAGATGAATTAAATATCTATTGAATGTAAAACATAATAAAAAATTGAGAAATAAAAAAAAAGATGGTATATTTTCTGTTAATATGAAATTGCTGATAATTTTTATCGTAAATGAAGTGAAAAGTTTAAAAATAAAAAAAGATGAAAAAAATTGTATACAATAAGAAACTAAATAAAAAATTTAAAAAAGTGAAAAATGACTGAAAAATTTAAAAACAAAAAAAAAAGAAACCTATAAACTAAAGTAAATGTTATGCAATTGACAATTTTGCAATTGCAAAACGATTTAAAAAAGGATATTTAAGAGAAGCAAAAAAATGCATTAAAATCATCTTGAAAATAAATCATCATGAAAAATAATTCTGGTCATTTCTTAAATTTAGTGTCAGATAAATAAATTTTCTATTTTTTGCATCGCAAAATGATTAGCACAAATTTATTTATTTCAAAAAATTTCTTTCACATTGTATAATCAAAAATGCTGTTATTGAGAATTTATGTGATTTATTCTCTATTTTATTTTATTTTAAATTCTGTTATCAATTTGAGTCATTTAGATATTTTGGAATTGAACACTTGTTTCTGTTTGATTGCATTATGTGATAGTTTGTTGTTTTGTAGAGGGGAAAGTGTTTTGATTGCCAAATTTTTTGAGCATTTTTAAAAGTGTTTGAATGATTATCTTTGATATTTGAACAAGTGAAGCAGTTTAGTAACTAATTTCATAGGTTTTTGATTTTATGAGAATATAATATTGTTAGGGAACTTAAAACTAAATCAGATTTCTAAATGACCTCAAAAACCTCACTAATCTGCCCTCAATCATTCATATTTTGTCATTAAAGTTCAAATACCATAAATAAGAATTAAAAAATGACAAATTTGATGATTCAAGTCACAAAAGACCCCCAAATAGCATCATAAAAGTAATTTTTCATTCAAACCAATAAAAAATGAACTCAAATAAAATTTCTGTTGTCAAAGCATTTTCTTTCACAAAACACTGACTGTCATGCTTCATATATAAATACTATATTTTTCATTTATGACTTCCTAAAAAAATCTTTAGACATACTTACATATTAATAAAAAAAATCTCTTTTTAAAACAAGAAAAAAGAGAATAAAAAAAATCCACATTGAATCACTGAAGAAACTGATTTTACAAATAAAAAAAAATAATAAATGAAGTTTTACAAGTATAAGTGAGAACAAAAGAGAATCATTCATAAATGCATACACATCCATTAATTTTCATATATTGATGGGAAAAAAAAGAAACAAGAAACGATGAAAAAGTGAAAATGATAAGAAGAAAGTAGTGTTAAAATTATTATGATTTCGATCAAATGATAAAAATCAAAGTAATCATAATAAGAGTGTGATAAAAATTGATAAAAATCAAAATACGATCAAAATAAAAATGAAGCGTAATAAAAATGATAAAAATAAATCATTTTTATTATGATTTATTTTTATCATGATAAAAATGATAAGAATTGGCATTTTTATCACGGAGTTTGATAAAAATAAAATTTCCAAAAAAATTTCTTCCTTGCAAATTTTTGTATGGAAATTGAACTGTTGTACTGTTTTTCGAGAAACTGAATGCAATCTTGTGACAACAAGTATGCAGTCTGATTCCTTCTGGATATATCATGCTTAATATGCCTAAGGGAAGTGCTGGAAGTGCTTGGTTCCTGAGAACTGACCACCTTTTTAAAATGACATGATTCGTCGAGAAATAAAATAAAATTTTTTTGGTCAGTTCCAGTCAGTTGGACATGACCAGATTGATGCTTATTCATTTAAAAAATGTCAACTTTTGAATAATTTGTTAATTCTGTAACAATATTTAAGATCACAACTAAAAGAACTCGCTGGAATAAGAATCAATCTGGTCATGTCCAACGGACTGGAACTGACACTTCCAGCACTTCCCTTAGGCATATTAAGCATGATATATCCAGAAGGAATCAGACTGCATACTTGTTGTCACAAGATTGCATTCAGTTTCTCGAAAAACAGTACAACAGTTCAATTTCCATACAAAAATTTGCAAGGAAGAAATTTTTTTGGAAATTTTATTTTTATCAAACTCCGTGATAAAAATGCCAATTCTTATCATTTTTATCATGATAAAAATAAATCATAATAAAAATGATTTATTTTTATCATTTTTATTACGCTTCATTTTTATTTTGATCGTATTTTGATTTTTATCAATTTTTATCACACTCTTATTATGATTACTTTGATTTTTATCATTTGATCGAAATCATAATAATTTTAACACTAGAAGAAAGAAAAAAAAAACAATTTTTATAGCGTTGTAAGATGAAAAAAAATTCTTAGATCTTTAAGATGAAAAAAAAAACCTTTAGAAATTAAAAATTAGTGATTTAAAAATGAAATTTAGTGTTTGAAAGATTTCAGATGAAGAAAAAAAAAAACTTTTTTGATTAAATAAAAATTTTTTTGCTATAGAATTAAGAAGAAGCTCTTTTTTAGATGATAAGGACAAAAAACCAAGAGACAAAAAATGATGAAAAATAATTTTTTGAAGTGAAAAATTCATTCTTTGACTGGGATGAAGTTGGTTTTATTAGTTTTATAGGTTAAATATTTTTTGGCTGAAGCTTTTAAAGAAAAAAATAAAAAAAAAAAAAAATCATTAAAAATTCGTTAATTTAAAATGTACAATTTTTTTGAAAAATTTCCTAGAATTTATTTTACTAAAATTTTCAGATTTGCAAATTTATATAAGAATTCAAAGTTTGTTTGGAGCTCAAAATACCCCAAAAAAATTTTGGAAAATAATTTTCATTTGTTATTTTTTCAGAAAAGTAAATTCAATAAAGCTAGAAACTAGGTGCGTATTGTTAGTGTAGATCTAGTCAGGATTAAATTTATCAGATAAAAAGAATTTTTAAAGACATTTACAGCAACAGCCAATTCCTTAAAAAATTTCATAAATCCAGCTTCAACTCAATCATCGAAATTTCTTCGACAATTTTTAGAATAGATGAGACCTTTCGGCAGCATCTTCCTTTTTGACATTTTTCAAAGTAAAAGATTCAAACAAAAGATAAAATGATAATATTGAAAGAAGCAAAGAAAAATATTTTTTCTGTCCTCGTTAGTGAGTATACACACTTATATACACAACAACAAACTCTTAACAAAAAAAAAGTATAAAGAAGTTTACAAGAAGAGTGTTTAAAGAGATGAAATAAATAAAAAAAAATTGGCTTTGATAAATTAAGCAGAAGTAAATTTTTATGCCCCCCGAAAAATAAAAGAGAGAAAAAAATAATAATTTTTATGACTTTTTTCTTTCTCCGTTTGTTGTTCATGAAAAAAATGCGCGCGGGCTTCCACCTTCAAAGTAAACACACACAAAAAAAAGAGATGAAAAAAAAAATATTTTTTAAAAAATGAAATTCAAAAAATATAAAACTCAATATAAGAGGAAAACTGTGTCTTTCTGTTATCAACTATTCTTTTCCTCATAGATAAATCATTACCATACATAATCATCATCATTGATGTCTGAAAAATATGATACATGATGTGCAGTGATGGATTAAAAGTAGAGTGATGGGATAGAAATTTTAAATCACATTAAAAAGTGTATGAATTTCTTGCTGACCTACCGTTAAGAATATATACTCATAGTATACTGAGGGTAAAAAAATCACCTACACCACTGCACACATTCACAAAAAATTTTACAATCATCATAAAACAGAATATAGAAGACAAGAAGAAAATTCATCATTTTGCGTTTAAATGGAAGTAAAACAAAAAATGTAAGAAATAACAAATAATAAGGAATAAAAATTTCTTCTTTATTCCTTAAAGTCGACATGAAATAAATACATAAAAAATATTATTTTCTTTACATCCTCACATCTTCTTCTCTATTTTCCAAAATAAAATAAAATAAAAGAACTAGCAACAACAAAGAAAAAGATGAAAGCTAATAAAAGAACTGTCACTGAGAAAATACAAACCCAATGACACTACTGAGGAATAAATTATTTTGAGTAGTGAATGGAATGATAAAGGGATGCAGAGTTGGATGTAAAGCTGTGTAAAAAATAAAATTTTGTTTATTTTACTTATACACTCTGGAAGTTAGGGATAAAGGGATCATTAGTTCATTTAAAAATATGAAGGAATAAAAATTCGATATTTCGATTACCAATTTAATTTAAAACAGGGGAATCTTCGATTTAAACAGTTGCTTTGTTCCAAAATTTTTTGATTCAAATTAAAACGTATGAAAAATAATGATTTGAATTTCTGTTTTGGAAATTACGAGGACCCTCTGTATATAATTTGATTTAAATCATTTAAAAAAATTATTATAAAAAAAAATTAAGTTATAATGTAGCTTCAACTTTTAAATTGAATCCATGAATACTTATATTCATCTGATTCCAAACCACATCTAATCTTCCAAAAAATCTACAAAATTCATGATAAATAAGAAAATCCCAAACATCATTTAAAGTCACGAAACAAGATTTACACAGCTTAGTCCCGTCCACTTAACATCATTTGGTCATCATTCACAATTCGGGTGAAAAAAAGAAGATAAAAAGAAAATAAAAAAAATATAAAATTCTATTTTTTAAGATGATGAAAAAAAAATTAGAAAGTAATTGAAAAGAAAGTAAGAAATGAGAAATCTTTTTTTATAGGATTTAAGTATTAAAAAATGAAGATTTTTGAAATTCATATTAAGCATTGTCTGGTGTCATTTGACACATTTAGACACTCAAAAAAAAGAAAAAAAATCTAGTGAGTAATATTTAGGATTCATAGTTATTAGAAAATGATGAAGAAATTGTAGGAATTTAGTTTTATATTTAAAAATAATAAAAAAAGATGAAACAATGGAAAAAATGTTAGATGAAAATGATTTTTTTTTTTTTTGAAAAAAATGTAAGTTAAGTAAGTAGAATTGAAAATGGAAAACAAATTGCTTTTCCTAAGTTTTTTGTTATTTAAAAGTTTAGTTTTAAATTTATACAATTTAAAAGTTTGAAAAATTGTTTTCTTTTTGCAAATTATTTAAGGCTTTTTCAGGTGGAATAAATTAAGTTAATCTGAAAATTCTTTAAAAATTTATTCCAAAAACCTGAATTTTTATTTTTGTCAAGTTTATTAAAAAAATTGTTTTTTATGTTCTCATTATTTAAACTGATGAGAACAGAAATTAAGAAAAAAAAAATCTTAAGATTACGACAAGATGCTTAGATTATAGGTAGTCTGATGATAAGAGATGAACATGAAGAAAAAAAATCAACAATTTAGTTATTAAGTAGTTAGGTTTAAATTTCAAAAGAAAAGTAAGAAAAATGAGCGAAAAGAGTGTGAAAATTTTTTTGATAATGCTGAAAATTTGAAAGTGAATGCAAAATAATTTTGTAAGCTGGAAACAACCAAAAAATATTTAATAATTTTAATGTCATGTCATGAATAAATATTATCAAAATTAAGTCATTTGATTTTATTGAAATCGTTCAAATTATTATAATCTTCAGAATCTAATCCTTTTTTATCAAAATGAGCAGTCGCTAAGCAATTACTGCACAATTTCATAACATTGATAGCTTTTAAAATTCCAAATAAATAATTTCGAGCTATTATCTCGTCCAAGTAACATACGATCCCAAATCTTTATCATCGAAACTTGAAAATCGCGCTATATTCATATCTTAAAAAAAAAATCATGGGAAATCGAAAAATCTTTTGAAGGTTGAAAAAATCATCAATCAAATAAAGGAAAAAAAAAACATTCAATTTTTCTCACAAAAGAATAAAATTTTATAGGTTTTTGTATAAAAATAGAAATAAGAATCCTTACAAAAAATTTCATTTTAAATGTAGGCGAAAGTCTTTTTATTTTCAATTTTAGATAAAGAAAGAAACTTCATAAGAATTCCTTTTTTTTTATAGGAAAAATGGATATAATTGATTCTATTGAAATAGTTCGGAGATTTGAAAAGATTGGAGTCGTTTGTTGGGAATTTTTGCACATTTCAAATTCTACAAAAGGGTCTAAAAATTATTTTTATTTTTTTTTTAAAAAAAATTGTCTCTTAGAAGCACAACCAAACCAAAAAAAATACACGCATACACATAAATACACTTTCATGAGTAATTAAAATAATAAAATGCTAATAAAAGAGGGCCTTAATAACTGCCACTGAAGAGAAAAAAATTAATAATTAAAAATATGGTGAATCTAACAAAATATTTATTAAAAATATAACTATATGAGATTATTATTGAAAAAATATATATTTCTATTTTTGTATTGAAACGATAAATAATCATGTTATTCACATTGATAAGAGACAAAATATTATTTTTTTAGGGAGGGTGTAGTCTTATAATTTGCCATTAGTAGATTTTTGTCCTGGAAAATTGAAAAATTATTCTCAAAAATATTGAAAATTACGATTTAATGATAATTAATTTTTTGGACCCATCTAGTCATAATGTTTTAAATAATAATACTTATCGACTTCAAAATTCCCAAATGTTTCTAAAATACAAACAAAATAATAAACGAAAGACTCAAAGTATCTGATTTTTGCAGGTATTTTAACCTTCAAACAAGAAGAAAATCTGTTAAATCGATTTGCGGTAATGCTGTGCGTTCAGACCAATTCGTCATTATCAATATTAAATCACGATGGAATATCAATACCAATATTGATATTGAAAAGGCTTCACAATTTTTCCCATGCCATCTGCATGCTCAATATTTTGCGATTTCAATAAAAGAAAAGGGACGATAAGTGCGATAAACATTCATGGCAATGAGAATTGAGAAAATCAAAAAAAAAAAAAAGAAAAAAAGGTTGAAATGATTTTGCATTCAGACGAGAATAAAATCTGATTCAGATATTGAATGATGATAAAAAGAAAATAAGTTTTTTTTTGCGGAAGTGAAAGGAAAGTTCTTTTAAAAGAAAAAAAAGAAATGATGAAAATTTTTTTAGTATTTAAGTCCTCTCAGATTTAAGATTTAAAATGTTTAAAAAAAATGATGAAAAAAGAGAAAAATTGTTTTTCGTTTTTCTTGGTTTTTTAGAAAATGTGAAAAAAAAAAACTTTATTTTGATGAAATGCTTTTTTTGTAATTTTTAAGGTCATCAAAATGAAAAATTTCAAAAATCGAATAAAAATTCCAAAAAATGGATAAAAAAATTTGCTGCTGTTTTACTTGAATTTTTATTTTCAGTTGTTATTTTTTCCTATTGCTTTTTAATCAGAATTTATTTTTTTGGATTTTGATTTTTCAGAATCAAATTTTTAGTATTTATATAATTCAAATATTTTAAATTTCAGATTCATTCTTAAAATTTTGTAAAAAAAAATTATTCTTGGAAAATTTAATAAAAAATTTCAAAAGTTTCGTCCATAGAATAAACATTCACGTCCTACATTTGATGGATTTTCCTTCTCAAAATAACTTTTTCATTTGATTAAGCTTTCAGTCGACTTTTTTCATCTCTTCTTTTTTTCATTCAAGTTGTTTGCTTGGCTTTCTGTTGCTGTTTATTTTTGATAGTCACAAAAAAACCACTGAAATAAGAAGTACACATCATTGTTGTTGTTAGGAGCAGGGGCGTAGCCAGGAATTTTTGAGGGGTTTGCTACTTTTCGACGTTTTTTTTGGTTCGGATCTGAAAAATTCAATAGTATCTAGTATAAACTTCGCGAAAATAGAGGGGGGCTTGACCCCCAAAACCCCCCTGGTTACGCCCCTGGTTAGGAGAACCTTTCAGCTCACTCAATATGTAAAAGGATTGATTTACTTTAGAAATGAACGAGAGATGATCTTGAAACAAAATTTTCAATTTATACAATTGATTTTATTTTTTCATCCCCTTTTTCCGACTACACTCTTTACTCTTTTGATTATGTTTGAATCTACTTTTCATTCTTTGTTTAATTATGTACTTTTGGGTCTCACTCAATAGAATGGAACCGATGGTGTGTGACGCAAATGTACAATTTACATTTTTTACTTTCAGATCGGGTAAAAGGATAAAGCTAAAGTTTTTTTTACGTTTGGGTTTTTGTCATTTTAGGATCGGAAGTAAGAGTGAGTTGAGATGTAAACATTGAAATTTTCATTTTTAGTTGTATTCGTATAGTTTTTGGGATAAAGTTTAAATGAGAAATTGATTTTTTTGAAGGAATTTAAGTGAATTTGTGTGAAAGTTATTCGGAAAATTTTGAAAACATTTAAATTTTTTTTTTAAAAAAAAAATTTTTTTTTTGAAAAAAAAAATAAAACTTTTAAAAAGTTTCATGTTTTAAAGACAGTTGCATTGTTTTTGTTCAACTTTTTAAACAAATTTACGATAAATGCCTTATGATAAATTTAAAAAAATTATTTTCAAAACTCAAGAAGCAAAAATTTCAGCATAAATAAAATTTAAGAACCAGTTCATCAAACTCAATGTTAAAACCTAATTAAAATGCAGGTTCTAGCTCATTATGGAGGCCGTGGGAGTTCATAAATTAATGAATTTAAACTTTTTTTCATCATTATCATTTCGAAGAAAGCAGCTTAGTTTGTTATTAAAAGGAAAATATTCCTTACTGATAATTAAGACTAAAAAGGTTTTTGATTAGCTTTTTTTCTTGAAAATTATTCAAAATTGACCTTTAAGACATTTCCATGATTTTCAACAGTAATTTTCATGAATTATGAGTAAAATAAATTTATTTTTAGAGTTGTTAATTTCATTTAATTATTTAGAATTATTTGTTGTAAATTTGAAATTAATGAATTATAATTTAAATTACTTTTTGTTAAAAGATGACACGAAAAATTGAGATTTTCGATTGCCAAGGTTACATTTCTAAGTATATCATAAAATCAGCTACAATTAGCTTGTGTATTGAGTAACCTTTGAATTGTAAGCACGAGATGAGAGTCTACAAAATTCGTACGACTTTGGGGTCGTTTGTAAAATTCGGAACGCCCAAAATGACAGTTTTTGACCCCCTTGATCGCAAATTTTGTATTGAGTTTTAGAAAATTTTGTGAGGAGTGTAACAAAATAATGGGCCCCTTCCTAAGCTATTGTATACGAATTTTACGTACGAAACCTTACTCGATCTAATGCAAAAAATACCAAAAAAATAAACAAATAAAAATTAAAAATCATAATGAAATTTTCCGCAATAACCCACTCAAAATTAATTCACTTAACATTCATCGTCATCACACATGTGATTTAAATAGAAATTAACCCTTTTTCCGGAACTTTAATTTGTTAAATTGTTCACAATATTTCCCATTTGAAGAATAAAATGTAATTAAATCTTGACCATTGGGACTCTCAAAAGTGACAATTTTTTTGATGGGAATAAAGTTCCTTTTTTAATTCCATATTTTGCTGTGTGTAAAGTTCTTTTTCATGATTGTCATCATTATTTTTTATGGCAAATTTTAATTCGTTGAAATAGCTTTTGGCAGGGGTTGCATTTAGGAGAAACTTACCTAGCACTTATGAACCATTTAGTGTAAATTTTCAGAACAATTCCCTACAAAAAATCCTGACTCCATCATGTAACCGCATAAAATTATTTTTTGTCTCTCTCAATCGCTTGCTTTACGTCCATTATTATTTTTATTGTATTTTTGCATAGCCACATAACGGGCAACAATTCTCATAAGCACATAACGACAGTTATCAAGTTATTCATGCTAAGCTCTTTTTGACATTTATTCTGTACTGTAGAATTGTATGAATGATGTGAAATGATATTGAGTAGATGTCGGGTTGGTAAGGAAAGTTTTTAAAACGTTACTGTTGGTCTGGAAAACCGAGATATTATGAATACATGGAACGGAAGCATAGAGCATAGAAATTGTTACAATCAATGGCAAACAGTTCTAGCTAGATGAGACATACTATATGTGTAATTAAATTCAACTAAACTCAACGATGAGCACGTTTCTATGTCTTTCTCTATTTCACATCGTATGTTTCATGTATTTGATTATACTCGATTATTATTTTCATGTCATACGCTTATAAATACACGTATGGAATAAATTTTGCTGCATTAAATTGAGTGGAGCGCTTCTTGGTGTGAGAATTTATTGGTTTTTAAAGTTTGCTTTTAAAAAATATGGAACTAAAGTTCGTACGCTTTTAGAAATCGTTTGATTAAATGGTATATACTGAGAAATGATTATGTTCCATTATGATATTTAATGTAGCAAGCGAAACATATGGAGAATGACAGTTAAATTGAAAATTTGAGTTTTTTATGGGGACACAAATTGAGTCTATTTAAATCGAGGCAGGGGCGTATCCAGGAGAGGATCCAACGGGGTCTGGATCCCCCTTCCCCTCTTGAAGAAAAATTTCTTCATTTTGCTAGGGTTTTCGAGGAAAAAAGAATTTGAAAATATAAAAATCTTTCTTCGATACCCCCTAGAAAAATTTCTGGCTACACCCCTGAATCGAGGCATTAAGTTTCCAATTTTAAAAATTTTAATTCAAAAGAAAAAAAATGTAAAAGCTACCAAAACAAATTGACTATTGAGCTTCATAAAAAGTTCTCCCTCTTCCAAAATACATTGATTCCTTTTACCTATCCCAAAAGTAAAATCATTCAGACATAACAAGAGTACAGTCATCAGTTTCATAGAAATTAATTCTATTGATAACAAATAAGAAAATACAATATTCCCTTTTCTTTTCATTGCTATAAATAGCATCCTTCCTTCCGCTTCTAATTTATCATTTCAACAAATTTTTATTGAATCGAGTGCGGTACGTTTAAAAAAAAAATTGAGAAAAAAAATTTACCGCAATATTGAATTCAATTCAATTGAATTGGCATTTGTTGAATGAAATAAAGCAAATTTTTTTCTCCTTCCATTTCATAAAACTTTCATAATCATCTCCGGATATTTCAAATTCGAATCGATGTTGCTATCTATTTGAAACAGCAACAATTCATTGTTTTATTTTCATTACAGAACTGAAAGTTAATCCATAAACGAAGGAAAGGCTTAATATAAACTTTTTAATTAATATAACTCAAACTCATTCATTTACCATGTTCATCCTAACAATTCTATCCATTTCATTATTACGAGAATATAATAAACTTACTTCTGTCGAATATTATTGATGCACGAGTTACTACTCAATCTCGTTCCTTTTTTATTTTCGTACCTTCCTATCTTCCACCGTTTGCTTGCTTTACATATTTTACCTGATTTCCACTGTTTATATTTACTGTTGCTGTTGCTGCGAGCTCTTCATCCGCTCAGTTGAGCTCAAAGAATATTTATTTTTGTGTTACAATTTCATTGAAAACTTTTTTTTATATTTCTCTCTTTCTGTGATGCTATGTGTTTTTTTTTTGGTATGTGTACACATTTTTGAATTGGTACTCGATGACTAGGGAATTGAAGTGGAGAAAATAGAGGGTTTGAATGTAAAATTAAAGACGGAAGTTTGTTTTTGGACAAAGTTTTTGTTGGATAAGTCTCAGAAGTATAACAGAGATGTAGTCAGACATACTTTGTGTGCCAGAACTGGATTAAAACCCTTTATGTTTTACATTTTTTTTTTTTAAAAAAAAAAAATCAATTATTTTAACCCTCTTTCTCTGAGGGAAAATCCTATCAAATGTAAGATAAAATTTACAAATCTAAGAAAAACTGAGAAAATCAAAATTTTATTTTCCACAAAAATAAAAAGATCCAAACATTTAATTTTTCAAGTAAAATTATTAATTTTGATTTTTAGCTTTTTCTGTCCTCTCCTTATGAAATATAGATTAATTAGTTCTATTAACCAATATTTAATACATAATATGTTGTTGAAAATAAATCTATTTGTTAAGTATCAATAAGTTGAAATTTTCATAATGCTAAACCCCAATAACTAGAAATTTTAGAAACTTGTTTGGAAAAAAATTTAGAAACACTAGCTAAAAATTAGCTGAGAACTAGCTATTAACTAAATTTGAAATTTTCTGGTTATCGGAGTAGAATTTAATAAAATTCTTAATCCTTTAAGAACAAACTTTATAGAAAAACTATGTTCAACCCTCTACTCATACATTTATTGCTTCAGTTTCCTTCCTGTTTACAAACTTCAAGCAATTCTCAGAAATTCTGCATGAAAACAATATCAAAATAAAAAAATAAATCAAACTCTACAAGAACTTAATCCATTCAGACATGCTTACAAAATTCCACGAATAATTTTAATATTTTAATACGATACATTCAAATACTGAGCATATATAAAAATAAGTTTCATCCCCTAGGCCATACAGAACTGTGTGTATGTACATGTAATCACGATGATGAAGGAGAGAACCAACGAAGAGCTTTATCATGGGAATGTAAAGTTTAATGTTTATTTAATCCCATTTGAGGATTTTCAAGCGAAGCTATGCAATGTTACAGTACTATCCATTTAACACAATCAGACACTTCTCTTTCGACTTTTTTTTTGTGGTACGAAAAAATTGAAAATTTACTTTTATTTTTCTTTAGTTTAGGTGGATTAAGTGAATTTCATTGTTTTTAATTTGAAGAGGGATTTTATTTTTTGAAAATTATTAGGTATTGAATGACTTTGATTCTGATTAAAATTGATGCATTTTTGGTACTTTATTGCATATTTAAAATGATTCTTGATTCTCTACCAAAATTAAAGACATTTTTATTCAATATTCACATTTAATCTCCAATAGAAAAATAAGAACTTAATCAGCCAGAATTTACGGCTACAGCCACAAAAAGAAAAATACAGACAGAAAAAGAAGAGAATTAAGAAAAAGAAATCAACATGTTTTCCCAAATGAATATTCTCTCTTATGCAGGCACTGATGTGCTAACAAAGTTAAGTAAGAAAAAGTTTCCATCAGAAAGAAGTTGGTTGTGATGAGAAAAAGTAAGCAACGTGCTTGGCACATGAGGAGATATAATTTTTTGCAGCATCTCGAAAAGATTATATTTTCAATGATTTAATTATTTGATGTAAGAGTATTATAGAATGTTAAAAGGATCCAAAAAAAAAATTCTTGAAAAATTTTATAGATTGTATCTAGATTAAAATTCAGTCAAGTATAGAATTTTTTTCGAAAAATTAAGCTTTCTTCTGTTTTGATGTGTCTTCCTGAAAAAAAAATCAAAAAATATATATGAACACTTGACACCACATCCAAAAACATCCCTTAATCTATCCCTTTATACTTTACCTCAAAAATCTAAGAGATAACTTATTTTTAATGTCGTTGAGTCAAATCGATATTTAAATTATTGAGTGGATCCTTCTTCTTGCTTATTTACTTTGTCGTATGTCCCCAAATCATTTTGACATTGATTCATTTATACTTTCTTGTATTTACTTTCCCATACATCTTCTAAGTATTTTTTTTTCATGATTCTGTATCCTTTCGGTTGATAAATTCAGGATTTGGAGAAAGAAAAAAAATCAATCTTGAGGAAGAATAGCAGAATAATATTCAGCAACTTGTGTGGGTGTGAGAGTTCCAAGACGAGAAATTCACTAAGGAAGATGACATTTATTTGCATAGGAATTGACAGAGCCATAAAACAGTGGGTATCAATAGTAAATGATATTCAATAAGGGTTCAGAGTAACAGAAAGGTAGTTTTATTGAATTTGAATTTTCTTTTTCTTTCCTAAATTTATTGAATTTAAATGATTTTGTGTTTGGAAATGGAAGTATTGGGGGTTTTTGTTGCTTTAAAGAAATTCATGGAAGAAAATGTCAAAAAATGAAATTTATTGTGCGGTGTCTTTTTAAATTGATGCTTTTTAGCATTTTATTAATGTATGAACTTTAAAATTGAATTTACTTTGGTTAGTATTCAAAATTTATATAAACTTAAATTTTTCATAATGTTTAATACATTTCTCTGTTTACTTCCTTATTAATCTCTTTCAGAAAAAAGCAAAAATTTATTCAAAAATTTTATAAAATTGTAAAAATGCCAATTATATAAAAGTCATCTTTATTGACGTAAATTTCAAAATAAAATTTACGCAATTTCCAAAAATAAAATATTTAAATTTCATAGACGAAAGACATTTCCATTCATAAATATCTGCAGATGAGCTTGAATGCTGTAATACAAAAATTAATTTAAACATCGACTTAACCATTTCCATAGAAATTGAAAGAAAATATTTTCACAAAAATAAACATTTATCCAAACATTATCACCAAGATGTCAATTACGTACATAAAATTTATGCAATCAATAAACACGAGTAACAAAAAGTGATAAAAAAGCGTGTAAAAATAGGGACGGAGGTGAAATGTGATGAAAAAAAAAAATATCTCAAGAATTTTAGACAATTGTCGTGTCATAACACAGCATGTGATCCAACTTCCATGAAAATAACTTGACTTGTCATTTCCTAGGAATTTTTTCATCTCAAAAAATTCTGCATTTGAATAAAAATGAAGAAAAAAAAATTCAATTCAATTCGCATTCGAAATAAATAGAAAAATTGAAAATTGAATAAACAAGAAAAATAGTTCTTCTTGTTCTGCATACATTTAACTACGGTCATCATGTTAAATATTCGAAAGAAAAAAAAACTAAAAGCATAAAAAGAGAGATCCTAAATGGATAAAAAATGACATTGAAAGAATATGGGATCGATTTGGAGAAAAGAAAAAGATGAAAATTCGTAATCACATTAGAAGCAGAGAAAAGAGATGGAAAGGCATGAAAGGGATTGGAATAAGAAGAAGAAATATGTCAAAACATAATACTTCACATCATCCCCAACATTTTTTTTCTCGCTCCTAATATTGCCTACGGTTGTGAATATATATATGCATTACAATAGAAATTCCTGTGCCGTTTTCATATTTGCTGCTGTACCGAGCGATGAATGTTGATTTAGGTTTGTCAAGGAGAAGGAAATAGGTGTGAGTTTTTATGAAAAAGAGTCATGAATCGAATTTTTGTTGTTAAGTTGATTGCGATTTTTATAGGAAATTTTAATTTTGAAAAGTGTTTAATTTAATCAATATTTTTGATTGATTTTGAACTGAAAGTTTAAAAAGCCAACCAGGAGCAATCTGTATAAAAATTTAAATTTTTCTGGATTTTTTAGAAACTGAAAATCATCAAACTGATTGATTTTTCATGAATCAAGTCGAGCTAATGAAAATTTTCTAGCTCAAATAATAAAATTTCAATATTCAGTAAATTTTTTTTGACAAATATTGCAGTCAAATTCGATACTTAGGAGAGGTAAGGTAAAAATCTTCAATATATAAAGATGAATATATACTATTTAATTTTCCAAATAACAAACTTCAATGCCTAGACAAAAAATAATTTTTTCCAATAGAAAACAAAACAGAGCACAAAATACATTCGAATCATTTCCAAAGACAAATTCTCCAAAAAACAAAACTAAAACAAACATGAAAACAAAACAATTCCCAAACAAAAATGTTCATACCTCATAAATAATACCACACAACAAAGCTTCATAAACCCATTCTTAATTTTATTTCTCGACACGTGTTATTACAATTATGTATCGCTCGGGAATTCTCCATCCATAAATTCCTATGCTCCATCAGATTAAGGCTTGAAAAAGAGAATAAAATTGTGTATTCATGCAGTTTAAAGTTAAATAAAAAACGAAAAGGAGAAATGAAAGAATTTTTCTCATTCTCTCCACTTTCGACATACAACAATTGTGACATTTTTGAGATTAAAATTGTAAGTACACTTAACAATTCAACAGCGAAGAGCTTTCTTTAAGTATGTTTAAATTTATATTGAAATGAACAAATAACGTTCACATAATCGCATTTCATGCCTTTTCTCTTCTTCCCTCGCGACAATTCCTCCTTTTTAGTCTATTGTTGGCAACAATTCAATGTGTTGGATCGTAATGAAGACATTTCACAAATATTATAATAATATCACAGCGTTGAGCAGCGTAAAATACTTCAATGTTCATAAATTTTCATGGAATGAAATCAAGCTTTTAATATTTAATGTTGCTGTATGGAACTCTCTTGGTTGTAAGTTACGCGTTAGTTTTGCTGAGGTAGAGTCAGGAGGGAATAAGGATAGGGGCTTGAATTTTTTTAATAAAATTATTTGCAAGGGTTTGTAAAGAACTTAAAAAAATTTCTCTAAAGTTTTTCGCAAAAATTGGGGATTTCGACCACTCCTTGCTACCTCGGAACCCATCTATATCTGAACAAAGCATAAGTTCTCCCAAAAAATCAACCCTAACTCCATTAATCAAAAACCAGAAATTTCTCAAATCACAATCAATTCAGCAACAGCTTCAAGTCACTTAATCTTAATTACCGTGACAAAAATTCATCCGACCACATTAAAATCTTTTGAATACCCCCAAAAAAAGAAACAGAAAAAGAAAAGGAAATGCGTAAAGGAAACATAATGGAACGGCCATATAATCTCAGTTCCTAAGTGCATGACAGGCTTAGATTTAAAGCGATCTTAATCTGAGATCAGAAAAAAGAGAAAAAGTAGTCTTAGCAAAAAAGTGGAACACAGAAGAGAAGGCAGAAAAAAAGGGAAAAAAGTTTCTCGTTTCTCGTTTTGCGTGTCTCGTGGGATATTTTCATTCCTTGTGTTAATAGCTTTTCCGCACAACTTTTTATTTCTTTGGGCATTTTCATGAAGAAGTTTATAACTTATCCTTAGGAATTACCAGAATAAAAAAAAAGAAATAAGAAATAAAGAAAGTGAGAACGGAAAGAGCAAGAATGGAATGATTATTACTTGCAATAATAATTCTACACCCTATGCTCAATCTTCCTACTGCTGTTGTTGAACACTTGAAAATTATCCTTGTTAGAGATTATATCAGAAAGAACGACTGCTATTAAAATGTAATTGTGGGTCAGGAAATTTGAAAATCTTTTTTTAGCGTGATTTTATGTGACAAAAGTGCGTTGGATGGTTGGCGGATTTTTTTAAAGGACAATCTGAGTATATCTTGAAAGCATTCTTTGGTAAAGTGATCCTGAAGTGCTTGTTCATAAATTAAGTTTAAATTTTTCTTAATGGATACTTAGTGGCCCTCAAAATTACGACTAATCAACCATCTCAAAAACTCTTGAAGTCTTCAAAACAAAACCTTGAAATTTTACACCAGGAAGCAAAATTTCTCATTTCACCAGACTTTCCTACTCGACTTTTTATTCTTTCTGGTCACTTTTACATTGCTTTTATTTTGTAATTTTCATCAGACTGTTTCCTATTAATTCCACTTCTTCTCCATCCACTTTCATCCTCTCGAGTACCCTTCGTAATTTCAACTACAAAAGCACTTCCGTACGCTGCTGAAAACATTTTCATTTCGCATTATTTCTCTGTCAAATGATTTGCTTTTTTAATTTGTATGAGATTAACGAAAAAAAAATAAAGCGGATGTGGAAAGAAATTAATTTTCGACTTTGTTGTGTATTTTGTATTGTGAGGCTGTTACTGCTACTCATAACAAGCTTTCTACAAAAATTTCACTCCTCACTCCCCTCTCGTGTTATTCTTTTTCATGTATTTTTATACATAATAAAAAACAATGCAGAGAGATGGGAAAAATTGAGGATGAGGAGTGAGTAACCACCCACAACAATTTAATTTCGCAATTTTTTACTTCATTTCGCTTGGTTAAGCACTTTATTCACTTTTATTGATATAATGAAATGTAAAATAAATTTTTATACTTCTTCCTTCATCCTGCAATGGAAATATTATACAACAATTCACCCACATACATTCCAGCATATTCATTCACTATGTTTTAATTCGATTTAAATTAGATGAAAATTAAAGAAGGAAAAATAAATTGTCGAACTAAAAAAAAGTTTTTAATTTTGGAAATCAATATGGAATTGACAGATGCCTATTTGATGTAAGTACAGAATAAAACTGAGCAAAAAAAATTGTTTTTTTATTTTTCATTTGAATGTTATCAACACCCACATTTTTTGTGTATTAATTTCATTATTTAATGTTGCTGTGGGGGAAATTTTCAATTGAATTGGAAATAATTTTAAGGATGTAAAAATGCTGAGCTAATAACTACTTTAAGAGTATTTTTGAAAGATTTTAGGCCTCTTATTTTATTTGGTTTTGAATGATGATAGAATATTGTTCATTATCAGTTAATTTGACGCAATTCAAAATTAAATTATTTTTTTTTTTAAAACATTTAATGAACGAATTTTTTTATGAAAATTAATAATTCTAAGAATCTTCATTTTTAAAATTAATATAAAAGTAACAAAATTTTGAAATTATTAAAGAACCACAAATTATTAAAGTGGTAAAATTATTTCCTTGAAAAATTAATGTAAACATTTCCTTGTATTGTATTTGTTATTAAATTTGAGGTAACCAAGCATTCAACAAAAGCTTTAATAAAATAAATTTGTTCCTTAAAATATTTTCCAACAATTTAATAAGCATTATTAGAAGACTTTTTTTTACATGATTTGTAGATGTAAACATTTGATTGAACTTGACATTTTTTGTTGACATAATTTTGATGTTTGTAAAAAGCCGTGAAAAAATTCTTGCTAACACAAAATTTTGTTGATTTGATCATTTTTTCAAGATTTTTGATTTAAAAGAAAAGTTGATAATTTTTAACTTCAGATTGTTGTGTCTTGGAAAAAAATAAGAAATTCCATAACGTGTGCGGTCAAAATTTAAACTTTAGCTGGGCCTTTTTTGGTTTATAAGGAACAAGTTGTGTTTTAAAAATAAATGACAAATTCATTAAAAAATCAACAGCAAAATATAAATCAAACATACACATTTTGTCCACCAAAAAAAGAACGAGGATGGTGATGCTTTCTAAAAAAATAAAGTATGACATTGAATGAGTAGGTTGTGAAAATCCCTTCTTAGTGATGATATTGCTTATTATGGTTCTGAACATTTCTGTAAGATTTCTGTGTTGGCTGTAAAGAGTTCATACCTACAGTCTGTCAAAATTCAGTTCTGGATATTTATAGAAGCTTGATGTTCAGCTTAAAAGGCTTCAACTTTCTTGGAAACAATCTAATTTTAATTAAGCTTGCTCATTAAAATTTGTGCTGTCAGCTAATTAAAAAACTTGAAATTTGAAATTAAATAATTATACTTATAAGTTTAATTTACATAGCTCCTATTACACCTCAACTAAAAATTTTGAGTTCTCAAAAATTATACAATTGAAAATGCAGACAAATATGCAAAATACTTTATGGCCTCACATCGCTAGCCATAAATATATTTTGATATCCTTATTTTTAAAAACTATTACAAATTATAAAATTTATAATTTTAAGACCCCATCCTGAAAAATTTCTAGGTACATCCCTAATATGTGCTATTCAGAAACATCATCTGCAAATATTGATTTTAACTTTTCCGAGAGCTCATTTACCTATTTTTAAAAGCTTTTCCTCATAGAATCATTTTGGTATTTTACATCACCACAATAATGGTAATTGTGAATTTAAAGAGACGTAAAATAGAGTAGAATGAGCACGAGGAATGCTGCATTTAAATACACATAACGAGAATATGAGATGCCCATAAATTATGTAAATTATGACATGGCAGAAACCAATTAATTGCTGACTATGAAGCATATAATTTTTCGAAAAAAAATATAAAGCAAAAAAGGAGGCATTTTGAGAACGTGTACAATGACAAAACAATGTTGTCATCTGTAACCACACATGTTTGGTTTTTTGTACAGGATTGAGAACAAAATTTTTTTTTTATTTCGTTGTCTCTGTTCTGCACATTCATATGACTTAATGTGTACAGCATACACACAACATGATATAAAATTGTACCACATATATGTACGTATGTATGTGCCTACCTATTTACATAAATGTTCTCGCATTCGATTCAATAATTAAAGCGTAAGAGCAAAAGTCTCTCTGTCTGTGCTCTACGTATGTTCAAAATTGTGTACCATTGCACACAGAAGCTTCAAGTTCTGCTTATTTTTTTTTCATTTCTTCCTTTTTCATTTCAGCCATTCAACAGAACAGAACAGAGAGAAAATGGTTGGTTTTGTGTTGATGGCAATAATCCGATTTATATTTACCTGTTGATTTTCATGTTTTTCTGCATCATCATTGCTGAATTTTCATCTCCTCCGTTTCTCTCTCTCACACGCAAATAACAGATACGGAAACAGAAGGCAGAAATCACTTTCTTCTTTCCTTTATCATCATCGTCAAATTTCAATGAAAATTTATTTTTATACATTCAATTGATTTTTCTTACTCTGATTATTTATGAGTCATGAATATATTTTTATGTTTGGATGTTCTTCCTTTTTGCTACTTGATGATAGCATATGAATTGATATGATCAGTTTGAACAACCACTCCGTTCTTTATTCTGATACTGAGAAAAATGTGTTAGATTTTTTTCGGTTTATTTATTGTGGGTTTTTCATTCACAGTAAGAAAAAGATTCATTCATGGTCGAGTTTCATTAAGAAGACAGCAACGTGGGATGTCTGTAAACATATAACGAAGTCTTAACATGAATTTTGTCTGATTTGAAGGTTTTTCAGGTTGTGCAAGTCTTATAAGAATGAATTAATGAATTCAGTACTTGGAAGTATGGATTTTTCTTAAAATATTCGAATGATTGATTTCATAACAATGTTATGGCAATAATTACGATTCATTATATATGAATTAATAAAAAAATGCACAGCACATCTTAACGAAAACATAAAATTTTCTGCGAAGATCCTTCTATAACAATTTTTATCATCTCCGACATCATCATCTGCAAGTGTCAAATATCATTTTCATTTATTTAATTCTTCATAATTTATTTTAGATCTAATGTAAGTTTATTATACTTACAGCATGGAATATGAAGAATAAAAATGATGTGTTAGAATATGTGCTGTATTCATAGATACATACATACATAAATAATCCTTGCGTTATAGAAAATCATATGGGAATATTTTATTTTTGATAGATGTCGGCTGGTTTATTTAACCGTAAAATTTGATAATTTAGTGTTACATATTTTAATAAGGAAAATCTTAGTAAATTTAAATTTTTTGGGAATACAAAATTATCAAATTGTTAGGGTTCGTTCGGAGGGGAGGTAGTCTAAGATTTTTTATACTCCATAAAAATTTTTGAAACAAAATTACGCAAAGGACTCAAACTTTTGACCTTATTTAACTAAAAATTGTTGAAAATTTTTCTAATATTTATTTTTCAAATCAAAGATTTATTACAGTTCTTACTTATCCAAATCTTTATATGTACCCCAAAAAATCAGCAAAAAAATCTTTTTGAAGTTTCAAAAACAAAATTTTTTTCTACATCCAAAAATTTTTTTCTGCCAAGCATATCTGATTACTATATCTACATATAGATTCTGTTCAACATCTGATGATGCTAAGCTGATGATAAACATATTTATGTTTGAAAGCAATGTAATTCCATCTAAATGTAAATTAACGTAAATAGAGAAAAATGATGGAAAGAATGGAAGGAAAGAAGGAAAAGGCAAGAAAAATTCGATTTACGAAAAGATTATGTGTAAGGAAGAAAAGACATTCTTCCGTATACACATTTTTTTTTGCCTTTTTCTCTGTGAATATTAATGTTTTATGATTTACGACCAACAATCTTTCAAAAGTGCTTGTTCTATGTTCTCTCTCTTCCTTCAACCATGAGAAATTGACATTGGTGGAGTTTTTTTTTCTTCCTTTTCATTCTTGTTCATCATCTAAGCAACGTTGGTAATAAAGTAACGTTGGGAATATTAATGGGAGTAGAATATGGCAACTTCTGCTCATAATGCATTATAGAATATTTCATGCGTTATTACACTTTGCTATTGTTTGAACAATTGAAAGTTTCTATCCTTTTTGCTCCATCTTATCTCATCACACGCTATAAATTTTATTACGCAACAATCGAGTTGAAGAAAATTTTCATTTCCTATATTTTATTGCTGCTGACAGCTAATGTGCTAAAAAAAAAATTCTATTTTTAGATGGCTGTACCTGGAAATGAAAGTTTTTTTAGTACATTAAATTCAAAATGGTTAAGTATGTAAGTGTCACAACTTTAAAAAGGCAGAAATCTTAAAGATTCTTAAAAATTTCAACTAAATACCAACGATTCTTAAGGTTCAATATTAAAAATAATTTGTAGAAAATTTTAAACAATTTTCTTTAAAATAACCAATTTTCTCTTTAAATCACAAGTTTTTCTTCAAAACTAAAACAATTCCGTACATCTTCAGAGTGGAAAATTTCAATATTCATCATCATCATCATCAATACAAATTCTACGCAGACAACCAGAATAAGAATTTCCTCATCACTCTTACATAAGAATTCCCTCACAATTCCAAAGATGAAGAAGAATTGAAATGAATTTTAGAGAATATTTGAATAAAAGAGACATTTACAGAACAGAACACGAAGAGGCATTTTTTTGGAAAATATTTTCACATCTACACACGAACATTCATCTATTTATCTAAATTTTCTGTCTATCCATATCTTACATATTCACATGTACATGAGTATATTGTATTATGAGATGCTTATAACTTCCAATTTAACATTAAATTCCATTGCTACACGTTCTCTCATTTTTGGTGTGCGATAATGATAAGAACGAGCACATTTTGCTTATCAGTAAATCCAATATGTTAAGATCCATGATGTTAGATAAATGTGCGATGAAAATTGGATGGAAAATTTCAAGGAGTTCATCATTGAAGGGCGCAAGGTTCATTTCCCCGATTTGCGTTTTCCATTCAATTGAGTCGACACGAAATCCATTGGGAGTTGTAATTTCTGCCTTTTTAGAATGAAAACAAGCAATAAAAAGAAAGTAGGAAGAAGGAGCTTGATGCTATTATAATACGAAATAAATGGTTCTCATTTTTGATAGCTGACTACATATATATGTGAAATCTACACATATACAATATGAGAATAAGGAAAAAAAAATTGGCGAGAATAAAAAAATGTAGGAACTGCGGAAAGGAGTCATGAAGCAATTTTTTATGTGCCATGTCGACATAATTTCTTGTTTCTTGTTATATCGCATTCACAGAACATAATTTGCATATATTGTAAAACCAAATTCAATTCACTTCTTCTCTCCATTTGCTTCCTTACTTCATCCTATAAAGGCACATTAATCAAATTGACTAACTTAACATAACTGAATCAAAAAGAGAGAAGAACTAACTAAAAACGGAAACGACATCATCCAAATGTGTTTCTTATAAGCAAATCAAGCGTTTCTGCTGTCTCAAAAGAATTTTTGATGATGACACAAATGCGGGGTTGAGTTGATAGACAAGTGTACTGATGCCTAATGCTGATCTTGTACTTTTTTTTTCAAAAATAAGCTTGAAGTATCGCATGACAGATTAAAAAGGATACAAATAAAGGCGGATTAAAGCTGCGATTCAAACAGATAAAAAAATATAAAAAAAATCCCTTTTTACTGTCTTACCCCCTTAACATGCTTCATTGACTGCCTTCTTTCATATCTCCTCAAAACATTGTCTTCAGTCTTGTATGTATGTCTTCCATGTAATTTGCAGTTGTTTGTACTTTTTATTACAAATTCAAATAAGAAAGTATATGGAAGGATGGAAGAACATAAAATAAGAAATTCACATAAAATTGACGCACTTGAACCTTTAAAAAAAATATAATTTCATTTTACAACGATAGACATTTTTCATTCATCCATATGTTTCTGCTGAATTTGTAGCTACATTTTGTTTGATTTGTAGCAAGATAAGCATCATGTTCTACTTATGATGGGGGGAAATAAAGTGCCATGATGATGTACATTTTATATGTCTGATGGATAAATAAATGTGTCTCCATGTTGTATTGTTTGTGTGTGCTCATTTAAAGGGTGGAAATGATTTAATTTTGAGGACAAGGAATAATTTTGCTTTCTTGCTATTGAAGTTGTTGCCCTAACAGACAAAGAGTGTGCTCAGAGCATGCTTTCTAAGTCTTATTTTTTTTGAAAGAGCTCACTCAATTAGCGTACTCTTTCATATAATCAAAAGGACCTCTACGGTACCTCAGAAAGAACATCTCGAGAGCTCGCTTTTTTTTTTTGCTTGCAAGTTTTTCATGCAAGTGAATCTTGAGAGTATGCTTAGAGTAAGCTTTACTGAGTACAGTTTATTTTTACAAAAATTAAAATAAATTCATGCTCAGAAGAGCATACTCTTGAGCACGCTCTTAAGATATTTATATTTTCTTGTTTATTTGATTTTTGAAGATTTGAACCTTAAACCGAGGGTGTCTTAATGAAATTCTTAACATCTTTTTGCTGTTCTATTGCCTTTCGAAATTGATATACTCACTTCAACAAAAAACAAATTTAAACTTTCTATACAGAAAATTTTAGGTCTTGTAATAGTAATTTCTGCAAACGCTTGTGAAGTATAAAACAAGCAAAAATTTAGCGTGCTCTTAAGAGTTCATTAAAAAGCATGTTTTTTGCGTACTCTCTTGAGCATACTCTTAAGAGTATGAAAAAGAGTACGTTAAAAAAACTTGCATGCAAGTATTGCTTCATAAGAGTTTGGTTTGAGTACGCTATAGAGCCCGGGATCTTGGGAGTTGATTAAAAAACCGTTCTCTCGACCATGCTCTCTAGACAAGAGCATGCTCTTTGTCTGTTAGGGTTGAGAAATTTTAATGCCATCAAAATCTTGAAATTTTAGACACAATCTATTTTTTTTTTTGTCTTAAAAATTTCACTTGTTTCGCATGTGATTTGATGTCTGTTAGGGTCATTTAACCTCAAAATCCTTTACTTTTGCCATTGATGAATAAATTTAGCTATTTCTTACGAACTATACTTTAAAACTAATAGCTAAAAATATTTTCAAAGCATATTCTCAAAATGTGCTCAATAACTATGTGACTTTATTAACTAAACAAAAATAACAAAAAAAATACAGAAAAAATTTCATTGCCAGTAGAACATAATAATAAAGACATATCTTAACCTCACCAGCAGACATCAATTTAACCTTTCTGTAAAAATTTTGATCTCAATAAAACCCAATAAAGCACCCAAAAAAATTTCCTCATAATACTCACAATGCCTATATACTCAAATTATCGAAACGATTGTCCTTACAAACCAGTACAAAAATAAATGACCTTTATTATATTTACAAGCCATAAGACCTGTCAAAACTCTTGTAAACCAAACATCCTTTTTTTGTGAGGGGGTATGAAGTGCATATTTATTCTGAATATAATATAAGACATATCACAACATAAACCTTCAATCCTTTACGTATACCATTGCCATTATCCTACATTATGTGCCTCATATTTGTGAAGAACAATAAAAAATCCTCCTAGTAATGCTACGTCTCTGCCTACATGAAAATATGATGTCAGAATATATAAATTTATTGCGGAATCGATTTTCAAACCGAGAGCCTAATACCCTTCAAAAAAATTGTTTATTTTTGTTCGACTGGAAAATCTTTTTTGGAATCTTAAAATAAATAAATTTTCCAGATGTTGTATTATTTTTGGCATGTTGCAAATGTTTCTACATATCTCTTAGTCAATTCTTTAGTGGATCATTTTCTCAAAGATTTTTCTCATTTTCCAAATTTTCGGCACTTGTCATAATTTTTTTAGTTTCTGTCCATAATAAAATGATTATTCAATTTAATGATAAATAAATAATTCATATTAAAAAGATGCTGACTTGAGTAGGCAGACAGAAATTAAAATGGCAATTGATTGAATGAATTTGATGCCGGTTCCTCTCAATAATTGATGGCATAAATTTTGCTGAGTATTTTATAGTAAAAATATGGAACACGAAAAGAAAGGAAAGCAATAAAGAACAGCAGAAGGAATAAGAAAATGATTGTGATAGTAAATCATATTTTGATTGATAATAAAATTGGGCAAAGAAAAAGTAAGGCACGAAAAACAGAAAACTTGTGATAAGGTAGTATATAAATATTTACGTTTGATTGAATAAATTTCATAAAGTTCCGATTTTTGAGCTACTATCTCCACTTTAATCAGTTAAAAAAAAAATATATTAAGTATAATTATTTTATTTAGAGCATGTTAATACAATCAAACATTGACTACTAAGTATGTAATTCGCAGCATCAAAAGAGGATTTTCGTTTACAATAATTCCAAAATTGTTAGGAACTGAATGTGCTTTTAAAATCCTTTTTATATTCATTTTATGAGGAACGTGAATGAAATTCTTTCCATCTTTGTCTCTCTTTCAAAAATTCACATGCTTGCATGAAGACTATTGTGAGGCATTAGATGCAGTTTAAAGTTTAAGGAACAAATGTTTAATGGGATTTTGCTTTATAAAATGAAATTCTTTTACTCTAGCTTGGTAGATGAAGGAACTGAACAGTTACATTGCTAAATACATTGAGCCATATGGAATTGAAGATACATGAAAGAGTAGCGTGTATAGCATATGGATAGGATATTTATTGTGGCATGTTCCTTTCAAATCCCACTTTACATCCCTTATTGCATTCATGTTAGCATCTTTGTTACTTGATCCTTCTCCTCATTCCTCCTTATTCTTATTATTTTTGATTCATTACTCATTTAATGGATTTTTCTTTCTCGTCTTCAATCCCATATGCTACATCCCACTCAAAAAATAGATTTCATATTTAACCTCAAAATTTCTTCATTTATGAAAATTTTTTTGGATCAATAAAAAGTCGCTTGACATTGAAAATCTCTTTTTTGCATTACATAGTCAATGACGAAAAATATAAAAAAGTCGCGACTGGAAGTAGAATTGCGTTGACAATTTAATGATCATCATCAGATATTGAATTTACATCAACGCATGTTTTTACGATTGCTGTGTAAGTATGCCATTAGTAGACGAAGCTGGTGACATGGCAAATATGATGGCATATTGAATGACCAAGAAAGCAGCTTATGATGATGGTAAAGCATTAGAATTCGAGTGTCAAATGAACTCCTAAATACATATAACTTCAAGATCTCAAAAAACTAAAGAATAATTTCTCAAAATCTTGCAATTTAAGAAGCACCAAAAGGAGAACAAAGACCTTTCTCATAGAGTAATAATGAAACGTTAATTGATATGCTTTGTGCTGTTCACTTTTTGAAGTGCTTGGAATGAGAAATTTAATGAAATTGTTGTGTAGTTTTTAATTATCAATTAAGGTTTTACATTTCAATTAAATTCTTCTGTATTTACGAATACTTGATGTTGTTATAGCTATTGCTGTATGTACTACTCTCGGACGAGATATATTTGAGTCCATAATTTTTATTTTTCTTTAAATTCTTTTTCATTCACATAGTAATATTTTTTGCAGTCATTTTAATTGTCTTTACTTCCTCTATTCTATTCTACTTCTTCTAACTTCTTATTTTACAACTATTGCTAGCTCATACTGCTGCTGATGCTCGTATATCTCTTAACTAATAAGAAAAATTGTATTTAATGCGATTGCATTGAGAATGGGAGATAAATGGGGGTGAAATGTGCAGCTGTAAATTAAAATAACCACCAAATGAGATTTATTCTCTCCTGTTCATCTCTTTCGTGCTTATTTCCGTGCTTTAAACTCCCACCAAATGGTTCTAAATAAATGTATGTGTGGGTTAAGATTCTCAATTGGAAGTGGTGCATGTCGCACATTCAGAACTTAAGACTGCTGTAATTAACGTTCTTAAGTGCATTGCCATTGGCACAAATTACATTCTAGGGTTTTTCTTCCTTGCTTCTTCTCATCCTTGTCTTCTTTTTCTATTTTATTATGTCTTAGATAAGAATGCAAAGATACAAGCGAATGCACATCCATAAATTACATCAAATGCCATGCCATGCCTAATATTTTCTACAAGAACTTATAAATTGCATATCGAAATAGAATTGGATGGAAATTATTGCGGAACTGCATGAAGATGCATGTATGGAAGAAAAGGAAATTAATGAATTGTAAGCAACTGATGATTCTTGTTCGTCTTACAGCTCATCACTTATTCACTTGCTTTACACACTTTGTAGTTTTTTTTACACGCACAGACTATAAATTTGCTTCCATTTCCGCTTCACTTTCTTGCATTTTTTATGGATTGGTGTTGTGAATGCATTTACTGACATGAGTTAATAGGAATTTTATCGATTTCATGGTAAGTAGCACATGAATAGATGAATTTCATTATTTGTCACTAAAATTGTCAAACAAAATCTGTTTCATATTTTAGCAACCAAAATTGAATGTGTCATAATCTTGTGGCATTCAGAACTGACTATTATCGCATTAAATTTCAATTAAGCGTCTAAAAATTATGAAAATTTCTATTTGATGAAAATTTTGTTTAATTAATTTGTGAAAATCCTTTGTAATCACTGTCGATGTTTTTGACTTGAATCAATACAAAAAATATAATTTTTCAGTGCCTCTAAGCATTTGCAAATTAATGGAATTTTGTAACATTTATGGATTATTTTCGCGCTTAACAAATTAAAATGTGTAGGGCTGTGTAGAGGTTGTCTAAAGTTTCATTGAAATTCAAGCTAATAATGCTGAAAACCTACATCAATTTCAAGAGCAACAACAACATCCGTAAGCATCATAATTCCACGTTAAATGATTGTCAACACAATTTTGGTAGAAAACACAACACGGAATAAAAAAGTGCGAAGCACTTCCTTTCTTTTATTTTCCTCTTGGGCATCTTTACATTCATAAAGAACATTCTTATTGTGTCGTGTTTACATCCCGTCCTTTTTAATTCTACATGTTGTTGTTGAATACTTTTGTGGAATTTCAATTAAAGCTTTAATTTTAAATGTCAGCAATTGTATGACATGTCATGAATATCCTTTGTGACTTCATTTTTTAGCCTTAAAATAGCCAAGATACTTGAAATTATCTCATGAAAAATTTCTCATTTTTAATGGCTGCAATGGGCCATAAACATCATCTCCCACTTCTTTTGATGTAACCGACATTTTCATTTCATTAATGTTGATGCACAAAAAAGGAAGGGAATTAAAAAGTTTTAAAATTTTCAGACCAAAAACTTTTTCCCCTTTTTCACTTTTTTATCGCACTCACTAGCTGACTATCATTCTCATCTTTATTTTAGTGTAATTAAGCATCATGTAATGGCATACAGAAAAGTATGAGTAAGAGTATGAGGTTGTGGCTGGCTATGTATTTATGAATATTTTACATAAGCCAATGAGAGTAATAGACAGTCAACAGTCACAAAAAGGTTTCATTGCTACGTAAATAATAATTATGCTCTAAAAAAACTTGATAAGGAAGAAAAATTGTTTGAGGCTCAGCTACGTAATTTGAGGACTGTTTTGTGTTTCTGTTCATCCTCTTATTGCTACTTTAATGCTGTATGACTGTATGTGAATGAACGGATGATGATGGAAAATAATGAGAAGGAAAAACAAGGCACAGACACGAACAAGGGCAGCACAAAAAGTGGAGATTTTAATTTTGTAATTTCTATGATAATAAAAGGAGAGTTAGAAAGTCAGGATTCGAGTTTAAAATGATTAAGGCGCATTTATGCTAATAATTCTAGTAATCAAAATTTTAATCACAAGTTTTATCTAAATTCAAGGAACCAAACTGAAGTTTCAGCAGACAAAATGAGCATAAATCCCAAAACTCACTTTACAGAAATAGATCAGGCTGAAAATATTTTCGCCGGTCGTTATCAAGGCAATGAAAAAATGAAGGCACAGAAATAAAAATAAAATAATAATAAAAATGTTGTGAAAATTACTACGCAGACTTCCATGATTCATTAAATAATTAAAAGAAATGATTTCTTATTTTTGTGCATCTCGACATGAAAGTTTTTCATGCTGCTTGCTGCTGTTCTGCCTTGCTTTCATATTTATTGTGCATGTTGATGATAAGAAAATTTCTTTAGAAGTAAAATTGCATAATTTATGCAGCATGTTGGAAACAAAAAAGCCAAAACATGAGATGTTATCATGAAGCTACACAAGAGACATCATTTACAGCACAAGAAAGCAATTTTCGCATCCCATTCCCAATTTTATTTCCTCTTCTTATTCTTGTTTTTTATCATTCTCAATTCTCAATTTTTTTCATCCATTACATTACAATAACACAATAATAAATGGAAAATGATAGAACGAAGAAATAGAATGAACGAATGAATGAGAGTGGATGGATGGAATTGAAGTGAAAGGAAGCACGAGATGTAGATGAAGTTTAAAGAAAAGGATTACTATAATATCAAAATACGATGAATCTTTATTGTTTCTGAGCTCATGAAACAATTTTCACAAAATGCTGTTCAGCTTCTGTTTCATCTCCTCCTCACTTTATTCCATTCCTTTCATCTTCTTGTTCTCATCTTACATACAATGTAATACTGCCGCTGTTGCTGTACATCCATAAGACAATGTTGAAAAGAACATTTTTGTTAAATTTGTATGGATGCGATGCTAATATTCTGAATAGCTTTTTCGTTCAGCACAATCGCTCACATATGGAACACAATTTTTAAAACGATGTCCATAATTTTATTTTGTTCATGCTCTAGGGAATTTTCAGTTACGATAAAACTTTTTAAAAGGATTTTTTATAAAAATTTTAAACATTTTAGATTCTAAATGGAATCTTTTTAGTGCTCAGAAATTGAAGTTATTTGAAGACTTTGGCAAAAGTTTTATACAAGAAAAAAAAAGAAGTAACAGCTTGAAAATGAATAAAAATAGCGAAATCTGATTCAATTAAATTCCCATTGAAAATTTACAAAATTCTCTAGAATCCTTCATTTCACTTCCATTTCCAACACCATATTCATTTACATCAAAGAATTTTAAAGTCACATGATTTCATTAATCGAAAAGCAGCACTTCACATCAATAGGAAATTGTTTACAATCGTAAATCACATGGTAATGGGAGAAATATGAGCGAAAATGAGAAATGGAAAAATTCAGTGAGTCATGTTTCATCGGAGTAAGTTTGATGACGCAACTAACGCCTACACATAAGCTTCAAATATGAGAACTTTCAATGCAAAATGTAAATCTACAAATCTCATTGACGTAAGCAATCAGTTGGTCTCCAAAAAGTCCTGTTTGAAGTTGACAATTCTATTTTTAACGCAATTGTAATTTTTTTAAGCACAAATTTAATTCAGAAAAATGACTTTAAATGCCAAAAGTCAAACTTAAAGCTTCAACAAAAAACGTGTCGAGGATAAAGATTAGAGCATTATCTCTTCCACCAACGCACAATGAAAATATTTTTCTGCACGAGAATCTTCTCAAAAATAACATTAAAGGATGTAATAACATTCAGTTTTATGGATGCAACCAGGCGTTCCTTATATTTATGTTTGATTTTTTTTCCTTTCATCATCAGTCGTCGTGTTCGTTCATGCATGTAGAAGTAAATCAGCAAGTAAAAAAATAACGCATAACGCGAAATGCAAATAAAAAAGATAATTTTTATGTTCTTATCATCTCGGTTCCCTTCCTCTCGTTCCTTACTCATTTTTTCTGTTCATAATTCTTTCTCAAGTCAACTTTGAATTATTTCAGGCATTTGCACTCGAAACATAAACATCAATTCATCATTGAAGGAAAATCCAGCAACACAAAGTACGTGCATTTTTGTTCCATTTTTTATGACATGCGAAAATGAAGAACGTCTTAACGTCAACATGTACAGCATTCACATAAAGTTACCTTTCATACCCACCCTACACACATACGACATGCCATTGAAAGAGATGTGTTAAAGAGATGTGTCAAAATAATAAGCTCAACATTTATAGCTTTCTGCTGCCTATTCTTCGACTTTACCTGCTGTACTCACATATAAGATGGAAACTTTATTCATTTTATGTGAATTCGTGTCTATAAGGTTGATGCTTAAGGATTTATTGCTCATTTTGCTTTTCATACATTTTCCTTTACTTCTTACTGCCTTTCTCACTTTTTCTCTCAATTCTATTCCTTATTTTCAAAAAAACAAAAAAAGTTGCGTTTCCATGTGCGTTGTTTCCATGAAACTGGCATGCTACATTAAGACACACGTATGTACAAAAAATAAAGTACGGAGAGGAAAAAATCGATCACAATAATCAGATTTGCTTGCTTTCTTTCATCCTTCATTGAATTTTGTGTGAGTTTTTATTTCTTTTACATCATCAGCAATAGAAAATGTTATTGAAATATATTCACTGGATGTGAGTGACTTAAAGGTTTTGAGTGCTGTTTTTGTGGTTTAAAATTTTTGGAATTTCTTAAAGAATTTATTGCATTTTAAATGTTAGTCATAAGTTTGTTGTCTGCATTTATTTAGTAGCAGTAGTTGCAATAATTATTTATTATTCAGTCAATCTCTTTTTACTATTCATTACAAACAAATGAAGCTCATCCTCTGAAGTTCTTAATCTCCGGTTGATTTTTCTCATTCTCGCTCATTCTTATTGAGTATACTCAACTTCCGTTTCTTCTACTCATTTATGCTGGATTTTTCCGTACCCACAATCCACACAAAATAATTTATTCATCAGAAATTAACGGAAATTGATTAAAAATTATTCATAATTAAATATGAGCAGAACAGACACTGAGCGCCATAAACAATTGAAAATTCTTCTTTTTCATCACATCCATCAATTGAATTGCAATAAAAGATGCTTTTTATAGAATCTAAAATTTTACATCGAAATGCACATGACTTGAAATTCTGATGATGACATAAGAACATGACAGAGACACATTTTACTGCCATTGCATTATTGTTCTTCGTCTCATGATACTTTATGTGTAAAGTTCCATTTCTGCTGAGATTACACAAAAATATATAAGAACTTCTTCTTCTTAAATTGAATTGGAAGTGAAAAAAGATAAAAATAAGAAATTTATTTTCGTGTGTATTTGATGAATATCAAGCTGTTAGTTCTTTATCACTTTTCTTTCATACAATTTTGACTTATATTGTTTTTCTCACATATCCATGTAGCTTCTTATAAAATGTATAAAAAATAGTTACAAACAGTAAAATTCCATTAGACATAGATATGTGTAAGAATGGATGAAGTAGAAGAAATTGTGAGGATAAGGAACGAACATATCAATCATTTTAAAAGGCACATATCTCATACTTACAATATTATATGGATGTATGAACATATATGGCAATGAATGAGATAAAATGAATCAATGAATGTGATTTATTGCATCAAGATAAGAAGGAATGAAATCAAAAGAAATTGAACAACATGTTTGTGTGTTACGAGGCAAGATGAAGAATTTCATCGATAAGAAAGTTCACAAATGATTTGCCATAAGAGGCTGTTTCCGAGCGAGAACACCTAATATTTTCTCCTTATGCCTATATATAAAATGGTTCTGATTTATTGAATGTATTTTGATCGATAGAATTGAATTTATGGATGTTTTTAGTTCCATTAAAAATTGTATTGAGGAGTCTTAAAAAAATTGGAATTTGTGGAATTTCATGGACGAAATATTACGATTTTTGGCAATAAGACAAGATTTGATTCGGAAACTTTGTGGAATTGAGGCAGAAAAATGTTATCAATTTATTTCTTGATCTCTTGCAAATCTCTCATTTCTTCTTTATCTTTATCGATGACATCGAAATAGAAATTCATCCTTAATATACAGACAGACTAAATCTGTTAAATTTCTCAAAGCATTGAACATTGTTTTCAGTTTTACATGATTATTAGCAAGGATGATAAATGAAATTGAAGAACAAAAATAGAAAAAGGACGACACACATCTACTCTATAGACATTCGATACATGACGACATTGTATGTAGTAAGTCATTTAGTCATTGTAATGACAATTGTTATTGATGTGTGCATTGAATCGATTAAAAATCTCTATCATGAAAAATTACATCATTGGCCTTGATGCAGTAAATAAGCAAGTAAGACAAGAAATAGAATTCAATTGAAATCCATTCAGAGATTATTCAATGATGAATGACTGCCTCTGATTATTTTTTTAAAATATATATATCTAAAAAATTTTGGTACTTACAGTGGTTGCTGTCATATGCTGTGTTGTTGTATATGCATAAGCCGGTTGTGCTAATGGTGTAGTGTATCTGTAAGCTTGCTGTGTTGGTGCGTAGCTTGGTGCCCAACTAGCACCTCGATATTGAGCGCCTGTAATTACACCAGCTGGACTTGTCATAGTTGGACCGCTTGGTCTTTGTTGAGTCCCCTTTATTTGAGGGGGAGCTCCACTAGGATAACTGTTACGAGGTCCTGAATTGCCCTGCAAATAGACATAAAAAATAATAAAAATTCATTAGTTCCAAAAGTTTTTTAAAATGATTTCATTTTCATGAAAGTTTAAATTGAAATCTCTGAAAATCTAATTTGTGAACTGCACCCTCTCGCTTTTTGGTTTGGTTGCAATAAAATATGCATAAGAGAATTTTTTGTTGCATTCTCATCATCATCTTCTTACTGCTCCTCACTTATCCTCAAAAAATAAAATGTTTTATGCATTTTTCATTTTTCATGGCAAAAAAAAATCTTTTTTCATCTTTTTCATATTTACCCGATGAAAAAAATGATTTTGAAAGCAGTCAGCAGAGATTAATCAAATTTTTTCATCCCAAAAAAAAAGTTTATCCGTTATTTCAATTTATTTATTTTCATATTCAGTGTTGAAGGATTTTTTAAGGAAAACTTTTCAGGAAGTAAAAGTTGTTCTTGTAACGAAATTTTGAGGAACGTTCTTAAGAATTAAATAAAATTTAATAATAAAAGGAAAAATTCAAAGCTAACTGTGATAAATCTGAAAAAATATTCACAAAAGAAAACTCAAAAATTTAATAACTTTGCAGTCATCCACAAATATTCACATGCATCTGATAGTAAATTTCCTCAATGCATGTTTAATGCTGCATTCATTCGTTAATTCATTCATCTCACATAAGCGTCCAAAAAAAAATTTTTCAAGAAAAAAGAAGCTGCACATTCGAATCTATACGATTCATCTTGATTCACTAATGACCACGCCTGAAGACTTTGCAGAAGAAGCAGCAAACTTGTGTGATATCTTTTACTCATTCATAAACTTTCTCCTAGCTAGCAACTTAGCTCAAAATTCAAAGCATGCAAAAGAAAGGAACAAAAATTTTATCTTTTTGCTGTCGATCTTTTGCAATTCTTGAACTTAAAAATGGCAGCAAGAAGAAAGTTCTTTAAATAAAAAAATCCTTTTTATTTGCACAGCCATAGTCAGGGATGGAATCAACAAAAAATAACGAAAGGGAAATGAAAATTGTATTGCGGGTCTTTAAGATCATAAAAAATGTTGCAGCTCATTTTATTGCAAGCTTCAATGGCATTAGTAGTAAGGGGATATAAGGAGGAAGAAATGTCATCAAATTTACTGCAAATTCTGCCATAATATCCAATGTTTCATATCCATTAAATATGAATATGCTTTATGATGGAAGATTTATGATCAAAATGCTTTGTCGGCATCAAATAAAATTATTTCTTATATCTTTGTGAAAACGATAACTGCAACCGAGACATAAAGTCTTATTTTTTAGACGACATAAAGACAGAGAAAGTACTTTGACTATGTGTACGACAAAGGGATGAAAAATATTTGTGGCATTGCATAGAAGATGCTGTAGAGACCAAAACTGACGCTTTAATACTATCATAATGTTAACAGACTGAAGACGTGACAAGAATCGAATTGAATTTTATGTTTTCGTTATTTTCGACTACTTGGAATGGAACAAGAACATTCACAAGCCATTGATGATGGTAGCTTAACTTGATCGACACTTTCGACATCATCTAATGCATGCATCGGAAAGTTGTAAGTAGAATGTAAGGCTGATGCTGTTGCCGGTAAATAAAAATGGTGAAAGTTAAATACCCAATAAATTACAATGTTTGCATGATAATAAGACTGAAGTCAATGGGAACAGAATGGCAATGGCATGAAGGAAACATGAGAAGAACTTTCCTCAAATCTCCATTAAATGAAAATGATATTCAATGCCTCATTAAAAATTTGATGCCATTTCACGCTCGTCGCATCCCTCGTTCAATATTTCTTACTTCGTGTGTCTAATTAATCATTTTTTGTTGCTGCTTGCTTCTTGCTACTGATGATATTCCATGTCTGGCAATTTTTCATGCCCTCCTTCCTCATTTCCATCCATGTACACAAAATGTGCGGTAAACAGTAAAATAATTGAAGACGAGCAGCAAGAATGAATTTTCATTTTCAGCAAATATTTATCGATTCTTAATAAGAATCATTTACTTTCATTAACTTTGTTTCTGACTTGATGGACCAAATGAATTTTACTTTCTATCTCGTCTATAAAAGGAAATTCAGGAATGAAATTAGAAAATGAGAATGAAAATCAAAAGGCGTAGAATGAACATCATTCAAGATAAATCACAATGTTGCCATAAACATTATTAGCATTGTCAATGACCTAAGATCAATTTTCATTATGCGGTGAAATAAATTGAAAGGAAATGAGGAAGTGAAAGGCAGAAGACATGGAATGAAAAATTTAAGGAGGTAAGGAATCGCTTGCATATTTTCATTAAATTAATTGATATTCTTATGTCCGTCCTTGTTATTTTTGGAGATTTCATCATCATTATTCAGAATTAATCACAATTTAAGTTAGAACTGTTCAATAGTGTAGCTTTAATGCTTTATTTTGTTGACTGTAATTGATCATTGTCTAATGAATCTACAACCACAATCAGGTGAGTAAAAATGCGACATGCAATGGTATTAAAGCTCACGGAATAGGAATTAATGTAATGTAATTATTTTTATTGCTGTTTTCTGTTGTTTGTTTAATTTCTGTTATTTACATGTAGCTGGGGGTTTGTAGTTGATAGAAAGTCAGATAATACTGGAACCCCCTTTGAAAAATACACCCCTGCATAGTCCAGGATACTTAAGACAGGAACTAAATCATCCAAAAATTTATTTGGACTAATCATGAATGTAAAACTTTTTGAGTTTATCATCGTCATGATCATCATGACTGCTTTTGTTAAGAAGCACGAAACTTCATAATTGTGCGTGACAATGACGTCAAATGAAAAGACTGGAACTAACACAGACACACAAAAGTATCTCAACATAATGAACGCAAATAATGTAAATAATTTTACAGAGATGACATCAGAGGCGTCAAGCAGTGAAATGTAAGGCAGTAATGTGAGTGAGAAAGAAAATTACACATTTAGTGCCGGAGGGTCGTAAATATTTATTATCATATCATTTTAAATACATAAATAAAGCGTGAATTTATTGCCATTTTTGTCATCATTTCTTCTCTCATTCTCGGCACTTACTTTTCTTTTTGCTCTTATTTTTATTGTCATAAATTTTTTGATAACTTTCTGTCACTTCAAATTTTGAATATTTTTTTACTAGATCTTTAAAAAAATTATAAATAAAAATCAACACAAACAGAAAAACTGTTGAAATCAGGCAGCAACTGAGACTAAAAAACTGAATTTCGCGAGACGGAAGTAAACTTCCTGCATAAAAACTGACGACAATCTGATTGGCAACAGTCATATTAAGTACATTCATTGTAATTTGACATGTTAATTTGTCAGTTTTGTATGTGTTGCTTCTATTGCTTCTTCTAGTCCATTCAACTTATTGTCTGTCTCATTTTTCTTGTTCTTTATGGTCACATGTTGTTGCTTCATGTTCAAAATTTTATGTCTTCTCAAATGATGAAATTATTCAATTCCGCTTCAAGGTTTTGAGTTCATAAGATCTTCAAAAATAAATATTGAGAGCAAAAATTTAAAGAATGAAGAATTTATTGCAGCAGAAAAGGTTGTTTTGGGATCTCAATTGAAAAGATATAAAAAATGTACTCAAATAGAGAAGAAAATTGTTGGTAAGTGGAAGCACTGTCGGGATGAAAAGGTAAAAATTCTCCTTTAATGCTTCTTGAAAACATTTTTTTATCAATCTCATAAATTTCTCTTAAAAATGAAGAAGGCATGAGAGGAGGAAAAAATGACGAAGAAGGAGGAAAAAAATTGATGGAAATTTATGGCACAAAAACTGAAATCGATTTTGTTCGTTACGCAACTTTTTACCTATTTTTACTCTCCTTCCTTTGGTAAGTGAAACAAGTTTTGATCGTAAAATTATTTATTGGAGGGCAAAAGTAGCTTTTAATGCAACAAGGTTCCTCAGACGGATAAGATGGAAATGGAATGTTATTGATTCTGAAATTTATGATTTTTGTAAGAAGTTTGCAACTTTTTTAAGAATATTTTAGTTCATGATGTCAAGCATGCATTGTTTTAAAAGTTTGATTTGATATTTCTCAAAAAAGTTTATAGTTTCAAGGAATAGCTGATATCATTGAACATTTAAAATTGATTTAAAATTTAACCATTAATTGACTTTGAGAGTGAAACGTCTGTCAAATATTATTTGAAATTGAATATTTTGTGAATTTGCTTTCAGTAGGCAAAAATATAAATTTTTGAATTATTAAACAAAAATTACAACATAAAAATTTTCAATCACAAATCAGAACCAAGCAACGTGAATAAAAAGTGTCAAATGCATTCGGATTTGAATGTTGAAATGAATAAAAATTGACAAAGTAGAAGTGGAAGTGATGAGATGTAGCAAAAAGAAGGAATAAAGAAAGTGACGAGAAGTTAATCAGATTATGAAAATTTAATTCAATGTATGTGTACATCATTCAACGAGCATATTTTGTTCCATTCCCCATCAACATCATCATCACAGTCACTCCGTCACGAAGTAAAATCTCCTGAATTTTTATGACTTTAAATTAAAAAATTTTCTACATTTTTTCATCCTTCATTTGCATGACATTATGATAAAAATGATCTCAATATTTCATTATTTCCTCACCGTCGTCGTCATTAAGTTTCAATTCTTTGCATTCTAACTCATCCATTCATTCACTCCTCATTTTGTCTTGTTATTATTTGCCATACGCACCACTTTTATTCATTCAACTTGACTTCAAACAATGTGAAAATTTGCGATATGAGAACGCGAACAATATCATCAAGAATAATAATACCTTACAATAATAAGAAGTAGAGGAGGAAGAAGGAAAAATTGATAAAAAAATTATAATTTTAAATTTTTTTCTCACTCACAGAAATAATAACAATTTACATTGTAACATAAGAAAGAAAAGAAGTGATGAAATTGGGGATGAGGAAGTGAAGGAGAAAGGAAGCAAAAGATGGAAAATTTGCATGAATTAATACGCTTTGTGGCTTTAAGGATTTCTCTTCTTCTTCCATCATCGTGTTCATCTCGTTAACGAAAACATACTTAAGTCAATTGAGAGAGCAAAAATATTTTCATTGCATTATTTTTTTGTGGATGATGTGCTGTGCTGGATGTGCGCGCGGCAATCCACAATGTTCATCTCATTTGCAGACACAGCCTTGTGAAATTTTAATCAGGCAATGAAAGAATTATGGGAAAATGTTTTTAATTTCTTTGTCTGTGATTTTTAAAGCTGACAACTTTGTGGGTGTGATTTTATGGGAATTAAAGTTAAGTTCTAGTGATGATAATCCTTGTCATGTTATGAGAATCTTTTGGAATTTGTCATAGAATTGAGGATAATTTGTAGCTAATTAGCAGGAGATTAAAAGAAGTTTTAAACACAAGATTATAGTCACATGCATAAACTGAATCATATCCTCAGGAACTGCTCATTTTCACTGCTTCCTTCCACATTTCAGTCATTGAAGTATAAGATTTCAAGATTTTATAGATAAAAAATAAAAAAAACTGTACGGCTTCCGAGAAATGGAATAAAAGTCATTAAATTTATCATAAGAGTATCAATCTTAATTACTCTTAATACATGCAGTAAAAGCATCAGCAACAGCATCTGGCTTATGGGAAACGACAAGAATGTGATCGACACTGAAAGAATTTCCACAATTTTATTACTTTTACAACTTCATTTAACTGCTAATGCTGTTGCAACTTTGATGCTTCTGTTGTTGCTGCTTAATTTCATCTTCAACTCTTTTCTTATTTTATCTTCTTAGTTCTCACAAAAATGATACAAAGTCAAACAATTATTCAAAAGTTTCTGTTTCTTGTCATTTGCCATAAATTAAAATTTACAATTCAGTTTCTTTTATTTTATTGCTTTATCTTGCCATTGTCATCATTTGCATCAGTAGAACTTCTTCATCAATTCTTTTGAGTTGTCAATGAATTTAAAAAATAAAATTGGAATTAAATGACAGAGAAAAGAAGCTTGAAATGGCAATTTCCACTAAAATTAAAGAATGAAATTCAAATTTATTTTCGCATTGGAATCGCCAACAGATCAGTTTTAGTTCAATGACCACAACACAATTTTTTATTTTGCTCCAAAAATGAGCTCAAAAATTTCAAGATTAGTTCCGCAAAATTTTTCGTGTTTCTCAAGAGAAAAAAATATTTTTTGTCTATCGATTTTTTTTCCATCTTTTAACCGACTTGCTTCTTGCTCTTTAAAAGGTAGAAAAAGTATTGGAAAGTATTTCAAATCTTTTATAAATCTTGTCATGGTCGATCTATTTTTAAACGAAATTTACATGCAAGAATTTCATTCATTTTCAAATTGTAGCTGAATTCTTTTGTAAGACAAAATTCTGAAGTATTTAACAATGGGAACTGATTGACTCAAAACAGTTTCTATTCAAAAATTAATTGAATTTAATGAAATTTTCAAAATAGAGCTGATAATAGCTGAAACTTCTTTCTTGAATTGACAGAATCAGAATGTTAAAATCAAAACATCAAAAAACTTAACAGAAACGGAAGTAGAACAACCAAAGCGGTACAAATCAATGAGAATAGTATTTTTTATACATTCTTCAAAAGATAACAGCTGTCAATTAAAATTTCAATCCATTCAGTTCTTCTTCATTTGATTATCTTTGAAAGAATAAATTAAAGATTTTTTTCAACTCGATTTATTTTCATTGTCTCTGCATTTTCAGCTTTAATTCATTTCCTGCACTTCCATTATTATGTTCATGTACTTTATGGCATTTAACACAATCAATCATGCAATTATGACATTTTTTTCTGCTTCCATTTCACTTCACTTCGTTAATACTTGTTAAAGTTGGAGAAAATTTTACAGAATCAGGGGTGTTGGATGACTGAGTTCAAAGCTATATGATGGAATTTCTTAGGGCAAGAATTATTCATGAAACTCTTCATAGAGACTCATTAGGTTGTTAAGCACCCTCAAAACTAAATCAAATTCAAAATTGCATCAAAAATTTGAACCATTACTCAACCCTGCATCCATTAAGTGCCACCAGCAAATATCAACTCTAACAAACTATACAGAGTCTATAAAAATGTCTATAGCTGTATTGTTTCTTTGAAATTTAACACATAAAAAATTAGAAACGTAACAGAACAGAAAGAGAATTATGAGATGCATTAATTAAGCATTCTTGTGGTAAATGAATGCGAATACGAATGTAAAAGAAGGAAAAGAAGCTTTTTGAGTCTTTCAATTACCAGCAATTGCTCATTCAAATGGAATTAATTCATTCTGTATGTTATGTAATGCAAAGTTGAAAGAAAAGGAAAAGATATCGTTTTGAGTAAATAAAAGGCAGACAGTGCAATAGTTTGTGAGCTTTTACAGTTTTCTACAATTTTTTTGAACCTATACATCGAAAATATTCTCGTCTATTACTGCTTCTGCTCTGCAATCTCGTCTAATTGTTTTAAAGCAGCTAATTAAATGCGAGTGCAAAAGATTTCAGTAACACAAATCCAAGAAAAAGAAGCAGCAGTAGAAGTAGAAACAATTGAGAAGGAAATAATGAGTTGTGCTATGCTTTATGCATTATAGCACTGCCTGACACACCACAATAGTTACGTAATTCATTTCACTCTGTGCATTCGGACGAAAATAAATTTTTTTACATCTCTTGTGTCATCTCTGCTGTTCTTGTTGGATTTCTAATTCATCTGCAATAGCTCTGCTCATTAATATCATGCTCATTTTCATGTAGTTTTAGTTGTGAATTGTCTGAAGATTAGATTGCATGATTGTCCTGATGAAATATGAATTTTATGTTAAATAATCATTTATGGATGTTGACTGACCCCGAAATGTCTAAATCAGGTAAAAGCTGAGTTTTAAATTCCAATAAATGATAACTAACCAGATTGGTATTTTTCTAATGTATTAATTAAAAAACATCTAGATGTACTTGCAACATTGTAATCAACTCCATTTAATTCAATCAAGTACATTCAATCACACTGCATTCATTATTGCCATCAATTTCTCCGAATTTAACTGCACTTTATGCAGTCAGTCACGTGTACAATTGTTTCAATAATTTTCTTTTTTTCAAGTTGAAAATTTCATCGCATAGAAAATGATTGCAGTTATGGCTAATGCAAGTAAAATGAAGACAATGAAAAAGAATAAAAAAGAAAAATTTTCATAAAGAATCAAAAAGTCAATGAATTGAAGTCCATCAATTAATTTCTTTAACGGTACAAAGTTCTCTTCACTGTCTGATTTTTTTTATGCTTCACATTATCACAAATACATTTACTGCAATTATTTTTCAACATCTTTTGTTATATATATTTTTTAGCGCATTTTCCTCTTGGGAAAAGGACGCTATTATCCGCACTTTGTCCGTCCGTCTGTCCGTCCGTCCGTCTGTGGAGCTATCTCCTCCTCAGGTTTAAGCTTTTTCGATGCGGTTTTTGGCTTAAAATGTGTGTAGTATGTCTGGCTAGAGCTGGCGAAAAAATCAGCACGAATGGTCACTTCCTCTGCTGGAACCAGCGTAAAAAGTACCAAAAATGCCATTTCTTTGTATGTGTTAGTGTGGTCGAATGCACTAAAATGTTGACTTTTCAAAACCTTAGCTGTCCTCGGTTCAAATCCCACCGATGACAATTTTTTTTTTTTGCTTTTTTTGATACTTTTTTGATTTCTAATGACATATAATATTGAATAATGTCATAATTTTCCATTTCCACAATTTTCCCGAGTTTTTCCGAGGACTTTTGTTAAAATTTTTAATATTTTCATAGATAATTACTTTTTTTTATATTTTTTTGATATTTTTATTGTTTAATTTTCTATTTTCATGGATTTTTCATAGTTTTTCCGGAAAATTTTGTGAAAATTATAAAAATATACGTTTTTATAAAAAAAACTCATCAATATAAATAATCAAATTGTCAAGTGAATATTTCAAAAAAATGAACAGCAGTGGCGTAATTGGAAGAACGCGCGACTCCTAATTTGAAGGTCATGGGTTCGATCCTAGCCCGCGTCTGATTTTTTTTGCTTATTTTTATTTTATTTTTAAATTCTATGTCGCGTATGATAACTTTTTATTAAATATCTATAAATTTTAAATTTCTGGTAAATAAAGAATGGTTGTAGTTAAATATTAGGCTTTATACTTTTAGGGTTTTAATTCTTTGTGTATTTACTGATCGTGGAAAATGCGCTTTCGTCGGTCACGAGTGACCACCGTTATACTAGTTTATGTTTATAGACTTGACTACGTACGTACGCTAGTTGCTGATTAACGGAATGAATAATTTTTTTTTTCACTACAATTTCTTCTTGTTAATGCTACAAAAAAACAGCAGAAGTTAGTACGTGCAATCTCTATATACTATTTTATTATTATTCATTCACTGTTGTGCTTCAAACTGGCAAACATTTTAATTAGTTTGCAACTTGAGGGGAAAATAATTGAACAACTACTTTTGATGGTGCTTGAATACCTTTCAAGCTTTATGGAGCTTGATGGGATAAGTATAAACAAATAATGTAATGAATTATGAGTAATGTTAATTGCTTGTTACTTCCTCAATATTTCATCTGTGTGGGGTTGTGTCTCTAGCTCTATCCAGGACTAACTGAATTGTTTTATTTTTGTCTTCTTAATTTTTTTTTGTAATGAGCATCGAGAACTCTATTAATTATAATTGCAAAGTTAAAAATACGGGTAAAATTGAATTATTTTCATGCTACTTACTTAAAATGGTAAACAATTCATTAAAAAGAAGAAGCTTGGATACGTGAAGATCGTCATGTCTGGAAGATGTTTATGGAATATTTGCAATAATTTTACGGTACGTAACGATTGCTGATGTTAGCTTGAATATTCTCTTCTCTTTAAATTTATTAAAATGAAGATTCTTTTACTTAAATTACTATATGATGATGAAACCACACACGTCTTGAGTATTATCTGTCATTAAGACTTAATCATGTACATGAGTTGAACATTGATATTAATATTGAGTGTTGTAATGATTTGAGTTATTACTGGCTGCAATAAGGCTAGACATTAAATTGAATCTGTTTAAGGCTGTATTGAGGTATATAATGTGATTTTCTGTTGATATTGTTGAGTGTACTTTATAAAATTTTAAACTAAATTCTCATCAAATAATAATCCATATAATAAATTCCAATCAACTATATCCTAGACATTCCAAACAATTTAAGAAAAACTTCTCAAAACCGTCTTAGTAAAAAAAGAAATTGAACTCAACATTTGACATTGAACCACCTGAGCGCTGTGCTACTTCCACAAAATTTCTTCCACGTGTATCGATTGACACACAAAATAAATGCTGACGTTATTTTTACTCACATACAAAAAAACATTCATAATTTTTGCAGAAAAATCCACCAAGTTAATTGTAAACATCAAAAGCATCATCGATGCCAATTCATTAATTTTTTAAAAACTTATTTCAATTAAACAAAAAAAGAGATAATTTTTCGAGGTCAACAGCAACAACAAACATTACAGAAAAAAATTTCTGCATGTGGCATAAGCGCTCATAAAAAAGCCGGTACTGGAATGCGTGTGGTTCGTTCGTTAACCTTGCACTTGTTTCATCACACGCTCATTCGATTATTTTCTTCTCTTTCTCTCTCTCCTTTCAGTTCTTTTGCCAATTTATTTTCATTTTTTTCTGCTACTTCTTATTTTCTCTGTACACACTGTAGATTACTTTATTTCACTGTGAATTTTTTTTAATGTTAAAGCTTCATATTGATACAGTTTCTTTTTGCTTGACAACAAAGAAAAAAAATTTAATTAAATTTTTGGATCATCACTTATGAAACTGCCAATTATAAATAATAATGTTAAATACAATGGGAAATGTGTCAAATGAAGGAGTATTGAAGGAAATTTGTGTATATTTTCTTTTTTTTTTTTTGGTTGATGACTGCAAAGGCTTATCGTTTGTCACATCCAATACGTGCCTCTAAAATAATCTTTGTGAATAGAGAGATTAGGTATTTGGTATTAAAGTCGGTATAAAAAATGAATTATACACATCATTGAAACTAATCAATTAGTTAACAACCAAAAAGCAATAATTTACACTAAATTTTTCTTAGCATTTTTGAACCCATCGTCCCCTATTTTTCACAACCTATCCAAATTGCAGTTTTATACCTTTAATAGCCTTGAACTCATCTCAAAACATGCCAAACATCCAAAAATTAAATTTTTCATCTCTCATTCTTTTATAGTCTTCAACTGCTGTCATAAATGGAAATTTTCCTCTCATTCATTTCTGCCAAATGACGTCAATTTCATATTTTTATCAATTCATGTTATTTTGGGTTGTTATCAGCACATAAGATGATGATACGATAAACAAATGACAGTAACATTATTGCATATTTATCAATGAAATGGCAGAAAAAGCAGTCAAATTTGTTTTTATTGAGAGGAGCAAAAAAACATCTCATGAGAGAATCGCAGCATGAAGGATGTCATGTTCATTTATCGGAAAAGAAATTTTTACGGCATCAATGAGATGTGTTTCTTGTGGAGTGAATCGATAAATGACAAATACTGCATTGAAATTTGATATTTCATCATCATTATGTGAGGCAACAAAATTGCTCTTTTTTAAAAGACATACATATAGAATGATGGAGTAATTACAGCTTCAAGAGTTCTTCGCATAAATATCAGATGTCATGTGAATCATCAACTGTCTTGTGTTTTCTTACTAAGTCTTTTTGCGAGATTTATTTCTGAGATTCACAGTGATTCTAAAAGTTTAAGGTCGAATTTAATTGGCGTTAATTGCTGATTTGCTCATTTATGTGATGAGTGGCTACTTCATCTTTACATGACAAGTCACTAATCAAACTTAGAAGTATTTAAGTTTGTGACAAAATTCTTCAATCCTAGTCACATAAAAATATCTAACATCACTTCCCATAGCAATCAATAGAAGAAGCATTAGAAATGAAATTGCAAGTTGAGAAGCTCAATGCAAAATGTCGTGAGAATCAAACTTTCTAATTTCAGAAAAAAAAAATGTTAAACGCCGCTGCTCTCACGTCACTCATTTACCGGAATTTCATAATCTTTTCATTGCCATATTTTGCGGCTTCTTTCTCACTTACTTATTTACATTCATGAAATGGTAATAAAGCAAAACCACACGTTAAAAACAGACAAACAGAATGGGAAAGGTTTATCGACCATCATTAAGCTTAATTGACTCATTAAACTGTTTAAAAGTTTGGAATGTGATAACAGAAATGAGTTTAAAAACGTTCTTTAATTAATTCATTAACAGAAGAAATTAAATTCAGTGAAATTTTTTGTTGATCAATTCAAAAGGTACAATTAATGATGCCTTGTGATTCTTTAAAGGAAAGAATAGTAAATGACGTGTCATGCAGTTTGGAAAATTTAGAAAAATGTTTAGAACCGAAAAATGCATAAAGTCATACGAAAATTAGATTTCAGGCATCGAATGCGAAATAAAACTTCCCAACAAGAAGTTCACGAAAAGCTTCAAACAAATTCAATGGGAGATTCCCTCAACAACAAAATCAGTCGGCAAACTCTTTTAAATTCCAATTAATTCAGAACAAGCATAAAAAATTTGCAAGGTTTCTGATTTATTTGTTCTTAATCTCTTCTGTCTATTCTTCTTCTTGTTCTCTCTCATGTTCTCACTGTGTGTATATTTATGTTGATTTTGTTGGCTTTTGATATTTTTGCAATTTTTTTTTTGTTTTATTTCAAACCTGCCACAACAAAATTGAAAAAATAAATGTTTACGTGCGTGTGTGTATGAGTAAGCATATCGCATAAAAAATGTGAGAAAATAAAGCAAAAGAAATGAAATGATATTAAAACAACAAATTGGAATGGAATTCAGCTCAGTTGACACACTTTCGCATATCATTCCATCTTCTTTTCTGTATTGTTCTTCTCATTCACATTTTTTTCTACTCACTTAACGTGCATGCACAATAAATAATAAAGAATATTTTAGCATACGTCATGTGGTGCTCTTGAGAACAAAAATTTGAATTTGATATCAGATTTGTCTGCATGCTGCTGTTGTTCCTATAAATGTATGTATATGTATGAAGAACATCCCACAATATTTATTTTGTGATTTCGACGAAAAAATATTAAGAAGCTACAGACAGTCAGAGTCGCAAAAATTCTTATATCAAAAGAACGTTAAAATAAAGGAACAGGAATGTGAAAAATTCTGCTTTTGTGAATAGCAAACAGACAGACTGACTGACAAGGATGCTGTAGAAAAATTTTTATTGCTTTTTAAAATTGATTTTTGCAATTTTCTCTTAAATTTCTTAAACTCTTGATTCACAAGTTCAAGTGCTAAATTTCTCATCAAGCAAATGTGACACAATAACAAATAACAGAACAATCCACTTCCATCTCTTTCAATGTAACATTATCAGTTCCATCCAGCACAAAACTCATAAACAGACACACAGATGGAGAGATTGAGATTCATGAGATATGTCAATTTCACGTGAATGGATTTCAACTGACATTAAATGAGGGAAAGAGAAGGAACTGGAAAGCATAGTCGTGAATTTAATGCCAATATTCTCATGTAGTCGGAAAAAACAAACATGCGATGCGACACATTTTGTCATGTTCGACTCAATACTGTGAGTATCAGTGGAAAATTGTGCGTGCATCAAATCAACAGAAGCTGTCGCACTTTTTGTATTTTCTGGCGTGTATGAAAAATTGATTATGTGACAAAAAATCTTTTTTGTGTGCTATGTCACTCCCCTCCTTAGTCAATTTTTGTGAACTTCAAAGTTTCTCAATTCCACAAACTTCATTGAATTACAGAAAAATAAGTTATTAGGGAGAGAAAGAAATAAAACTAAGCACAAAACATGGCACAAAACATTTCTAAGAATTTAATTCTGTTACTTTATTGTCACGCAAATGCGACAGTCATGAAGAATAAAATTTATTTCTCTTTTTTTTTTTTAAAATTTTCAGAATTGCTACAAAATTATTCGAAGAAGTAAAAAATCTAATTTAGGCATCGCTAACTTTTCCCTTTTCTATTTTATTTGTTTCTAGATGAAACTTAAACAGAGAAATTGACAAGAAAATTCCTTCAATGATATTTAAGTACACAGACAGTCAAATCAGCGACAACATCTCATTATGATTAAATATTAATAGCAGATAATTAAATTCAAATTTACTGAGCATTTATGTAGCAAATTACTGCCCATAAATAAATAAGAAATGCCCAATATGTGTGAAAATTTCAATTTCATGCTCATACAAGTTAATAATTTAGCTTCAAATTAATGCTTCAAGATGTTTTGGAATAAGAAGTTTTTAAATGAAATAAAAAGTTTGAAAATTTCTATTGTCCATTAATCTTGGAAGCGGATTGAATTGAAGTGACTTTTGAGTGCTGTTTTGAAGGCTACTAAATATTTTATGCTAATGTCTGATTTATTAACATAAGTAAAGGCAATTTAGATTCAAAATTTCAAATTTCAACAACTACACACTGAAACATTTAACGAAAAATTTAAAGTATCCAGCAAATCAAGCTTTAACAGTTCATGCACCCCAGCATAAAACCAATCAAAAGAACCCTACAAAAAAAAATAAAACCAGCACAAAAGAATCCACAATCAAAAAAGTATCAATTTCAATAACCCACAGGCACTCAATTGTCGAACAATTCAATAAAGATGAAAACTTTTATCTCAATTCTTGTCTTCATCTCCATTTTAGTTCCAATGATAAGAAAATCACAAAAGCAAATTTGCTTGGTTGAAAAAGGAAAAAATCGAGGAAATAAAAGGAAGAAAACCAATTAGGCAGAAATGGCATCAAAAAAGACACAAACTGTCACATGAATATATCAAATATAAATGAAGAGATTGACAATTTATCACTGCCTGAAGTCATCTCATGTGAGCATCATAAATTTGATATTTCAAGACTTTTGTAGCTGAATGGAAAAAATTCTCACTTTTAGCAATAAAAAAATCATTTCCTGTGTCATGTCCAACTCTCTTTTACTCGCTTTTGTTCGAGCTTTTTTTATAGATTCAAAGATTCAAATAGTCAGTCAGATAATAATGATGACACATTTAGTATGTGAGCATGTGAGATCATCAGACACTCAGACGACAAAATAAATTTTCATTTTTTTTCTTATTAAATTTTATTTCTCGACGTCTTACAAAGTTGCTTTTATTGCCAAGCATAAGCTCTTCTGCTCGTGTATTTTGTCTTCTTATTGCATGCAGTTCATGAATATCATCAGCATCATGTGAGAATCAAAAACTATAGACTTAATTTCCATGACTAACTTTCATTGTATAATTTTTTAGCTAGAAGAAGTGATTAAGAAGAGTCTTCAATATCTCATGCCGAATAACTGTTTTCAATCCAGCATCTTCAAATCTATTAAGTCGTGACACGCCCAAAACTATGATCTTCTCTCACTATTTTTTGTCTGTCTGTCTCTGTATTTGTTTCTACTTTAAAGCTCAGCACTGCCAAAAAAATTTCTTTCTTGGAGATAAAATAAAAAAAATTCATGGCATGTGTGTACGAAATTTTAATTTTTTTGTGCCTTTTCCTCTTTTTCTTCCGATTATTTATTACGCGAGGTCAACAACTCTTTTTTTCTTCATCCATCTTCATCATCTCTTCCAATTCCTCTCGTTGAATGTATGAATAAATCAAGAAGAAATTATTGAATTAAGAGTGATTTTTGGAAGTGGGATTAAAGTTTTATTTGTTGACGTATGAGTGTCATCAGTAGAGATTTTATACTGATTATGTGGTGAATTATAAGATGATGTTAATGGATTATGGACATTGTGAAATTTCGTTGATTGATCATTCGCATACAGAAGTTACATGAAGCATCAGGTTACATGAAGCTTTTACGATGGTCAAAATGAAGGGCTTTTTTGAACTCTATGAACATTAAAAGATATTAAGCTTTTGATAAAAAATCAAATTTTCATTTTATTCCTTTAATAGTGATTGTAGTTGCAATCTACAGCATTTTCCCCTACTTAAAAAAAATCTTACAAAACTTCTATATGCAAGTAAAAGTTTCAACCTCAAAATTGCAACATCTTATTTTATCAAACTTCAATGTTAAGAAGCTTAAAGTCATCACATCACGCAAAGATGGCAGATAATTTTACAAAATTGAGTTTCTTCACTCTTTAAAACTACCTTGACTACCACAAAAATGCCTTAGGTACTTTTAAAAGTCAAAGCTGAAAAAAAAATTTAATTAAAATGATTTTTTTTCTGTTCAGGTATCGTCATTAAAATGAGTCAAAACACTGCTACCGATTAGCTTGATAGAAAATTTGATAAATCAACTAATTAATTTATTGTCTGTAGCTTAAGTTTGAAGCCAGGAGCAACCAATTAAATAAAATTGAAATTTCAAAAAGCTCAAAAATCTTGATAATATAATGTAAAGTGAAATAATAAGGATTCAGACATCAGTGATTACTGTACAGGGATGGAGATTGATGAAATTTTTTGGTTTTTGTACTGTATGGACTTTGACCTTATTGGTCATTAATTATTGAAGACTAATGTTCATAGTAAATTAAAAATATTGGATAGGTCTTCTGAGGAACTTTATAAAATTTTTTGGATTAATTATATGTAATAAAGGAGGTTCGCTGACAAAACCTGGTTTAAACTAAAATTTTCGCAATTCCAACTCTTCAATATCTCATGACTGCTGTTTCTTTTGCATACTACCAAGAACAAAAGCAAATTTCAAGGGTAGCAGCAAAAGAGATACAAAACGTTCTATTTAATTAACTTAATGAAAATCTCCTCAATGTCATTGTCATCATCAGAGGAAAACTTTTTCTTCCTTCACATTCCAATTGAGCAGAATGGACACAGCAAAAGGGAATCACTTTTTTTAATCTTTTTAGTGAAAGAATGAAATAGAAAAAAAGGAAAAGCAAAAAAAATTGAAATGCTAAAGCATTTTTGAATGGAGAATTTCTCTCTAGAGGAAAGTGACAAGATCATGATGAAAATAAGAAGCAACGAATAGCACATTTTCTAATTAACGAAAAAATTCCCTTTACACAATTCTCATCATGATACTTGAGTTGCTTGCTACATGCTTCGACTTGCCTTGCTACATGTCATTCAATTTATTTCTAGTACATTTTGAAAAAAAAGTCTGAAAAAGTGCTGATGCTCAAAATCTGTCGGAAATGATGAAGGTATATGCTGTTGATGAGAATTTTTAGTTGAGAATTATTTTGAGTGCTTTTTCAGATGGATTGAAGAATTTAATGAAGCTTTTGAGAAGCTATAAAAAATATGACTGATAGGACTTTTCAATTGACTACGATTTTATGCTGAAAAACTTGAGGATCTTTATTTGCATTTCAAAAAATAAATAAGTTGAATAAATCTCAAAAGATGGAAGTCGGTGTCCAATTTCTTTTATTTTGAACACTCTGTAAATCCACTATTGAGCTACAATTCTGAATTTCAAAAATTCCTAAAGTTGATAATATAAAAATATTTAAGGACACTCAAAAAACCTCATCAATCCAGCCAACCACATCAAATTTTCTCAAGTATCTAGCATCGCAATTTCGGTCATTATCAAGCACTTCACCTTTCAATTACAGAAAAAAAACTGCGCTATTTTCACTTCCTCCACTCAAACTTCAACATCAATTCCAATTCCTCACATTTCTTCATTCCATCTCAACCATTCTCGTTTTTCTCTCTCTTAGAAAGGAAATAGCAACAAAATGAAGCTCTTCAAGACGAAAAGAGAAAAAAAAATTCTTACAAGAACTACAAGAATTAAAACAATTCTGCAGATGTGCTGATAATATTATTTGCAGAGATATAGTTTTTAAGTTATACAGAATGAACTTTTAAGTGATGACATTTTACGTGACATGCACAACAGGTTACATGTTATTTACATTTATTCATAACTCGCATTATTCTCATGTCATAGTGAGAATATTAAGTCATTAAGCATGTTCAGTGAAGTATGTTCTGTTTCTAGTGTGAAACTTTTATTTTGTATGTTAGATAATAAAAAAAAATTGAATATGAGTGCATTTATTTTCACATTAAATATTCATGAAAAAAAGTTTAACAGCTTATGATTGTTTAAGTGCATTATAAAATTGAAATATAATGTCTGAAATTTAATGAGCTTGGCATTTTGACTGACTTTTATTAGAAAATTCTTTTTGTTTCTTCTTTTTTTTTGTGATGAGGCATCAGAAGAATTTATCTGCAATAAAAATTTGCATAAATCACAAGAAATTTTATTAGGCAGTGACAGCCTCGAAGCAGATAAAAAAATTTTTTGTTTCTTTTTAGCGCATTTTCCCCTTGGGAAAAGGACGCTATTGTCCGCACTTTGTCTGTCCGTCTGTCTGTCTGTCATCGCATCTCCTCCTAGGGATTAAGCTTTTTTGATGCGGTTTTTGGCTTAAAATGTGTGTGACATGTCTGGCTACCATGTAACCAAAAATCAGCACGAATGGTCACTTCCTCTGCTGGAACCAGCGTAAAAAGTGCCAAAATGCCATTTATTTGTATGTGTTAGTGTGGTCGAATGCACTAAAATGTTGACTTTTCAAAAACTTAGCTGTCCTCGGTTCGAATCCCACCGATGACAAAAATTTTTTTTTGCTTTTTTTGATACTTTTTTGATTTTTTAAGACATACAATATTGAATCATGTCATAATTTTCCATTTTCACAATTTTCCCGAGTTTTTCCGAGGGTTTTTGTTAAAATTTTCAATATTTTCATACAATTTTCATAGATAATTAATTTTTTTGTTTTTTTTTGATATTTTAGTTGTTTAGTTTTCTATTTTCATGGATTTTTCATAGTTTTTCCGGAAAATTTTGTGAAATTCGAAAAATAATTCACTTTTATTAAAAAAACTCATCAATATAAATAATCAAAATGTCACGTTACATTTTTAATAAAAAGAGCATCAGTGGCGTAAGTGGTAGAGTGTGCGGCTCCTACCATAAGAGTCATGGGTTCAAACCTAGCCCGTGACCAAATACTTTTTTGCTTTTTTTTTTTTAATTCTATGTTGCATAATGTTTTTCATCCATTTTTTTCTGTCAATTTTAAATTTTTGGGTAAATAAAGAATGGTTATAGCTAAATATTTGGCTTTGTACTTTTAGGGTTTTAATTCTTTGTGTATTTACTGATCGCGGAAAATGCGCTTTCGTCGGTCACGAGTGACCACCGTTATACTTGTTTATTTTGTGGGTATTTATTGTATTTTTGGAGCAAGATAGGCATGGATTAAATGGTTTGGAATTTCAATGTTTTTTGTCTTCTTATTTAATTTTTTTTATACAATAATTTGAGAGTTTTGCAAAAATTTTTAAATATTTAAGAACTGCTAAAGGCTTTTCAAACTTGCTTGCTATTTCTCTCAAAAATTTTATCCAATCTTTAAAAATCTCAAAAGCCCATAATAACAATTTAATTCAATCAAAATAATAATACCTAATGTCATTGAGCTTTCCTGCAATAAAAACAAATGAAAATCTTTTCCAGTTTCACAATTTTTCCTTAACCTACAAAACCTCAACATTGCAAACACTTATTATTCCTTTCATTCACCACTAACGAGCATTAAAATACATTCTTTTACCTTCATTCTCAGCATGACACTTCGTTGACTCGTTTTATAATGCGATAATGAAAAGTGACAGTCAGCACGTCATGTGCTTCAAAATTACAATAGAATTCTCGATAAAATTGTGTGGCGTAAAATTACTGAATGAAAAAGAAAATATTTATTTGAGGTTCGTGTGTGAAAATAAAATGAGACACAAATTTTTTTATTGAATTAAATTATAAAATTATTATGTGGACAATCCGACATGTCTGAGTGAATTTCAATGGAAAAAAGCACAAAATAAAATTTTATTTTCAGCTGCAAAGTTCGACTTTGCCTTTTTCTTGAAACTTTTTATTTTTGTAAAAATGCAAAAAGTTTTGCTGACCTTTTTTAGGCTTCAAAGCCTTAAGAAATACTTCTAATCTTGTTCTGAATTTTTTTCTGTCTTCTTCTGATTGCCTTAAAAAGTTTTCTGAAAGGTGGAAAAAATTTTGTATCTTCTTCGTCTAATTTTAATTATGATTCATGAATTTTTCATCAATTACTCGGCATTTACAGCTATTTTTAAAGTGGAATTAGCAAGAATTTTTAAGTAGTTCAAGGATGTATTTCAACATTTACATATTTTTTAAACAAAATTCTTAAGTTAAAGAATTTTTTTTCCGACGAACTTTTAACAATGTTTACTTCAGACCCTTAAAAATTAAGGATTAACATGAAATATGAAGAAATTCTAACTTTTCAACAATTTTTCTTTGAAATTCTCTTTCTATTTGAGTTTGAAGGAGCCACGCACAAAATTTTATTTGATTATTCACAAAATGAGACTCGAAAGTTTTTCATATGACTTAAGTCATGAGTCACAAGACAGAAGGAATAAAAAAAATTTGCGTTCATGCGAAAAAGTTTTTCATTTCCCAGCGATAAAGTTTTATTTAATTTTATTGTTACCAAGGCCTGTTCCTTAACTTCTAATTGTTTTATCCGAAAATTACGATACTGAATTATAAATTACTTTTTTTTTGTGTGTGCTATTTGCGAAGCCAGCGTTCGCTAGAGAGATTCTGTAGTTTATTTTAGTATTAATATAAACTTCTGTGTGTGCTTCTCCTACTGCCTGTGCCTTCATTAATTAATTAAATTTGCTTTTCTTTTATTTATTTATGGCGATGATATTTTTTGCTGTACTGTTTCATTCACCATCCACCGCCAGTAGTAGCTTCTCTTGTATTTTATTATTAATTTTTTCCGTCTTCCTTTTTCAGCTACATAAAAACTGCTTCGAGTCAGTTACACATACAATTACGCTCATGTAGACTACGAGCAAGCTTTTTCTGCATTTTTTTTTATTCGTCGACAAATGAATTTATTGTACTTACCATGACCTTCAACAAAAAAAACAAAAAAATATACTGTTTTTAACTGTATGAAAAATGACTGAACATGAAAATTCACTTGATGATAAAAGAGTATTCCATTCGTGCTGTGCGATCGTTTAAATATAATGAAAATCGAAATTATTCAAAAAAATTATATGAAATAAAAGTTGAATTTTTGAATGGGAGGAAGCAGTCATAAATGAAACACAATTTGATTTTGTTCTTTATTGAATGATAGCAATAATTTTGTTTTATTCAAATTTTATATTTCTTCATTTTTATTCTATTTTCAATGTCATTTAAAATAATACAGAATGCAAGGAAAAATTAAATTAATTGGGGAAGTTGGATTGAGTTTTTGAGAGTTTCAAGGACAGGAAATTTTATTTCGATTGAAGAGTTTATGTAAAAGTTCAAAATGCAAAATTTTGTGTTTCAGCATGTGCCTACGACCTACATAACTAAGAATGGTTTGTATGATTTGTTACATCAAAGTGGACCTAAAATTTTCATTTTGAACACCTTCATGATTGTCATAAATATTATAGGAATCGAAACAAAATGTTGTCTTCTTTCTCTCCCGCGGTACAATTTTACTAGCAACCGATAAAAGATTTAAATAATGTCAAAAAAATTTTTCCTCAAAAAAACCAATTAAATTGAAGAGTATCTTAGCTCTCTTTTTAAAATGTGTTGTCAGATCCCCTTTAAAATGTATTTCAATACTTAAAAGTGAAAAAAGTTTGATTCCCATATAAAATGTTATCTTGACAAAATTTTCACTCCGAAATAAATTAAATTAAAAAAACGCATCAAGAAGATATACTTGAAAAAATTCTAAACAAAATACAAATTATAATGCCAACGTGAACACAAATTGACACAAATATGCATCACCTACTAAAAAACAAAGCTCCTCTTGACACAAATTCACGTAGGTTTTTGAACTTTTCAAAATGTCATGAGCATTAATAATTAATAAAAAAAAAATATTTGAAAAATATTGCAAATCTCAAAAATTCACAAATTACTCAACCGACTCAATTAGCACCGAAAATTCCCCTTACTTAAATTAATTTTGCCTTGAATTGATACCAAAAAATACCAAAAAAAAAACTTTCAAACACAAAAAATAACTCCGCTCATTTTTAATGACAAAGCATGATAATTTCTGTTATTCAATGTCATTTTGTCGAGTTATCACCACACAAGAATAATTTTTTATTACCCAAAAAAGCACTGCCTGCGAGTTATCTTTTTTTTCTTCTCTTTCATGTAGGAAGAACCCGATGAAATAATTTTGCTTGCTTGCACTTTCCTTACGTCATCATCATCATCATCATCATCGTCATTCATCGGGGGGAGGAAGAAGGAGAAAAAATGAAATTACGATTTTTTTTCATGCTCTGTTCAGTTACTTACAGACACTACTAGAACAACTGATTTTGCTCCGATATCAAACCGTAAGAATTTTGAACTGAAGTTAAATTCTTCATTGAATAATCGCTTTGGAATTTTTTTCGTACTTAACTTCTGAGAGAATTTTGAGAGAAAATGCTGTCAGTTTTTTTAAAAAATTTTTATCTCTGAGAAAACGACATTAAGTGCTGTATAGAGTCGATGCCGGCATTCTTACTCTCACGAGAGAGAAAATAATTGAGTACGAGAGAATTTTTTGACTGCCACGAAGCAGCAAGCATAAAAATGCATAAAACACACAAACATACATACAGCAATAGATTGTGTGTGAGAAAATAAAAATATATGAAAAAAATCAATCTGTATAGGAATCAAAATCGGATATTTTTCAACATCAAAATTCACTTCCTTCCCATAATCTGATGTAATTCATGCTGGTCAATTTTTATCCTCATTTATCGACAATATTTTTTTTATTGCGTATCAAAAATTGTTCAACAGATTTTCAACATGTATATACATGCAGATTAAATTATCTGTGACAAATGAAATCAGCAATTAGAAATGAATTTTTAAGTGTACATTAATTCATAGAAAATATCAATGTTAATGATGCATTATCATGCACATGCAGACACTTCTGTTGCCTGTTCTTTTTGTTGGCCAAATTATATACCAGCATAAATTTTTCAGCTACAAATCTAAATTAAATAGAATATTGCAGATTGGATTGAAGCTAGCAAACGGATGAATGGATACATTAAATGCAGACACATTATGATTTTATTGAGTTAATTGACTGTGATTCATAATTGCTGATTTTTGCTTGAATGTTTTAATAATTATGGAACTGATTGTTTAGAGCTTTCAGCATCGTTAGGAGAGTTGAAACTGTTTGTTAAAGAATTGGAAGAAGCAAGCAATTGAAAAATTTTTGAACAAAAAAAGCTCTGTAGTCGGGACTTGGTCAAGACCGTGTGCTAAATATCAAAATCATTATTTTTTACTACCTAAATATTTTAAAAAATAAAATCAAATACCTTATATCTACTTGCTCTAAAATAAATCTAGCTGCATATTTTCCACATCCAATTTGCTTGCACTTCCTCCATCCTATCAAACATCCACATATCACTAGAATTTAATTTTGTTTGCTTTAATGCTTCAAACTTTTATTTAATTCATCTCATTATAAATTATGGAAAGTAGTATAAAATGAGCTACTCATTATATCAAGATTACTACCGATATTGTTTGCGTTGGTTATTAGTTTGATGATGAAGAAATAATTGATCATTATTATTCATATGTAAAGTGTTTTCTTTCATTTCTTGCTCAATAACCTCTCGTTTCATATCGTTTTTTGTTCATATTCTCTTGTTTCTAGATGATTAAGTGCAATTTAATCATTTAATTCATGCACTTATGTAGATGTGGATGTTTTGTGAAACGAGATATGAGTTGAAGAGGATGAAGATGTTAAGTATCAAGAGTATACATCTTTTTATGTTATTTTTCATAACAAACCGATAAACTTTTGTTGGAGATTTTTTTTATTGTCGGATGTGAAGGTAATAATAATCTGTTCGATACTGTTAGGGTTATGATTCATTATTGCTGTACATGTGATGTTGGATGATATATTTCTATGGTGATCTGTGGGTAATCAACTTGATATGTTGATTGAGTGATTTTATATAGATTGGAAATGCTTTGCATGGCTGATGGGATTTGAACCTGAATTTTATGTGTTCAAGAATATTTTTTTGCATGGACCATAGGTAGAATATTCTATTAAATGGGTTTAACAGCCTTAAATTGAATGTTCGAAATTTTCTTAAATACTTACCTTAAAAATTAAAAATCAAGAAAAATTATTTCTTTAATTTTAAAACTGAATGAGGAGTTCAAACCTCATGATGCAATTTCTGTTCCTATATTCTCCTTCAATTTTTTTCCTACAGAATCAATCATCAGTAAAACTTCATGCAAATTATTTGAAAAGCAATAAAACTTAATTGCCACTCACACGACCATCCTAAAGACAATTTATTCATAAAACTCCATTAATTCCCTTAAGCTGCACACTCGTTCCATTACAACATTTAAATCTCTTCATCCTGCTGTAATAAAATTATTGACCTTTGGAAATTTTCCCAGCAATAATTTAATTGAATGTAAACATTATAAATCTCTGTTCACTTCTCTGTTTCTCTTCTCATCCTCCACCAACATTCACCTCTCATCAGCAACACATTCGGTTGTCTTAATAATTTAAATGGATTTACTCGTTTTTCATTAAGAGATTATTAATTCATTGAAACACTGTAGATTCAAAAAAAATTTTTTTTGTTCTCCTTGAATGTATGTAGTTATACACATGATATCACATATGTGAAAAGAAAAAGAAGAGGGGTAATAAAATGAAAATATTGATTCAGGCACATCATATTCTGTAGATCGTATACGTACATATGTATATATAATAAAAATATTAAACGGAATTAATTTTAATCCACAACAAATTGCATTTTAATATTCGCTCATATGAACAAATAAATTTCTCATTTTATACACACAATTTTTCCTCAATTGATGATGTTCCAACGTTAATAATTGTAATTTATATCAGCAAATATAAATAAAGTTGAGGCAATAAATAAAATTTTTTACTTTTTTGAATTTTTTTTTTTTATGTAACTATGTTGTTGATTTCGACATAAATTTAATAAAACAATTCGAAGAATTGGACACACATGAATTTAAACATCATAAATTAAAATAATAAAACAAGCGATAATGATGAGTGAATGGATTAATTTATGAACTTTTTAATTAAGAATATTTGTGTAATAATATTTCATTGATGATTTTGTGTAGTGGATGTTCTAGTTTTAATACGGTTAGGCTGAATATTTGCTTGGATTTTGGGAAAACAATCCTTTATTTTCACAGGAGTCATCTTACTTTTGTCTGAATTTCTATCGTTGTCACTGTATTATTTTACTTAAAATTATACCCAAATTATGGCAAGTATCTGATTGAAAATATCATGATGATATCCTACGCTAGAACACAAAAAAATCCAATCTTTTGCACCAACATTTTATCCTTAGCAACTACAAAAATTTTACAAAACAATTCAATCTAAATTCCAACACAATGTACTTCAGAATAATTACTGCAATTTTTTTCTATCAAGAATACTTCAAAAGCCACTAAAAGTGATTTGAAAAATTTCACAATGCATTTAAATGATCTCATTGTAAAAGTATCACATTTCATGGTCACATCCAACATGAAACAATCTCACATCTAACCATAAAAATATTCTCATTCATTCAACATTTTATCTTTTATTTTCACATTCCAAGATGCCATATCAGAATTGTTACATTTAGCTACTGTATAAGAGCATGAGTAAGAAGAGTCAATGGAATTTATTTACCTTCTGGGGATGTGCTTGAATGATGTTCAGATTAAGGAATGTTGAACTTTTTTGGAAGATTTGAAGGCATACTCAATAGATATCACTTGGAAATGCCACCAATTCAGATTCTCATCCATAAAAGCTAGTCAATCTCAAAATCAACCACTTAAACATTCATGACTGATGCGTGACTCGCAGAACATTAAGAAAATTAGTTTCCAACCACAAATATGTATAAGCACACAAAACAGCCAAAAACTATTCTATTTGATTGATTTTTCATGCCGGAAATGTCATTTTGATTTATATCCCTCCCGATTTATATTTTTACAGTCCACGACAAGCTTTTTCTTCTTTTTTTCATGGTTTCCTTCATTTCCTCGTCAAGCTTTGACAAATTTCACCTTCGCTGTGATTATTATTTTTTGATTATGAACATAGAACACGATTTTATATTTTTTCAGAGAAAAAAAAATAGAAACTCATTAAAAATTCCATTAAGGAACATGAACAATCTTCATCATCACACTTTCAGCCTCGAATAGCGAATAAGCCAGATGCTTTGCATGGCATGAAATTATCTACAAATTAGCCTCGTAAACTTAACTAATCGAAGAAAATTTTCATGCAAATTCTTCTTATGTTACTTCTTATTATTTTTCATCACCTGTTTATTCAAGACACGAACGATTGTAGAATACAATATTTTCATAGCATACACTTAAAAATAAATAAATATATATTTTTTACGCGTACATGCAAAATATAAGAAAAAAATGAGAGTAAAAAAAGAAAATAAAAATTTATTTCGTGCTTGTGGCTTATCAGATTACATACTCGACATTTGATTGCACTATAATAACAATAATAATTGCGACCTTGAACATATACCATGTTGTGTTGTTCTGCTTTCTTAGCATATTTTTTATGTCTGAAACGCTGCTGATGCTGTCAGTTGGTCTGTTTGGACTTTATTCGTGATTTGAATTTGCTGCTAGGAAGAAAAGTGTTGAAACTTTTATGAGAGGTTATGTTAAGTGTGAGGTTAAGGAATTGTGTTTTATTTCGATTGTTATTGAAGATTTTAAGCTGGTTAGAGTCATATTCCCAATTCTAATCTAACTGTAGCTTAAAAAACTAAACATGGCTAAAACCTGAACTAGAAACTCTAATTAGACTATAACCCAAGGGCGTAGCCAGGGGAGAGGGTTGAAGGTTTTAACCCCTCCCCCTCTTTTTGAAAAATTTCTTCAATTTGATAGGGTTTTTTGAGAAAAAAAAATCCCAAACCCTTTCTAAATTTTTCGTTCCATACATAAAAATTTCAAACCTCTCACAAAAATTTCTGGCTACCTCCCTGCGATAACCTCAAGAAGAAGAACCAAGAATTCTTCTAAAATCGTCCTAAATTCCCAGCCCCAAAATCACCATCAAACTCACACTAGTTTCAGTTTCATGATAATCTGAAAACAAGCAGCAGTGACGTGAAGATATTAAAATACCATTTAACCAACCGCGACATAATGAGATTTTTTTCAGTCACATTATCATTATTATATTTTTTTAATATATTTTCTACTTCCTCGTACAACGAATTTCATTGGAATGGCAAATTATTCAATGTTATTGCGATAATTCATTTTCATTGCATTTTTTTTTATTGAAAAAAATTCCAATTATTGTGCCATGAAATTCGAAAGAATGCTTGAAGCCAAGCACTTTTTTTGCTTTTTCACTCTTCAACACATTGAACTAGCTAATGAATTTTTTAATACAAATAATGGCGTGTAGCTCTCGTTCGCGCAATTTTTCAAAAGCTTTCACAGCTCGTTCAATTTCCATTGCTAGCTCCTCATCATTATATACATTTAATAATAATAATATTAAGGGATTCTTTGATGAGCATGCAGGAAACGTAAAAAGTAGAATGTTAGAATCGTATAAATTAAACATTACAAACAATTTGTATGTGCCATAAAACAAGCAAACGCGGTAAAAGGAAATGCTGAAATGATTTTTAGTTTCTTTCTTTTTCATGCTTCATTAAAGGTTGATTGTGCTATGTGTGTGTGTATGTATGTGGATGGGATGTAGAACTTTCTATTCATGTATGTAAACAAAAGTATTGTGTGGACTCTGAATCGAATGGAAAATATTTGCTTGGTTATTTATTTGATGATGATTAGACGCTTCAAGCTTTTTTTTAAGAGAAATGATGAAGGTTGAGTTTGTTTGCGGCTTAGAAAAAAAGAAAAGTTTTGATAAAGTAGTTTTGAGGAAACGTATGTAAGAGCTTAAAGAGTTGAGAAACTTTTAATTCTGAGAAGGTTTTTTAAGGAAATTTTTTTAGCTGAATCGTGTACATTTATTTTTAAAATATTAAAGCTAAATTTGCCTTAATGTGCTGTAAATCAGGCATTTATCGTAAAATTATGACAAAATGAAATTGGAACTAAAAAACTTTAAAGAAAGATTGATTTTTCGTTTTAAAGCCCTTATAAATTCTGACCCCAACTTAATGAATTTTGCTTAGATTTTGCATTAACGTAATCAAAACATGTTCAAACTTCTAAGTCTGGAACCTCCAAAAAAATATCCTAAAAATTAAAATCAAAATTCCCTCTGAAACATCAGCTTGGTTCCCAACCTGGATACTACCAACTCACTCTCACTGCTCATTCCCGCCGTTCATTTACAACATTTTATTTACTTTCTTCCCTCTTCCTTCCTTCCAATAAATATGAAATGTTTATATTGTTGTATATATGAAGGAATATCATAATTAAAGCATTGCTACATCGTTGTTGTGCCATCAACAGCACAGCAGGAAAGCATAGACATGAATTAATAATGAACTCTTTATGCTTACTTTCTATTTATATACATTTATGGTAGTTTTTTTGTTCCTTTATGAATTGTTATTTCCTTCTCAATTTTTACCCATTCGTTTTTTTTTTTTTGCTGGTCTTTAATGTCCTTTTGAGCTTTTACTTTTTTTGCTACTATTGGAAGGGTTGTGAATGAAGAAGCTTGAATTAATGGTTTGATGTTGATTGTATTTGTTAATCAAAATGAATTGCTAGGTATGAAAACTTTGGGTTTAATGAAGTTTACGAGAAATAATTCAGAAAATTTTCCTTGCAAATTTAAGAAAATGAGATGATGAGAAATGTATAAAACAAAAAACAATAATCTAATTGCCTGTATGTCAGATTTTATTCTCATCTTGGCCGAAGATCAAATACAAATAGAAGAAAAATTCAATCACATTTTCGTTGCAAAATCTGGTTCCATGGTGTAGTGGTTAGCACTTCAGACTCTGAATCTGACGACCCGAGTTCAAATCTCGGTGGGACCTTAGTACTTTTTTTGATAACTTCTTTTTATTTTATCACAAAAAACAATTAAAATTTAACTTTATTAAAAACCTACAAATACTCACCATTTGAGTTCTATCTGCATCCTCATAAACGAAGTCAATTCGAAAACATGCATAAAAAGTAGAGAATATATGCAAATAAATTCGATACTGTAGATTAATTAAAATTGTTGTCAACAATATTGATTGACTTTTGGAGTTAATTAAACCTCACCTTTTGAAGAGGACTTTACAGTTCCTTGCTTTGTTGTTTTTCCCATTAAGACACAGTATGAACAAGAAATTTATTCTAAATTGCTATTTATATGCACATAACATGGAAAGTAGCTTTTGAAGGAGGAATAAATTTTGCTTATCATCCTCTTCCTTCTTAACATTCTCTACTAATCTTTTTTGAAATTGAACCTATTTGACTTGGATATTTTGTTGTGTGTGTGTGTTGGGGAAGTTCCTCTTGAAATATTACACACTACAATGTACTTTCAGCAAGAAGCAAAATAAAAATAAAAATAATAATGTTTTTATTTTTGGGTCATGAACAATAGATTTTCCATGGATTTTATGAGAAAATTTTCAGCATTCTATGTGGGTAAATAATGGAATGTGTGGATATATTGTAACAGAAGAGAATATATTGTGGATGAAACATTTCAATGTGGTATTATGGCTAATGTACTACATGACTGATCGAAAATTCTGTTTTAGCATTTTCTTGGAAAATTTGTTCAATATTATGAAGCTTGTTGGCTATTGTTGAAGATTTAAAGCTTTTTGTTTAGAGATTAAATTATTTAAGAAAATCTTGAAAATTAGTAAAATTGAGAGTGTAATGAATGGTCTTATTGAGGTATATAAATAATTTTATATCAAATAAAATTTAATTAAATTATTTTCCATAAAAATTACATCAAAAGCTTTCAATTTAATTAGCAATCTACAATATTTTCAAAAGCTTCCAAATTTTCATCTCTAATTTTTTGTAACAAAAAGTTGTCACATAAAAAAGTTTGTGCTCTCAAAAATCAACACACGATATACACTCAATTTTAATTTTTATTTATTTTTTTTTAAATTTCCAGAAGTGCATCAAAATGTGATAAGCTTAATCAAAAAGTTTCAATTTGAAAGTTTTTATCTCAAAACACTTTGTGAGAATATATGCAATGATGAAAACTCTTCTAATTAATTCACTCATTCATGAAAATTAAATTAGATGAGAGGAGAAATTTTCATAATATTTGCTAATTTTTCTCGCTGGGATTTCTCATTTAGTCACTTAGTAATTATTTCCATGTTGACACGCTGTTTAATGGATGTCTATTTCAAAAAAAAAATTAAGAAATTCAGGGTCGTCAGGGGGCCGTTCACTTATGATGTCCGTTTTTAGGGGGGAGGGGGTCTAAGGCTGTGTGATAATTTTAAGCTGGGGCGTAGCCAGAAATTTTTTGTATGAGATTTTATTTTTCAGAGGGGGGCCCGGGCCTCTTTTAGCTCCTCTGGCTACGGCCATGGTTTTAAACAATATGATTTCTTGTTTGAAGACTTTTTGACAGAGGGGCGAGGGGGTCTAATGATCCAAGTTTTTGATTTACGTCATAAGTGAACGACCTCTAATGAATTTACAGCATCAGAATCTAATGTGATAATACAGAGTCTGGATTTTTTTAAAAGATAAAATTCTACTACATTTGTATCAATTCTTCCATTTCTGACCTATTTAAGGTCAATAACTCTCCCAATTCCTTCTTAAGACACCCGCCAGCAAACCAAACTTAAAACATTCAAAATCAGCTTCCTTAAAAATAATAAAATCCACACCGCATACCAAGTAGCTCTATTAGTAATTCCATAATCGAAGCTTGCATAAATCATCAACCGACATTATATACAGCATGAAAGACTCTCCACTTCTTCCTCTTATAAATTTTTAATATTTACATCAAATCACGATGTAAAGCATGTAATGCATGCAATATCGTATAAAGTAAGAGAAAGAACATGTAAAAAAATAGCGAATCATGTCAATGCGAGCACCTTGCTTAGTTCCTTCCTTACATGACTTACATCACGTTTGCCTTCACCGTCCAACATGGTGTCAATTTGTCTACTTGAACGAGCTGATATTTTGCATAATTTATGTCACTCAAGAACCGTAAAAAACATGATGATAATGAATTTTTAATGCACACTTTAGCAAGCAATTACTTCGACATAGAGACGATTACGTATTTGCACAATTTTCATACATGATGCATGATTATGTGGGATTGGCATGCGGATGAATTTAAAAAAAAAATTGTATGTAGCGTTTCATAGGAATTGAACTAATTGCGAATCATGTATATTTGCAATTTTTTATGTGAATCTAGGGAATTAATTGGAAGAACTGAATATTTAATGCACACTCGTGAATGATGGTAAATTGAAGCAATTTGCTTGTGCATTAAATTTTAAGCTATGAAATTCAATTATCTAGTTCACGGGCTTAATACTGTGTGAAGGTATGAAATCGCTGCTTGTGTTAAAATGTATTAAAAAGAATTTTGCTTTGGTTAGTGTCAGACATGTGGATAATTTGAAGATTTAATTGATGAAATTACTCTGAAAATTTTCACAAATTATATTTTTTTTAAAAAAAAAGATGAAATTTTGAGGTTATGCTGCAGCATTTAAAATTTTTGATATTTTATTGAATATATATATTTAGCTATATTTAGGATTAAAATCATAAGTTTTTATAAATTTCAAACTCTTTTGGACATTCATAGAACATCTAAAGAATAGATAAACATAAAATAAATTAATAAATATAAAAATCAACTCTTTGACAAACAAATTGACGTGGATCTGAATTACAAGGATAGTCATTAAATCCCATTGTGTAGTTAACGCTTGTTCTTCCAATAGAAATGCAATTTTCGATGTTATTATAATTGTCTGGTTGTAAGCGAGCCCATGTTATTGGATATGAAATTTTATTTCCAGAATTCGTCCAATACCAATCGTTGTTTGATTTTGGTGTCAAAGTCATTCCATCAACAATAACGTAACCATTGTTAATTCCTTTTAAGTTGACATTAGTTTCACAAATGCTTAGGAATGAATAAGCTTCCAGTGCTGTCTCGAATGATGCTAGTTCTAGACCAAATGCGCTACAAATCTGCTTTGCTTGAATCCAAGTTGCAGTGAAGTACCTTGATAAGAAATATGTCTTTTGATATTCTGCATCTCCATCAAATCCACCTGGTTAGAGGAATGTGCAGTAAAATTCTATGGAATTTAGTCGTCCAGTTTTTTCTTATAAAAAATAGTATTGACTTACGAAATTTTCCTAATCGAATAAATGCGACATCATTCTTAGTTTCTTGATTCTTGCTGCAAATACTTTGAGCTGAATTTTGATGAAAACCAATCAAAATTACTGAAATTAAAAGAATGTTAAATTTTGGCATTTTTTTTTATTCAAATGTTTTTGAAAGAACAAAATTGAAGTTACTGATGAAATTCGCAGAAAATACTCATCTTTTATACAAAAAGAAAAGTACACAAGTTTTTGCAAATCTTATTCAAATTATTATCATCATAAGATCAAGTTTGCCAAAAAAAAAATTATCTCAGGAAAAATGTTATAAAACAATGTCAAGTATTGTAAGAGACTATGATTATTCTACAAATATGCATTTGCAGATATAAAAAAAAATATTTTATAACTTCCTTTTAAAAAGTGATAAGAGATGAAGATGATTATGAAACATGAGCTGATCTGAAGTTCAAATAATAATTTTTATTTTTTTGTTTTGAATGTGAAATTTTATCGAAATTTGACAAAAATTAGAATTTTTCGACTTTATCATTGTTAATTAATTTTCTAAAATTATTGATAGTATTTTGATATTCAGCATTGCACAATTGCGTACAAAATAAACTTTTCCTTATCTTAATCTTTTTCAATCATTCAATTCTTTTGAAGCACTCATTAATTTTAATCCTTAAAGTGCAAATACGATAAGATATGTGGTTTACTGACCTATTAGCCTAATTATTTGTAAACGATTCTTCTATATAAATTAGCAATATTTTCGATAAAATTTTACAGTCATCAAAAACCTTTCAAAAAGAATTTTTAACAAAATAAAAAAAATGTTCAAACAAATTTTTATCGTAGCTACTTGGCTATTCCTAGTCAATTCTGAACCTATTGAAGACACATTTCTTGATCTGCCAATTGGATGTCAGGCTGAAGTGACGAATGGATATGATGTTGCATTTGTAAAAATTGGAACTTACAGTAAGTTCTTTGACTTTGATGATATTCTAAATTCAAAATATATGGAAATTTTTAGGAGGATATACCAACGATGGAAAAGAATATCAAAAGAGCTACTTCTTCCCAAAATACTTCAGAAATGGAATGGCAGAAGCTAAAGCAATCTGTAAAGCATACAACTTAGAATTAGCAACATTTGAAACCATAACAGAAACTCTCATGGTCCTCAACATGTGCGAGAACAATGAATTCATAAAATCTATAACAGATCCAAAGAACTTCTGGATTTTTATTGATGCAATGACTACAACACCAAAATCATCAACTGAGTGGTATTGGACGAATACTGGAAGGAAAGTTGGATTCACAATTCCATGGGCTCCAAATCAGCCTGACTTCTATGAGAACCATGAATATTGTCTCGCAGTTGGAAAGGATCAGTCTACTCCAAATTATAGATTTAATGATATGCCATGTTTGAATATTAGTCGTCCATTTTTGTGTCAGAATTTTGATTATAAAATAGGAATGTGATTTATTGACCAAATTTTTATGAATAAGAGAATAAAGAAAGGAACTTTAAAAATAAAATCTAAATGAAATTTTTACTATCGTTTAAATTTTTTTTAAGTTAGATTTTCGATATTCTTGTATAATTATTAAAAATTAAATTCTAGCTCAATTTATGCCTCATTTTAGTAACAATATATTGTGGTGATAAAGAAATCCAAAGAAATTTTAGATGCAATAATATTTATTTTGCCGATCGCTCATTTTTGCGAAACAAATTAAAAAAATCTGTTTTTTAAATCTGTTTTAATAATAGAGAATTAAGTCTTGCATACGTAACATGTCAAAATAATCAACTCAAAATTTTTCATTAAAAAAATAAATTTTAAGTTTCAACGCCAACGATATTATTTTCAAATTAAGCTCTTTATTTCTACCATAGCTTTCAAAACCTTGAGAGGTCGTTCGCCTAGTTTCTTATCATTTTAATTAAGCTTAAATGTTATCAATTCTTCTGAAAATATAACACATTTTTATCTTTTGTTTACATTTTTATCAGCAGGATGTTTATGCAATTTTTATCTTGACCTATAAATTTTATCAGAAAATTGCACACATGTGAAAGTATTCAAGCCAAACGCTGTTTAAAACAGTTCAAATTTATTTATTTCATAATTTTCAGCTCGAATTAATAAAGCCTATAATGCTCCAATTCAATTTTTAACACCCTCAATTTAAAAGTCCATGTAACACATACATCATTTCAACATTTTATAATCAATCTTAATTTTTAAAAATCTTATCAACACTGACTTACTAATATTTTATAAATTTTGATGCCCTATTTAAACATAAATATATAAACTCTCCTGACTGAACAATCAACAATCAAATCTAAAAATTCATTCTAAGAGAACAAATTTATTAAATTTTCTAAAAAAAAATGTTTAAATATTTTTTATTTAATACTTTTACTTCAATTTTTGATGCAAAATTCTAATTTAATAGAGTCTTTGGAATTATCGCAGCATGCTGATCCTGTAAATGTAGAAAATGTAGCATTCGTGAGAGTTGGAACATACAGTGAGTTACTTTTTGAAATATTTTCAATTAAAAGTTTCTTATTTCAAAAAAATTATAGGAGGATTTACAGATGATGGTGCAGAGTATCAAAAGACGTATTACATTTCAAGATATTCAAAGCCACCATGGGCAGAATCAAGATCATTTTGCAAGTCATACAAACTTGAATTTTTGTCTCTAGAAACCTTAACGGAAGCACGCGCCTACCTTTCAATGCTCGATAATAACGACTTTCTAAGAAGCATCGGAAGTCTTTATATTTACGTAGATGGAGTTGGCCTAACATCAAAGTCACCCACAGATTGGTATTGGTCAAATACCGGAAATAAAGTTTCATTTCCGTTGCCTTGGCGTTCAGGTCAACCAAATAATGGAGGTGGAAGTGAATATTGTTTAACAATTTATAGATCTAGTATTGCTGAACGATTTGGTTTTGATGATGCAACATGCATGGGAAGTGCTTATGTTGGATGCTATAGAGTTGACTTCTTGTTACCTTAAATTTGAAAAGTTAATCGAAATTATGAAGTTTAATCTTTAAGATTAGATTACAAGCTTAAGAAGCTTAGAAAGATTAACTTTTTTTAAGAACTTAATCGATAACAATTTCTAATAAAAATTATTTTAAGTCCCTTTAAAAGTTTTGTTATTGAAATTTGCGACTTTTGGACATTCAGTGATAAACTTTTTTAGCGCATTTTTGTAAACTTGTTTTCAAAAAGGTAGCTCAGTCATATACTTTGTTCGTTCGAGCATGAAAGTTATTTTTTAATCTAGACATCGTAGAGAGTTTCGGTTTGTTTTATTAGCTTCGTTTTGTCGAGTTATTGGCGGCAAATGTATTTAAAAGTCCTAAATTTGTGTAAAAACACCTTAGTTAATTAACTTTTAATTTTTTCATACAAAATAAATATGAGTGCGTTTAGAAATTTGAAAAAAGGTTAAGCGAAAAGAATGCGTTCAGAAATTTAAATTTTTTTTCTAACGGAAAGTTCTAACGGAATTTCAAAAAACCGTTAAATCGTAAAACTTATTTTTGCATTGAATATTATGAAAATCGATTTTAATGCATAAATTTTTTGCAGAAATTAAGAATTTTAATTATCAATTAATAATTCATGGTAGGAGGAATCTTTAGGGTTCAGATCTTTAGTTTTAAACTTTTTGTAGAAATGATGTATTATGATTAGAGAAACAGCAATAGAGTTTTGAAAACTCTTGCATATTTTTTTCTATTAAATCAGTAGCTAATCGCTGTGCTAAAAATGCGCTGAAGTCCCTCTATATACAACACGAGGACTTTTGTATTTTTTTTTTTTTTTTTATCAGAGAGTTGCACATGATAATCACGCAATTCTTCAAAATTTTCAATGTATTAATGCTAACATTTTGAATCAATATTTCCTATATATATAAGCTTACACAGTTAGTTTGAAGAACATTAAATATCGAAAAATTAAAGATACTAAATAAACAAAAAATGTTTAAAGCAATTTTGATAATTTTGGTTTGCACAACTTTGGTTTACAGTGATGATCCAGTTATAATAAGTAATGTGTTCTTTCATAAATTGGGATCTTACAGTAAGTTTTTGTTCATTAAATTTATAAAAGCGATATTTTTACATAAAAAAACTTAACAGGAGGATTCACAGACGAAGGATCTGAATATCAAAAAACATATTTTTTCAGCAGATATGCACAGGGGAGTTTTATAGAAGCAAGATCATGTTGTCAATCATATGGCATGGAATTTATGACTTTGGATACTTTAGAAGAAGTTCAAGCTGTTTTCACAATGGCTGATAACCACAGTGTATTAAAATCATATTCTAGTATATATCTCTTCGTCGATGGCATGACCTTAACATCTAAATCAACAACTGATTGGTATTGGACAAAAACTGGAAAGAAAATTTCCTACAAAATGCCATGGATTCCTGGAACTCCAAATGAACAAAATGCAATGTGCTTAATGATTGGAAGATATTTGCCGACAGGGAAGTTTGGATTTGAAGATGGAATGTGTAATGGAAGTTCTCTAGTAGCATGTCAAAAACTTGAATTTTTGTTACCTAAAAATTGAAATTGATTATTTAGTTAATAATTAATAAAATAAAAAATACTAATAAAAATTTTATGTGATCTTATATGAATTGAGTACTTAATAATTCAATACCCTAACAAACTGTGCAGATAAAATAAACTTTGCCTTGATCCATTTATCAGGACTTATTATTACACTTCCCAAAATTATTTGATAAGATGTGTTTTGAGTTTTAAATTTTTTATCAACTGCAACTTTTAGATTACTTTGATGGTGTGTACATTTTTGAGTTGTTGCAACGTAAAATTCCTTAGAAAGATTAATCTATTTTGAGATAAATTTAAATGATGACAATTTCTGGTAAAAATTTTTTTAATAGCCTTAAGAGTTTTGTTATTGAAATTTGAGACTTTTGGACATTCAGTGAAAAACTTTTTCAAATAATTTTTAATCAGCTTTTAAATTTTATTTGATTCCTGCATTTAAGAGATATAAAAATTTCAGGACTTTATTTATTTTATCAATAATTCATTGCTTAACGCAAAAAGAATGTCTTAAAATTAATTTTAAGATTTGCTAGAACAAAATAAAATATCACGGATTGAAAAATTAAAATGGTAAAATTTTCTATTTTTTTGTAAAATTTTATTTACTCATAAGATTTATTATTTATAATTATTATACTAAAAGTAAAAACGAATTCATTTTAACTTAAAACCAAAGTTGGTAAACCTATATTCTCATACTTCTTTAATTTTCTTTACTAGGAACGTAAAATTCTGTTCTTTGGCAAATGATATTACGTGGATTTGAATCACAATTTATATCGTTGAATCTAAAGTTTGCAGTAATGGTTGGTTTACTAATACACAAACAAAACTGGTCAGGACCACTTGGGTTACCAGAAAGCCAATCCATTTTAAACGAAATTTTCTTTCCAGTCTTTGTCCAATACCAATCCGTAGTTGACAGAGGCGTTAAAGTAACTGCATCCACAAAAAGCCAAATAGATGTAAATTTTTTTAAAATACTATTATTTTCAGCCATTGTCATAACAGCAAGAGCTTCTTCACGAGTCTCAAATATTGGCATTTCTAGATCAAAAGCTTTGCAAATGGCTTTTGCTTCAGCCCAAAATGATTTGGAATATCTTGAAAAGAAATATGATTTTTGATATTCAGCTCCATCATCTGTGAATCCTCCTAGAAATTTTTAAATGATTTTATAAGTAACATGCATAAAATAAAGAGGCAATTGAACTTACTATATGTTCCTAGTTTAGCAAATGCAACATCGTCGACAGTTACTGCTTCAGTAATATTCTTTGTAGTTTGTGGAATAACGAAAGCACTAGATCCTTCAAAAATAGTGTACAAAAATAAAACACAAATTATTTTAATCATTTTTAATTGAAATAGAATATGTTAAGTGTTTTAATAAAAACTGGGTGATTAAAGAAAGTTACTCATGGTTTTTATAGGATGGATAATCTCAAATAGCTGTCAAATTTTGTATTGATAAATTTGTTATCATCGGCTGAAATAAGGATTAAAGCGAAACTTAATTAAGTTATCATGATTTAGTATTAATATTTCAGATTAGCAAAGTAAAAGTAAATAGCCATAAATTTAAAGCAATGTGAGCTTATCTTTCTTTGAAATTATTGGATAATTGAAGTTGCAAAGTTAGAAATTCTGTTTAGCCTTTTGTAAAATAAGTATATAAAAATTTAAGCAGTAACAAGCTTTAGCTAACAAATTTGAATGTGCAAGTCTGATTGAATTATTAAAAACGCTTCTTTTTTTTAAAAAAATAACTTTAGTTTTGTTACATGAAGAGTCATTGAAATTTATCAATAATTTAATAAACTATGTTGACAAAATAAATTTGACCTTGATTTATTTATTAGCACTTAAGACTACACATGCCATATTATTTGATAAGGTGTTCTTTGAGATTTTAATTTATTTTCTTTTTTTATCAGCTGCAATTTTTAGATTGCTTTGAAGTTGATGGTATGTTCATTTTTGAGTTGTTGCAACGTAAAATTCCTTAGAAAAATTAATCTATTTTGAGATAAATTTAAATGATAACAATTTCCAGTGAAAATTATTTTAATAGCCTTAAGAGTTTTGTTATTGAAAAATGCGACTTTTGGCCATTCGTTGATAAATTTTTCCTGAGAAGTTTCTAATCAGCTTCTTAAATGATTAATTTTGTTTTATTAATTGAGAAGACGTAAAAATATACTGCCTAATTGTATCAATCAAGTATGGATTTATCTTTTTTCAATAAAAGATAAATGTCTGTTAAGGATAAATGAAATGATTTTATCAATTTAATCGTAGACCTGAATATTCTTACTGATAAAATAGATAGTAATTGATATTCTCCGGATATTTATCTATAAATATAAAATATGTTTCCAACTTTGATTCAGTTTTCAAAAGTACACACGGATAATAAAACAAAGCAATGTGGAAATTCATTATAAAGACTATTTCTTTTATTTTAATCACCGATAAAAAACTGTTTAATTTTATTTAATTACTCAATTAATTTCGTTGTTACTAACAACATCTTCAGGAGTATTCAAGAATATCAAAGAAAAGTTCACTGTGATTTGGTTAACAGAAAACAAAATTTTGTTACTGTTAACCAAATTCGTATAGCTTTGACGGTGCATTTCCATGTGGTTTCTCATTTAGTAGGTCTCTCTTTTTGTATTTGGATGAAATTTGGTATCAATTTGTGATTTCTACATCTTTTTAAGAACTTTATGTCTTGCAGTATGCTGACTTTCTTAAATTTGAATTTCTTGAAATTTTGGATCATTTTGAATGTGGTACAATCATAATAATAAAGGTTATTATTTGAATCCATTTTCTACAGTTTTATAACAATATAAAGACTATTTCTTTTATTTTAATCACCGATAAAAATTTTATTTAATTTTATTTAATTACTCAATTAATTTACTAACAACATCTTCATAACAACAAATATCAAAGAAAAGTTCACTGTGATTTGGTTAACAGTAACAAAATTTTGTTACTGTTAACCAAATCACAGTGAACTTTTCTTTGATATTCTTGAATACTCCTGAAGATGTTGTTAGTAACAACGAAATTAATTGAGTAATTAAATAAAATTAAACAGTTTTTTATCGGTGATTAAAATAAAAGAAATAGTCTTTATATTGTTATAAAACTGTAGAAAATGGATTCAAATAATAACCTTTATTATTATGATTGTACCACATTCAAAATGATCCAAAATTTCAAGAAATTCAAATTTAAGAAAGTCAGCATACTGCAAGACATAAAGTTCTTAAAAAGATGTAGAAATCACAAATTGATACCAAATTTCATCCAAATACAAAAAGAGAGACCTACTAAATGAGAAACCACATGGAAATGCACCGTCAAAGCTATACGAATTTGGTTAACAGTAACAAAATTTTGTTTTCTGTTAACCAAATCACAGTGAACTTTTCTTTGATATTCTTGAATACTCCTGAAGATGTTGTTAGTAACAACGAAATTAATTGAGTAATTAAATAAAATTAAACAGTTTTTTATCGGTGATTAAAATAAAAGAAATAGTCTTTATATTGTTATAAAACTGTAGAAAATGGATTCAAATAATAACCTTTATGTGGAAATTCATCTTTTTTCTATTTCTACAATTCGCTATTATAAATTTAAATAATTTAGTAATTGGTCTAAATACTCAAAATGACAATCCTACAAAAGTACATGACGTTGCATTCATCAAATTAGGAACATACAGTAAAGAAAAAGTTCATTATAATAAAATCAGAATTCAATAAACATTGTGCATTTTCAGGAGGATTTGCAGACGATGGATCAGAATATCAAAAATCTTATTTTTTTCCAAGATATTCAAAAACTCCTTGGGCTGAATCAAAAGCTATTTGTAAAGCTTTTGATTTGGAATTAACAACATTAGAAACTAGTAATGAGCTCCAATCATTTCTCAACATCATCGATAATAATAGTTTTTTAAGAACGTTAAATAATCCTGCTTTTTGGGTTGATGGCATCTCATTAACTCCCAAATCTAAAACAGATTGGTATTGGAGTAAATCCGGAAATAAACTTTCATTTCCTCTCCCTTGGGATTTAAATCAGCCAGACTTTTTACGGGTTGATGAATATTGTTTGTGTTTAGGAAAGTCTAATAATCAGAATTATGGATTTCATGATGGAATATGCTCTGCTTCTATCGCCTTTCTTTGTCAGAGAATTGAGATGTTTGTGCCATAAGTACATACCAAAAAATGTTTATTTCAAAATTTGATTAATAAATCAATAAAGGAACATTAAGCTCGTTATCACAAAAAGCGATAACTTGTACTATATAAACGCATCTATCTGTTTTTATTTTAATAATCATATTTAAACTCAAGAAATTCAGCTAGAAAAATTTTAAAAAAAAATAAATAAATAAAATATAATTTGATTAAATCAAAAATGTTTTTAATATTTTTTATGTTTACAATTTGCACGCAGTTAGTCCATAGCACTCCAGTGTCAAAAATTGCAGATCAAGTAGTTGTCAGTGATGCAGTTTTTCACAAGTTGGGAACATATAGTAAGGAGCTTTTGTAAAATTATTTTTCAATAATTAAACTAAATTTTATATCTTTTTCATTATTACTTTTTAATAGGAGGCTTCACTGATAAAGGATCAGAATATCAAAAATCTTATTTTTTCACAAAATTTTTTACGCTTCCATGGCCAGAAGCAAGATCATTTTGTAACTCATACGGCTTAGAATTTGTTTCATTAGAGACCTTAGAAGAAGCTAGTGCTTTTCTTTCAATGGCTGATAACAACAGCATCTTGAGAACTTTACAAACTGTTTATATTTATATCGATGGTGTTACTAAAACATTAAAATCTCCAACAGATTGGTACTGGACTAAATCTAGTGAAAAAATTTCTTATGTAATACCTTGGAGACCAATTGTTCCGAAAGTACCAAACAATTACAATGGAAATGAATATTGTCTAATTTTTGGAAAAGGAACTATAAATGAGAAGTTTGGTTTTGATGACGATAATTGTACATATAATCGACGCATAACATGTCAAAAAATTGAGATGTTAATTCCTTAGTTACGGAATAATAAATTATCCCAAATGTATCAATTTTTTTAAAAAAAATATAATATTAATTTAAAGCTTAATAAAATAAAGAGAGTATATCCATATAATATGAATTTAGTGTAAATATTTGTTTTCCAACAGAACAATGTCACACTTTTGTTGTAAATTCAAAGTAAATTTATAATTTAATCACATCATCCTCGACCAATAAACTAAGACTGATTAAAGCTCTCTTAAACTTTCCAGTTAGCTTATCTTGTAGATAATTCTTCACTTAAAAACCTGTGAATTGGTGAAGTAGGTAATCAGTTTTATTAAACCATTCCATAAGTTGACTTATCAAAAAAGACTAAAAAATGAAAGCAATTTTTTCAAAAATTTTATTTACTTGTATTGTGATCAGTTTAGAAGCGAAAGCGCCTGAATTGTCGTCAATCTTTGAAAAATCAGTTGTTGTCGAAAACGTATCTTTTATTAAGATTGGAACATATAGTAAGGAATTATAAATTTTTTGTATACGATTTTAAGCAAAAGTTACATGAATTTATCAAACAGGAGGATTCGCAAACGATGGATCTGAATATCAAAAATCATATTTTTATCCTAGATATTCACTAAAAACTCCGTGGCTTGAATCAAGAGCTGCATGTAAATCATTTGATTTTGAGCTAACGTCGTTTGACACAAAAGCAGAAATGGAAGCCGTCCTAAATTTAACTGAAAGTAATAGCTACCTAAGAGGATTAAGTACTACAGCAATGTTTCTTGATGCAATGGCTTTAACATTAAAGTCTCCAACTGATTGGTATTGGGCTAAATCAGGACAAAAAATCTCATTTCCGTTACGTTGGCGTGCAGGTGAACCAAACAATTATCAGAATGCTAATGAGGTATGTCTTTCCTTAGGAAAAATTACTGGAAGTTTAAAATTTGATTTTAATGATTCGCCATGTACATCTATTAATTATACATTTTTATGCCAAAAAATTGAATTTTCAGTACCTTTTAAAGAATTAGAAGCTGAACGAAATTTAAAAAAATGTTGCAAACTAGGGTAAATAATCTGTTTTTTCGAAAATTTTATTTTTTCGAAAACTTTTCGAAAAATTAAATCCTCAATTTTACTCAAATGGTCTATTCTAAAAATAAAGTGTAGATCGAAAATTGTTAACAATGAAATAAAGAATGATTTTCTCTTATTTTCATGAAATTGGAACTGCCTAAATAGCCAAAATCCATGAATTATTGTTTTCCATACAAACCGTTTAAAATTTTTCGAAAGAAAAAAATCATATTTTAAAGCAAGTAGAGCTTTTGGTTCTTAACATGAAGCGTAGCTCATTCCTCCAACTATCAATTACTAAAAAGTTTGAGGCAAAACATTCAGCCGTTCTTGAGAAATTACAATTTTTCTGAAGTCCAAAATCAATTCTATTTTTTCGAAAGAATTTTTTGCGAAATTTTATTTTTCCGAAAGGTTTTAATCGCATTGTTCATTGAAATTTTACTGTTTTGTTTACATAATTTTTAATTAAAAGCATCATTCAAATGGCTCAAAATGCACCTGTTTAAGGACATGGTATCAAAAACAGCAAAAGAACTTCCAACAAATATTCAAGCTTATCAAAAAACGACAAAAAAAAAAACCAAAAATTTAATTTTATCGACGTGTAGAAGAAAATACTGGAAATTTGTTGTTCTTTTCAATTGGCTGCCTTCTTGCTTAAAATATTTATTTTATGACATGAACGTTACATTATCAATAAAATTATGATTTTAAAATTGCATCATTTTGCTTTATATTGTTTTTCTTTCATTGAGCCTTCAAAATCTTTCAGTAATTGCTTTAAGTTCAAGCGAGTTCACGCTTCATATTTTTAAAATTTGTTTAGTTTTTTTCAAGGTTTTTTTTATTCTTTATGTAATAAGCACTGGAAGAACCTCAGAGTCATTAGAAATAGAAACTTTTATCACGTAAGAACAAGAACTGTCAGCAATGATTTTTTTGTTAAGAAATTAATCAATATTAAAATTTGGGATCAAAAATGATAAACTGGACTCAATTCCTTCGTTATCTGAGGAAAACATGCAAATTCATCATCAAAATAATTATTGTTTACATTTTTTTCATCAAAATTTTTTCAATGCTTTCTGTTAAAAAATCTTTCGAAAAAATAAAAATTTTCTTTCGAAAAAATAAAATTTCTTTCGAATTAATAAAATTTGACTTTGAATCAAATTTTAAGGAACTTCCTTTATGAATGCATTAAAACAAATATTAGTTGCTAATAGTTCCTATGTTCCTTTATTAATTACCTTTTAGTTGAGGACCAGAACGTGCATGGTTTAAAAGTTCTGTTCGTTTAAAGTTTTCAAGTGCAAAATTTTCGAAAAAATAGATTATTTACCCTATGTTTTTGTAATAATTAGGTATTTTTAAGTCTTCAAATCATGAAATAAAATTTAATTAAAAAATCTAAATATGTTTTATGCAAGTTTTATGTTTTAGATGAAAAGTACTTATAAACGCGTAAATTTTTCAGAATTTGTTATCAGACTAAAATGATATTTTGTACATATCAGAAATTAATTTATTTTCAATTAATACAAATATTTGTAATTTTTGTTAATTATTTTTTTCACCTTAAGTAATTAGAACAAAAGATTTTATAATTTTTTCACAGGACCTGATCATCATTTTCAAAACAAAATAGATACAGATATCCTCATGATAAAGTACGTTACCAACCGATTAGAAATTTTTTTATTTTTGCAATAACTCTCTGTAGATATCACAAAACCTAGTGATGTTATATATTTTTGGAAAGGTATTGAAATTTCCAATCAAATGGTATAAAAACATTTGGAAAATTTCAAGTAATAAAGTCACACTGGGTAAAAAACGCATTTTAAGCAATCTATTCAACAATGTTTTGCTTTTTTCTCAGCATGAGATGCATAAAACTTCTTGTAACTTTGCATACTTATTTCTTATTAAAAAATGAATAAATTGTAAAAGTTTTAGATTTTTCCAAGAAGCTTTTCACGAGTTTTCCTTACCTGAAATTTTCCACATAAAAGTGAATTTTTTTCGATAATTAGACATTTTTAAATATTGTTATTAATCATGTTTGATTCCATTTTTTATTACCTTTCCATTGATATATAATAATATAAGATTAATCATAGGATTACAGAGAAATCAATAAAAAAGTGCTGCAAATGTATGAAAATTTCCATGAAATTTCGCCATCTTGAATTTTGTTTTGCTTTTTCTGATTAAACTAACTGACTTTATTTTATGTTTTATACCTCTTTTGAAAGGTTTTTGGAAGTACTTTGAATCAACATAAATGTCATAGCTCACATATGAACACAACTAAAGTTACAGGAGCTGGAAGTTGACAATGACAAAAAAACTTCTACTTTCAAAAAAATTTTTTTGTATTTTTCAAATTATGACTTATTTAACACATTAATTTTAGTTTAATCACTTTATTATGTTGTAAAATACCATAAATGATGTTTATCAATCAGGAATTAACAACTGAAAGCTTTAAAAAAGAAATTTATAAAATTTTTTTTTTGAAAGTAGAAATTTTTTTGTCATTGTCAACTTCCAGCTCCTGTAACTTTAGTTGTGTTCATATGTGAGCTATGACATTTATGTTGATTCAAAGTACTTCCAAAAACCTTTCAAAAGAGGTATAAAACATAAAATAAAGTCAGTTAGTTTAATCAGAAAAAGCAAAACAAAATTCAAGAAGGCAAAATTTCATGGAAATTTTCATACATTTGCAGCACTTTTTTATTGATTTCTCTGTAATCCTATGATTAATCTTATATTATTATATATCAATGGAAAGGTAATAAAAAATGGAATCAAACATGATTAATAACAATATTTAAAAATGTCTAATTATCGAAAAAAATTCACTTTTATGTGGAAAATTTCAGGTAAGGAAAACTCGTGAAAAGCTTCTTGGAAAAATCTAAAACTTTTACAATTTATTCATTTTTTAATAAGAAATAAGTATGCAAAGTTACAAGAAGTTTTATGCATCTCATGCTGAGAAAAAAGCAAAACATTGTTGAATAGATTGCTTAAAATGCGTTTTTTACCCAGTGTGACTTTATTACTTGAAATTTTCCAAATGTTTTTATACCATTTGATTGGAAATTTCAATACCTTTCCAAAAATATATAACATCACTAGGTTTTGTGATATCTACAGAGAGTTATTGCAAAAATAAAAAAATTTCTAATCGGTTGGTAACGTACTTTAGCTCATGATATCTATAAATATCAAAATGTCTTAAAAAATTATTTCAGTTTGCAAAAAAAAGCTTGTTCGAAATCGTTGACTACAAAAAAAATTAAACTTATTTTCTTAAATAAACCTTAACAGGAGGATTAACCAGAGGGCGAAGCCGTCTTTAGTCGGCTAAAAATGACTTTAGCCTCAGAAAGCTATTGTCTAGCTTTCGGAAAACGATCGCAAAATGAAAATTTTGCATTTGCTTATGGTTACTGTTCTGTTCCAATTTTTCATTATTACTTTGATATTCATTAAAAGGTTTTTCAAGCAATTAAAAGGTTTTTCAAGCAGGTATATCAATCAATTGCCAAGTTAATTACTGTAATCCAAATATCAATAAGGTTGATAACTTCGACTATAAAAATGTTTGAATTTTTTCTCTCCTAATCAATAATTTTTAAGCAGTAAAGTAATTGTAACTTATTTGAAATAATAAATGTCTAAAATAATTTCTGCATCAATTTTCCTTGCAATAATCATAATTTGCAAATCATCAGCAGGACCTTTGAGTTCAAAAGCAGGCAAAATCATTGTTGACGATGTTGCTTTCTATAAATTAGGAACTTATAGTATGTTTTAAAAAAAATATTTATAATTACTGATTTTATTTTTAAAAAAATGTAATTTAACTTGAATTTAACCAAAATTTAACTAAAATAAAATAGGGGGATTTGCAAATGACGGAGCTGAATATCAAAAAACATTCTTTTTCTCAAGATATTCCAAAACATTTTGGGGTGACTCAAAAGCTATTTGTAAAGCATTTGATTTTGAATTAGCATCAATGGAGACACTTCAGGAAGCAAATGCATTATTAACAATGGCTGACAACCACAGTCATTTTAGAGGGCAAACTGAAATTATTCTTTGGATTGATGGCATTGCATTAACACCATTGTCAAAAACAGATTGGTATTGGTCGAAGACAGGAGAAAAAATTGATTTTCCTATTCCATGGCTTCCAAATCAACCAAATAGTGCTGATCAACGATGTTTAAGCATTTATAAAACAACCACGCAAATATTTGGATTTAATGATGGAACTTGTTCTGACACAAGTTTTCTTCAACGTTTTATATGCGAACGTGTGGATTTTTACATTCCTTAAAAAACTTAAAATTTATTACAATATTGATGGTAGTGAAAATATTTTACAAAATAAACAAATTTAAATAAAAGGAAAAAAAAGTTCAGTATTTATTCAGTTTAGTATAATATCTTTTAATCATATCTAATTAACATGATTACTTTATCAAATACCAAGGAATTTAAAATTGTTGATAACTAAATTAATTTTTAGAAATAAAATTAATTTTATCAATTTTCTACAACAACGATAAATGTACTTAAAAATTAAGACTGCAATTGATATGTTGACCCTATAAATTGCCAACTTTTTTCAATGTTAAGCATCAGTAAACAGCAAACCTTTCACAAGAATATAGAAAAATGTTCAAAGTAATTTTAATTCTTTCATCATTAATACTAATAGCCAGATCAGATCCATTTGGTGAAATAGTAATGAATGATCAGCCAATAGCATGTCAAGCTCAAGTAACTTATGGATATGACATTGCATTTGAACGAATTGGAACTTTCAGTAATGTTTTAAATTTTAAAGTTCTCTAAAAAATAATAATTAAAATTAACGTATATTCTTAACAATCAGGAGGAAACACAAACGAAGGCAAAGAATTCCAAAAAACTTACTTCTTCTCAAAATACTTCAGAAATGGATTGGCTGAAGCCAAAGCAATTTGTAAAGCATACAACTTAGAATTAGTAACATTTGAGACGATAACCGAGGCACTCATGGTCACAAATATGCTAGAAAATAATCAATTTGTTCAATCTGTTTCAAATCCAGTAAACTTTTGGGTTTATGTTGATGGAATGACAACAGCAGCTCCATCATCAACAGAATGGTTCTGGACAAATACTGGAAAGAGAGTTGGATTTATCATTCCTTGGGCACCAAATCAACCAGACTTTAATGGCAATAATGAGTTTTGCCTTTCAGTTGGAAGAGATCTGTCAACACCTAGTTATAGATTTGGAGATATTTCTTGTACTGTTGACAATTCTTTCTTGTGCTCAAGACTTGACTATATGCTTTAGATTTGAATTACCTAATTTTTTTGTGCATTCTTGTTAGTTTTAAGAATAAATTTTGTAAATAAATAAAAAAATATTAAAAAATATTTCTTGTTATTTAATTAATTTCATCAATATTTGTATGACTTTCAGGTTTTTAAATTTGTATATTACCCATGTAACCAAAATAGTCCTTAAGTGAAAATTTGTTTTAAAAAAAAACATATATTAAGTCAAGGATCAGACGGAAAAATTTATAACGCAAAAAAAAAACTATCCCATCTAAATAAACATTAACAAGATTTATTAAAAATTTTAACCCAAAAATTGAAATTAGGAACTTAAAAATCTCATTAGCCGTAGAAAATATTTTTAAAGGAAGGTGAGAAAGTTTGCCATGCACCATGAAAATTTTGTGAGATTTTTTACTCCATTTCAAGCTAGATCATAAGAAAATGGGATCATTTTTGAATAAATGCTAGTTTCAGCTTGAGAATAAACTTTTTCCTGTTAGTCAAAAATTTATAGAAGATTTTTGGTCGTTTATAAATGACGTTCCCAACCTTTTGGGAGGAATTTCTTTAAAATCCGTATAAGTCTATTGTTCTTATTGAAAGTCGTTTGTGTAAGAACCTTTAAAATTTTTTCATGTCATGACACATTTTCTCACTATCCATACTTATATTTAATCCTCATTTATTTTTTTAAAAAAGTTTTATTAACCACCCAAAATCAAACTTATCAATACTTGCTGATAAAACTTAAGGCTCTCCTTTTTTGCAACTTCGGTATATAGTTCAATGTCAACAAAAACAAAATTCAGCACATGTCTTAATTGATTAAGTGACCTGTTTTTCTAAAGAAAAATGACATACATTTTTAAAATAATGCACGCTTATCTACATCTGCATTGATTAAGAGTGTAAACAACTTAAGCTCGTTTTGTGAAGTTTGTGAGAAAAATGTTATCAGGATTTTTCAATATTTTAATCAACGATAACGATGTTTTCAATGGAAATAATTAAGTATTGACGTTTTCAGCTCTTTACAAACAAAAATTCAGAGCCACTTACTTTAATTTATTGATGAAAAATTTTCCACGAAAAATTAAGAATTCTGTTTAAATCATAAAAATTGGTCGATCATTATCGTTACACGCGGAATGAATTATTTGACAGCTTTGTGTGTAAAAATGATTGGAACAATTAGGTGTGTAATAAAATTTCTTTTAATAATTCTTGTTTAAAATAAAACTTAAAAAAATAATTGAAATTATATGAGGTACGTATTTGAGTTTGAATTTACATCAATAATCTTATCAAAAAGCTTACAAATAATAGTCTATGAAAGTTAACCTATTAGATTATCCTTAGTAAATACGTTAATATAAATACTCGTCGATTTTTAAATTCAATAATCAATTCATTTAATCCATTCACTAAGTTCACACAGACCTAAATAAAATGAATAAAGCTTGTTTTCATTATTATTTATTATTAACCATTGCGGCAGTTGATTCTAAGCAATTGATGCCATTCGACTCTTCAGTGCCAGTTGTCGTAGAAAATGTTCCATTTACCAAAATTGGGACGTACAGTAAGTGAACTAACAAAATCTGCTTTAAATAATCGACTACATTAAAAAATCTTTCAGGAGGCTCTGCAGACGATGGAACTGAATACCAAAAATCATATTATTTTCCAAGATATTCACCTAAATTTCCAATGTATCTGGCTAGAACAATTTGTCAATCTTATAAATTTGAATTAGCAACATTTGAAACACGTTCAGAAATGGAAGCAGTTTTCAGTATGACTGATAATATTTTAAAAGCATCACCAGGATCAGAAATATTTGTGGATGCTATGACTTTTACTCTAAAATCATTAACAGATTGGTACTGGACGAAAACAGGCAAAAAAGTTGCATTTGCTTTACCTTGGATTCCAGGTGAACCAAATAATTCAAATAATTCGAATGAATCATGTTTAACATTTGGGAAGAGAAGTGCTAGTGCTAGTACAGGATTTAATGATGCTCCATGTACATCAACCGCATACACATTTTTATGTCAGAATACCGAATTTTCAATCCCGGTAAAAACGAATAAAATGAGTAAAAATAAATAAATTAAAATTCAAAAAAATTATAATATTATAAGTAATGCCTGATAGTAAGAATTTGTGCAATTGATTTGACTTATGTAAAATTTTATTTATTAAAGTGTTTTTAAATAAATCGCAAATGTACACAATTCTGTATTAATTAAACTTTGGTGTTAAGAGAAACTCCGTTCTCTGGCAGGTGATCATATAAGACTCATTACAATAACAGTCATTAAATCCACTTGTTGTGGTCAAAGTTTGTCTGCCAATACACATACAAAACTGATCAATGCTACCAGGTGAATTAATATACCAGTCCATTGGAAATGCTACATTTCTTCCTGATTTCGACCAATACCAATCTGTTTTAGATTTGCCTATCAAAGCTATACCATCTAACCACATCCAGACAGTATTTAAGCTTTTAAATCCAGGGAAATTTTCAATCATTGTCAAAAATTCACGAGATTCTGTTAAAGTTTCAAATGATACTGATTCTAAATTAAATGCTCTACAGATGGCTTTTGACTCTGCCCAAGGTGCAATCGAATATCTTTGGACAAAAAATGATTTTTTATATTCGATTCCATCGTCTGTAAATCCTCCTGTAAATCAGAAAATTATAGTGTTTTAATCTTACAGGTGATTATTAGATATTTAAAATCTTATTACTATAAGTGCCTAGTCTCATAAAAGCTACATCATCGACAGCAATTTGATCTGCCAAAGTATTTCTTGTTAAATTTGATGCCAATAACTTATAACTTGTCAATACAAGGTACATCAGGTAAATTTTAATCGCTCTCATCATTTTTTATTTCTTCGACTCTAGCTCTATTAGAATTGCTATATCTTTAGAAAAATGAATTGGTTTTTATAGCAACTGATTATCTTAATCGCTATATTGGTGTCGATCAAGTGTCGATATAAAATACAATAAATCTAAAAAATAATACTGCAATAATGAAAATATATTCAGCTCATTCGTCAACACTTAGAACTAAGATATCAGATATCGATTCATGATTATCGCTTTTGTGAAATTGGTTTTAAAAAATGACTCAAATACAAATTGTGTTTCTTTTTGCAAAGCTTTAATCTGTGCAATTCATACATGTACTTAATATTTTATTTAAGACAAGAAAAAGTGAGTTCTTTGACAAGCAATTCTATAAGCACCATAGCAGAAGCAATCATTAAATTTGCATGAAGATCCAGAATGTCTTCCAATACACAAACAGTACTGCTCATCATTATTTAAATTTGGATTGCCTGGAAGCCAATCAATTGGAAATGATACTTTCTTTCCCGTTTTAGTCCAATACCAGTCTGTAGGATTTCCAATTGATGATAACGTAATTCCATCCGACCAAATCCAAATGTTTGGTAGTTGTTTAAGAACACTATCCGTATCCACCATTTTAAGAAATTCTCGAGATTCTGTGAGAGTCTCAAAACTAATTAAATCTAGATCAAATGCTTTGCAAATTGCTTTTGACTCTGCCCATGGCGCACTTGAAAATCTTTGAATGAAGAATGTTTTCTGATATTCAATTCCGTCATTTGTAAATCCTCCTGTTGAAGATTTTAGATATTTATTAATTATATCGATACAATAGATTAGCCAGAAACTTACTGTACGTTCCTAGTTTACGAAATGCGACGTCCTCAACAACAATAACTTCCGCTTGTGTTTCTAAAGTCAAATTAGAAAATGATGCCTTAGTATTGCTTAAAAATAGAGAAATGAAAAGCACTTGAACTTTCTTTATCATTTTTGTTGCAGGTTAGTAAAAACTGTTAAAAATATGGACAAATGACTTGGTTTATATAATGAACTCATTCTGACGAAATTGCATGCAGTATCATTAAATATTTTGTTTATCAAAAAGATAATAAGAACAGGATTGAATGTAGTATTAAACTGATACTGTAAAGTATTAAACAAATAATCTGTTTAATATCAAAAGGCTTAACACTTTATAGGCCTCAGATTTTAAGTATTTTACAAGATTTACTCTTTTTGAAAAAGCGACTGATATTATTTTATTTTTTGGTATATAAGCACACCATTTTCAACTATTGTCATCAGTAATTTTAAAACATTCATAAAATTCTAAATATTTTAAAATGAATATAAAAAATATTTTAATATTGTCGTGCCTTTTACTGGGCAATTTTACAGTAATATCGGAACCATTATTGTCAATTGGCCAAACTACAGCAGTTATAGAAGATGTAGCTTTCCATAAACTGGGCACCTATAGTAAGTTGTTAAAAGTGATAATTTGAACGAGTGGAAAACAACATAGTGGAAAATTCCAAAAATTTTCAACCGAAATTTTTTAAACTGAATCTAGGATTAAAATTTTGATGTAGTCTAAAGAAGACCGTAAATATAAGAACTTTGACCTATTTTCCACCGACAAAAAAATTGGTCGATGGAAAATTTTATTTGTTTGGTCGAATTTGAATAAAAGTTATTTTTTTTTTAATTTTTTCAGGAGGATTTACAGATGATGGAATTGAATATCAGAAATCATATTTTTATCCAAAGTACAAATTGACAGCTAAATGGCTGGAATCGAGAGCAATATGCAATTCATACAACTTAGAATTGACAACAATAGAAACACTTTCTGAAGTTCAAGCAATTATGAATTTGGTTAATAGGGATAATTTGTTTACAATTCATGCTTATGTTGATGCCATAACTCTCACTCTGAAATCAACAACAGATTGGTATTGGACTAAATCGGGAAAGAAACTTTCATTTGATTTACCTTGGCGTCCAGGCGAACCAAATAACTGGAACAATTATCCCGAAGTTTGCCTTATATTCGATAAAAATGGCTTCTGTGATGGTAGTTGCTATTCAACGGCCTACTCATTTTTATGTCAAAGAATTGACTTTATCCTGCCAAAGAAAAATATATAACTTTTATTTTTAATATAAATATTCATTAAAATAAAGTAATAAAATTATTCTCCTTTCCTTAACAAAAATATTTAAGAATAATTAAAATAAATCATATTCACACCAAATTTTCAATTTGGGTGAATATGTTGCTTTTGTATAAAACTGAAAACCACATTTTCTAACTTGCTGCTTCAGGATTACAATTTTATCCCATACTGTCTATGGTGGAAAGTCTGTGCCTGAAAATACCAATTTAACAGTGAAAACCGTATCTCATTTGGTGCTTACAGTCAAGAGAAATCGCAAAATTTCGTATTCTGTTATTTAGTTAGTTAGTTAGTTAGTTAGTTAGTTAGTTAGTTAGTTAGTTAGTTAGTTAGTTAATCGGAGCGATAACTCGACTCCAACTCAATATTAAGACTTCGGGTTTTTTGCGTCTGGTTGGAAACAGTCTATAGATTTGCTGTATAGTTTTTGGGGTCATGAGATGCTTCCAGTGAGGCACAGTGGACGAAAATGTGCAATTTTTGACCAAAATATGCAAAAATTTTTACATTTTCTTTAATATCTCAGACATAACTTAACCAAATGATTTCAAATTTTCGGTGTTAGATTAAGCATTATTTAAGGTATAATTCACACTATAATGACAAAAAAATTTTCATGCGCAGTGTAACAAAAAGTTGAAAAATCGAAAAATTTTTCGTGTTTTGACACAAAATTGTTTCGTTCTCCTCAATATTAAGTCCAAATGGAATAATTCCAAAAACGTCTAGAGATATAGATGCACAAAATGTATATGCAAAGTTTCAGCTCATAAAAATGAAACCAATGAGTACTAGGTCAATTTGAATTTTTGCCTAAATATACCCTCTTAATGCGCATATTATGAAATTTTTTAAAATATACAGTGTTCTAGGACCTAAAAACATCCAAATACATCGAATTCTATCAAAAAACCCGAAACCATACTTTATCATATTCACACCAAATTTTCAATTTGGGTGAATATATTGCTTTTGTATAAAACTGAAAACCACATTTTCTAACTTGCTGCTTCAGGATTACAATTTTATCCCATACTGTCTATGGTGGAAAGTCTGTGCCTGAAAATACCAATCTAACAGTGAAAACCGCATCTCATTTGGTGCTTCCAGTCAAGAGAAATCGCAAAAAAACGCATTCTGTCATTTAGCAAGTTAGCAAGTTAACAAGTTAGCAAGTTAGCAAGTTAGCAAGTTAGCAAGTTAGTTTCCGCGATAACTCAATTTTAACGAAACGTTAAGACTTCGGGTTTTTTGCATTTGATTAATATTGGCCCAAGGAAAACCGGTATAGTTTTTGGAGTCATGAGCTGCTTCCAGTGAGGCACAATGGACGAAAATGTGCCATTTTTGACCAAAATATGCAAAAAATTTTACATTTTCTTTAATATCTCAGACATAGTTAACCCTGCGGGCGCCGACGCAGGCTGTACTTTAGTTATAGTGCTAAATGCGCGCTGAACAGATGTAGGGTTTTAAAACGATTAAATATGATGTTATCTAACAGCCAAAGCAAGTGAAGGTTTTAAAATTTTCCCCAACCGTTTACAGACTTTCTATTCAAAAGATAATGAGGAAATGAAAAGGAAAAATGTTCGAGCGAAGCTCGAACACATATAGTTTGAACACAGTTCAAACTTGGTTGAAGCGAAGCTCACAAATTTTTACATCCTGAACGAAGCGAAGCAAGTGAAGGTGTGAAAATTTTCCCTAACTGTTCCCAGACTTTTGATTCATAAGATAATGAAAAAGTGAAAATCAAGAATATTTGTAAAGCTCTAATATAGATTTTATGTTATTCACTAAAAGTGAATAGAAAATTTTTAAATATTTTAGGCAAATTTTTTAATTAGATAAGTTTTTTGCGATTATAAATAAATCAGTAGGTAAAGTATAATTATTATTTTTTCTCTAATTGAAATCAAAAGAAGTTCTACTGGTGGTGTGAATATACCCCATGAAGCGTGATCCGCTTCATTACTAGTTTTATCAAGCTTTTAATACTCAATAATCAAGCATCAATCAAAATCTTAATTGATTTTTAAGCATCAACAGACCTATAAAAGTGAAACGTTTTTAGAAAAATCAACATTGAAATTTTTACTCTTTTACATTCAACATACAAGTAATTAAAAGCCTTTAAGGATGTACAAAATAATTCAGCTAGCAGTATCAATTTTTGTTTTTATTACTTCTAAAGTGATTTCAGATCCAATACCCTTAGCTGCTCAAGCATCAGTAGTCATTGATGATGTAGCTTTTCACAAATTAGGAACTTATAGTGAGTATTACACATTTTTTGAAATATAAAATATTTTTGTTTAAATTAATAATTCATAGGAGGATTCTTAGATGATAGGACTGAATATCAGAAATCATATTTCTTTGTAAAACATGGATTAAAAGCTCCATGGTTAGAGTCGAGAGCCATATGCAAATCATACAATTTAGAATTGACAACAATAGAGACACTTGCTGAAGCTCAGGCAATTCTTAATTTGGCCAACCATGGTAACATTGTCAGTCACTTTACAAGTATTTTTACCTTTGTTGATGCAATGGCTCTAACTGTAAAATCAACTACTGATTGGTACTGGACAAAATTGGGAAACAAACTTTCATTTGCGTTACCATGGAAAACAGGCGAACCAAACAATAGTAACAATTTAAATGAAGTATGCCTTTCATTTAGCAGAGATGGATTTAATGATTCCCATGCAATGTTACTTCTTGTTCATTTTTGTGCCAAAAGAATAGACTTTATTGTTCCAAAAGCACTGTAAAATTCAAAATGAATAAATAATATTTATGACTAGAATATATTCTTTACATAAAGTGTTTTACAAGTTTTTTACTGTCCCTAACATAATAAACTAATGAATTTTGTATAATTTAATAATTAAATAATTTTTTTTTTAACTTTTAAACACTTTCAATTAAAAATTGAAAAGCGAAATTGTTAGTTTTATTTCATTCACATCAATAAATTTTCTTCGAATCTTTCAACTCTCAACTTCTATTTAGATCTACTGGTTAAATTTAAAAAAAAAAACTGTTTATTCTAATTAACCATTTGTTCTTATCTAGGTAGTATAGAGCTTTGAATTATTATTTTTTTGTAATGAAAAAAGCTTTAAATTATTTAAATTTAATTTTATTTTAAATTAGACATCAATGTTAAAACGTCCAAATTATGTATAATTTGGGTAATTAAATAAATAAAAACTACGACACTATTTTTCTGATAAGAAAAAATTAATTCTTTGACAAATAAATGATACTGCATTTGGACAAGTACCATCATTGAATCCGAAGTTTGCATTTAATGTGAGTTTACTAACTCCCAAACAAAACTGATTACCACTTGGATGTCCAGGATACCAATCGATTGGAATTGATATTTTTCTTCCAGTTTTTGTCCAATACCAGTCTGTGGCTGACCTTTCAGACAAAGTAATTCCATCTATCCAATTCCAGGAATAGCTTAATGGTCTTAAATTTGGATCAGCATCAAGCATACGAAGGAAAGAACGAGATTCTTGAAGAGTCTCTATTGTTGTCAATTCCATTTTATAAGCATTACAAATTGCTTGCGATTCGGCCCATGGTGCTTTAGCATATCTTGAGAGAAAGTAGGATTTTTGGTATTCAGTACCTTCATCTGTGAAGCCACCTAAAGATTCATTTTTTTTTTTTACTTTGGCAACATTATAAGTAACATTTTCCATACTTACGATATGTTCCCAATTTGATAAAAATAACATCTTCAACAACAACTGTTGGATTTACAGTTAATGGTGAAGTAATAACTCCATGATAATTTAAAATTAAGCAAACGAAAACTAAGAATGTTTTTGTCATTTTTAAATTAAAAATTATACGAGTAATGTTTAAACTGAAAACTTTGTAAAGGGAGACTCAGAATTTATATTCTGATTATTATCTTATAAGATTATCGCAAATCCGTTTTGCACCATGAAGATAAGTTCATATCTGAAATCCTTCTTAATCAAAATAAAATTTAGTGTCAAATTTATCAAAACAAATTACATGTAATATTCTGCAGTAAATGCAGTAGTTGTTACCCCGTAAAGCACAGATCGGCGCGCCGTAAAAATTTCCGTTTCATCGACGTGGCGGCGACCTGACGTCCGATAAAGTCCCATATTTTTACGAAATACGGCGATCCAGAAAATTTTCGACGTGACGGCGACGTAGCGGTGGCATTGTCCGGGTACTAATTGCACGTTTAATTACAAAAAAATTTAGGAATTTTACTTATAATGAAAAATATTAACTTTATTGTTGCGATAAGAAAAACTCTGTTCTTTGACATATAAATGATATAGTAGCATAACAATAGCCATCATTAAATTTAAAACTTTCAGTAACGATTTTTTTATTAACGCCTAAACAGAACTGATTACCACTTGGTTGTCCAGGATACCAATCAATCGGAAATGAAACTTTCTTTCCAGTTTTCGTCCAATACCAATCAGTGGGTGACTTATTAGTTAAAGAAACTCCATCCACCCAAATAAATTTTTCAGTTGTTGGTTTTAAAGTTATTTCATTATCGAGTAAACGAAGTAAAAAACGAGCTTCTTGAAGAGTTTCCATTGTAACTAACTCCATCTTATATGCATTGCAGATAGCTTGTGACTCAGCCCAAGGAGCTTCCGAATATCTTGATAGAAAATAAGATTTTTGATACTCAACACCTTCATCAGTGAAACCTCCTAAAAATTTAACTTTTCAAAATTTTGTAATATTGGAAGTAACTTTTAATACGCACGATATGTTCCTAATTTGATAAAAATTACATCTTCAACAATAACTGAATTAAGAGATAATGGCACAGTTACTATTCTATTAAACAGCATTATCAAGGAAATAAAAATTGAGAAATTTTTTGACATTTTAAATTGTAATTTACTCAAGCTACGTTATAATAAAACTGATGACTTACCAAAGAGCTTGTTTGAATTTATATAAAAATAAAAATGATAAAAACCAAAATAATAAATTTAAATAACAGTGAAATTAATAATCTTGGATTTCAATTTCTTATTAATTTTGTAGGTGTGACGAAAATAATTATAAGATTTCTGGAGAAACGATACGATGCAATGCATGCGGTTGTATTATCATCGTCTTCTCCGTAAAATGATTAGGAATGAAATCAATCATTTTAAGTAGGTTTTTAAGCCATATGGACATTCAATTAGTCTATATGTCTATTAGTCCAAATTGTTTGTATTTGTATAAGCAAAGTCATTGTTTTATTTCATAAATGTACCTATATAAAAAGATCGTTTCTTACTAAGTTAATCATTTAAAAAAAGAACTTCGATCATACATATTCTATAGAAATGCTTAAAATCGCGGTAATTTTAATTTCACATTTCATACTCATTAGTACTAATGTAGTTGAAGACCAATCTGTATCAATCCCTGATACTGCCACGACACTTGAAAATATTGCATTCATAAATCTTGGATCATATAGTAAGTTCAATTTAAAATTTCTAAAAAAATCCGAAAAATCAAATCTACAAATCTTTATAAATTTGTGTTTATTTAGGAGGATTCAATAATGATGGCGCTGAATATCAGAAAACGTATTTCATGGCAAGATTTTCTACAAATCGTTGGGCAGAAGCAAGATCATTTTGTAACTCATATAAAATGGAATTTCTTACACTAGAAACACAAGAAGAATCTCAAGCATTACTAAATTTTTTGTTTAGTAATACTTATTTAAGAACATTATCAACTATTCAGTTATGGGTAGATTCCATGACAGTAACGCTAAAATCAAAAACAGAGTGGTTTTGGACAAATACAGGAAATAAAATTTCATTTCCTATTCCATGGATTGGAACGGAACCAAATAATAATTCTGGTGCTGAACATTGCCTTTTTATTTTCAAACCTTCAATCAATGAAAAATTTGGTCTTGCTGATGGTGGATGTAACATAGATAGGTTTAGTCTATGTCAAAAAATTGACTTGATGATACCTTAATTTACTGTAACAAGATAACCTTAATAAAAATCGATTGAAGTGGATAACAAAATTCGTATAAAAACAATGGATATTGAATTGATTATTTATTAAGCTGTGAATTTGCAATAAAGATGTTTAAATCAACTTTTGTTCTTTTAATAATTTGTTTGTCAGCTAGTTCTGAAATCGGTTTTCAGTTTTCAGCCAGCACGAATTCAATAATAGAATTGTGCCAAAGATATAGATAATGTAAAGTAGGTGAATTTTTAATTTAGAATTAACATTTAGAATTGAACATGGTATGGTATGCATATGTACTTTTAATAAAATGTATATAAAGTTTCATTTTTAATCAGTTTTAAAACGTATTAATTAATTGAAAATAAAATAAATTCCTGTTAAGAAGTGAAACAATCTTTTTATCAATATTTTCTTCGAAAAAGTTTGCAAAATGATTAATTCTCCAGAATTCCATTTTTTCAGTAAAATGTTTGTAAACAAAGAGTTCTTATCGTTTCATGCATTTCAAAGCTTAACTATTAAGAATTTCAAAGAAATGTTGATTAACTGTTCCTTTTTAAAAAAAAAAAAAAATGTTATTTTTTATTTTGCTTTTCATAATAATTACAAATATATAAATTTATAAATATTAATTTTAAGAGTTCAAGCAGCAGCTTATTCATCTTAAATGTTGATTTTTGGTGAAGATTTTATTGCCTTTTTGATGCGTTGACATCGATGGATTTTTGTGTTGTTTTTGTCATAAAATGACGATTTGTGTTTTTTTTTTTGCCATAGATATGGCGAATGCTTTCTGCAAGCTCTGCACAATTACATTGACCTAGGGTATATCAATGTAATGTACCTAGCAAAATTTGTGTTTCGCGACGACACAAACCGAGCTGCCAGACTAGAAGCAGCGAAAAAACACCAGATCCGACTAGACTTTCCCTAGGATCGAACCCAGGTCGTTGACATAGGAGGCCGACACTCTAACCACTCGGCCACCGTGGCTTTTTCGCTGCCTTGATTAACTGTTCCATTTTCAGTAGAAATTTTTATCTCGTAGATTTCAAACCACGAATCTAACTTGCTGCTTCAGGATTACAATTTTATCCCATACTGTCTATGGTGGAAAGTCTGTGCCTGAAAATACCAATTTAACAGTGAAAACCGTATCTCATTTGGTGCTTACAGTCAAGAGAAATCGCAAAATTTCGTATTCTGTTATTTAGTTAGTTAGTTAGTTAGTTAGTTAGTTAGTTAGTTAGTTAGTTAGTTAGTTAGTTAATCGGAGCGATAACTCGACTCCAACTCAATATTAAGACTTCGGGTTTTTTGCGTCTGGTTGGAAACAGTCTATAGATTTGCTGTATAGTTTTTGGGGTCATGAGATGCTTCCAGTGAGGCACAGTGGACGAAAATGTGCAATTTTTGACCAAAATATGCAAAAATTTTTACATTTTCTTTAATATCTCAGACATAACTTAACCAAATGATTTCAAATTTTCGGTGTTAGATTAAGCATTATTTAAGGTATAATTCACACTATAATGACAAAAAAATTTTCATGCGCAGTGTAACAAAAAAGTTGAAAAATCGAAAAATTTTTCGTGTTTTGACACAAAATTGTTTCGTTCTCCTCAATATTAAGTCCAAATGGAATAATTCCAAAAACGTCTAGAGATATAGATGCACAAAATGTATATGCAAAGTTTCAGCTCATAAAAATGAAACCAATGAGTACTAGGTCAATTTGAATTTTTGCCTAAATATACCCTCTTAATGCGCATATTATGAAATTTTTTTAAAATATACAGTGTTCTAGGACCTAAAAACATCCAAATACATCGAATTCTATCAAAAAAACCCGAAACCATACTTTATCATATTCACACCAAATTTTCAATTTGGGTGAATATATTGCTTTTGTATAAAACTGAAAACCACATTTTCTAACTTGCTGCTTCAGGATTACAATTTTATCCCATACTGTCTATGGTGGAAAGTCTGTGCCTGAAAATACCAATCTAACAGTGAAAACCGCATCTCATTTGGTGCTTCCAGTCAAGAGAAATCGCAAAAAAACGCATTCTGTCATTTAGCAAGTTAGCAAGTTAACAAGTTAGCAAGTTAGCAAGTTAGCAAGTTAGCAAGTTAGTTTCCGCGATAACTCAATTTTAACGAAACGTTAAGACTTCGGGTTTTGCATTTGATTAATATTGGCCCAAGGAAAACCGGTATAGTTTTTGGAGTCATGAGCTGCTTCCAGTGAGGCACAATGGACGAAAATGTGCCATTTTTGACCAAAATATGCAAAAAATTTTACATTTTCTTTAATATCTCAGACATAAGTTAACCCTGCGGGGCGCCGACGCAGGCTGTACTTTAGTTATAGTGCTAAATGCGCGCTGAACAGATGTAGGGTTTTAAAACGATTAAATATGATGTTATCTAACAGCCAAAGCAAGTGAAGGTTTTAAAATTTTCCCCAACCGTTTACAGACTTTCTATTCAAAAGATAATGAGGAAATGAAAAGGAAAAATGTTCGAGCGAAGCTCGAACACATATAGTTTGAACACAGTTCAAACTTGGTTGAGCGAAGCTCACAAATTTTTACATCCTGAACGAAGCGAAGCAAGTGAAGGTGTGAAAATTTTCCCTAACTGTTCCCAGACTTTTGATTCATAAGATAATGAAAAAGTGAAAATCAAGAATATTTGTAAAGCTCTAATATAGATTTTATGTTATTCACTAAAAGTGAATAGAAAATTTTTTAAATATTTTAGGCAAATTTTTTAATTAGATAAGTTTTTTTGCGATTATAAATAAATCAGTAGGTAAAGTATAATTATTTTTTTCTCTAATTGAAATCAAAAGAAGTTCTACTGGTGGTGTGAATATACCCCATGAAGCGTGATCCGCTTCATTACTAGTTTTATCAAGCTTTTAATACTCAATAATCAAGCATCAATCAAAATCTTAATTGATTTTTAAGCATCAACAGACCTATAAAAAGTGAAACGTTTTTAGAAAAATCAACATTGAAATTTTTACTCTTTTACATTCAACATACAAGTAATTAAAAGCCTTTAAGGATGTACAAAATAATTCAGCTAGCAGTATCAATTTTTGTTTTTATTACTTCTAAAGTGATTTCAGATCCAATACCCTTAGCTGCTCAAGCATCAGTAGTCATTGATGATGTAGCTTTTCACAAATTAGGAACTTATAGTGAGTATTACACATTTTTTGAAATATAAAATATTTTTGTTTAAATTAATAATTCATAGGAGGATTCTTAGATGATAGGACTGAATATCAGAAATCATATTTCTTTGTAAAACATGGATTAAAAGCTCCATGGTTAGAGTCGAGAGCCATATGCAAATCATACAATTTAGAATTGACAACAATAGAGACACTTGCTGAAGCTCAGGCAATTCTTAATTTGGCCAACCATGGTAACATTGTCAGTCACTTTACAAGTATTTTTACCTTTGTTGATGCAATGGCTCTAACTGTAAAATCAACTACTGATTGGTACTGGACAAAATTGGGAAACAAACTTTCATTTGCGTTACCATGGAAAACAGGCGAACCAAACAATAGTAACAATTTAAATGAAGTATGCCTTTCATTTAGCAGAGATGGATTTAATGATTCCCCATGCAATGTTACTTCTTGTTCATTTTTGTGCCAAAGAATAGACTTTATTGTTCCAAAAGCACTGTAAAATTCAAAATGAATAAATAATATTTATGACTAGAATATATTCTTTACATAAAGTGTTTTACAAGTTTTTTACTGTCCCTAACATAATAAACTAATGAATTTTGTATAATTTAATAATTAAATAATAATTTTTTTTTAACTTTTAAACACTTTCAATTAAAAATTGAAAAGCGAAATTGTTAGTTTTATTTCATTCACATCAATAAATTTTCTTCGAATCTTTCAACTCTCAACTTCTATTTAGATCTACTGGTTAAATTTAAAAAAAAAACTGTTTATTCTAATTAACCATTTGTTCTTATCTAGGTAGTATAGAGCTTTGAATTATTATTTTTTTTGTAATGAAAAAAGCTTTAAATTATTTAAATTTAATTTTATTTTAAATTAGACATCAATGTTAAAACGTCCAAATTATGTATAATTTGGGTAATTAAATAAATAAAAACTACGACACTATTTTTCTGATAAGAAAAAATTAATTCTTTGACAAATAAATGATACTGCATTTGGACAAGTACCATCATTGAATCCGAAGTTTGCATTTAATGTGAGTTTACTAACTCCCAAACAAAACTGATTACCACTTGGATGTCCAGGATACCAATCGATTGGAATTGATATTTTTCTTCCAGTTTTTGTCCAATACCAGTCTGTGGCTGACCTTTCAGACAAAGTAATTCCATCTATCCAATTCCAGGAATAGCTTAATGGTCTTAAATTTGGATCAGCATCAAGCATACGAAGGAAAGAACGAGATTCTTGAAGAGTCTCTATTGTTGTCAATTCCATTTTATAAGCATTACAAATTGCTTGCGATTCGGCCCATGGTGCTTTAGCATATCTTGAGAGAAAGTAGGATTTTTGGTATTCAGTACCTTCATCTGTGAAGCCACCTAAAGATTCAATTTTTTTTTTACTTTGGCAATATTATAAGTAAAATTTTCCATACTTACGATATGTTCCCAATTTGATAAAAATAACATCTTCAACAACAACTGTTGGATTTACAGTTAATGGTGAAGTAATAACTCCATGATAATTTAAAATTAAGCAAACGAAAACTAAGAATGTTTTTGTCATTTTTAAATTAAAAATTATACGAGTAATGTTTAAACTGAAAACTTTGTAAAGGGAGACTCAGAATTTATATTCTGATTATTATCTTATAAGATTATCGCAAATCCGTTTTGCACCATGAAGATAAGTTCATATCTGAAATCCTTCTTAATCAAAATAAAATTTAGTGTCAAATTTATCAAAACAAATTACATGTAATATTCTGCAGTAAATGCAGTAGTTGTTACCCCGTAAAGCACAGATCGGCGCGCCGTAAAAATTTCCGTTTCATCGACGTGGCGGCGACCTGACGTCCGATAAAGTCCCATATTTTTACGAAATACGGCGATCCAGAAAATTTTCGACGTGACGGCGACGTAGCGGTGGCATTGTCCGGGTACTAATTGCACGTTTAATTACAAAAAAAAATTTAGGAATTTTACTTATAATGAAAAATATTAACTTTATTGTTGCGATAAGAAAAACTCTGTTCTTTGACATATAAATGATATAGTAGCATAACAATAGCCATCATTAAATTTAAAACTTTCAGTAACGATTTTTTTATTAACGCCTAAACAGAACTGATTACCACTTGGTTGTCCAGGATACCAATCAATCGGAAATGAAACTTTCTTTCCAGTTTTCGTCCAATACCAATCAGTGGGTGACTTATTAGTTAAAGAAACTCCATCCACCCAAATAAATTTTTTCAGTTGTTGGTTTTAAAGTTATTTCATTATCGAGTAAACGAAGTAAAAAACGAGCTTCTTGAAGAGTTTCCATTGTAACTAACTCCATCTTATATGCATTGCAGATAGCTTGTGACTCAGCCCAAGGAGCTTCCGAATATCTTGATAGAAAATAAGATTTTTGATACTCAACACCTTCATCAGTGAAACCTCCTAAAAATTTAACTTTTCAAAATTTTGTAATATTGGAAGTAACTTTTAATACGCACGATATGTTCCTAATTTGATAAAAATTACATCTTCAACAATAACTGAATTAAGAGATAATGGCACAGTTACTATTCTATTAAACAGCATTATCAAGGAAATAAAAATTGAGAAATTTTTTGACATTTTAAATTGTAATTTACTCAAGCTACGTTATAATAAAACTGATGACTTACCAAAGAGCTTGTTTGAATTTATATAAAAATAAAAATGATAAAAACCAAAATAATAAATTTAAATAACAGTGAAATTAATAATCTTGGATTTCAATTTCTTATTAATTTTGTAGGTGTGACGAAAATAATTATAAGATTTCTGGAGAAACGATACGATGCAATGCATGCGGTTGTATTATCATCGTCTTCTCCGTAAAATGATTAGGAATGAAATCAATCATTTTAAGTAGGTTTTTAAGCCATATGGACATTCAATTAGTCTATATGTCTATTAGTCCAAATTGTTTGTATTTGTATAAGCAAAGTCATTGTTTTATTTCATAAATGTACCTATATAAAAAGATCGTTTCTTACTAAGTTAATCATTTAAAAAAAGAACTTCGATCATACATATTCTATAGAAATGCTTAAAATCGCGGTAATTTTAATTTCACATTTCATACTCATTAGTACTAATGTAGTTGAAGACCAATCTGTATCAATCCCTGATACTGCCACGACACTTGAAAATATTGCATTCATAAATCTTGGATCATATAGTAAGTTCAATTTAAAATTTCTAAAAAATCCGAAAAATCAAATCTACAAATCTTTATAAATTTGTGTTTATTTAGGAGGATTCAATAATGATGGCGCTGAATATCAGAAAACGTATTTCATGGCAAGATTTTCTACAAATCGTTGGGCAGAAGCAAGATCATTTTGTAACTCATATAAAATGGAATTTCTTACACTAGAAACACAAGAAGAATCTCAAGCATTACTAAATTTTTTGTTTAGTAATACTTATTTAAGAACATTATCAACTATTCAGTTATGGGTAGATTCCATGACAGTAACGCTAAAATCAAAAACAGAGTGGTTTTGGACAAATACAGGAAATAAAATTTCATTTCCTATTCCATGGATTGGAACGGAACCAAATAATAATTCTGGTGCTGAACATTGCCTTTTTATTTTCAAACCTTCAATCAATGAAAAATTTGGTCTTGCTGATGGTGGATGTAACATAGATAGGTTTAGTCTATGTCAAAAAATTGACTTGATGATACCTTAATTTACTGTAACAAGATAACCTTAATAAAAATCGATTGAAGTGGATAACAAAATTCGTATAAAAACAATGGATATTGAATTGATTATTTATTAAGCTGTGAATTTGCAATAAAGATGTTTAAATCAACTTTTGTTCTTTTAATAATTTGTTTGTCAGCTAGTTCTGAAATCGGTTTTCAGTTTTCAGCCAGCACGAATTCAATAATAGAATTGTGCCAAAGATATAGATAATGTAAAGTAGGTGAATTTTTAATTTAGAATTAACATTTAGAATTGAACATGGTATGGTATGCATATGTACTTTTAATAAAATGTATATAAAGTTTCATTTTTAATCAGTTTTAAAACGTATTAATTAATTGAAAATAAAATAAATTCCTGTTAAGAAGTGAAACAATCTTTTTATCAATATTTTCTTCGAAAAAGTTTGCAAAATGATTAATTCTCCAGAATTCCATTTTTTCAGTAAAATGTTTGTAAACAAAGAGTTCTTATCGTTTCATGCATTTCAAAGCTTAACTATTAAGAATTTCAAAGAAATGTTGATTAACTGTTCCTTTTTAAAAAAAAAAAAAAATGTTATTTTTTATTTTGCTTTTCATAATAATTACAAATATATAAATTTATAAATATTAATTTTAAGAGTTCAAGCAGCAGCTTATTCATCTTAAATGTTGATTTTTGGTGAAGATTTTATTGCCTTTTTGATGCGTTGACATCGATGGATTTTTGTGTTGTTTTTGTCATAAAATGACGATTTGTGTTTTTGCCATAGATATGGCGAATGCTTTCTGCAAGCTCTGCACAATTACATTGACCTAGGGTATATCAATGTAATGTACCTAGCAAAATTTGTGTTTCGCGACGACACAAACCGAGCTGCCAGACTAGAAGCAGCGAAAAAACACCAGATCCGACTAGACTTTCCCTAGGATCGAACCCAGGTCGTTGACATAGGAGGCCGACACTCTAACCACTCGGCCACCGTGGCTTTTTCGCTGCCTTGATTAACTGTTCCATTTTCAGTAGAAATTTTTATCTCGTAGATTTCAAACCACGAATCTAACTTGCTGCTTCAGGATTACAATTTTATCCCATACTGTCTATGGTGGAAAGTCTGTGCCTGAAAATACCAATTTAACAGTGAAAACCGTATCTCATTTGGTGCTTACAGTCAAGAGAAATCGCAAAATTTCGTATTCTGTTATTTAGTTAGTTAGTTAGTTAGTTAGTTAGTTAGTTAGTTAGTTAGTTAGTTAGTTAGTTAGTTAGTTAATCGGAGCGATAACTCGACTCCAACTCAATATTAAGACTTCGGGTTTTTTGCGTCTGGTTGGAAACAGTCTATAGATTTGCTGTATAGTTTTTGGGGTCATGAGATGCTTCCAGTGAGGCACAGTGGACGAAAATGTGCCATTTTTGACCAAAATATGCAAAAATTTTTACATTTTCTTTAATATCTCAGACATAACTTAACCAAATGATTTGAAATTTTCGGTATTAGATTAAGCATTATTTAAGGTATAATTCACACTATAATGACAAAAAAATTTTCATGCGCAGTGTAACAAAAAAGTTGAAAAACCGAAAAATTTTTCGTTTTTTGACACAAAATTGTCTCGTTCTCCTCAATATTAAGTCCAAATGGAATAATTCCAAAAACGTCTACAGATATAGATGCACAGAATGTATATGCAAAGTTTCAGCTCATAAAATTAAAACCTATGAGTACTAAGTCAATTTGAATTTTTGTCTAAATATACCCCCTTAATCCGCATATCATGAAATTTTTTTAGCATATTCATTGTTCTAGGACCTAGAAACATCCAAATACATCGAATTCTATCAAAAAACCCGAAACCTTACTTTATCATATTCACACCAAATTTTCAATTTGGGTGAATATGTTGCTTTTGTATAAAACTGAAAACCACATTTTCTAACTTTAATTACAATTACAATTTTATCCCATACTGTCTATGGTGGAAAGTCTGTGCCTGAAAATACCAATTTAACAGTGAAAACCGTATCTCATTTGGTGCTTACAGTCAAGAGAAATCGCAAAATTTCGTATTCTGTTATTTAGTTAGTTAGTTAGTTAGTTAGTTAGTTAGTTAGTTAGTTAGTTAGTTAATCGGAGCGATAACTCGACTCCAACTCAATATTAAGACTTCGGGTTTTTTGCGTCTGGTTGGAAACAGTCTATAGATTTGCTGTATAGTTTTTGGGGTCATGAGATGCTTCCAGTGAGGCACAGTGGACGAAAATGTGCAATTTTTGACCAAAATATGCAAAAATTTTTACATTTTCTTTAATATCTCAGACATAACTTAACCAAATGATTTCAAATTTTCGGTGTTAGATTAAGCATTATTTAAGGTATAATTCACACTATAATGACAAAAAAATTTTCATGCGCAGTGTAACAAAAAGTTGAAAAATCGAAAAATTTTTCGTGTTTTGACACAAAATTGTTTCGTTCTCCTCAATATTAAGTCCAAATGGAATAATTCCAAAAACGTCTAGAGATATAGATGCACAAAATGTATATGCAAAGTTTCAGCTCATAAAAATGAAACCAATGAGTACTAGGTCAATTTGAATTTTTGCCTAAATATACCCTCTTAATGCGCATATTATGAAATTTTTTAAAATATACAGTGTTCTAGGACCTAAAAACATCCAAATACATCGAATTCTATCAAAAAACCCGAAACCATACTTTATCATATTCACACCAAATTTTCAATTTGGGTGAATATATTGCTTTTGTATAAAACTGAAAACCACATTTTCTAACTTGCTGCTTCAGGATTACAATTTTATCCCATACTGTCTATGGTGGAAAGTCTGTGCCTGAAAATACCAATCTAACAGTGAAAACCGCATCTCATTTGGTGCTTCCAGTCAAGAGAAATCGCAAAAAAACGCATTCTGTCATTTAGCAAGTTAGCAAGTTAACAAGTTAGCAAGTTAGCAAGTTAGCAAGTTAGCAAGTTAGTTTCCGCGATAACTCAATTTTAACGAAACGTTAAGACTTCGGGTTTTTTGCATTTGATTAATATTGGCCCAAGGAAAACCGGTATAGTTTTTGGAGTCATGAGCTGCTTCCAGTGAGGCACAATGGACGAAAATGTGCCATTTTTGACCAAAATATGCAAAAAATTTTACATTTTCTTTAATATCTCAGACATAAGTTAACCCTGCGGGGCGCCGACGCAGGCTGTACTTTAGTTATAGTGCTAAATGCGCGCTGAACAGATGTAGGGTTTTAAAACGATTAAATATGATGTTATCTAACAGCCAAAGCAAGTGAAGGTTTTAAAATTTTCCCCAACCATTTACAGACTTTCTATTCAAAAGATAATGAGGAAATGAAAAGGAAAAATGTTCGAGCGAAGCTCGAACACATATAGTTTGAACACAGTTCAAACTTGGTTGAGCGAAGCTCACAAATTTTACATCCTGAACGAAGCGAAGCAAGTGAAGGTGTGAAAAATTTTCCTAACTGTTCCCAGACTTTTTGATTCATAAGATAATGAAAAAGTGAAAATCAAGAATATTTGTAAAGCTCTAATATAGATTTTATGTTATTCACTAAAAGTGAATAGAAAATTTTTTAAATATTTTAGGCAAATTTTTTAATTAGATAAGTTTTTTTGCGATTATAAATAAATCAGTAGGTAAAGTATAATTATTTTTTTCTCTAATTGAAATCAAAAGAAGTTCTACTGGTGGTGTGAATATACCCCATGAAGCGTGATCCGCTTCATTACTAGTTTTATCAAGCTTTTAATACTCAATAATCAAGCATCAATCAAAATCTTAATTGATTTTTAAGCATCAACAGACCTATAAAAAGTGAAACGTTTTTAGAAAAATCAACATTGAAATTTTTACTCTTTTACATTCAACATACAAGTAATTAAAAGCCTTTAAGGATGTACAAAATAATTCAGCTAGCAGTATCAATTTTTGTTTTTATTACTTCTAAAGTGATTTCAGATCCAATACCCTTAGCTGCTCAAGCATCAGTAGTCATTGATGATGTAGCTTTTCACAAATTAGGAACTTATAGTGAGTATTACACATTTTTTGAAATATAAAATATTTTTGTTTAAATTAATAATTCATAGGAGGATTCTTAGATGATAGGACTGAATATCAGAAATCATATTTCTTTGTAAAACATGGATTAAAAGCTCCATGGTTAGAGTCGAGAGCCATATGCAAATCATACAATTTAGAATTGACAACAATAGAGACACTTGCTGAAGCTCAGGCAATTCTTAATTTGGCCAACCATGGTAACATTGTCAGTCACTTTACAAGTATTTTTACCTTTGTTGATGCAATGGCTCTAACTGTAAAATCAACTACTGATTGGTACTGGACAAAATTGGGAAACAAACTTTCATTTGCGTTACCATGGAAAACAGGCGAACCAAACAATAGTAACAATTTAAATGAAGTATGCCTTTCATTTAGCAGAGATGGATTTAATGATTCCCCATGCAATGTTACTTCTTGTTCATTTTTGTGCCAAAGAATAGACTTTATTGTTCCAAAAGCACTGTAAAATTCAAAATGAATAAATAATATTTATGACTAGAATATATTCTTTACATAAAGTGTTTTACAAGTTTTTTACTGTCCCTAACATAATAAACTAATGAATTTTGTATAATTTAATAATTAAATAATAATTTTTTTTTAACTTTTAAACACTTTCAATTAAAAATTGAAAAGCGAAATTGTTAGTTTTATTTCATTCACATCAATAAATTTTCTTCGAATCTTTCAACTCTCAACTTCTATTTAGATCTACTGGTTAAATTTAAAAAAAAAACTGTTTATTCTAATTAACCATTTGTTCTTATCTAGGTAGTATAGAGCTTTGAATTATTATTTTTTTTGTAATGAAAAAAGCTTTAAATTATTTAAATTTAATTTTATTTTAAATTAGACATCAATGTTAAAACGTCCAAATTATGTATAATTTGGGTAATTAAATAAATAAAAACTACGACACTATTTTTCTGATAAGAAAAAATTAATTCTTTGACAAATAAATGATACTGCATTTGGACAAGTACCATCATTGAATCCGAAGTTTGCATTTAATGTGAGTTTACTAACTCCCAAACAAAACTGATTACCACTTGGATGTCCAGGATACCAATCGATTGGAATTGATATTTTTCTTCCAGTTTTTGTCCAATACCAGTCTGTGGCTGACCTTTCAGACAAAGTAATTCCATCTATCCAATTCCAGGAATAGCTTAATGGTCTTAAATTTGGATCAGCATCAAGCATACGAAGGAAAGAACGAGATTCTTGAAGAGTCTCTATTGTTGTCAATTCCATTTTATAAGCATTACAAATTGCTTGCGATTCGGCCCATGGTGCTTTAGCATATCTTGAGAGAAAGTAGGATTTTTGGTATTCAGTACCTTCATCTGTGAAGCCACCTAAAGATTCATTTTTTTTTTTTTTTTACTTTGGCAACATTATAAGTAACATTTTCCATACTTACGATATGTTCCCAATTTGATAAAAATAACATCTTCAACAACAACTGTTGGATTTACAGTTAATGGTGAAGTAATAACTCCATGATAATTTAAAATTAAGCAAACGAAAACTAAGAATGTTTTTGTCATTTTTAAATTAAAAATTATACGAGTAATGTTTAAACTGAAAACTTTGTAAAGGGAGACTCAGAATTTATATTCTGATTATTATCTTATAAGATTATCGCAAATCCGTTTTGCACCATGAAGATAAGTTCATATCTGAAATCCTTCTTAATCAAAATAAAATTTAGTGTCAAATTTATCAAAACAAATTACATGTAATATTCTGCAGTAAATGCAGTAGTTGTTACCCCGTAAAGCACAGATCGGCGCGCCGTAAAAATTTCCGTTTCATCGACGTGGCGGCGACCTGACGTCCGATAAAGTCCCATATTTTTACGAAATACGGCGATCCAGAAAATTTTCGACGTGACGGCGACGTAGCGGTGGCATTGTCCGGGTACTAATTGCACGTTTAATTACAAAAAAAATTTAGGAATTTTACTTATAATGAAAAATATTAACTTTATTGTTGCGATAAGAAAAACTCTGTTCTTTGACATATAAATGATATAGTAGCATAACAATAGCCATCATTAAATTTAAAACTTTCAGTAACGATTTTTTTATTAACGCCTAAACAGAACTGATTACCACTTGGTTGTCCAGGATACCAATCAATCGGAAATGAAACTTTCTTTCCAGTTTTCGTCCAATACCAATCAGTGGGTGACTTATTAGTTAAAGAAACTCCATCCACCCAAATAAATTTTTCAGTTGTTGGTTTTAAAGTTATTTCATTATCGAGTAAACGAAGTAAAAAACGAGCTTCTTGAAGAGTTTCCATTGTAACTAACTCCATCTTATATGCATTGCAGATAGCTTGTGACTCAGCCCAAGGAGCTTCCGAATATCTTGATAGAAAATAAGATTTTTGATACTCAACACCTTCATCAGTGAAACCTCCTAAAAATTTAACTTTTCAAAATTTTGTAATATTGGAAGTAACTTTTAATACGCACGATATGTTCCTAATTTGATAAAAATTACATCTTCAACAATAACTGAATTAAGAGATAATGGCACAGTTACTATTCTATTAAACAGCATTATCAAGGAAATAAAAATTGAGAAATTTTTTGACATTTTAAATTGTAATTTACTCAAGCTACGTTATAATAAAACTGATGACTTACCAAAGAGCTTGTTTGAATTTATATAAAAATAAAAATGATAAAAACCAAAATAATAAATTTAAATAACAGTGAAATTAATAATCTTGGATTTCAATTTCTTATTAATTTTGTAGGTGTGACGAAAATAATTATAAGATTTCTGGAGAAACGATACGATGCAATGCATGCGGTTGTATTATCATCGTCTTCTCCGTAAAATGATTAGGAATGAAATCAATCATTTTAAGTAGGTTTTTAAGCCATATGGACATTCAATTAGTCTATATGTCTATTAGTCCAAATTGTTTGTATTTGTATAAGCAAAGTCATTGTTTTATTTCATAAATGTACCTATATAAAAAGATCGTTTCTTACTAAGTTAATCATTTAAAAAAAGAACTTCGATCATACATATTCTATAGAAATGCTTAAAATCGCGGTAATTTTAATTTCACATTTCATACTCATTAGTACTAATGTAGTTGAAGACCAATCTGTATCAATCCCTGATACTGCCACGACACTTGAAAATATTGCATTCATAAATCTTGGATCATATAGTAAAGTTCAATTTAAAATTTCTAAAAAATCCGAAAAATCAAATCTACAAATCTTTATAAATTTGTGTTTATTTAGGAGGATTCAATAATGATGGCGCTGAATATCAGAAAACGTATTTCATGGCAAGATTTTCTACAAATCGTTGGGCAGAAGCAAGATCATTTTGTAACTCATATAAAATGGAATTTCTTACACTAGAAACACAAGAAGAATCTCAAGCATTACTAAATTTTTTGTTTAGTAATACTTATTTAAGAACATTATCAACTATTCAGTTATGGGTAGATTCCATGACAGTAACGCTAAAATCAAAAACAGAGTGGTTTTGGACAAATACAGGAAATAAAATTTCATTTCCTATTCCATGGATTGGAACGGAACCAAATAATAATTCTGGTGCTGAACATTGCCTTTTTATTTTCAAACCTTCAATCAATGAAAAATTTGGTCTTGCTGATGGTGGATGTAACATAGATAGGTTTAGTCTATGTCAAAAAAATTGACTTGATGATACCTTAATTTACTGTAACAAGATAACCTTAATAAAAATCGATTGAAGTGGATAACAAAATTCGTATAAAAACAATGGATATTGAATTGATTATTTATTAAGCTGTGAATTTGCAATAAAGATGTTTAAATCAACTTTTGTTCTTTTAATAATTTGTTTGTCAGCTAGTTCTGAAATCGGTTTTCAGTTTTTCAGCCAGCACGAATTCAATAATAGAATTGTGCCAAAGATATAGATAATGTAAAGTAGGTGAATTTTTAATTTAGAATTAACATTTAGAATTGAACATGGTATGGTATGCATATGTACTTTTAATAAAATGTATATAAAGTTTCATTTTTAATCAGTTTTAAAACGTATTAATTAATTGAAAATAAAATAAATTCCTGTTAAGAAGTGAAACAATCTTTTTATCAATATTTTCTTCGAAAAAGTTTGCAAAATGATTAATTCTCCAGAATTCCATTTTTTCAGTAAAATGTTTGTAAACAAAGAGTTCTTATCGTTTCATGCATTTCAAAGCTTAACTATTAAGAATTTCAAAGAAATGTTGATTAACTGTTCCTTTTTAAAAAAAAAAAAAAAATGTTATTTTTTATTTTGCTTTTCATAATAATTACAAATATATAAATTTATAAATATTAATTTTAAGAGTTCAAGCAGCAGCTTATTCATCTTAAATGTTGATTTTTGGTGAAGATTTTATTGCCTTTTTGATGCGTTGACATCGATGGATTTTTGTGTTGTTTTTGTCATAAAATGACGATTTGTGTTTTTTTTTGCCATAGATATGGCGAATGCTTTCTGCAAGCTCTGCACAATTACATTGACCTAGGGTATATCAATGTAATGTACCTAGCAAAATTTGTGTTTCGCGACGACACAAACCGAGCTGCCAGACTAGAAGCAGCGAAAAAACACCAGATCCGACTAGACTTTCCCTAGGATCGAACCCAGGTCGTTGACATAGGAGGCCGACACTCTAACCACTCGGCCACCGTGGCTTTTTCGCTGCCTTGATTAACTGTTCCATTTTCAGTAGAAATTTTTATCTCGTAGATTTCAAACCACGAATCTAACTTGCTGCTTCAGGATTACAATTTTATCCCATACTGTCTATGGTGGAAAGTCTGTGCCTGAAAATACCAATTTAACAGTGAAAACCGTATCTCATTTGGTGCTTACAGTCAAGAGAAATCGCAAAATTTCGTATTCTGTTATTTAGTTAGTTAGTTAGTTAGTTAGTTAGTTAGTTAGTTAGTTAGTTAGTTAGTTAGTTAGTTAGTTAGTTAATCGGAGCGATAACTCGACTCCAACTCAATATTAAGACTTCGGGTTTTTTGCGTCTGGTTGGAAACAGTCTATAGATTTGCTGTATAGTTTTTGGGGTCATGAGATGCTTCCAGTGAGGCACAGTGGACGAAAATGTGCCATTTTTGACCAAAATATGCAAAAATTTTTACATTTTCTTTAATATCTCAGACATAACTTAACCAAATGATTTGAAATTTTCGGTATTAGATTAAGCATTATTTAAGGTATAATTCACACTATAATGACAAAAAAATTTTCATGCGCAGTGTAACAAAAAAGTTGAAAAACCGAAAAATTTTTCGTTTTTTGACACAAAATTGTCTCGTTCTCCTCAATATTAAGTCCAAATGGAATAATTCCAAAAACGTCTACAGATATAGATGCACAGAATGTATATGCAAAGTTTCAGCTCATAAAATTAAAACCTATGAGTACTAAGTCAATTTGAATTTTTGTCTAAATATACCCCTTAATCCGCATATCATGAAATTTTTTTAGCATATTCATTGTTCTAGGACCTAGAAACATCCAAATACATCGAATTCTATCAAAAAACCCGAAACCTTACTTTATCATATTCACACCAAATTTTCAATTTGGGTGAATATGTTGCTTTTGTATAAAACTGAAAACCACATTTTCTAACTTTAATTACAATTACAATTTTATCCCATACTGTCTATGGTGGAAAGTCTGTGCCTGAAAATACCAATTTAACAGTGAAAACCGTATCTCATTTGGTGCTTACAGTCAAGAGAAATCGCAAAATTTCGTATTCTGTTATTTAGTTAGTTAGTTAGTTAGTTAGTTAGTTAGTTAGTTAGTTAGTTAGTTAGTTAGTTAATCGGAGCGATAACTCGACTCCAACTCAATATTAAGACTTCGGGTTTTTTGCGTCTGGTTGGAAACAGTCTATAGATTTGCTGTATAGTTTTTGGGGTCATGAGATGCTTCCAGTGAGGCACAGTGGACGAAAATGTGCAATTTTTGACCAAAATATGCAAAAATTTTTACATTTTCTTTAATATCTCAGACATAACTTAACCAAATGATTTCAAATTTTCGGTGTTAGATTAAGCATTATTTAAGGTATAATTCACACTATAATGACAAAAAAATTTTCATGCGCAGTGTAACAAAAAAGTTGAAAAATCGAAAAATTTTTCGTGTTTTGACACAAAATTGTTTCGTTCTCCTCAATATTAAGTCCAAATGGAATAATTCCAAAAACGTCTAGAGATATAGATGCACAAAATGTATATGCAAAGTTTCAGCTCATAAAAATGAAACCAATGAGTACTAGGTCAATTTGAATTTTTGCCTAAATATACCCTCTTAATGCGCATATTATGAAATTTTTTTAAAATATACAGTGTTCTAGGACCTAAAAACATCCAAATACATCGAATTCTATCAAAAAAACCCGAAACCATACTTTATCATATTCACACCAAATTTTCAATTTGGGTGAATATATTGCTTTTGTATAAAACTGAAAACCACATTTTCTAACTTGCTGCTTCAGGATTACAATTTTATCCCATACTGTCTATGGTGGAAAGTCTGTGCCTGAAAATACCAATCTAACAGTGAAAACCGCATCTCATTTGGTGCTTCCAGTCAAGAGAAATCGCAAAAAAACGCATTCTGTCATTTAGCAAGTTAGCAAGTTAACAAGTTAGCAAGTTAGCAAGTTAGCAAGTTAGCAAGTTAGTTTCCGCGATAACTCAATTTTAACGAAACGTTAAGACTTCGGGTTTTTTGCATTTGATTAATATTGGCCCAAGGAAAACCGGTATAGTTTTTGGAGTCATGAGCTGCTTCCAGTGAGGCACAATGGACGAAAATGTGCCATTTTTGACCAAAATATGCAAAAAATTTTACATTTTCTTTAATATCTCAGACATAAGTTAACCCTGCGGGGCGCCGACGCAGGCTGTACTTTAGTTATAGTGCTAAATGCGCGCTGAACAGATGTAGGGTTTTAAAACGATTAAATATGATGTTATCTAACAGCCAAAGCAAGTGAAGGTTTTAAAATTTTCCCCAACCATTTACAGACTTTCTATTCAAAAGATAATGAGGAAATGAAAAGGAAAAATGTTCGAGCGAAGCTCGAACACATATAGTTTGAACACAGTTCAAACTTGGTTGAGCGAAGCTCACAAATTTTTACATCCTGAACGAAGCGAAGCAAGTGAAGGTGTGAAAATTTTCCCTAACTGTTCCCAGACTTTTGATTCATAAGATAATGAAAAAGTGAAAATCAAGAATATTTGTAAAGCTCTAATATAGATTTTATGTTATTCACTAAAAGTGAATAGAAAATTTTTTAAATATTTTAGGCAAATTTTTTAATTAGATAAGTTTTTTTGCGATTATAAATAAATCAGTAGGTAAAGTATAATTATTTTTTTCTCTAATTGAAATCAAAAGAAGTTCTACTGGTGGTGTGAATATACCCCATGAAGCGTGATCCGCTTCATTACTAGTTTTATCAAGCTTTTAATACTCAATAATCAAGCATCAATCAAAATCTTAATTGATTTTTAAGCATCAACAGACCTATAAAAAGTGAAACGTTTTTAGAAAAATCAACATTGAAATTTTTACTCTTTTACATTCAACATACAAGTAATTAAAAGCCTTTAAGGATGTACAAAATAATTCAGCTAGCAGTATCAATTTTTGTTTTTATTACTTCTAAAGTGATTTCAGATCCAATACCCTTAGCTGCTCAAGCATCAGTAGTCATTGATGATGTAGCTTTTCACAAATTAGGAACTTATAGTGAGTATTACACATTTTTTGAAATATAAAATATTTTTGTTTAAATTAATAATTCATAGGAGGATTCTTAGATGATAGGACTGAATATCAGAAATCATATTTCTTTGTAAAACATGGATTAAAAGCTCCATGGTTAGAGTCGAGAGCCATATGCAAATCATACAATTTAGAATTGACAACAATAGAGACACTTGCTGAAGCTCAGGCAATTCTTAATTTGGCCAACCATGGTAACATTGTCAGTCACTTTACAAGTATTTTTACCTTTGTTGATGCAATGGCTCTAACTGTAAAATCAACTACTGATTGGTACTGGACAAAATTGAAACAAACTTTCATTTGCGTTACCATGGAAAACAGGCGAACCAAACAATAGTAACAATTTAAATGAAGTATGCCTTTCATTTAGCAGAGATGGATTTAATGATTCCCCATGCAATGTTACTTCTTGTTCATTTTTGTGCCAAAGAATAGACTTTATTGTTCCAAAAGCACTGTAAAATTCAAAATGAATAAATAATATTTATGACTAGAATATATTCTTTACATAAAGTGTTTTACAAGTTTTTTACTGTCCCTAACATAATAAACTAATGAATTTTGTATAATTTAATAATTAAATAATAATTTTTTTTTAACTTTTAAACACTTTCAATTAAAAATTGAAAAGCGAAATTGTTAGTTTTATTTCATTCACATCAATAAATTTTCTTCGAATCTTTCAACTCTCAACTTCTATTTAGATCTACTGGTTAAATTTAAAAAAAAACTGTTTATTCTAATTAACCATTTGTTCTTATCTAGGTAGTATAGAGCTTTGAATTATTATTTTTTTTGTAATGAAAAAAGCTTTAAATTATTTAAATTTAATTTTATTTTAAATTAGACATCAATGTTAAAACGTCCAAATTATGTATAATTTGGGTAATTAAATAAATAAAAACTACGACACTATTTTTCTGATAAGAAAAAATTAATTCTTTGACAAATAAATGATACTGCATTTGGACAAGTACCATCATTGAATCCGAAGTTTGCATTTAATGTGAGTTTACTAACTCCCAAACAAAACTGATTACCACTTGGATGTCCAGGATACCAATCGATTGGAATTGATATTTTTCTTCCAGTTTTTGTCCAATACCAGTCTGTGGCTGACCTTTCAGACAAAGTAATTCCATCTATCCAATTCCAGGAATAGCTTAATGGTCTTAAATTTGGATCAGCATCAAGCATACGAAGGAAAGAACGAGATTCTTGAAGAGTCTCTATTGTTGTCAATTCCATTTTATAAGCATTACAAATTGCTTGCGATTCGGCCCATGGTGCTTTAGCATATCTTGAGAGAAAGTAGGATTTTTGGTATTCAGTACCTTCATCTGTGAAGCCACCTAAAGATTCATTTTTTTTTTTTTTTTTACTTTGGCAACATTATAAGTAACATTTTCCATACTTACGATATGTTCCCAATTTGATAAAAATAACATCTTCAACAACAACTGTTGGATTTACAGTTAATGGTGAAGTAATAACTCCATGATAATTTAAAATTAAGCAAACGAAAACTAAGAATGTTTTTGTCATTTTTAAATTAAAAATTATACGAGTAATGTTTAAACTGAAAACTTTGTAAAGGGAGACTCAGAATTTATATTCTGATTATTATCTTATAAGATTATCGCAAATCCGTTTTGCACCATGAAGATAAGTTCATATCTGAAATCCTTCTTAATCAAAATAAAATTTAGTGTCAAATTTATCAAAACAAATTACATGTAATATTCTGCAGTAAATGCAGTAGTTGTTACCCCGTAAAGCACAGATCGGCGCGCCGTAAAAATTTCCGTTTCATCGACGTGGCGGCGACCTGACGTCCGATAAAGTCCCATATTTTTACGAAATACGGCGATCCAGAAAATTTTCGACGTGACGGCGACGTAGCGGTGGCATTGTCCGGGTACTAATTGCACGTTTAATTACAAAAAAAAATTTAGGAATTTTACTTATAATGAAAAATATTAACTTTATTGTTGCGATAAGAAAAACTCTGTTCTTTGACATATAAATGATATAGTAGCATAACAATAGCCATCATTAAATTTAAAACTTTCAGTAACGATTTTTTTATTAACGCCTAAACAGAACTGATTACCACTTGGTTGTCCAGGATACCAATCAATCGGAAATGAAACTTTCTTTCCAGTTTTCGTCCAATACCAATCAGTGGGTGACTTATTAGTTAAAGAAACTCCATCCACCCAAATAAATTTTTCAGTTGTTGGTTTTAAAGTTATTTCATTATCGAGTAAACGAAGTAAAAAACGAGCTTCTTGAAGAGTTTCCATTGTAACTAACTCCATCTTATATGCATTGCAGATAGCTTGTGACTCAGCCCAAGGAGCTTCCGAATATCTTGATAGAAAATAAGATTTTTGATACTCAACACCTTCATCAGTGAAACCTCCTAAAAATTTAACTTTTCAAAATTTTGTAATATTGGAAGTAACTTTTAATACGCACGATATGTTCCTAATTTGATAAAAATTACATCTTCAACAATAACTGAATTAAGAGATAATGGCACAGTTACTATTCTATTAAACAGCATTATCAAGGAAATAAAAATTGAGAAATTTTTTGACATTTTAAATTGTAATTTACTCAAGCTACGTTATAATAAAACTGATGACTTACCAAAGAGCTTGTTTGAATTTATATAAAAATAAAAATGATAAAAACCAAAATAATAAATTTAAATAACAGTGAAATTAATAATCTTGGATTTCAATTTCTTATTAATTTTGTAGGTGTGACGAAAATAATTATAAGATTTCTGGAGAAACGATACGATGCAATGCATGCGGTTGTATTATCATCGTCTTCTCCGTAAAATGATTAGGAATGAAATCAATCATTTTAAGTAGGTTTTTAAGCCATATGGACATTCAATTAGTCTATATGTCTATTAGTCCAAATTGTTTGTATTTGTATAAGCAAAGTCATTGTTTTATTTCATAAATGTACCTATATAAAAAGATCGTTTCTTACTAAGTTAATCATTTAAAAAAAGAACTTCGATCATACATATTCTATAGAAATGCTTAAAATCGCGGTAATTTTAATTTCACATTTCATACTCATTAGTACTAATGTAGTTGAAGACCAATCTGTATCAATCCCTGATACTGCCACGACACTTGAAAATATTGCATTCATAAATCTTGGATCATATAGTAAGTTCAATTTAAAATTTCTAAAAAAATCCGAAAAATCAAATCTACAAATCTTTATAAATTTGTGTTTATTTAGGAGGATTCAATAATGATGGCGCTGAATATCAGAAAACGTATTTCATGGCAAGATTTTCTACAAATCGTTGGGCAGAAGCAAGATCATTTTGTAACTCATATAAAATGGAATTTCTTACACTAGAAACACAAGAAGAATCTCAAGCATTACTAAATTTTTTGTTTAGTAATACTTATTTAAGAACATTATCAACTATTCAGTTATGGGTAGATTCCATGACAGTAACGCTAAAATCAAAAACAGAGTGGTTTTGGACAAATACAGGAAATAAAATTTCATTTCCTATTCCATGGATTGGAACGGAACCAAATAATAATTCTGGTGCTGAACATTGCCTTTTTATTTTCAAACCTTCAATCAATGAAAAAATTTGGTCTTGCTGATGGTGGATGTAACATAGATAGGTTTAGTCTATGTCAAAAAATTGACTTGATGATACCTTAATTTACTGTAACAAGATAACCTTAATAAAAATCGATTGAAGTGGATAACAAAATTCGTATAAAAACAATGGATATTGAATTGATTATTTATTAAGCTGTGAATTTGCAATAAAGATGTTTAAATCAACTTTTGTTCTTTTAATAATTTGTTTGTCAGCTAGTTCTGAAATCGGTTTTCAGTTTTCAGCCAGCACGAATTCAATAATAGAATTGTGCCAAAGATATAGATAATGTAAAGTAGGTGAATTTTTAATTTAGAATTAACATTTAGAATTGAACATGGTATGGTATGCATATGTACTTTTAATAAAATGTATATAAAGTTTCATTTTTAATCAGTTTTAAAACGTATTAATTAATTGAAAATAAAATAAATTCCTGTTAAGAAGTGAAACAATCTTTTTATCAATATTTTCTTCGAAAAAGTTTGCAAAATGATTAATTCTCCAGAATTCCATTTTTTCAGTAAAATGTTTGTAAACAAAGAGTTCTTATCGTTTCATGCATTTCAAAGCTTAACTATTAAGAATTTCAAAGAAATGTTGATTAACTGTTCCTTTTTTAAAAAAAAAAAAAAATGTTATTTTTTATTTTGCTTTTCATAATAATTACAAATATATAAATTTATAAATATTAATTTTAAGAGTTCAAGCAGCAGCTTATTCATCTTAAATGTTGATTTTTGGTGAAGATTTTATTGCCTTTTTGATGCGTTGACATCGATGGATTTTTGTGTTGTTTTTGTCATAAAATGACGATTTGTGTTTTTTGCCATAGATATGGCGAATGCTTTCTGCAAGCTCTGCACAATTACATTGACCTAGGGTATATCAATGTAATGTACCTAGCAAAATTTGTGTTTCGCGACGACACAAACCGAGCTGCCAGACTAGAAGCAGCGAAAAAACACCAGATCCGACTAGACTTTCCCTAGGATCGAACCCAGGTCGTTGACATAGGAGGCCGACACTCTAACCACTCGGCCACCGTGGCTTTTTCGCTGCCTTGATTAACTGTTCCATTTTCAGTAGAAATTTTTATCTCGTAGATTTCAAACCACGAATCTGGCCACAGTTCACTTTTTAAAGTGCATTTCTAGATAACTTTTGTTATTTTGAGAATTCATGGTAAGCAATTAAAAATAATCTTATCACATCATTTGAGCTAATTTGTGAAGTTATGTAATCATTTGTTTTGTAGTCTGACACTGACCTACCAAACTGTATTTATATCAAATAAAAAACTTTTCGTAGAAATAATGAAATTTAAAGCTACCAAAATGATTGAAATGTTAATGATATGATTAGATCGATCATGTGTTGCCATTTTTTGATTTTAAGACTATAATCTTAAAAAGACATCAATCAATAGCCAAAATATTGGTAATATTGGATATATTAGTAAGAAACCTACATCAATTGGCAATCAGTCTTGTATGAAATTTAACAAAATTAATCAAAAATCAATTATTACTTTTAAAAAATGTATAAATTAATTATAATTTTATTGCTGCAGTTTTTCAGGCATGTTTTGTGATATTTCATTAGAAATACAGTCAGAACAAATAATATCCCAAAACGCTGATCTAATAACAGTAGATGACGTAGCTTTTGTTAAATTAGGAACATATCGTAAGTTGTTAACTAATTTCTCATCTATTTTGTTCTAAATTTCATTGATTTTTAGAAGGATTTGCAAACAACTGAATATCAAAAAACATATTTCGTATCAAGATACATGAAAGCACATTTTGGAGAAGCAAGAGCTATTTGTAAATCTTATAATATGGAACTTGTAACATTAGAAACCTTAAATGAAACTCGAGCCTTCCTTACAATGACTAATAATTGCAAATTTCTTGTCGGCGAACAAAGCGTTCATGTCGATGGAGCATGCTTAACACCAAGATCAACAACAGATTGGTACTGGACAAAAAATGGAGCTAAAATAGATTTTGCAATTCATTGGTATCCAGGCCAAATAATGGAGGCAATGATCAGTTTTGTTTATCAATTTATAGAGAATCGTCAGCTAAATATTTTGGATTTAATGATTTTAGCTGTTTATATCCATTTCCTTTTGATTGTCAAAGGATTGAACTTTTTGTACCTGAAGTCAGTAATTTTTAGTTGTGACATCATTGTGAATAAAAATTTTAAGTAGTAATGAAGCGGATCACGCTTCATGGGGTATATTCACACCACCAGTAGAACTTCTTTTGATTTCAATTAGAGAAAAAAATAATTATACTTTACCTACTGATTTATTTATAATCGCAAAAAAACTTATCTAATTAAAAAATTTGCCTAAAATATTTAAAAAATTTTCTATTCACTTTTAGTGAATAACATAAAATCTATATTAGAGCTTTACAAATATTCTTGATTTTCACTTTTTCATTATCTTATGAATCAAAAGTCTGGGAACAGTTAGGGAAAATTTTCACACCTTCACTTGCTTCGCTTCGTTCAGGATGTAAAAATTTGTGAGCTTCGCTCAACCAAGTTTGAACTGTGTTCAAACTATATGTGTTCGAGCTTCGCTCGAACATTTTTCCTTTTCATTTCCTCATTATCTTTTGAATAGAAAGTCTGTAAACGGTTGGGGAAAATTTTAAAACCTTCACTTGCTTTGGCTGTTAGATAACATCATATTTAATCGTTTTAAAACCCTACATCTGTTCAGCGCGCATTTAGCACTATAACTAAAGTACAGCCTGCGTCGGCGCCCCGCAGGGTTAACTTATGTCTGAGATATTAAAGAAAATGTAAAATTTTTTGCATATTTTGGTCAAAAATGGCACATTTTCGTCCATTGTGCCTCACTGGAAGCAGCTCATGACTCCAAAAACTATACCGGTTTTCCTTGGGCCAATATTAATCAAATGCAAAAAACCCGAAGTCTTAACGTTTCGTTAAAATTGAGTTATCGCGGAAACTAACTTGCTAACTTGCTAACTTGCTAACTTGCTAACTTGTTAACTTGCTAACTTGCTAAATGACAGAATGCGTTTTTTGCGATTTCTCTTGACTGGAAGCACCAAATGAGATGCGGTTTTCACTGTTAGATTGGTATTTTCAGGCACAGACTTTCCACCATAGACAGTATGGGATAAAATTGTAATCCTGAAGCAGCAAGTTAGAAAATGTGGTTTTCAGTTTTATACAAAAGCAATATATTCACCCAAATTGAAAATTTGGTGTGAATATGATAAAGTATGGTTTCGGGTTTTTTTGATAGAATTCGATGTATTTGGATGTTTTTAGGTCCTAGAACACTGTATATTTTAAAAAAATTTCATAATATGCGCATTAAGAGGGTATATTTAGGCAAAAATTCAAATTGACCTAGTACTCATTGGTTTCATTTTTATGAGCTGAAACTTTGCATATACATTTTGTGCATCTATATCTCTAGACGTTTTTGGAATTATTCCATTTGGACTTAATATTGAGGAGAACGAAACAATTTTGTGTCAAAACACGAAAAATTTTTCGATTTTTCAACTTTTTTGTTACACTGCGCATGAAAATTTTTTTGTCATTATAGTGTGAATTATACCTTAAATAATGCTTAATCTAACACCGAAAATTTGAAATCATTTGGTTAAGTTATGTCTGAGATATTAAAGAAAATGTAAAAATTTTTGCATATTTTGGTCAAAAATTGCACATTTTCGTCCACTGTGCCTCACTGGAAGCATCTCATGACCCCAAAAACTATACAGCAAATCTATAGACTGTTTCCAACCAGACGCAAAAAACCCGAAGTCTTAATATTGAGTTGGAGTCGAGTTATCGCTCCGATTAACTAACTAACTAACTAACTAACTAACTAACTAACTAACTAACTAACTAACTAACTAAATAACAGAATACGAAATTTTGCGATTTCTCTTGACTGTAAGCACCAAATGAGATACGGTTTTCACTGTTAAATTGGTATTTTCAGGCACAGACTTTCCACCATAGACAGTATGGGATAAAATTGTAATTGTAATTAAAGTTAGAAAATGTGGTTTTCAGTTTTATACAAAAGCAACATATTCACCCAAATTGAAAATTTGGTGTGAATATGATAAAGTAAGGTTTCGGGTTTTTTGATAGAATTCGATGTATTTGGATGTTTCTAGGTCCTAGAACAATGAATATGCTAAAAAAATTTCATGATATGCGGATTAAGGGGGTATATTTAGACAAAAATTCAAATTGACTTAGTACTCATAGGTTTTAATTTTATGAGCTGAAACTTTGCATATACATTCTGTGCATCTATATCTGTAGACGTTTTTGGAATTATTCCATTTGGACTTAATATTGAGGAGAACGAGACAATTTTGTGTCAAAAAACGAAAAATTTTTCGGTTTTTCAACTTTTTTGTTACACTGCGCATGAAAATTTTTTTGTCATTATAGTGTGAATTATACCTTAAATAATGCTTAATCTAATACCGAAAATTTCAAATCATTTGGTTAAGTTATGTCTGAGATATTAAAGAAAATGTAAAAATTTTTGCATATTTTGGTCAAAAATGGCACATTTTCGTCCACTGTGCCTCACTGGAAGCATCTCATGACCCCAAAAACTATACAGCAAATCTATAGACTGTTTCCAACCAGACGCAAAAAACCCGAAGTCTTAATATTGAGTTGGAGTCGAGTTATCGCTCCGATTAACTAACTAACTAACTAACTAACTAACTAACTAACTAACTAACTAACTAACTAACTAACTAACTAAATAACAGAATACGAAATTTTGCGATTTCTCTTGACTGTAAGCACCAAATGAGATACGGTTTTCACTGTTAAATTGGTATTTTCAGGCACAGACTTTCCACCATAGACAGTATGGGATAAAATTGTAATCCTGAAGCAGCAAGTTAGAAAATGTGGTTTTCAGTTTTATACAAAAGCAACATATTCACCCAAATTGAAAATTTGGTGTTTTTAGCTTTTAATACTCAATAATCAAGCATCAATCAAAATCTTAATTGATTTTTAAGCATCAACAGACCTATAAAAAGTGAAACGTTTTTAGAAAAATCAACATTGAAATTTTTACTCTTTTACATTCAACATACAAGTAATTAAAAGCCTTTAAGGATGTACAAAATAATTCAGCTAGCAGTATCAATTTTTGTTTTTATTACTTCTAAAGTGATTTCAGATCCAATACCCTTAGCTGCTCAAGCATCAGTAGTCATTGATGATGTAGCTTTTCACAAATTAGGAACTTATAGTGAGTATTACACATTTTTTGAAATATAAAATATTTTTGTTTAAATTAATAATTCATAGGAGGATTCTTAGATGATAGGACTGAATATCAGAAATCATATTTCTTTGTAAAACATTGGATTAAAAGCTCCATGGTTAGAGTCGAGAGCCATATGCAAATCATACAATTTAGAATTGACAACAATAGAGACACTTGCTGAAGCTCAGGCAATTCTTAATTTGGCCAACCATGGTAACATTGTCAGTCACTTTACAAGTATTTTTACCTTTGTTGATGCAATGGCTCTAACTGTAAAATCAACTACTGATTGGTACTGGACAAAATTGGGAAACAAACTTTCATTTGCGTTACCATGGAAAACAGGCGAACCAAACAATAGTAACAATTTAAATGAAGTATGCCTTTCATTTAGCAGAGATGGATTTAATGATTCCCCATGCAATGTTACTTCTTGTTCATTTTTGTGCCAAAGAATAGACTTTATTGTTCCAAAAGCACTGTAAAATTCAAAATGAATAAATAATATTTATGACTAGAATATATTCTTTACATAAAGTGTTTTACAAGTTTTTTACTGTCCCTAACATAATAAACTAATGAATTTTGTATAATTTAATAATTAAATAATAATTTTTTTAACTTTTAAACACTTTCAATTAAAAATTGAAAAGCGAAATTGTTAGTTTTATTTCATTCACATCAATAAATTTTCTTCGAATCTTTCAACTCTCAACTTCTATTTAGATCTACTGGTTAAATTTAAAAAAAAAACTGTTTATTCTAATTAACCATTTGTTCTTATCTAGGTAGTATAGAGCTTTGAATTATTATTTTTTTGTAATGAAAAAGCTTTAAATTATTTAAATTTAATTTTATTTTAAATTAGACATCAATGTTAAAACGTCCAAATTATGTATAATTTGGGTAATTAAATAAATAAAAACTACGACACTATTTTTCTGATAAGAAAAAATTAATTCTTTGACAAATAAATGATACTGCATTTGGACAAGTACCATCATTGAATCCGAAGTTTGCATTTAATGTGAGTTTACTAACTCCCAAACAAAACTGATTACCACTTGGATGTCCAGGATACCAATCGATTGGAATTGATATTTTTCTTCCAGTTTTTGTCCAATACCAGTCTGTGGCTGACCTTTCAGACAAAGTAATTCCATCTATCCAATTCCAGGAATAGCTTAATGGTCTTAAATTTGGATCAGCATCAAGCATACGAAGGAAAGAACGAGATTCTTGAAGAGTCTCTATTGTTGTCAATTCCATTTTATAAGCATTACAAATTGCTTGCGATTCGGCCCATGGTGCTTTAGCATATCTTGAGAGAAAGTAGGATTTTTGGTATTCAGTACCTTCATCTGTGAAGCCACCTAAAGATTCAATTTTTTTTTTTTTTACTTTGGCAACATTATAAGTAACATTTTCCATACTTACGATATGTTCCCAATTTGATAAAAATAACATCTTCAACAACAACTGTTGGATTTACAGTTAATGGTGAAGTAATAACTCCATGATAATTTAAAATTAAGCAAACGAAAACTAAGAATGTTTTTGTCATTTTTAAATTAAAAATTATACGAGTAATGTTTAAACTGAAAACTTTGTAAAGGGAGACTCAGAATTTATATTCTGATTATTATCTTATAAGATTATCGCAAATCCGTTTTGCACCATGAAGATAAGTTCATATCTGAAATCCTTCTTAATCAAAATAAAATTTAGTGTCAAATTTATCAAAACAAATTACATGTAATATTCTGCAGTAAATGCAGTAGTTGTTACCCCGTAAAGCACAGATCGGCGCGCCGTAAAAATTTCCGTTTCATCGACGTGGCGGCGACCTGACGTCCGATAAAGTCCCATATTTTTACGAAATACGGCGATCCAGAAAATTTTCGACGTGACGGCGACGTAGCGGTGGCATTGTCCGGGTACTAATTGCACGTTTAATTACAAAAAAAATTTAGGAATTTTACTTATAATGAAAAATATTAACTTTATTGTTGCGATAAGAAAAACTCTGTTCTTTGACATATAAATGATATAGTAGCATAACAATAGCCATCATTAAATTTAAAACTTTCAGTAACGATTTTTTTATTAACGCCTAAACAGAACTGATTACCACTTGGTTGTCCAGGATACCAATCAATCGGAAATGAAACTTTCTTTCCAGTTTTCGTCCAATACCAATCAGTGGGTGACTTATTAGTTAAAGAAACTCCATCCACCCAAATAAATTTTTCAGTTGTTGGTTTTAAAGTTATTTCATTATCGAGTAAACGAAGTAAAAACGAGCTTCTTGAAGAGTTTCCATTGTAACTAACTCCATCTTATATGCATTGCAGATAGCTTGTGACTCAGCCCAAGGAGCTTCCGAATATCTTGATAGAAAATAAGATTTTTGATACTCAACACCTTCATCAGTGAAACCTCCTAAAAATTTAACTTTTCAAAATTTTGTAATATTGGAAGTAACTTTTAATACGCACGATATGTTCCTAATTTGATAAAAATTACATCTTCAACAATAACTGAATTAAGAGATAATGGCACAGTTACTATTCTATTAAACAGCATTATCAAGGAAATAAAAATTGAGAAATTTTTTGACATTTTAAATTGTAATTTACTCAAGCTACGTTATAATAAAACTGATGACTTACCAAAGAGCTTGTTTGAATTTATATAAAAATAAAAATGATAAAAACCAAAATAATAAATTTAAATAACAGTGAAATTAATAATCTTGGATTTCAATTTCTTATTAATTTTGTAGGTGTGACGAAAATAATTATAAGATTTCTGGAGAAACGATACGATGCAATGCATGCGGTTGTATTATCATCGTCTTCTCCGTAAAATGATTAGGAATGAAATCAATCATTTTAAGTAGGTTTTTAAGCCATATGGACATTCAATTAGTCTATATGTCTATTAGTCCAAATTGTTTGTATTTGTATAAGCAAAGTCATTGTTTTATTTCATAAATGTACCTATATAAAAAGATCGTTTCTTACTAAGTTAATCATTTAAAAAAAGAACTTCGATCATACATATTCTATAGAAATGCTTAAAATCGCGGTAATTTTAATTTCACATTTCATACTCATTAGTACTAATGTAGTTGAAGACCAATCTGTATCAATCCCTGATACTGCCACGACACTTGAAAATATTGCATTCATAAATCTTGGATCATATAGTAAGTTCAATTTAAAATTTCTAAAAAAATCCGAAAAATCAAATCTACAAATCTTTATAAATTTGTGTTTATTTAGGAGGATTCAATAATGATGGCGCTGAATATCAGAAAACGTATTTCATGGCAAGATTTTCTACAAATCGTTGGGCAGAAGCAAGATCATTTTGTAACTCATATAAAATGGAATTTCTTACACTAGAAACACAAGAAGAATCTCAAGCATTACTAAATTTTTTGTTTAGTAATACTTATTTAAGAACATTATCAACTATTCAGTTATGGGTAGATTCCATGACAGTAACGCTAAAATCAAAAACAGAGTGGTTTTGGACAAATACAGGAAATAAAATTTCATTTCCTATTCCATGGATTGGAACGGAACCAAATAATAATTCTGGTGCTGAACATTGCCTTTTTATTTTCAAACCTTCAATCAATGAAAAATTTGGTCTTGCTGATGGTGGATGTAACATAGATAGGTTTAGTCTATGTCAAAAAATTGACTTGATGATACCTTAATTTACTGTAACAAGATAACCTTAATAAAAATCGATTGAAGTGGATAACAAAATTCGTATAAAAACAATGGATATTGAATTGATTATTTATTAAGCTGTGAATTTGCAATAAAGATGTTTAAATCAACTTTTGTTCTTTTAATAATTTGTTTGTCAGCTAGTTCTGAAATCGGTTTTCAGTTTTCAGCCAGCACGAATTCAATAATAGAATTGTGCCAAAGATATAGATAATGTAAAGTAGGTGAATTTTTAATTTAGAATTAACATTTAGAATTGAACATGGTATGGTATGCATATGTACTTTTAATAAAATGTATATAAAGTTTCATTTTTAATCAGTTTTAAAACGTATTAATTAATTGAAAATAAAATAAATTCCTGTTAAGAAGTGAAACAATCTTTTTATTAGGCTTTCTCGAAATCCCGATCCCGATTGATTTTCGGGATCGGGATCGGGATCGGGATAACCCGGGATTTCCCGGGAAATCCCGAAAGATATTTTTGAAAAATTTATGTAGGGGCCGTTCACTTATTACGTAACGCTCTGGGGGGGAGGGGGGGGGTCGAGAGTTTGTTACGGTCTATTGTTCTCGCACCTGATTCTTTTGTTAAAAACGTTACGGAGGGGGGGGGGGTAAAAAACCCGAAATTTTGCGTTACGTAATAAGTGAACGACCCCGTAGATTTTATATCCAATTTTAATGTTTGAACGAAGGTAATTAATTTTTAAAAAAAATTATTTTTTGGACAACATATTTCTGATACAATTTTGTTACAATTGGTCATTAATGGTTCAATAATAGGGATTCACGGTTCCGGGAACGGGACAGGAAATCGTCGGGAATTTCCCGTCCCGTCGGGAATTTCCCGTCCCGTCCCGTCCCGAGTCCCGAAATAAATACGGGACGGGACAAGCGGGACAAAACAATAAATTTTCAAAGTTTATCGGAATAATTCCAATAATTTTCGGAATAATTCCGATAATTTTCGGAATAATTCCGATAATTTTTTAAATAATTCCGATAATTTCATATTTCAGAATAATTCCGATATTTATCGGTAGATTTTGTTTAGTGCAGAAAATCTTAATTTTTGGTTATTAAATTAATTTTTAGAAAATGAACTGAAGCATTTTTAAGATAATATTTATCTATATGAAAAATTGTGAAAGACATGCCCAAATATCTTTTTTTCGAAAAAAAATTGTTGATCGGATTTTTTAAATTAAAATGTAGTTTTAAAAATTTAGTTTTATGTTGTTTTTTTATCAAATACAAAAATTAATACTTTTAAAACATTATTTTTAATGTATTTAAATATATTAGTTTAAATTTGGCATCAGAAAAATCAATATATATTTTAATGTCTAACAAAACCATACAACTTTTATTTCCTTTGTCCCGTCCCGGACATTTCCCGTATATTCCCGTCCCGTTCCCGTCCCGTCCCGTGTCCCGAAAATCATACGGGACCGGGAAATCGTGAATCCCTATTCAATAAACTACAAAATTAAAAATTTAGTAAAATTATTTCTAGAGTTTCATTTTAATGTATGTTTTAGAAAGTATCATTGATTTATAGAATTGTTTTTAGATTATTATATAAAGTCTTTAAAATAATATTTTTTTAAATTTAAGGTTTAATTTTAAAGTCAATTTTCGATTATTTTAACCATGATAAAAACTATTTTCTAAGTATCAAAAATATTTTTTTTAAAAAAAAATATAGATTTTTACGAATTTTGGTTGATTTTCCAAATTTTTTAAAATTTTAACAAAATGAAGTATAAAACACTAAACAGTATAAAACACTAAATTTTAATAAAATTTAAAGTGAATGTTTCTTTAAATACTCAGTTTAAAAAAAATGTAAATTTTTTTTTGAAAAAAAAAAGTCAAAAAATAATATTTTACTATGCAAATGGTTAAAATCGGGATTTTCAATCCCGATCCCGAAAATTTTCGGGATCCCGGGATTTTTCGGGATCGGGATTTCCCGGGATTTCCCGATCCCGATCCCGATAGCGAGAAAGCCTACTTTTTATCAATATTTTCTTCGAAAAAGTTTGCAAAATGATTAATTCTCCAGAATTCCATTTTTAGCGCATTTTTGCAAAAAATGACGCTTATAGTTTCACTTTGTTCGGCTGGCTGGCTGGCTGGCTGGCTGTATGAGCTCTGAGATCTCAGAAACCAGACATAGTTAAGAGTTCTGTTATGATGAATTATCTTTCTACTATCGAGTTATTCCGGCCTCGCTTATTAAAAAATCGTTAAATGATCTACAATTCCTGTAATCAACGATTTAACATTAAATAAGGAAAAAAATTGTTGAAAACCCCTCGATAAAAATTTGAATTTTTTTTGACCGTTGGAATTTAAAATTTTTTTGACCGTTATTTTTGGTAAAATTTTTTTTCTTTCTTTTTGTAAGGTTTTGTGTTTATTATTATGGTGAGAACAGACTTTTCATGTATAGTGCATGCTAGAAAGATGGAATTTAATGGATTCTGTTATTATTGTAGTTTTTTTTATATAAAAATTGTATTTTTTTGCAGGATTTGTTGATTAAAAAAAAGAAGAATTAAGGGATTTTGTAATTTAAAGCAATTTCTATTTAATCGATTTCTGATCGCTGCAACAAAAATGCGCTTAAGTCCCTCGATTAACAACACGAGGACTTTGAACATTTTTTCAGTAAAATGTTTGTAAACAAAGAGTTCTTATCGTTTCATGCATTTCAAAGCTTAACTATTAAGAATTTCAAAGAAATGTTGATTAACTGTTCCTTTTTAAAAAAAAAAAAAAAATGTTATTTTTTATTTTGCTTTTCATAATAATTACAAATATATAAATTTATAAATATTAATTTTAAGAGTTCAAGCAGCAGCTTATTCATCTTAAATGTTGATTTTTGGTGAAGATTTTATTGCCTTTTTGATGCGTTGACATCGATGGATTTTTGTGTTGTTTTTGTCATAAAATGACGATTTGTGTTTTTTTTGCCATAGATATGGCGAATGCTTTCTGCAAGCTCTGCACAATTACATTGACCTAGGGTATATCAATGTAATGTACCTAGCAAAATTTGTGTTTCGCGACGACACAAACCGAGCTGCCAGACTAGAAGCAGCGAAAAAACACCAGATCCGACTAGACTTTCCCTAGGATCGAACCCAGGTCGTTGACATAGGAGGCCGACACTCTAACCACTCGGCCACCGTGGCTTTTTCGCTGCCTTGATTAACTGTTCCATTTTCAGTAGAAATTTTTATCTCGTAGATTTCAAACCACGAATCTGGCCACAGTTCACTTTTTAAAGTGCATTTCTAGATAACTTTTGTTATTTTGAGAATTCATGGTAAGTAATAAAAAATAATCTTTTCACATCATTTGAGCTAATTTGTGAAGTTATGTAATCATTTGTTTTGTAGTCTGACACTGACCTACCAAACTGTATTTATATCAAATAAAAAACTTTTCGTAGAAATAATGAAATTTAAAGCTACCAAAATGATTGAAATGTTAATGATATGATTAGATCGATCATGTGTTGCCATTTTTTGATTTTAAGACTATAATCTTAAAAAGACATCAATCAATAGCCAAAATATTGGTAATATTGGATATATTAGTAAGAAACCTACATCAATTGGCAATCAGTCTTGTATGAAATTTAACAAAATTAATCAAAAATCAATTATTACTTTTAAAAAATGTATAAATTAATTATAATTTTATTGCTGCAGTTTTCAGGCATGTTTTGTGATATTTCATTAGAAATACAGTCAGAACAAATAATATCCCAAAACGCTGATCTAATAACAGTAGATGACGTAGCTTTTGTTAAATTAGGAACATATCGTAAGTTGTTAACTAATTTCTCATCTATTTTGTTCTAAATTTCATTGATTTTTAGAAGGATTTGCAAACAACTGAATATCAAAAAACATATTTCGTATCAAGATACATGAAAGCACATTTTGGAGAAGCAAGAGCTATTTGTAAATCTTATAATATGGAACTTGTAACATTAGAAACCTTAAATGAAACTCGAGCCTTCCTTACAATGACTAATAATTGCAAATTTCTTGTCGGCGAACAAAGCGTTCATGTCGATGGAGCATGCTTAACACCAAGATCAACAACAGATTGGTACTGGACAAAAAATGGAGCTAAAATAGATTTTGCAATTCATTGGTATCCAGGCCAAATAATGGAGGCAATGATCAGTTTTGTTTATCAATTTATAGAGAATCGTCAGCTAAATATTTTGGATTTAATGATTTTAGCTGTTTATATCCATTTCCTTTTGATTGTCAAAGGATTGAACTTTTTGTACCTGAAGTCAGTAATTTTTAGTTGTGACATCATTGTGAATAAAAATTTTAAAAATTTCTTATCCACTATCCTACTTATTTCAAAAATTGCGAAAATAATTTTATCATACTTTTCTAAAACCAAAAGCTCAATGATAACAAAGATCTTAAAAATCGATAAAATTCAAAAGAAAATTATTACATTTTCTGTATATAAACTTGACTGACTCCTCCATACGCCATCAATTTTAAAAAGTATATTGCAAAAGAAACTTCTTGCAAAAATGAAAAAAATAATTTATAACATATTAATTAGCACCATTTTTATAAACTGCATATCATTGAGTGAATCAATACCAATGAAGCCAAATGCTGATCCAGTTGTGGTGGACGATGTTGCATTCTTTAAACTTGGAACATACAGTAAGTAGTGCACTTCATTATTGTTTAAAAAGTGTTTAAATTTTTCGATTAAATCTCAACAGGAGGATTCACAGATAATGGATCAGAATATCAAAAATCCTATTTCTTATCGCGACATTCTATTGCTCTTTGGGCTGAATCAAAAGCAATTTGTAAGGCTTTTGATCTTGAATTTGTATCTATGGAAAATTTAGCTGAAGTCAATGCATTATTTACCATGTGCGAAAATCATAGTTTTGTAAGAACTTTAGGAGCTACCTGGTTTTGGATAGATTCTATAGCTTTAACAGGAAAATCACCTACTGATTGGTATTGGACTAAATCTGGAAGAAAAATATCATTCCCGATTCCTTGGTATCCAGGTGGTCCAGATAGTGTTGATCAATACTGTTTGGCAATTGGAAAACTTAGTATCAATGCAAAATTTTCATTCAATGATGGTACCTGCAATGGCAGTCTTCGCTTCATATGTCAAAGAATTGAATTTTTTATACCATGAAGTAGTTGCTTTACCTAGCACGTTATGATTTGTAAAAAGTTATAGATAAGATAGTAAAGTAAAATAATGGGTCATAGCTGATGATTGACTTTATTACATTTTTAAAAGCTGACTACAAAGTCGCAAAAATATCGACCTAATTAATGAGAATAATCAGATAAGAAAACTGATAAAAAATACTATATATTTGCAATTTTTCAAAATAAAGGATTCAGTGTTAATAAAATACAGTAATAATAAAGCCAACTAATAAAAAATATAAAAGTTGAAAAAATGTTTAAAATAATAATTGCTCTTGCATTTTTCTTCATTCAAACATATGGCATAAATTCCTTTGAATCTGAAACATTTATGCCAGATCAACAACATAGCCCAAGTATTACAAATTATCCTGCATTCATCAAAATTGGATCCTTCAGTAATTTTGTTTTTTTCGTTACATTTTCACAAATTTTTGGAAGCTTCTTTTTAAAAAAATTTCAGGAGGTCTTACTGATAATGGCTTAGAATACCAAAAATCTTATTATTTACCAAGATTTTTTAAAGCAAACTGGGGAGAAGCGAAAGGATTGTGCTCATCATTTGGTTTAGAATTAACGACAGTAGAGACACGTCAAGAAGCTGAAATTTTTTTAAATATTGTTGAAAATCATCAATCTATAAAGGCATTAGGTAGCACATACATTTTAGTTGATGGTATCACCTCAATAGGAAAATCAACAACAGAATGGTTTTGGTCAAAATCTGGTAATAAAGTTTCATTTAGTCTTCCATGGAAAGCTGGTCAGCCTGATTTTTATCTCAATAATGAATACTGTTTATCAGTTGGCATACTTGGTCAACAATTTGGGTTCAATGATTGTCCGTGTTGGGATTATCCTAAGCCTTTTATATGTCAAAGGTTTGACTTTATGATGTCATGATTTAATTGAATAAAAAATGAGAACGGAGCAACTTAACTTTACCATATTCGTTCGTTTCATTCCAGACACTTTAAAACAGCTCCCAAGTCAAATATTATGAATAAAAATCATCGCAAATGATGCAAATAAAAATATTTATGAACGATTTAAAGAATATTCTAAGGAGATTTTATTCATCATTTACCATAATCGTAAAAGATATTACAATCGTGACTGAATAAGGAAAGAAAAAAAAAAGAAAAAAATTCTACCTTAAATATTCAAAATATTCTCTTGCCCCTAAATCATTTATCCAGACAAATTTCAAATTTTTCATGTTTTTAGGATGGAAAAATTTATCTCCACATTGTTGAAATAAAAATTTTCTTGACCAAAAAAAATAAAAATAAAAATTTTTCCGTCCATGTAATGAGCATCCATCATATGAAAAAGTCATAAAGCACCTGCTACATGAGAGAAGCTTTAGCTTTCACAGAACAGAACGAGAAGAAAAAAATATACTTTTGAATCTTAGTGCTGTGCAACATATGGTCCCGAAAAATGTAATTCAAAAAAAATTTTTTTTGTTTCTTTTCGACGAGGAATGAAAAAAGGAAAAAAAAAAACTTTTTCGGTTAACTTTTTTCTCGCTTGGACAAAATTGAAAAGAAAAATATTTTCGTGCTCAACACGATGCATATGAAAGGCAACTTCTGTATCATAAGAAAGTATAAAGTTTTTTTTAAGGAAGACGGAAATATTTTTTTGAGGAAAACTGGAATTTTTTAGGATATTGTGTGTTTTGAGACATATTGATTTAGGAATTATGAATTTATATCTTATTAGAGAATAAATTTTATTTTATAAGATTATAATGGTCATTCATTGCATAGACATAAATACTTGGCATTTAAGTAAATTAATTTGTTATTTTTGGTCATATTTTTTTAGCTGTAGCTTTACAGCCCTTATTCTATCAATTACTAACTGTCTGCATCTTGCATGCATCAAAAATACCCTAAAAATGCGCTCATAGGAACAAAAATCCCAGCAAGTGTCTCCAAAACTTACCTCGATACACTTCCTCATCCTGAAGGAGGAAATATCATAAACAACCGAGCAACCAATGCTACACAACACAACATTCTTTCCATAACTTTGAGAGCAATCAGTGTAACATATTGAAATGTACGAACGAGGAAAGCAACAAGAAGAAGGAAGGAAAAAAGGAACGAGAAAAAAGCATGAGAGCCTACAATAATTCAATTTTTGTGTCCATTTATGACATATTTTGGAATCGAAGGATTATTTTTTCTGCGTTGGGTAAATGTGTATAATTTTTTGTGCCTTGCCATGCCTCTCATCTATGTTAAGGGGATCATTTAAGGATTTTTTTTTTTTTTTTTTTTTTTGAAAAGGGACAACGAAGAATTTTCGTTAGAAAGATATTTTTTTTCTTTTCTGTTATGTGTGCATGATAGAGATTCTTTTCTCTAAATTATGGCTTTATTTTGAAGTATATCGAATGAAATGCCCATCATACTTAAGCTTTCTCTAATGTCTTTTTTGATACTTAATATCTCTTTTTTTTCTCTTGGAAAATCCTTTTTAAAATATTATTTTTGTGTTGGGGGAGTTTTGGAATAAATAAGATTTTTTTCAGAGTCTGTTGATGCATATTAACAATCCTTTTGATTAATTTTCTGGAATGAATTTTTAGAGGACACTTAACTTTTCAATGAGGTATGTCGAGAAATCATATATATAATCTTTTGAGAATTTATTCTCAGAAAATTTTCGTTCAATTTCATGAAATTCTAATCTATTGTCCGTCAAGTAAACATCATCTCCTAAGAGTAATGAAGTTCGTACGGCCCTCCACTTATTACTTAACACTAAAATTCGGGAATTTTATCCCATTATCCGTAACGTTTTTAACAAAAGAATCACGTGAGAGAGCAATGGACCGTAACAAACTCTCGGACCTCGTTCCCCTCAAAGCGTTACGTAATAAGTGAATGGCCCTTATACAATTTTACAATCAAAAGTTTGAGTTTTTGGAAATTTTAAAATTTTGTTATTTTAATTTTTTTTAAATTTAAATTTTAAAGCTTAAAAAAATTTCCTAAAATGGTAGAGATTTTGACCCTTAAATTCCGTTATTTATTAATTTCTCGAAAAAAACTACTTTTGCTCATTCATCCCACTTAAAATTTGATCCACATGTCCAGACAAATATGTTTTTTTTTTCTATAAATTAAATTTATCAATCTATTTTCATGCATTTATGTAAGACGTAAGAATCCTTATGGAGTGAGCATGAAGAAGACAACAAACTACCAATTCTATTGTGTTATAGTTGGAAATGTCTCTATTTATAATCGCATTATAAATTGACTAAATGTCTAACATGTCTATCATTAAAAGCACAAACAGCAAACAAAATAATGGAAAATACAAAGTAAAGTAGTGGGTTGTTGATAGGAATAAACTTGCAATGTCATTATAACAAACTATCATCATTACAACAAAATTCTTTCACTAATAACAGTCAGCATACAAAAATAAACAGTCATATAATAAGCGAACTAAACACAAGTAAATAGTTGAGAACTGGGGACATTTTGCTGTCATGTTGCTCATTGAAACAAATGATAAATCATTTATCTTTCTGACACGACATGTACGTTGTGAGCTTTGAGGAACTCAATTCCATAGATGTTTGAGCGTATAGATAGGTAAACATAGAAATAAATATATTAGAAAAAATTTTTCTTTTTCTTTTACTTTTCATGAAAATTTTATTATATTTTATTGCTGTTCTTGTACAATTCCCTACGCGTATACAAATATGAACAGTAATATAGAGGAATAGAACATAAAGTTGTGTTAAAATCAACATTTGTTTTATTTATCGAAGTTATTTGCTAGGGTAGAGTTTTACTTGAAAAGTTGAGTTTATTTGGAGCTAGTGGAGATGGCAAGTCTTTGGTTTTGAGAGCTTTAAAATTGGAATGTCATAAATTTTTAAAGACTTTGAAAATCGCTCAAAATGTGACTAAATTACTGTATGTAAGCTGGCAAATTTAAGTCGGAGTGGTACTGGCCTCACTCTGGCTTGGTACCGGATTTCATCTCGATTATTCTACTTGTGCCATTTGGGATATTAGTCATCATGGTATCAAATAAGAAGAGATCTGGATATGGATGTTATAATCCCTACTATTTTCTAAATTTTTTTGTGATCGCCCTACCAATAGTTGACTACACCCCCGCCACAAGTCGAATTTCAAATTTTCCAATGATTCAAAAATTAATCACTGACAAAGTGAATTTCACATTCGACAGTAAACAACCCTCAAATTTTAATTCACATATATTCCTAGAAAAAAAAAACCAAATACTGTTCAGTGAAACCAACAAATAAATACACAAGCATACAAATGACTAAATATTTTACACAAAACAAATATAAAAAAATACCCACAACAAAAATATACAGCAAAACATTCTCAAAAACAAATTCTAATGACACTGTGCTTAATACTCACTGCTGTGTACTCGTGTTGAATGAACATTAATGAAGCTCTCATTTATCTAAAGCATACCAAACAGCATGTACGGAGTTAACACTTTGACAAATTTCGCAAACATTTTACAAAATAAAAAGTAAAAAAAAGTTTGAACTTGGGGGAAATGAACAATTGGCTGTGGAGGAATTGAATTTATTTTGTGTTGCTTGCCTGACTTGAAAAAATAGAAAAATAGGAAGAAAAATTTATTTTCATCAGCTGCGCATGTTAAATGATTTTTCTATAAGTCATTAATCATACGTCGTCTTGAATATTCTTTGATTGTTTCATATGGAGTCGTAGGGTGGGTGTTGAGCGTTATTAAATTGTTCAAGACATTTTTCATGCACAACTCAAAAGATTTTTTCGATGTTGATATTAAAAAGGAAAACTATTTTCAACTTCATGATGGATTTATTTTTCTTTTTTTTATTGTAATAGAAATTTGTAGCAACATGAAGCCTTTATTATCGTTAGATCTCTTTCTTTATGGCGAATAATAGACTTATCACAAAAGGAAATTAAGTTTTATTGATTTTACGTGCATACATGGGAATTATAGCTTGTAATTCGATATAGCTTTTGTAGATTTCTATTTATAGTTATTCAGGAACGTAATAGTGATGAAAGTTTGTTTCGATGAAGGTCTTAAATGTCAATCGTGGGATTGAAGAATTGAAATTGATTTGAGAGTGTAGGAATGTCATAGTTTAAAGTAATATTGAGGATGTTGGGTTATTTAGTTTTATTAAGGTACAATTGTTTGTTAGACAATGAATTGTTTCTGGATTTTTTTGAATTAAACTTTTTAATAATGGGCCGTTCACTTAGGACATTCGTTTTTTAGGGGAAGAGTGGTCGAAGATTTTGTAACAGGTCAAATAAAAGAAAAAAAATTTCTTACAAAAAACGTAACGAGGGGGGAGGGGGTCTAAAAAATCGTTTTTTTGCGTAACGTATTAAGTGAACGACCCCTAAGTGAGAAATTGAAATACATAAAAAAATTTCAAAAAATCTTAAGAATACAACATATTATTTGTCTGTTTGTCCATTTATGCTCTACGTCCTTTTGTTTGTTAATAATTCAGCAGATAAATTCTTGCAGCAAAACAAATCACTTTGATGTCCATCACTTAAAAAGCAAAAAGCAATCAAAAGTTCTTCAAAGTAGTTTTCCCACTCATCCATACTAAGTGAACTTATATTCTTCATACAAATTATAGAAAAAAAAAATTTCTCATGAAAAACCAATTCAACTTGTTCAATTTACTTTTCAATCACTCTAGACATCTTCTTCAGTATTTTCAATTTTAATTCAGTTGGATCTAATAACTCAACATTGGAGTGGATGCGACGAGATAAAATTTATCGTCATCAAAACAGCATAATAACTTCAAGATCTATATAATCTTGAAAGATAGATATTTACACATCAAATACAGTTTACTGTACATTTCTTTCAAGTACATTCAATTAAGTCGATGAGTTTCTATAGAAAATTATAAAACAGTCCGGATGTAACTGCAGAAAACTTGTATTTACGTCAAATAATATATAAAAATATCTTTACTGCAATGGGTCATAAATGTTTGCTTTATTTGCTCCTCATTCCATTTATTTAACTTAATTCATTAATTGAAATGAAATTTAATCTCATTTTCTCTCTCTTTGTGTCTGTGCTTCATGTAATTACATCAACTTTGTTATAAAAAATTAAGAGTGCTGGAATGAATGAATATTTGAAGTACAAATGAAATAAAATCCGCAGTTATGTGGTGATGCTTTTATATATTTTATTCATTTTGTGGTTTTTGTGTTTCAATTCATTTTTTTTTTTTTGTTCTCTACTGGGGCCTTTTTACGTTCATTTCATTGAACAAAATATATATCAAGTAAAAACGGAAGAAAATTAATTTTTATTTTGGAAAGTCGTAGGGGACATGGTACTTAAAAAATAATTGTTTGGGATTGTTCATATGAAACCACATAAGGATGCAGAAAGGAAGAAAATTGTATAATTAAAAATATACAAATTTGATATTTGCGTCAGTCAGATTTGTAATAAGTTTAAGTTTTATTAATTTGTATTGTTAATTTCCATTTTTAATTTTTAATATTCAATGAAACCTAAGCAATAGATAAGAATTTTATAATAAGTTTTAAAAATTTAATAGCAAAATTGAATATCTACCTAAAAAGATAAATCGGGGGTAAGGGCCCTGCCTTTTGAGCTAAAGTCACTGCGATTCAATTAAGAAAGAATATATTGTTTATTTTTTTAAAACCTATTCTATACATATTTTTGCAGTTACATCTTTAAAATAAATAAAATCTGATTCAATTATAACTTCTTAAATAAGTAAAATAAAATTTTAAACAAATATTCTCAAGAGATTCATGCTCAAGTACTCAAATAGAATTGATCTGAAGTTGCCAAAAATCACAAACTTACATCACAAACTATCCAAATATATTGAAGAAGATACTCAATTATTTAAAAGACTATCAAATCAACATGCTCAATTTACCACAAAACTTAAATTCTGACTTCATTTCATATCCTCTCAATGTTGCCAAACTTTATCGATTTAAAAGAGAATCTTTTACCTTTGTTTCTAATCATGAAGATGAAACTATTTCTATCCTCACATGCTATCTATTTCTATTCAAAACTTAATCCAAAGGTCATCTCATGAAAAAAGAAAGACGATATTTCGAATCGCTTTTTGATTTTATGACTCAATCGAGATGTCACAATATAGATGATTATGTTCTCATGTCTTGTGACTTGTTATTGAAGTCATCAGATTTTGTGGAAAATCCAAAGTGTCATGAAGCTTGTCCTAGATAATTTCATCAGCTATTTTGAGGGCTTTTCCATTTATTATTGATATTATCCAATGAGTAAAAAAAGGTAGGCCAACCTCAAGACGAACAAGAAGAAAATGAATCATAAAAACTGTACAGTCGTCCAGTGACACAAACATAGACCGAATGTAATGAGAAGTAATAAGAATTTACGACTTTGGACCATGCAAAGAGTATCCATTTCAAAGTATGTGAATGGAATTGGAAATTATTATTTTTTCTTCCTCTACTTACTTCCGTGACACTTACTTTACAGATCGGATCGAGTAGGAGCGAATGGATGAAGGTGAAATGAAACATATCCATTAAATCCATTTTGGAGGTTTCTGTTTTTGCTTCTTCTACGATTTGCTACATATCACATGAGCGACGTTCTATTTTTGTACATTTGAAGCTGATTCTTTCAATATATGGGATTTTTTGCTGAAGTCATGATTTGACATTAGCACGTAGATTCTGGGAAATAATTGTTGGATGAGTGTTATGTGTTGTGGGAATCATGTGGATATTTCTTTTTGGATATTTATTGACAGCATTTTATGGTACCTATTATGTGTAGACTTTTATTTTGGTGAGATTCAAACTTTTGTTTATTAATCTAATGAAGATTAGGATTTGAACTTCCGATTTATAGATGTTTTTAGTGACCAAAAAAGTGTCAATAATTTTACACCTCACGCAAAATTAACGCAACAAGATTATATCACTTTAAAATAAAACAATTAATCTTTGACTTCATTCTGATCTACAAATACCAAACTCTCATCTACCCTATAAAAAACTCAAAAATTGCCTCCAAAGACAGAAAAATTTGAATTTCCATTATTTACATTCAATAACAACATTTTTCAAACTTTAAAACTTTCTCCAGTCAGTGACTAATTATACAAGATAATTATTATTGAATTAGCGAAATTTTTCTCCGCTTTTTTTTTTTGTTTAAACGAAAGACTTAATGGAGCACAAAAAAATAATTTGTTAGTGTCAAAAGTTGATTGCTTTTCCTCGTGAAAAAATAATTTACATTTTACGGTTGATTCTTCTTCACTTCCGCTGAAAAAAAAATAATAAAAAAGTATTTTAAACAAAAATAAATTGTTAAGCACGTGGCGATGATGAAAAGTTGTTAAAATCGTAGATGGGGTTGCTAAAATATGACGATGACGTCAAGTAATTAAATTGAAATTTAATATAACGATCAATTTAATATCTCAATCGCTTGATCTCAAATTATCAAGGTTATTGCCTGTACCTCAAAATAAAGTTCATAAAGAAATTAAAAATTATGCTAAGTAAAAGTTTGGGACGATCCTCCAATCCACTTTAAAAAAACATCACTTTCAACCTACCCCATAAAAAAATAATCTTTTGAAACTCAATTTCCATCGTACTCATACATAATTTCTTGGTTAAATTAGTTTACAATGTTGATGATAATTTTATGATACGACAATCTACATTGTAGTTCATTCGCGTTTCTCATTTTCACGCATGTTGAATTTATTACGATAATTAATTCACATGCAAATACAAATTAATCACTTTGAAGTTTCTCATCATATTAAATGAGTTTTGAATCTTTTTGCTTGATTTAGAGATTAAATATTTTATTAACATTCAGGGGTTTAGTCAGGGGAGGGTCAAAGGGAATCTGGACAAAATTTCTTCATTTTACATTTTGCTGTTAAAGATACTAAAAATTGAGTAATTTCTGATCCAAATTCAATTAATTATTTTTAATCTCTTAAAATCTTGAAAATCAAAATTTATCGAATTTTCAAAATTTGAAAAATTCAATCCAATCATTTTTTTCTTGCTGAACAATTGCATGTGGATGCCATGCCGTTCAATTACATACAAACTACAAAAAGAGCAATCCATGATTTGTGCATGCGTGCACAAAAGAGAGAAATCCATGGTTACATGACCATACAATAGTATACCATTATGTACGTCATACATTGTTCTTACCTCATCACCGTCTAAATGGCCCCCTTGTTGTGTGTATATTGCTGTAAACACAAACTGTCTTTGTCTCGTGAGTGTCTGCATTGAATGAAAAGAGAATTTTTCTACAGGAAATTTTGAGAGAGAGAAAAGTTGAGTTTTCGGTTCGGAAAATTTATTTGAGAGTCTCTGCGACTTTTGAGTGAAGGAATATTCACATTATTAGTTTTTAAATATAAATAAATTTGTAGCGAATAAAATTTGAATTTTTTCAGAGATTTCAATAATTTTTAGAGACATTCTTTTTTATCAATTTTGTTATTAAATTTTTTTTTCGTATGGGATTTTGTTTTTCAGAGGTGGGCCCGAGACCTTTTGAATCCCCATCCTGGCTACGCCTCTGAAATAATCAATTTTTCTTAAGAAAACCAAGAATATAAAGCAAAAATACTAAATCATTAAGGTTAGTTCCATTTAAATTTAATACCACAACAATTTCTCATTATATTCCTTCCTATCTATTTACAGTAAACAACCAGCTCAACAAAAAGCTTAAATTTCCATATGAATACAACGACAATGCTATTCATGCAACACAAAAAAGGGATAACAATAATTTTATTCCAATAACTTTTTCGTACCAACTTGAGACTTTTATGTAGAATGTTTAACTATTTTGTCGGATTTGCGGAGACTAATTTGATTTACGTTTCATGTAATTGTGTGTTTGTAGGGCTTTTGAGGGTTTGTGGATAATGGAAAGTTTTCTCATACAAAATGCATAAAATTTTTTTTCAGTCAATTTCAATTAATTTCTTCCAAAAAAATAAAATTTCATAAAATATTCAACTAGTTCCAACTATAATGATGAACATGAAAGTTCCATATTCCATAAATTAACACATTTATTTTTATATCTGAAAAGCTATTTTTATTCTCAAATTTAATTTAAATTTCATATAAAATCTTGATGAGAATACATTATCAATTATTTCCTGGCTGTCTCTCAATTTCAGTCATCCGGACAGTTCCTAATTAAAGCTATCCGAGATTCCCATTTAATTCTATTTTTATTTAAAAGCTTCATTTTTCATACATGCAATCACATCATTTCCGAAATGACTTCCTAATTATTCCAATTTTGCAAATGACAACAGGTAATCAAAACAATTTTTAAATTACACGATAAAAAAAAGTTTTGCAGCATGAACATATAATTTTGAGGTTATGGAAAATTGTTCTTGGAATAAGAATGGAATTTGAAAATGTATAAAATTAAAATGAGGTTGAAAATCGATTTCTATTTTTGTACTGACAGTGAAAAATTAAATTATGTGAAAAAGGGTATGGGCGTGTCAGGAATTAAAGATTATGGTATGCTTTCCTCATTTTCGATGCAAATCATTCACATAATAATGAATCAGCATTCCATGTTATCGCTAGATAGCAGCTGTTGAGTTCAAATTATTCATCATAATTCTAATATTCTAAGAAAATTTAGACTAATCAAGTCACTCAAAAAGTTGGAAAATTTCAACTTCCAATGACATTTTATGCACGCAAGCAGAACTGCATTCAAACCCCCCTCAAAAAAAATTATCAGGCTTGAACCAATTTTCTCTGACATCCCATCCCTCTCCCTTCTAAACAAATGATTTTTATGCTCTTTTTGCCACCTTAATCCATTAATATTGATTTTCTGTTCCTGTGCGCTTTTGCAGTCATTTATTTTCCCACCAGTTTGTGGTGTAACTAAATTAAAGTCTTGAACTAATTTTTTTATGTCGCTTTCGGGTGCTTTGCGAAGCCATAACAAATGTTGCTTGTGATTTTTATGAGCCACTAGTTTCACTCTTTCCTCGTCGTACATTTCATTCCCGTTTTCATTTCATTTCTAAAACTCAAACATTTATGCTTTATGTCCTGTTTTCATGAACCATTCCCGGGTCGCTTCCTTCACATAAATGCAACAAAGTTGTTCAATGGAATTTTGCTTTTTTATACATTTTTTTGTTTGACGCTTTTTCATGCTTTTTACAGTTTATTATTTAATTTTATGTTGCATGCTTGCTTTATGAAGTTTGCTTAATCTCGTGTTTCTTGTAATGTATGCAAAGGAAGTTAATTAAACCGCAAAGTGTCAATCAAGAAGAAGCAGGAAATTTACAAAGATTAAGATATTTTTACAAGAAAATATGAATGAGTTGAGCTGCATTAAGGATTTTGAGATTGAATTTTAAGATGAATCAACCTTATTTATTTTCCAAATAGCAATCACATCAATTAATAGTTCTCGATATAAAGCTTCAATACCAATTACATCAAAATTACAATCTCAAATCATTAACTTTTTCCTTTTCAAGCACAATTTCGTGTCGACAGCATAATGAATGAATGAGTTGTAATCAATAGATCCTATAACACCGATACTTCCGATTTTATTTATAGTTCAACAAGCTCGAGCAGAAAATGAGCTGTATATTGTTAGTATTTTTATGAATAGGAAGTAAAAAGGAAAGAAGAAGAAGAAAAATTCTTGTTGCCAAATCAACAGCAGTAAGGAGGACATGAAGAAACATATTTATCGGGTATCAATGGCTTCGTTTATTACAATGCACAAAAATAAAATATCACCAAATTAACGATAGAAATCTCAACAACAAGCACAGAGCAGGAGCAGCAGCATCAATAAGGTGAACTTTACTATCTTAGAGAATGAAAAAAAATGTTCAACAACTCAAATGGAAGTAAATTATTATTACATTTAGTTATGGTACAATATTCTATTCTGTATTCTCTATTTTTGTCGATGAAGCAATAATTTCAGTCTGCTTGTAGTTCTTGATAAATACTTCATATTACTGCTATTATCGATATTATGAACTTCATATTTTCTCCCTTATTTATTGATAAATGTGCTTATGTTGCATGCAGAAAATTTCTTTTCAGCTCGAAAAGATGACATAAAGACGATGAAAATGAGCATTGAAAAAAATTTGTTCTTATTATTGCTTATGGTGGTTGTCAGTTTTTATATATAAGCTTGTTGCTCTTGAGGGTGGTTCAAAATTGAGCAGTAATGATGGATTTAAAGACATTAAAAATAAAATTCATATGCATCAAAAAATTTTCATCCATAGCTCGTGAATATTAAATTTACAATAAAATCATCAAAAAATCAGGGCGTGGTTCATACGACCGACCGAAATTTCGGCCGAAACTTCGGCCGAAATTTCGGCCGAAAAAATTTTATTTCGGCCGAAATTTCGGGTCAATTTTTTTATTTCGGCCGAAATTTTTTTATTTCAATTTTTTTATTTCGGCCGAAATTTCGGGTCAACATTTTATATGGGCAGAAATTTCGGGTTAATTTTTTTTATTTCGGCCGAAATTTCGGGTCAACTTTTTTATTTCGGCCGAAATTTCGGGTAAACTTTTTATATGGGCAGAAATTTCGGGTCAATTTGTTTTATTACGGCCGAAATTTCGGGTCAATTTTTTATATGGGCAGAAATTTTGGGTCAATTTTTTTATTTCGACCGAAAATTCGGGTCAATTAAACTCTATCAATTCTTTTCTTAATTTAACAATTTTTTGTTCTTTGTAAATATACTCTACTGATACTCTAAAATTGATAATTGTACATAATATTTTAATAAAAACAACGTTTTCCGCTCGGTCTCGTCGAAAAAAAATTCTTCGTCAGGAACGCTCATTTTTTTATCAATTTATTACTCTATTTTTCTTAAAAAATGTATTGTTTTTATATTTTTAACTTATGTATATTAACGCATATTTTTAACGTTCTTCAAGACGAACATTTCAATACCAAATTTAAATCAATACGATGCTTAATTTTGTTGAAAAATCAATTTTAATGAGCGTTCCTGACGAAGAATTTTAAGGAAAATTAATTTTTATTTTAAAAACTATCAATATCTCTGCCGTTATTACAGTAATATTCAAAGTGTGTGTAAGTACTTGCTCAACAAAACATAATGTCAAAATTAATTTTTGGAATTGTTAAAACACGGAAAATTGCAAATTTATGTTCAAAAATCTATAACGGTCGTCATAAATTTGAATTTTTCAGTTTACTAAAATTTGGAAAAATTGAAAAAACTCTTGATTTAAGCATTAACTCAAGCATATAAAAGCATGATATTATAGTTAAAAATTAATTAATTATGATTTAATACTAAGATTATCAATATCAAGTTAAATTGAGCAGTATTTCACGGAACAAAAATTTTGATATAATTTGAATTTCAAAACACCGTTACTTTGAATTACTCAATTTTTCGGCGAGGCCGCGCTATAAATTTTATAAACTGGACAAACGGACAGGTGCTGGTTTCTTCGGTGGTGGTACGGTATGGTAAGGCATGGTAAAGGTATACCATTGGTTCAGCAAAGTGGTACGGAAAATGAAAATAAAATTTGACCATATAATAAAATTTGTTTAGTGTTGATGCATAACGGCTTTCCCAGTTTGATTTATATTTTGATTTATATATTTTTGTCATATTTTTTCACCCCTTGAATTTCTCGATATTTTTTCTTTCTTTTCTTTTTATGAGTCGTGCCAAGGTGGTCGAGATTTTCACGAAGTAATATTTTTTTATAATTTCTTTTCATTTATTCTTTTATATTTCTTATGCACCTATTTTGTTCAATACAGAAAAATTGAATCATCATCATTTTATTATCATCATTCGATTAAATATAGTTTATTTTGATACAATTATTTGTGCATTTTATTTGACTACTTGACAGTTTAGAATATAAATGACTATTTGGTATATTTTAGGAGTAACAATTGTGTTCTAATAAATAGATGGTTTTCTTAAGGAAAAAGGAAAAATAAAAAAATGACCCAAATTTTCGACCGAAATAAAAAAAATTAACCCGAAATTTCTGCCCATATAAAATGTTAACCCTAAATTTCGGCCGAAATAAAAAAATCGGCCCGAAATTTCGGCCGAAATAAAAAAGTTGACCCGAAATTTCGGCCGAAATAAAAAAAATAACCCGAAATTTCTGTCCATATAAAATGTTGACCCGAAATTTCGGCCGAAATAAAAAAAAATTGGCCCGAAATTTCGGCCGAAATAAAAAAATTGACCCGAAATTTCGGCCGAAATAAAAAAATTGACCCGAAATTTCGGCCGAAATAAAAGTTTTTCGGCCGAAATTTCGGCCGAAGTTTCGGCCGAAATTTCGGTCGGTCGTATGAACCATAACCAAAAAATCAACTTCAAGCAAAACTTCGGAAGAATTTTTTTTTGCTTTCCATTCAAGACTTAATCTCATGGAATTACATTTTGCTTACATTCCAGCACTAAGAAGACGATAGCACATACCATAAAAAAAATAAATATTTAAGAAGCAACAGTAGAACTAAAAGACTAAAATTGAAATTACATTTTATTTCATCATTTAAATTCTGCAAAGTTTTTAAGAAAATATTAAGGAAGAGATTTTTTTATTCAAATGAAACTTTTTGAACAAGTTTATTTCATTTGTCAATTTACTTATGATGAAGAAATCATTTTAAGTTTTTTGAAAGTTGCAATTTATAAAGTTTGTTTAGTCAAATTTTCATTAATTTAGGAACTTAAATGATTTTAAAAATTTTGTATTGAGATTTCAAAAATTTAATTAATTTTGATAATAATTTTGTAAATATTTTTTGATTCATAAAAGTTAAATTTTCAATGATCCAATATTTAAAATGTATCACAATTAACAAAATCAGTTAGCCTCAGTCAACATAAATCAATCAAATTTAATCACTATCAAAATATTTTCACCTTCAAACAACTCAACTTGATGAATAAATATCCACAAATATTGACAATGTTGATTTAGCCTATAGCTTTCTGTCACTAATTACAATTTGTTTGAGTGTTCATTGAGAACATGCTTGTTCATTTTGTTGGTTTTATTAAGCCCGGTATATGATTTGTTATAGTTTATTCATTATTTGCTGTTGTTCGAATGAAATTATTAATATGAATTGGGGGAAAATAATAATTAAGACATGTGTTGAAAGGATGGGAGTTGTTTTATGTTATTGCAACTTTGAGGGGTAAGGATGGATAAATCAAAGTAAAATTGAAAATATTTCTTAACTGATGTGAAAAATATTAACAAATTGAACCAAAAAATTATAATATTATGGTTCTATCCTTATTTGTTTGATAAAAAATATAGAAAATATAGAAAAAAGGAAAATATTTATAGAAACACATCAACCAATTTCAGCGTGGAAGTGAATTTCTTAGCATATTTCGTTGCAAATATTTCGTATCTATAATTAAAAAGCATGTAAACGCGAATGTCATAAATAATTTGTAACTCTTACGATCCATATAAAAACTAACGAACCTGCATGCTAACTTTTCATTCGTCCCAAACTTGTGAACCACTAGAACCATAAAAAATAGAGACAATGCGTTTGGGGAAGCAAGGTTTCAAGCAATTAAAAATCGGCCATGCATTTTGGAAAAGTATCAAAGACTTCCTGCTAACCACCTACGTTCATGCATATCATTACTTAGCTGATGCTGATCGTCACGTTCCAGAAAAGCTCATGTGGCTTGTTTTGCATTTTACAATGGTTGGATGTTCTATCGGTGTGGTAATGTCTGCATGGTCGAGATTTACTGATAATCCAACAATCACTACCCTCGAAAGTCAACATCATTCAATCTATGGACTCAATTTTCCTGCTATTGCTATTTGTCCCAATAATAAAATAAGCAGAGCAAATGCGGAAAAGTATGCTAACTATTTGTAAGTATTGTGGAATTTAATTTATTTATTGTGACTGAAAAATCTAAAAATATATTTTCAGAATGAATCTAAGCATCCCAATTCAATATAAGAACCAAGAAACATTGATGAACTTGATTCGATACATGGGAAGGATGTATGATGCTGACATTGAAGGAATTGATCAATTTGCAAAGTTTCAAGAGATTCTCGATAATTTTGATTCAGACAAGAAAACTGGAATTTTCGACATGCAGGAAAAGTTGAAATTTTTAGCACCAAAATGCTCAGATATTGCCAAAAAATGTAAATGGGGTGGAGCGGAAGTTCCTTGTTCTGAAATTTTCCAGGATCGAACAACAAACGAAGGATTTTGCTGTACATTCAATTATGTTCGTCCAAGCTCATTTAATGAAACTCATAAAGAGCCACGCATTGCAGCTGGTATTGGTCCTGACATGGGATTAACAGTTTTGTTGAATTTATCACTTAATGACTATTATTATCCTCTAAAGAACTTTGGAGGTGCTACAACATTAATTTTTGATCCTTCCGAATTTGCTGACTCTGCAACTGGTTTCGTACGTGAAGTTCCAATCGAGAGAAATTTAGAGACGAGAATCACACTAGGTGCATTAAGTTTTTATGCTGTCGATGAAGTTCAAAGGTATGGTATAAATAAACGTCAATGCTTGTTTCCCAACGATTATCCGAATGAATTTGGAACTAATTACGTCTATGGAGATTGCTTGATGAAATGTAAACTGAAAAGTGTCATGGCTCTATGCAAATGCATTCCGTTCAATGTTCCTGTAAATTTTAACGATATTGACTCTTCATTGCCATTCTGTAATCTAGGAAATGTACAGTGCATGAATAAATACAAAATCAAATGGGGAACATTCAGACCAAAGGAATTTATCAAAGTTCTTGAGAGGGAAATTGAAGATTCACTAAATTGTGATTTATGCTATCCACAATGCTCGTCTACCATTTATATTGTTGACTCAACATCTGCACAGCTTAACTTTCATTACATCAATAAAGGATCTGTTATGTAAGTTCAAGAGGAATAGAACCTTCAGACATTAGTTTCATCATTATTTTTATTTTTAGAGCCGGACTTGATGACGACACAAACCTATCAGTACTAAAAGTCTATTTCCCGGAAATCGATTCAGTTCTTTACAAAACTGATGTCTTGTTTGCTTGGTATGATATTGTTAGTGACTACGGTGGTATTTTGGGACTTTTCTTAGGTTGTTCAATCATTACTGTCTTCGAAATCCTCTTCTATGTTACAGTAAGATTCTATCAAAATTTATTCAACAGCATGAGCTTTATGAGGAAATTCCAGCGTAATCAAAACAAGGTTTTTGATAATAAAATATTTCATCCAGCAAAATATGATTATGTACACTAAAGTTGTGATTTTATAGCTCTAAAAAATATTAAAAATTTAAATTCCTGCTTAAAGCTTTTTTGTTCCATAATAAAAGCACTAAAAAATTGTTAATTCCTTTTTCTTGCCTACCAAAAAATTGTAAAATGAAAGCATCTTAAAATGTAGATCGCATAAGAAAATGAAGTAATTTTACACAGCACAAAAAAATGTGTAATGAAATTTAATGACCTAATTTAAAATTGATTGCTTCTTTTTCCGCTTGAAAAAGAAGGAAGTGGAATAACAAGACTAAAAAATTTTTTTGTAATGGATGGAAGGGAATGAAGAAAAACAATTAAAGAAGACATTTACAGGAAAAATGAACTCTGTCTTGTAAAAATTAATTAACGTCCATAAGGAAGTTGCTGCATGAATTATTCAGTTTGATTTGAGTAAAAATTAGAATCAAGAGATGGATGAGGGGAGAAGGTATAGAAAAATTTTGCTTGAGTGATTATTTTATTTTTTCAAATCAGGGATGAAAGAAAAACCTGAAATAACAACAAAATAAACTCCAAACCACCAAAATCAGCCGCAAATTCTCATCAAATTCAAGACCCACACAATTCATCATGTCACAATTTCGCTCATAAATTCTTGTGCATATTTATAGTAAGCAATAAATAAACTCAACTATAATATAAAAAGTCATAAAAAATTGCGTATTAAAATCACTAAATTATTTGCAATATTTATATGCGCCAAGCGTATGTGCAGAATAAGAGACAGAAAGACCACAATGAGGACAATAAAGCGACAATTTATTTGAAGTTTTATTGTCAAACATTTGTTCATATTAACCGCGCAACAGAACGAGAGGAAAATTTAATTCAATATTTGCTATTGTGGCTGTGAGAGAGATCAACTAAACCGCCTATGGTTGGAAGCTTTTGTTGTGGATTTTAATGGCGAACTTTTCTGAACAAAATTAATTAATTTGAATTTATTAGATGAGGGATTTGATTAGATAAATTAGAATGATCGGTGGATTTTAAATTTCATTAAGTTCTGAAATAAAATTAAAGGGGGTCCTTGATTTTAACTAATTCGATTTGAACTGTTTCGATTTGAAACAAAAATTCAAATTTTTATTTTTAACGGCCATTTTTTCATACGTTTCGATTTCGAACGCAAAAATTCAGGTTTTTACCTCCCCTTCCCCTCACCCCTTCCGTAACGTTTTTAACAACAAAAGAACCAAGTACGAGAGCAATAGAACGTAATAAACTCTCGCCCCCCCCCCCCTCAGATCGTTACGTAATAAGTGAACGGCCCCAAATCGAAACGTATGAAAAAATGACGGTTAAAAATAAAAATTTGAATTTTTGTTTCAAATTGAATTAATTATTCACAGGGGCCTGAATAAATTCGATTCGAAAAGAAAATTTTGGAACAAAACAACTGTTCAAATCGACCAACCCCTGTATCTGTATTTGGGTTTCAGGTTAGTACGATCTACGCTTCAAAGCATTCTTAGCAAGTTGCATCAAGAAGCAAAAAGACATCAAAAATCAATTTAATTTTAAGAAAATTCAGCATTAACCATCAAAGCTCCTTTAAGCTACACCTAGCTGCCTGATCAATTCATTCATTACCAGCAATTCCAAAAATCTTAATAAAAATCATCAACAAATTCCTTTCATCCACCAAATTACTTCAATTGATGTGAATAAGAAATAAAATAACTGCGAGTTACAAAAATATTCTCAATTTGCCTCAAGAATACCATCAGAAGCAAGTTAAGAATGCATGAAGAAAAAATTCTTTGGATGACATTTCCCTCCTTTTCTGTCCTCATTTCAATTGCGTGACTCAAAAGCAAATAAGTGGTGGTGTTTGCTGCAGAGACAAAAAAAAATATTTTCTTCATCTCAAGCTTGCCATTTATCCACCATAAAACATATAAAATAAAGAATAAATAGAATGGAAAAAAAGATGAATAGTTTTGCGGCAATGATATGAAAATAAAATGAACAATAGAACGAAGATGCCGTTTCAATTGGATTCCTGTCGTTGTTCTGTGACATGAATGAAAATTGAATTCTTTTGTTGTCAACAGTAGAACATCTACTCGGCAAGACTATGCGAATTTATGTGTGTGCCAGTTTTCATTTCTTAAATGAGAATAAAAAAGTTTGTTGAAATTTGCATTTTAAAAGAGACGAAGGAAGTCTCAGTGAGAGTGCTTTGAACTTTTGTGGACATGACAGTTTGATTTTGAGATTTCGAGTTAGGGATGACTGTGGGAAGTTGTTTGAAATTGAATTTTAATTGAAGTCAAGGTACTAGCTTAAAACACATGAAATGATCACTAATTTAAATAATCGCAGTCAAAATGCAACTAAATCCACCAAAAGACATCAAATTTCAACAAAATTGATCAAAATTCTTAATTTTAAGGAAATGAATTCTTCAATTGAAATGTGGTAAATAAGAAAACTGAGTTGAAAAGTTCCAATCAATATAAATTTCCACAAAATGAGTATGAAGTAGATAGAAATTAATTTTAAATTGCACATTGCTTCTCTCCTTCTCACTCAAATTTTTTCTTACTAGCTAGCTTTTATTTTTCAATTGAACCCTTGATTCAATAGACATTCTGCTGCTGTTTCTACTGCATTAATGCAGAAGAGCTTCTTTTTACTATATTTTCATCTTCTAACAATTCACCATCTTCTTTCAATTTTATCCTCAACTATGTAAATGCTTTTGTGTTCCCTTGCATTGAGGTGTTGTGAATTTCATGAAGAATGAGGCTTGAAAATTTATTTAGCATTATTGTCCAGGTCTGGAATCTTCAAATGATTTCAGAATATTCATGCAAGTTTTGGAATTATTTTGGATATCTGGGATACGTTTATACAAAAAAGGGATACATTCTGGAATTTTCAGACTTGGAATATTTCATTCCACACTAAAATAATTGAATTAATTTAAATTCAGGTTCCAGTTAAAAACCACAGACCACAACTCAACCAAATACTCACAAAACTACGTAAAATCACTTCCAAATCTTCATCAGTAAAATCTGATAAAATTCCATCAGCACTCACAGATGAGATAGACACTCACATACCTACAGCTGCTAACAAAGCACAGAATAAATTGTAGAAAAAAAAGAATGTGAATTGAAATTAAACATCCATTTCAATGAATCTCAAGATGATGATTTTCGTTTGAAAATTTACATCTTCTTTAGAATACCAAACCCATTCTCAGCTCTTTCTCATCATTATTATTATTCCCAATAGCATCTTCAATTCTTATTCTCATCTATTTAATTTTTTTTTTTTTTTGGAAAAAAAAAAATAAGAAAATTGCATGCAATTGAAGATGAAAACTGAATGAGGAGGAGAAGTGAAAATAGAAAATGAGGGAAAATTTTCCTTGAATATCGAAATCAATTTAAAGTTTAATCATTGTGCGAAGAATTTGAGAGATGGAAAATGTATTTTGCTAGTGCAAAGTTTGCTCAATTTATTGTGGCTTCAAAGTTTCTCATTCCCCAAAAAATACTAAAATCTCAATTTTCACCTCAAACTTGAGCATTCCGATTCCTTATTTATCCATCACTTTAAAATTATTCGTCTATCTATCGTCGTTATCTTGTTGAGTTATGGTGTTAGATGATAAATTCAATTGGCAATAATTTGTTGGAATGTTACTGAATTTTGGGGTGTTTTTTCGGATTGGAACCCTAGCGGAAAAAATTGAGAAGAGGTCTTTAACTAAAAATTCAAATCCTAGTAAAAATATAATACTTTTGATTAAAATTCGTTGATTTCTCAAATTCTGTTAATTAACTTTAAGAATTCAAAATTTTTAGCAGCTTGACATTTCATTTCCAATTTTATCCCACCAAATTGACACCATTCCATCCAAAATCAAAACATCTAAATTTAAATAAAATTTCAAAGTAGTCACAAAATCATCTCAAACCACATCAATCCAAAACATTCAAATTTTAACCGCTCCAAATCCACTCGCATCCCATTCTATTCAATGCAAATTTAGCTTGAATTATTTCTGAGGTATTTTGCATTTTCCAAGCTGTCAAAGCACTTAAAATTTAATGAATCGTTTCGAGCAATATTTAATGACTCTCAATGGTACTTCTTTAGGATTTTCCTCTTTATATATTGAATGTATGTATGTGTACAGAGTGTAGAGAAATGCTGAAAATTATTGTTCATTATGAAGCACTTCTCAACTTCAAAACTATTAAAAACTTGTTATTCCTTTCAATTTTGCAAAAATTTTCATTTCATCACTTCTGTTCTGTTCAATTTGAAGTATGTATGTACATTCTAGATGGGAACAGTAGAAGTTGAGATGATAATTAATTTTTAAGATTAAGATTGCACTTGAAAAATGCAATTATTATGAATGATAATTGTTATCACTCGTAGTCGATTAGTGTTTTTAGTTTTAATGAAGAGTCGATAAAAATAAAAAAAAAATGTTTCATTTTCATGAAGCATCCTCGAAAGTATATCAACAGCTTGTTAGCATAATTCTCATAATGATGTTTGTTGGTTGAAGATGAAAATAAAAAACAAGAAAAAAATGCAAATTATATGGCGAGAAATTGGAGAATTTAAGGAACTCAATGCACATACAAAACATCACATTTTATGACCTCTTTTCTCGCTGATGTCGCCTTTTGAAACAAATTCGAAAGAAAATGAAAAACGTGAATATTGCCAAGTATTAACATTAGACATCACAAAATAATGTACAATATAGCCACAAGAAGGAAGAATGAAAAAAAGGCAAAATGAAACCTTTTGATGTGATTTTTACGATTATCGTATCACTTTTGTGTATTTTTGTTACCATTTCTCCTCTGAGGTCAACTGAAATGGCAATGACGACAACGACAAAAAGTCATAAAAACACTGCTTCAAAATGGAAACTAATAAGAACTTATGGTTAAACATAGAATGCAAGTTGTGAGATGAGGGATGTGGACGATGAGCGATTTTTTGTGACAGTTCTGTTTATTTAACAAAAATTACTCAAAAATTTGAAAATTCTGAAATTTACCTTTTTTAAAAATTTTTTCTTATTTTTTTATTTTTTTTTTTTTTTTTGAATTCTTGAATTTATTGAAAATTTTGAAAATTTAGAAATTTTTAATATTTTTTTAACTATTCGAATTTTTTTGACCGTTCACTATGAAACGATAAAATCACTACGAAATTTACTTTAATTTTAATGAAATGAATAAATTGAGACAAATCACCCTCATATCCTACACTAGCTATTAATTTTTTCGAAGATTGGCCGAAAAACGTCACAAAACCATTCCCCTGCAGCATCTCACTCAGTGTCACGACAAAATCTGCTAAAACACAATCTTAGTGATGGTAAAAGCATAAAGTTGAATAGAAAAATGCTAAAGTACAGCAAACACTGCTCATTCTCCCTCATCTACTATCGTCTTTAAAGGAACGTGCTCCATAAACAATTCTTATTCATTTTGTTTCACCACAAACAATTGTCGAGCGAAAAAAAAAAAAGAAAGTGAAGGAAATTTCAAAGGACTGAAGGAAGGAATATTTATGTGTATGTTATGTATATTATACAATATAAAATAAAGGACACAATTTTATTCCTTCTTCTTCTTTCATCTCTATTAGTTTTGTGTATTTTCTTTAGTTTTCTCAATTTTTTTTTTTGTGTATGTTCTGTTGATACTGTTGTTGTGGAAACATAAGACTGCTATTTGTTCTTCATGATAAGGTAAAAAGCTTTGTAAATGTGCTAACAAGTTTTTCCATTCTTTTCTTTATTCACAAACATTTTTCCTGATGCATAAGCAAACAACAAAAACTAAAACATTTTTAAATTCTTGACACAAAACAGCAACAAAAGGATGAATATAATGAATGAATCAGGAGACATGAAGAAAGTTTTTTGGTAAATGGTTTAACAGATGAATGTTTATCTATGATAAGACGAAATCAGAACTAAAAAAAAAATGTTTAACATGTAAATTTTACATGATTCTTTTAATTATGTATGTAACTGTATGTTAGTGAAGTTTTTGAATAGAAATTCTCATTCTAAAATTTCAACAAATTGGTCAGATTACGTCAGAATATTTTCTGGCACAAAATTTTGTATTAGAAGTTAATAACTTAGAATTTCATGAAAACGTCGATTTTGATGAAAATATTAGTGAAATTACATACTAAATTTTTTGAATGTTCGTACAAAATTTATTACGTCCAGGGAAGGGAGGTCAAAATGATCATTTTTGGTGTTACGAATTTCACAAACGAAAAAGTCATCAAATCAACAAAATGCCTAAGTTCCGAAAAATTTTATCTCAAAGCCTCCCAAAATTCAAACATCGATGTTAACTCGAATTCTTCTACATATGTTGAACAATTTGAATTTAGTTATTTATTTTCTCATAAGAGCAAGGACATACCATAATGCTCATATTCCTGTACTTCAATATAAATGAAAACGACGGTGATACAACAAAATACACAAGAAAGTTATATACAGTAATATTTTTGAAATACGAATGTTTAGTTAAATACTATAAGCATTTAGTAAGCGTAATCCTCCTGAGGACGAAAATACGTATGTATAGCAGGAAAGCAGAGCAGAAGTATACAATATTTTGTATCAAGATATGAAAAGTTTTCTTTTTTTCGTATATTTAATTTTATTTCTCCCTGCCAAAAGCGGAACATGTTGAAGAGTTTAAATATATGTTCATGTATGTACGTATATACACTCCAGTACTGACATTTGCCATTTAGTTCAATGCGACAACAAACAGGCAAACTGAGACGTGGCAAGTTAAAATGAGACTCAGAAGCTTTTTTAGTTTTTTCTCAATAAAACCTAGATATTAGCTTAAAAGTATAACATATTATATATTTTTGGAAAGGTCTTGACTTTATCTATTATTCTATACCATCATTATGTCATGATTTAATCCAGGGTTGGAACTCTGAAGGTTTAAAGTTCGAAAAAACATCCCTTTTTGTTACACATTTTTCAATATGATTTTAGAAGGTTAAAAATATTCTGATTAGCATTTTATGTTAAACAAACATCAATCTAAGTTCCTATGGAGCGATTTTTTTAAAATCATCCTTTGTTTTCTTTTTATTGATTTACCAACCCTGGCAATGCTTAAAAAGTGGTAATTTTGAATTGGCTCTAACTTTTTAACAAAATAACCATTTTTAATGATTTAAACGGTTTTGAACACATAATTGCAACAAATTTATGGAAAAATTATGTGAGTGATAGTTAACATTAGTTTCGAATTTAAAATGACCGTTAAAAATTTTGACTTTTTTTGATAATTTTGTTTCGAGTTTTTCGATATAATTCGTAGTTTAAATGACTGTTATTGCAATCTGTAGCCAAGATAACATAATATTCTATCAATTTTAAGAAAAATTGTGAATTATTTCTCTTAAAAAATTGCATTTTTTGATGAAAGAATTCAACTCAATTTTCTAATGTTTATATTATTATTCTCGTCTTTTAAAGCATTTAGTATCGTATAAATTTACTATTAATTATTGCATTTATAATTTTAAACAAGAAAAAAGTTAATATATTGCATAATATTACTGATTAGCAAAAAATATTTTTTCAAGTCTTTCGAACAAATATCAAAGTAGAAACATAATTTTTTTTTCTCGTTAAAACTACTATTTTGAGCTTTTAGAAGATTAAATATATAAAAATAACATTCAATATAAGAATTTATAAGTTAATTTAAAAGAATAAATTGATTTAAAAGACGAAATTAAGAAATAAACATTAGAAAATTGAGTTGACTTCTTTCATCAAAAAATGCAATTTTTCAAGAGAAATTATTCACAATTTTTCTTAAAATTGATAGAATTTTATATTTTCTTGGTTTCAAGTTGAAATAACAGTCATTTAAACTACGAATTATATCGAAAAACTCGAAACAAAATTATCAAAAAAAGTCAAAATTTTTAACGGTCATTTTAAATTCGAAATTAATGTTAACTATCACTCACATAATTTTTCCATAAACTAGTTGCAATCATGTGTTCAAAACCGTTTAAATCATTAAAAATGATTATTTTTTTAAAAAGTTATAGCGAATTCAAAATTACCACTTTTTGAACATTGCCAGGGTTGGTAAATCAATAAAAAGAAAACAAAGGATGATTTTAAAAAAATCGCTCCATAGGAACTTAGATTGATGTTTGTTTAACATAAAATGCTAATCAGAATATTTTTAACCTTCTAAAATCATATTGAAAAATGTGTAACAAAAATGGATGTTTTTTCGAACTTTAAACCTTCAGAGTTCCAACCCTGGATTAAATCATGACATAATGATGGTATAGAATAATAGATAAAGTCAAGACCTTTCCAAAAATATATAATATGTTATACTTTTAAGCTAATATCCAGGTTTTATTGAGAAAAAACTAAAAAAGCTTCTGAGTCTCATTTTAACTTGCCACGTCTCAACTGAAACTTTGTTGAGATCAAGATCGCTTGCTCTTTATGTGTTGCTCATTTTAGTTTGTGATTTTGTATATTTATAGAAATTTTAGGGGGCTTAGCAAGGGATGTGATTTGAACTTTACAGAAATGTTAGATGAAGCATCTATTGGTTGCAATGACTTTAATCATTCCAGTGATTAAACTCTAATTTTTTCCAAAGTAGCAAACATAAAACCAAATTTTTTAATATTCCCCGAAAAAACCTTTTTAACCAACCAAATCCCATCAGACACGAGCAACAGGAGATATTTGAACCTCTACACTAAACAAATTGTTAAGTTATAAATAACCACTTTTATTCATGATATTTTTTTCTTCCTTAAAAGCTTAATGTTTTACTCTAAAAAAAAGTCTTCCACATGTCTTCTACTTCTCCTAAAGCAGCTCTTTATACAATTGAAGTACTCGTGTGTTTATGTAGATTGCTACTACTCGACATTCACTTGCTCTTTAAATATAAAGATTTCTCTCATGTTGCATGATAAAAAAAGAAAGAAATAAGATTGTACAGGAAGAAGATGAAAACTTTCTCCTTTTACATATTTTGTGCATTAAGATTTTCCGTTCGTGATTCCAGATTTTTTTAACCAGACGCCCACTCCACTAGCAAGGATGCTCTTTTTATGAATTTTTATAGATAAGCGCTTACTTCGCTATTATTATTTTTTTTAACAACAAAAATATCATAACAAAAATTGTTTAGCATATATTCTTTATCTGGAGCTCGCCGAAAAAAAATTCAGCGTCAGTGACAGCATATTTTTTGAGTTTTTCTCTTTAAGTACGAAATGAAATCAAAAACTAATGATGAGGTTTGATAAAGATCGTTAAAATCTATAAATTGACATAAAAAGTATGATATGAAACACTGTAATTAAAGAGAAAAATCGATTTTAAGCACTGTCACTGACGCTTAATTTTTCGGAAATCAACACAAAAATTGAAAAATTTCTCTCAATTTGCATCAATAAAATGCAGCTAATGTCTTAAAACTTAGTTTAACTGCTGCTGCGACTTTTCACAACAAAAAATTACGCGAAAACACAATGGAAAACAGTTAAATTAACAAAATAAGTTTTTAACGGTTTCTTGAAATTCAAATTTTCTTAGTTCTGAAATAAATAAAATTTTCGAAATCATCAAAAATAAAGCAATAACAGCAGAATAAAAGCTGTTAAGCTATTTAAAGGCTTTATGAAAGAGAAATGAATGATTCAACATCATTAAATCATTCATAAAGTCCTTTAATAATGCAAAATTTGATTTTCGAAATTTTGATTTATGAAGAAAGAATTCAAAAAATTTTTGACCGTTGAATTTTATATCCGATTTTTTTCGGCGAGCTCCATCTATCTTTTATATTCTTTCAACTATTTGGCAGGGATGGAGTTAGGAATGATCTTTAAATCTTTCGTATAACAAAATCTTAGATTCTACCAGATTTTTCAGTACTTTTGCAAAATAAGTAATTTCACAGGGTCTAAAACTTTTTCCACCAACTCACATAATCAACTGCCAATGATACAAAAAACTCCATTCCCACCATTTTTTTCCTTCCTACTATATAGAAGAAGTTTTTTCATAAACAACTTTTATACGATCTGCAAATTGATTTTCATGAACCATACGTGATGTTCACACAGCTGAAACTTGATTCCATCCAAAAACCCAAACTTGTTATATGTGTGAGCTTCAAAAGGAAGAAGGGAAAAAATATTTCATATATGAAAAAAGTGCAGTTGAGAGCCCTAGAAAAAGCTCTCGCAATTATTGTGCTTCGAGTGAAACAAACTTTTTTAATTAGGAGAGGAAGTGAGAGAATGTGCTCGTCCAGTCTTTGACTCTTTTTTTTTGTTGTTGCTGCTGCTTGTGATGCTAAAAAAATATGAAATCAGATTTTTCATTTCATGCAGAAAGTTTTCCGCTTTGGCATTTTTTTGTTCAGAGAACCACAGAAATATTTTCATTCCACTTTTTTTTTTTGCTGTAGAACTGTAATGATATCATCAACACACAGAAAAAGCATAGTGAATCCAATTTTGTGGACGTACGACAAAGTTTTTTTCTTCTCTCTCTGTTCTTGCTGTCTCTAACTCTAAATGTATGGGTGTTTTAATAATGGCAGTACACAACAATGTCTTCATATTGTGCGTTAAATTTTCCTCTTTTTACCACAAACAGAAATGAATGTTGAGGTTGGGTTTGTTATTGGTATGTTCTTGCAGCGCATAAATACTATGGCTGATGTGATGATGGGATTATGAAGTTTTAATGCAATTTATGAAGATGGCTATTTTTGGTTGGTTTCTATGCTATTTTTTATTGGGTTTGAAGAATTTAAATGGATAGATGGATAGAAAGCCTGATGGACTGTCTGGAGAACAGGTAGACTTTGTGATTTGAATTTCAATCTAAGTCCAAAATTTCTAATAAATCCAACTAAATACCCAATCCATAGTCTTGCTGCATCCCACCAAATACCCCAATTTACCGAAAAATCCAGCTTCAAAACTTTTCGTTATTTGTTATTATTAAGTAACTGTTATATCTTACCATGTTTCTGCATTACAAAGTACATATATATGTACATATAAATGTTGTATGTTATTCGATATCATGTAAAAAAAACTTTTCCTCTCCAAGCCTATTTCCTGTATAGATATTTTTTGGCATGCTCTAGCATACTAAATATATTTAAGTAAAATGTATTGGATATGGAAGGAGGTAGAAAAGAAGCAGAAAAAAGGTAAAAAACCACATTACAGAAAATTTTGCTCATAAAAAATATCTTCATTGCATAATAATTTTAAATTGTGGCAACATAAAGAAGGGCGAGAGAAAAAATGTTAAACGAACTTTTGGATTTTTTTTCTTTCTTGCCTCCTTTTTACTACAGTGACAAACCATGAAAACTTTATTTCGAGAGAGGAGAAAAAAAATGTGAAAGAGAAGCATTTTCTTAGCGGCATATGCTTAAGTAAGCGTAAAATATTCGCAAAACATTCATAAATAATAAAAGTAAAGCTAAAAAGTTAAATGGAAGGGCGGATTTTGTTGATGCACAACATAATTTTAATACTCATTATGAAAATTAATTTTTCTCTTCGTTCTTTTATTTATTTCACCTTTATGTCATGGAAAAGTTAAAGATTTTAGGATTTTAATAATATTTACGGTTTGTAATTTAGGGTAAGTTAAAGTATTCCACATTAGCTGTATTTTAAATCACAAGCTTCAAATTGAAAATTCTATAGAGTCTATAGTATAGACTAGTGATGACCAACCGGTGTGTCGCGGCACCTAGTGTGCCGATTTTTTTTTAAAGTACCACGAACCGTATTTCGCGTGTGATTTTGGTCATGACCAACTCACAAGGTGTGCCGCGGTACAAAAAAGGTTGGCCACCACTGGTACAGACCAATGCAGAAGTTCGATTCCCCCTTAAAAAGGTCAATTAAAAAGATACAATTCACTCTCTTTATAATCATACAAATCGGTTTTCCATTGTCACACAAAACAAATACATTCATCCTCACTACCCTCATATACATAAATATGTGTCATTTCCATAGAATAAAGAGATGAAAGGATTTCATCAGAAGAGAAAGTTCAAGAAAACCACAATAGTGTTGAACAAAAGAAAATGGGATCAAAATCACAATCAGATTGTATTACTTCCAGGAATTTTATGCCTCAAAGCAATCAATCTAAATTTTCTATTAAAGCATAGGAATAGCTTCAATATCTTTAACCTACATTCATTGCAGCATAATTCTAGAGTCTATGTGAATATGAAAATGATTGAAAATAAATTTGAGATGAGAAACTTTCGCTTCTTTAATAATATTGTGCTATGATGGGAATTGATTTGATATCTATGATATTTTCTAAAATAGGAATCTTCAGCAATGATGTATGAAACATCTACTGAGGATGAGTTTTTAGAGGAAATAAGAGATTTAAGCTTATAAAACTTCAATTCTAATTCACATCATTTTCATCCTATCCCCTCCTCATACATCTCGCCTTGACTCAATCAATAATCTATATGTTAACTTTTCTTTTATCTTTGTGCCTCCGAGGTTCATCATATCTCTCTCTTTTCCTAAATTCCTTTATCAAGTAAAATTATTTTCCTTATCCCAAATGAGTGAGTGATTTGAAAATGAGAAGAAACGATTTTTTTTATATTTTTTATTAAATCATTTACTTGTATATTAAAGTTCCTTTTCTTCTTCATTAAGTCAAGGCGATGAATAAAAAAAAAGAAAACGGAAAATGGCGCCGAAAACATAAAAAATTCTTTTGTAATTCAAAAATCAGACTTTTTACTTTTAGCTTTTGTGTTTTTTTTTTCTTATTTTTAACCTTAAATAGGATTGAAATTTATGAATAGACTGAATTGAAATGAAAGTAAGAATGTTTTTTGGCGCAGTTAAAAGTTCAACCTTGAAGTTTTAGGCTCTATAAGGTTTTGTAAGTGTGAATTTTAAATTGGATGTTAAGTTGCAATTTTCTAAATAAATTCAGCCTAAATCTGTCATCCCACATTCAGTTTTATTTGTTCTAAAGTTTAAGCACCAATAAATTTTCCAAAAATTCACTTGACTAACATTTCATCTCTTCAAACAAAAACTCAACTAAACTCAATCACATTCAACTCTCAAAAAACAAAATTTATAAACTAGAACCAACTCAATCAGTCAAAGTGATTGATTAAAACAATTTTCTGCGCGTCAAAAACCGCCAAATAGGATCACAAGAAAATGAAAAGAAAATACTGTAAAAACATGAAGAAACAATAAAAGGAATGAGAACTGAACAGAAAGCTTCCATTTCAAGTAGAAGAAAAAAAAATGAATTCAATTTTCAATGAGTGTACTAAAATGCTATTCACTCTCAGTCATAAAACTATAACACAAAAGGGAAGTTTTCTTCTCGCTTCTTTTTTTATCCATTCTCATTCAAAAGAATGGAAAATGAAACAATTGTGATGAGGCTGATAAAGCTGACTTACACACACACACAAAAAAGCTCAAGTTTCATTTATTTATCTGCTATTCATAATTCATATTATTTTATCCATAAAAGCTGAAATTTTTTTTCTTTCGTCTGCCAATTTTTTTCTTTCTTTTCTTCATTCTTTTTTCTTTTGGTTCTGAATCCAATTCATCATTTTCTTCTTTTATGTTAATCATGTTCTTTTGAAATCATAGTTAGATGAGAATAGAACTAAGAAATGTTCAACATGGATAGATATTGTTATAGTTGATGCTGATGCTGCATATATCGCCTTTTTTGAGTTTCCTTTCTATTCTTCATATTATGTTCTTGTTATCTAAATTGAATTCATTAATGTGAATCTTAAAGCTATGATTTAACAAAGGAATAAATAAGGATAGGAAATGTAAGGAAGATTTGTGAAATTTAAGGTTTTTGTGTGAACGTTTTTGGTTTCAAAATTTAAATTTTAATTTTTTTATTTTAATTTTCTAGTCAAATTTTTTATATAGTTGGATATACCCAACAAATGACCCTCCAAAGCAATTACCCTATCAAATATCATAAAACCTCTTTAAATTATTCAAAAGTCAGCCGATATCAAATAGTTTTATATGTTAACTTACTCCCTTGCCCTACAACCACAACACTAAAATGTCCATCGTCATATATTACACATACATAAAATCCACTAATACCCTTCGCACAAAAGTCTTTCAAATCTAAATCGAAAGAATAAATAAGACAGCAACAACGACAAAGAGAAAAAAAGGTGCAACTGAATTAAGTAGCATGATTTTCTGCATATCACGTTCATACCATCTACACCAAAGTCACAAAATGTACAGTTGGCGGTTTTCAAATAGCAAGCGCAAAAAAAAAATAAATCCAACAGGACATAGATGAATGTGGACTGTAAATTTAAGAGAATAATGCTACCTCTGTCAATTTGATTACAATGAATGGGAAATGAATGTTCATCAACCTTTTACTTACTGTTACTGTTGCTGTTACTTTTGATAACAAAAAGTCATTAACTTTCCATCTCTTCCTCCTCTTTTTGTCTTTTTTTTTCATTTTTGCCTTTTTCTTCTATGCGATAAAAGTAAAATTTATTGCAATGACTTTGTTTCATCACTTCCTTTATCACTTTTATATATATTTAGTAGTAGTAGCAACTAACTATGTGAGCAATTGAGTGTGATAGGGACAAAAATTAGGTCGAAAAGGCTTTCAGACACGAAAGTAAAATTGCTGTTTAGGAATTTTTCCTTTTATTTTCCTATTAGTATTAACTTTTATGAATATAATTAAATTTCACTTGATTAATGGGCTTTTATGCTTGCTACGATAATTTTTTTTTTGTGGAAAATAATTTACAGATAATGAACAATTTTTTTACGCATCTATTGTGTTTTATGACTTAATATATGAGTTGGAATCAATTTATGGTCTTTAATAAATTTATAATCAAGAAATACATTAAAGTTATATTGATTATTACATCCTTACAATTCCATCATAAAATATCAATAATGACAGAAAATTTTATCTTCAATAATTTCTAATCAAGTGTCAACATAGCAAAAATTACTTCACAAAAATTCTATTGATTTTGTCCATTTTATCCTTCTATGAAATCCTCTTTCGTTGTCAATCTCCGGAAATTAAATCGACAGAAATTTTTTAGAAAATAAAATATTTTTGACCCAAAAGTTTTATATCTTTTCACTATAAAAAGGAGAATCTAATGATATCGGAATCAATTGTATGACACTTCTTGGAAAATTAATTACGGTTTATGTTTCGAATAGGATGTCGAAAAATGAATTGGCTAACGTGGATGGATTTGATTTATAAAAAAGAGTCACAAGAGATTTCAAAACTATTGAAAAAATAATTTTTTTGATATTCTTAAATTTAAAATTAATTATTTTTAGTTAAAAAAAATTGTAGGTAGTTGCCAATAATTTAATTAACATCCAATTATTAGTTCACAATAAATTTTTCAATTATTGCACTCAGCTCTTAAAATATAATTAAAATCTTCCAATTAAATGACAAAGACACGAGCAAAAACTCAATCGATTTGACTTGACATTTAATTCTATTTTCTTTTCATTCCATTCTCAAAATGATGCTTCATTATCACAGCAACGGAATGTAATTTAAATTACTTTTCAAATTCTTGCATTTTTTATCTCACTTCTTCTTTCTATCTTTCCATCATTAATACGAAAAAAATTTTAATTGGATTTTTTTTCATCATAATCTTTTTTTTTCTTTCGCATTTTATGAACTTGTGATCTAGGAAAGATGACCCTTGTCATTAATTATGAATGCATATTGAGGAGGAATTTCTTCTTCTTTTACCTTTTATAATTTTTTTTCCATTACTAATCATAATAATCATCATTAAAAGGCAAAATTCTTGCCTTTTAATTTCAAAGTTTGATGATTTTCTAGATTTTGAGGTAAGAATGAATTAATGTCCCTTTGACTCAAATTTTATGCTTTCTTATAAAAAAATTAACAGTTTTTGAAGGTTTTATTCTTAGGCTATCAAAAAATGTCAAAAAACATTTTATTTAGGTAATTCCAAAATTTATCGAAATCCAAAAGTGCAAAAAATCAGGGCCTGATTCAGGATATAGAGCTAATCAAATTCATTTTTGATCAATTTTAGTAATTTTTGGACATTTTTATTAGTTCCATACCCTAGTATAAATATCAAAAAAAATTACAGTAAAAAAACTGAATTTTTAAAAATTTTAAAATCGCTTCAAAAACTCAAAACCATCAACATACCCAACCCACTACTTACAATCTCATCGCATCTTCTATCCTTTTTTCACAATAAAATAAATAAATTCCTATCTTGGACATGAAAATATAGGTAAAATGAAAGACGAGTAAAAGATTTAATTATAAAATTTAATGAGTTTTTTCTCTCAACTTTACCAACTCTTTTGATCAATAAAATGTAATAAAATGAGAATTTTTGCTCTAAAAATAGACCATTTGATGTAAAGACTAAAGTAATTATTCTCAATTTTGTTCTAAAATTTTCAATGAATAATAAATGATGTGTGAATTATAGATTGATAATTAGGGGGTCATTGATGAGGGTTTGAAATGTTTTGTTGGGAAAATGTTGAGAGAATTTCGGAAATTGATGCATTTTAGGCTTCTTGAGACAGTTGATTGCATAGAAATTTGCAGATATCTCCTTTTCACCATTATATAATTCTAGGAATTAACATTTAATCTATTAAAAATTCGAAATATGCTCCAAAATATTCTTCAAAAGTAAATAAAATCACCAAAAATTCCAAAAAATCACTTCCAATCCACCACAATTCAAAGAGAAAATTCTATAAAATACCAAACTCTAGCCTACTAATTTTCACATCTCTCTCTCTCTCTCTTTGAAACTTGTCTTACTTTTTCATTTCATACTAAACTGCAAACTGTGATTGAAAAGTTCATCATGTGAACAGCCATTCATCATCCACCAAACTTTTCTGGCCATTCATCTATGCACCTCAACTCATTCATTTAATGGGTTTTCAACAAACATCAAGTCTCATGTTATTTGAGTATGCCATAGTGTGGCAGGCTTGTACTTTGATTGATCAATTTACAAAGAGGAATTTTTTGACTGTAACTTTTTTTGGAATGTCTAAATTGAAAGGACTTTTTTGTGTTTGAAAAGTGATATGAGTAAGTGGATGTGAATAGTTTGATGATTACAAGGCAAAGTGGATGAACTATTGAATGAAAATCTATGAGAGTTGAAGAAGAATGAAACTAATCTTGAAGATACGGCATAAAATCAAATATTTATTACATTTTGTAACCATGCGTAACAGGGGGGAAGGAGATCTAAAAAGTCATTTTTTTGCGTGAAGCAAGTAAAAAAATACGATCTGAAAAATTCTGGTACAATCTTAAAGGTACAGCTTTATATACTAATATATATTGAAAGAACCCCATAAAATAATAACAATTTACAACATCATCCCCAAGAAGGTTCATTTACCTCAAAAAATTATTTCAATAGTAATAAAAATCCCAAAGCAATTTGCAAGAACAGCAAAGCTTCAATATTCATCAAGTCAACAACGAGTGGAGAAAAAAAACTCCAATTTTTTCCCCCGTTCATAAACGACTCAATTTTCTGATTAATTTCCTCTTCAACAAATATTTAAAAAACATTTTTCATGAAGAAAAAAAATTATATTCAACAAGAAGCAAGCGATAAGCTGCAAAGAGGAGGTAAAAAAACGGTAAAAATTCAGTAATAATTTTATTTTTTTCTGCTGTTGTTTTGTTTATTTAACCAACATAATTTATTTCTTTATTTCCTTTTAAATAAAATTTGTTCTTCTTTTTGAAATAGAGTGGTACATAAGTTATGTCTAAAATTTTGAGGAAGCGATTATTAAAAGTTGAGAGATTATTTCATACAAATTAAAGTTTTTGGAATGAATACTGTGTATAATTGTCAAATTTTAACAAAACTTTCCTAGCCCTTAACAAAATTTATGAACAACTCCCGTATACGAAAAAATGATAAAAATATAAAAATTGAATGTCATCACCATAGATACTGCTTGTTGTTATTGTCATATTGACTTCTAGCAACAAAAACATGATTGAAAGACATTTATAACTTTATTATTTAATATAAATTGAGTCATAAAACTTTTTCATGATTGAATTTGTTCTTCTACTTCCTTCCATTTTCATCTATAATAAAATTTTCTTTTCAGACATGATTGGAATGACGTGCGGTGGACATAAATAACTTAGAAATGGTCATGAAACTCAAATTTTTGTGCAATTTTCTCAATCTCATTCAATACAAAATCCATTGATTCGTAAGTAGCAAGAGGTTGACAGGTCACGACCATTCGGAAAAAATTCCCAAGTTTCTTACTTGCCAATGGTGAATATCCGAGCATTAAATTTCCATTCATGACCATTTGCTCTTTAATAAATGCTGTTATTTTTGACATTGCTTTCCACCAACTTTCGTCCCGTGGCTCTCGCTTTCTCATGTATTCAGGAACGTAATAGAAGCAGACATTTGTATACTGTATCGGTATTACAAGCTCAAATCCCTCACGACTCTTGACTTGATCTGCAAAATAGGATGCCTTTTCAAATGCATTATCAATCATCGCTTCAAATCCAATCATTCCATGCTTCTTGAACATTATCCAAAATTTAAATGCATCAACCTTCCTACCACACGATAGCGATTTATCGCCTGTATCATATGATGTATCGTAAAATTTATCTTGTTGAAAAAGATATGTTGCTGATGATGAGTTGCATTCATGCAAAATTCCCTTCTGATTTATCATGAATAAGGAACATTGAAGCGGAACGCCCATTGTCTTGTGAGGATTCCATGAAATTGAGTTTGCCCTCTCGCATCCTGAAATTTTATAAGTTGGAAAATTATTCTTTTTTAGTTGAAACGATTTTAAGATTTTAACGGCTTTTTTATGTTTGAAATTTTCGCATCTATTTTTGCTTCTTTAAAATTTTTCCGATAATTTTTTTTGGAGATTTAATCATGATTAATTCAGGATTAGTGAATAACTTTAAGTTATTTCAGAAGAACAATATGGCAACGGTTGTTCATCATGATAATTCAACCATAATATATCAAAAATAATGAGAAACAGACAAAATGAAGCAAAAACTTCCTCATAAACCTAAGATCCATAACAAAATCATTCTGCTGCATCATCATAATACTTATATCTATTTTTAATGCATCATTTACCATTTAACAGATGCTTGTGTTTTCGGGAGAAAATTGCAGATCCACCTAGACAAGCATCGACATGCAACCACAAATTATATCTTTCGCATACGTCAGCAATCTTCTTTAAATCGTCGAATGCCCCGAGTACCTGTATGAGATAGAAGAAAAAAATAAGTTTATACAGATAATGAATTGTAGGATTTTAATTTTGTGTGCAGGAGAAAATTAAATGGTCATTAGGATGGAAAGAAAAAGTTTTAGTACTTTTTTTATGCAAGGTCATCAAAATAATTTAAAATCTTTAGTGAAGTAGAAATTTTTCGTATCTTGGAATTAAATTAGATTTTTTTATGAATATAAAGTATGTGGTTGTTGTTGAAGGTTTGAAGCTTTAATTCAGTTTGCTGATGAATTTATTTTATTATTAGGGATTGATGCTCTGTTTAATTAAATTGTAGGCTGTTATCAAAATATATAATAAATTAAGAAGAGTACAAATCCTTTAAAAGTAAGTCCTAATCTTATCAATTTTTTTTAACATACTTGACACTTGGTATGGAAATAAATTTATGACTCAATCCAGGTTTTGGATTTTTTTGCAGTCAAATTATCAAATAACTTGAAGACTTTTAGTATGCAGCTCTTGTTCCAAAAATCATGTAACTTAATTAATTTATAGTCCCACAAATTAATTCTTCTCCCAAAAGACCAAGCAACTCCCCTAACCAACTAACATCTATCCCTCCAAACGACACAATTAAGAAATAATCAAAATAAATAAAAAATTAATTACCGTTGTGCCACATGTTGCATTCACAAGGAATGGTTTAAGATTATTTTTAATTGAATCATTAATTTTCATTTCCAGATCATCAACATTCATTTGGCCATATTCATTAGTCTTTACGGCAATCAAGTTTTGCATTCCAATTCCCAGGAAACTTGATCCTTTCAATATTGAATAATGTGCATCTTCCGATGTGAATATTACTAATCCTTCTAGATTACCTTTAAGTCTTGTTTCGGGATATTTTGTTTGTCTCGCTAAATGAATTCCATACATATTGGACATACTTCCACCCGGACATAAAATACCATCACCATTTTTAAATCCAAATAATTGAAGCGACATATTCACTACAGCCTCTTCAATCAACGTGAATACTGGGGCCATTTCATATGTGTATTGTCCTGTATTTAAAGCACTTGTCATCCATTCAGCTCCGAGACCATAAAAATTTAATCCACCAAACAATTGATTGTGACAATTTCGATTGTTTGTTTTCACAGAAAACTTAATAACATCTCGACATAGCTTTTCAATTTCATCGTCGTCATGTTGCGTTTCTATGTTATCGGTCAATGAGAATGGTATCAGTTTCTGCAATTGAGAAAAAAAAAGAGATAAAATTGATTTTCAATATATGCTAAAATATATGTGATGTTGAGTGGCTGATAGAGAGTACTTTCAAATATTTTTGATATTTTCGGCATTCTGTAGTTTTTTGCTTAAAAGTTTGCAATATTTTTGAGGTCAAAGGGAACGCACTTGGATTACTGAATTTAACAAACAAAAAAAATAGGTTAAAGTAGGTTAAAATAAGTTCAACTCATTTAAACTCTGAAAGGTCTGCCAAAAATATTTTACAACCCATTCACCAAATGTATAAAATACCAACTGAACCTAACTTCATACTTTTCAATGAAACATTTTCAACATATTATGTACTTAGTATTGTGCCATATCAATTCAAAGAGTTTTATAAAATCCACCATTCTAAGTTGATGCACAAATCTAACTCTCTTAAAGGTTAAGCACTAAGTAAGCAGTTCCATTCAAATTTACAATTCATATATTTTCCAATCAACTCACAAAAAAACTTTCCGAATTTTCCCATAAATCTGTCAAGTATTCAAAATACTGTCAAATACTGTTAAAACCCCAAATGAACAAATAAATCCGCAATCTGTCTTAAAAATTAAGCTCCAGTATACAGAATGCATGCTATAACCGAGTGAAATTTCAAATATGAAGATTTTTTTTTCAATTATTATATGTATGAGTGATTAAAATGAGATGAATTGAATGTGAACATGTATGTATGCACATATGTCATGACCAATATTATGCAAATATCTATGTTGAACAAGTGCCATTGGAATTTGCTTTCTCGTTAAAATTGAGTAACAGAGATAGAAAGAGAAATTGCATAGAATTTAATAGGCTTACACGCATAAGATTTCAATGCATATGAATTGATAGGAGAAAGCTGAATCCTTTCAATGACTGTAATTGAATTATAGACGGTATGATTTATTGCATCCTATTATCTCTTTTTTGTTTGATTTTTTTTCTGTCATATAGTTTACATTGTTGGAACGTCTTTGTTAATTAAAATGGTTTTTTTGGAAGTTAAGAATGAGTCAGCTAAAAATTTAATGACGCAAATGGCTTATGTGTCGAGTTTAAGGTAATTAAAAATTTATTACTAAATATTAAGGTTTACATGGGTATTAAAAATCAAGCTGTCTATTTTAGGCAATTTGTTATAGACTTATTTCTTGGAATTTCCACTATACAGCACAATATGTAATAAAAATCACATTCTACAAGAATTTTTTTTTGATCATTGAATGATTTTAAAATGCCTGTAAATTCTGGGTAAATTTCAAATAAGGCATATCATCTCCAGAACCATACCGATTGACACGAAAAAAATGATGCAAAAAACTTCAATTTCCTCTTTAAAGAAATGTTCTATTATTCAAATAAAATTGCAAACATCTGTCCTATTTTATTTTTATTATGTTGTGTCGTGTATAAAATATCAATATTTTCAATTCCCCGTTGTGCATCACAGTTGTTCATCTCCTAGTTGCAATTCACAATTTCCTAATCAGAAAACTACATTGCAATTCAAATCGAGATTTATATTCACTATCATTCGATGTACACACATCTGTCCTTGACCATTTCAGTGATTACCGTTTGAATTCCAATGTGAATGAAAAAAGAATGAATTTCAATTTTGTAGTCGGAATTTCATAAACAATAACACAAAACAGATGATTTATTCTTATCAGCAATTCAGTTTTAATTTTCTCTTTTTTTCCCCGAACCACTTTATTCTGGTCGTAAAAATTTAAAAAATTAGTTACTTAATGTGATAAGGCACTTATTAATGTCATATACACTTCACACGAGTAAGCTCATTAATGTCACATTATTTTTAATTTTGAGGCAATTTATGGCACTTGACATTTGTTGCCGTATGTGAATGGTTATTATTAGAATTACTTTTATTTTTTTATAAGATTTTAGTGAATGAAGTGCTGACGGAGTGGTTGATTTGATATGCATATCAGTCTTAAATATATTGAATTATAAATAATAAATTCTTATCTAATCTTTCAGCACTTTTATATAGGTTTATGTTTAGTTAATGGATTTATAGACGATGACTTTGGAGATTCGGAAAATTTTATTTAACGGGTTATGATTTTATTTTCCAATCTTCATACGTTTTTTCAGGTAAACATAAATTTTTTCTACCAGTTGATTTTGACCACAGTTAGTGAAATTTCGGTATTATGACCCTATTGAATTTTATCGTACTTTCCCTATATTTTCTATTATTAAAATTTTACAAACATTTTTTCATACGCAAATATCTCGAGCACCAGATAAGGGGGGTCATTCACTTATCACGTCTACCAATAATTTTGAAAAATAATACCTTCCTAATCAAGTTTTATATATACAGAATCAAATCAAATCAGAATGACTAATCCACAGAACTCTCTCACGTCACAACCACTTAAGATTAACAATTTAATTTCCTTTCTTATTATCACCTTTAATTCAGATGGATGTCTGAAATCGACCATTGATTTTTCATTATCACACTTGTCACTTTTGTCAAAGACATCACCATCATTAAGTAGATCAAATACTTTTTGTAAAAATTTTACTGAAGAATCTTCCTTGTTCGTCATCACCGTATGAATATTTTTTTTTCCTTTATAGTTTCTTGTATATTTTGCTTACTACACGTCTTTCCACAACCACGATGAGATTAAAACTAACGCGCCTCATTAATAACGAGAGTTAAAGCCATTAAAGAGTAATTTTTATTAGCTCTCAACATTTGTTTTATTTCTTTTTTATTTTTCTCATATTCTTTTATCTTATCGTTCTTTTACCGGCTGGTTTTAAAGTTTCAATTGTAAGTGCAATACAACACATATGTATACAACTTTTATTACTGAATGATGATGTATGTTGATGATGATGGAAGCTATTGAATGAAAAAAAAAAAATAAAAACTTGAGAAAATATCATTTAAAAGCTACATTGTTGCGAAGATTAAAAGATGAGAATGATGCGAGATTAAATCGAATGATTAAATGAAGACAAAAAAATGTGAGCATGTTGGAAATTGAACAAACGTGGGATGGAATTTCGTTTATATTTTAGGATATGATTCATTCATACTTGATTTTTTTGTTTTGTTTTTTTAGAGGATATAACTAAGAGGCCGTTCACTTAGTACGTTTGCGTTTTAGGAATGAGGGGGGTCTAAAAAGTCATTTTTTTGCGTACTCAGCCCCTGAGAAAATATATTTTATAAACTTTTTGGCTATTAATTAAATTTTTTAACTTTTAAGTTATGAAAATATATACAAATTAACTTGAGATTAAATGAAAACTTTTTATTAAAAATTCATCTTCAGAGACAAGCCAACCAGAACCAAACTATGACGATCTAAATTTTAAGCAAACAAAGATCCTATATGCAAGTTTGGTATCAGGAAAAACTTATGAAAATTGAAGTTGTGCAAATCAAGAACCCCTAACTACCCAGATGGCTTCCTTAACTAGAACCAATCAAACAACATATTACACTTTAAATTGACATTATCAGCTTTAAAGAAAAACTAGATTCTTCCAAGAATTAAATATTCCATTCACAACATCTCAAGCATTGCATTATATAAAAAGCATCAAGAATTGAATGAATAGAAATTGGATAAAAAACAGAGGATAAAGATAAAGTAAAGAGCATAGTATAAGAACACGACATATTGAGATGAAAATGATTGAAATTCCAATTTGCTTCAAGCGCGTCATTGCGTAAACTCAATATATATGAGAAAAAAAAAACCTTATAAGAAATGTTTGAAGGCAATACACACAAGTACAACAAGAAGAAAAGAGAAAAATGATGGGAGAAAAAAGAAGCATGTCAAAATAAACCCAATGCGTGTTAGATGAATATGTAATATGAGGCGTAGTGTACATTCATACAAATAAACATGTGTACCAAAGCGCATACAGACATATCGACATATCGATATATATGCTGTGTATATTTATTGTGAAAAGGAGCGTAGGAAAAAACAAATATCCGAAACAGATCACATAAAAAAGATAAATAAAAAATTTGTGCGAAATTTATTTGATGATTGAAATGTGCTGAAAGCAAATAAACGACTTGAGATGATGATTTTTATGTTGTAGCATAAAAGACATCTATAAAAAATTGTTGTATACAATTTTTTCGAATACATAAATGGTAAAAGACAAAATTGAATTTCAATTTCAAATAAGCGCGTGGATGCACGCATACATACATAATATGGTCGAATGATGAGAAAAATGGATAGTAAAGTCTATCTTTATCCTATTGAAGCTTAAAAAGGGATATGAATGAATGAATGATTGAATTCAGACATTCAATGAATATAAAAGAAATATTCTTGCCTTTTGTATGTTTGTCTTGCTCATCTTGCCATTTCATAATAATCTTTGCAATATTCTCTATCTCCATTTTCTCTTTTATTTCCTCGATGATGGAAATGAAGATTGTAGATTGTTGGTATTCATAACTGCAGCCTAATTAGAGTATTTTCATATTTACTTGTGAATAATTGGAAGATTAAGAACATTATGATCTGTGAATACAATAATGGATACTAATTGGGATATTAAAGTTGAGAAATAAGAAGGCTTTTGAACTTGAAATATTTTAATATGCAAGTGGGTGATGCAACATTTTCTTGCTATGGGGCCGTTCACTTATTACGTAACGCTCTGAGGGGGGGGGGGTCGAGAGTTTGTTACGGTCTATTGTTCTCGCAACTGATTCTTTTGTTAAAAATGTTACGCAGGGGGGGGGGGGAGGGGTAAAAAATCCGAATTTTTGCGTTACGTAATAAGTGAACGGCCCCTATGCAATTAGTGCTTTTTGGAGATTAAATGAAGTTTTAGAATTTAATATAATACCCAAGCTATATTTTATTGCTCTTAGCTTCTAAAATCTTCCCAAATACAAACAATACTCTTGGCATCTACAAGTTAAGTAAAACAAAAACTTCAACAGAATCCACAACCCCTCACAACCATACCAAAAAGCATAAAACAAAACGCAAATTAATAATTGATGAAGAAGACGTATTATTTATTGGAATGTTTTGTAAATTTTTGTTACAATTCTCTGATTCTTATTTTGACACCAGCCTGTTCTCGGCTTTAATTCAAATTCATCTTGAATGATTAATATTTTTAAAGCATGGGGTTTACAAATTTCTTGAGATGATGGCATAAAAAAGTTTAAAAAAAAGCCAAGTGAAAAATTATTTTATGCTTATATACTAAAATAATAAATAGTTATATATGAACTGGATTGTTCAATGCTGGGAGTTGATTTTACAGTAATGTTGATGATCCTCTGGATCCTTCTTGAGGTTATGGTGAAATTTCTATAGAAAATTCACATGTTGGATGTCGATGAGCATCTTGTACATTCAAAGGCTTGAATGTACAAGAACTTGATGTAGTTTACTAATCTGATGACTTGGAATGCTTGCCTAAAGACCCAATACTCCAGGCAGCATTTTTTTGGTTGGACTTCATTTTAATTTTTTTATCGAATTTTTTCAGTCGAATTCTTGATATTCAGGTCTTCTTTTCAGCCTACCTCCACCTGTGGTGGGGAGCTGACGATGCTGGGCTTCGTTTCCAGTGGTTTTGTACACTATTAATCACTTGAAAGCTATTTAATTAATTAAATGAATTTTTTTCCACGTTTATTTCACGCGGGGCTTGAAACTCTAGTGTTAATAATTGATACATCTCAAAATATTGAACAAGATTTTCCATTAATATGCCTTACAGCTATCAGATATATAATTGAGTACTGCTGTTTTTAATTACTTCTATATTCATACAAAAGCAATACTCGTGTCTAGCAAATCCACAACTCATAAAAATGAAAATTCAAAAAACATCGAAAATCACTTTTCGAAAATTTTCATTTCGTGTTTATTTTTTTGATCGGGGTAGTGGAGGGAGGAAGAAATGAAGCACAGAAAAAATATTGAAAACTTTAATCATTTATCAATAAACGAGGGGAATGTTGTATAAAGGAGAATAATAAAAAGAGGAAAAAGGAAAATTTATTGTGAAAGTTTTTTTTTTGTTTTTCTTTTTTATTCCTGCCGAAACATGAAGCTATCTATCAATTGATATGTTATTCTCACATGTGCTATTATTTACATTTTTTCTATTGAATGGCTTTTTGTTTAGTTTTAAAAATAAATTTTTCTCATGTGTATCGATTATTGTGATTTAGTTCCATTTTTATTTTGTTTTCCCTTTTAACATTATTTCTTTTATGTTTTGTTTTCATTTTCATTCTGTTTTTGTTTAAAAAAACATGTGAGTTATGAATAGTTTCAAGTCTAGTCTTATAGATACTATTTTTTTTATTGTTCAAATTACTAGTCTAAGCATTGAGTATCATGCCTAGAAATATTAAATAAATTAACCATTTAACCATAGGGGTCGTTCATAAATGACATCCAAAATTAACGGTCGTTTTTCATTGTTAGAAATTCTATTATTTTCGACCTCACCTCCCCTCTTGGACGTCATTTATAAACGACCCAATACAAAATTTATTGAGAAACAAAATCAGTATCTCCGACTGAAACACAGAATTTCAGTCATTATAAACCAAAACTCCTTAGTCACCAAGGTCATTAGCATCAATAGCAACAGAAATGTTTAAAATAATTAAATTAATTGTTAATCACTTATACAGTGGCGTAGCCAGGGGGAGAGGGGTGATTGGGTGATTTGTCACCCGTTTCAATGGAAAATTTCTCTAATTTGCTTGAGGTTTTGGTAAAAAATAACGAAAATCATACAAAAAAAATGAATTTTCACCCCTCAAAATTCCTGACTACGCCACTGGACTTGTAAATAAGTCTTTTGATTAATTGCTGCCAAAAGCGTGAGAAGATTATTTCAGATTAAAAAATACTTACATTGTAATTTTTTTACTACTGATAGCCTCACTGGAAGCTAAAAAGCAAAAAAATCCGCAAAGCTTTCACTTTTTCTAGCAGCGTTAATTATTGTTACGAATGTCTATGAACAGAGATGCATTTTTTTCGTAATTATATCATCGTAAAATCTTTAATTGTTCGTTGCTATAAAAATAGTTTTCAATTCAAACTGCAATAAAAGCACGTTCATGATTATTTTGCTGACCGCATCTTTCCTCAATTTCATAAGACAAAAAAACTATAATTCGAAGTGAAATTTTTTACATTTTTTTAAAGACAAACCATAAATAATCGTAAGGAAGAAGCATGGAATGATTTTCATGATGCAATAAAAGCAAGAATATTGAAATAGAAAAATAACTTCAATATTTTTTTTTTGTGAATGTTGCATATTACTGCGATTATTGCATTCCTGCAAGTATCTCCATTAAGCATTCTTGTGTTGGATTCAGCAGAATATCTTGGAGAATTATTGAAAATGACGTGCATATTCAGGATTTGTAAGGATCATATTTAAAGCTATTGCACATATTTGATTTCTCTCAAATTGAACATCATTTCCAAACAGTCCCCCCTCTAACCAGAAATAAATTCACATAGATGAGATAAATTTATCGTTGGTCGAGCGAGTTTTGCATCTCAATATCCATAAATTTTACATTGTATCGTTTATTGAAATTGTTTTCTAGCATTTGTAAGATTCAATGTTGAATCTAACAATCCTTTCAAAAAAAGATGAAAAATCTCTGCTGGAAATTGCAGTGAACCCAACATTATTATGGAATCGTTTGTCTGAAACTTTTTTTTTTGAAAATTTCATTTTTATTATTTTTTATCTTTTTTGAAGCAATCATAAAATGCTTTTGTGTTTTAACTTTGATTGTGTGCTTTTGGGAAATGATTTTAAGTTTTATTTTTATTTTGAGATTAGATTATTGCATTCTGAAGTGAGTATAAAGAACGTCTGTATCTGTACTAAGTGAACAGCGCCTGGTATAATTTCAGTTTTAAAAACTGACTCAATTGCATCCAATTCCATTCAAAATTGCTTCATTTTCAAAAAAAGAAAAATTTAAATTCAAATCCTCAACAAAAAGTTTATCTCGAAAATTTACTCACAAAAACAAACTTTTCTCGCATTAGCCAAATCTCATCCAATATTCTTTATCAATTCCAAATGAGGTGCGATAGATACAGTTGAAAGTAAAACAGTAAAAGAGTTGAGCAAAAGAATTTCAACTCGATAGTTTTATTTTATTTTCACGTACTTTTCTGCAAAAAAAGTAAGAAAAGAAGAAGAAAACTGCGACGATTGAACGAGAAGTTTATTAAGTAAATTTAAAAATAAGAATCTCGCAGATGTTGTTCACAGTAAAAACTTTTCAATTTTCGTGTATATGCATTTTACAAAAAAAAAATTGAGTAGTGAGATAAACGTACATACAGAGATACATATTGAAAATGAAGTGTACACATCTCGTAAGTAACAAAATTGTATTGAGTGGAATGAAGGGAAAGTAGCAAAATTGAGTGACATAAGTGCATATCTAACAGTCACACTGTAAATGCGAATAAATTTCTTCTTCATTCTCATCGTTCTATTTTGTGTCGATGGAAAAATATGTAAACACTTTTGGAAATGTGCAAACTTTTAAGTTCTTTTTGAAAGAAAATTGTGCAAGTGATGCAAAAGTTTAGTGCTTATTTTTTGGAACATTTTGTCTGCTAACAAAGAATTTCTCAAATTTGGACAATTTTATTTTGGAAACTTTACTAAAATCCCTTCAAAAATTCAACCAAAAAAACATGCGTTCAATGCACTTTACACCCATCCCATCTAGAATTCAATTCACCAACAATCTATATTCTGAACTCGAAATGCATAGCTAGAATACTGAAAAGAATAAAGAAAGAAGTTTATTACGATAGAAAGAAATATTTTTTATACTTTTGGAATTTTATCATCTTCACAATATTTTTTTTTTCTTCTTTACCATTACAGAACTGTATAGTGAATGTTTATCTCTTCAACATGCATACATACATATATCCAAGCATATATACATAATGGCATGTTAGTAATTTTTAATGCAGCTGAATCTGACAAAAGACGTAAGAGAAAACGACAGTAGATAGAATGGAGATGTGGAAATATTTGAGGAACGAGAAAAATCTTTTTAGTCAAAAAATTGAGATTTTTTTTTTAATTTTTCTAAAATGTTCTGGATGTGGAAGCTCTTTGATTCTATTGTGATTTTACTGGTGAAGGAAAATAAATTTTTATTTAAAGTCATTTGACTGATGATTCAGATTCAAAATGATTAAACCGAACCTACACCTCTGCTGATCCGGACTCCACCTTCAAGGAAAAATTTCTCCATTTTGTTAGGTTTTTTTTAGGCAAAAAGCATTCAAACCCTCAGAAAATCTTTCTTTAGTAATAAAATCACCATTTCAATTATGATTTTAAAAAAAAGTCCGAAGACCAAAACTTTCAAAAAATTGCATCTCAGCATATAGCTTCCACATCTAGAAAAACATATGAGAAAAAAAATTATACAAGAAAGAAAGCAAGCTTTATTGCATGCACAAAAGAACTGGATATACATTTTTCAATATTAGATCTTGACATTAAAAATTGCTTCTGCATCGTTGGATGACAAATATTTGCGCATTGTTGGGGAGGAGGACAGAGCATCGAGAAATTGCTTTTTTATATGAGATATACAAAGAATTTCTTATTTTATAAAAAAAATGGTTAGTGCTGCTTTCTTTTTATTATAAAATTAAATGGACTTCATCTACAGAGATCTGATGCTCTCACATATTAGTAGTGAAACTAACTAAAATGAATTAAAGTAATGTTGACATTAGAGAAATATTAGAAATGCACTTTAATCTTGTGTGAATAATTTAAAAGCATTTTTATATGAGTAATGGCATCTCAAGACTCATCATCTAGCATGAGTTGAATTGATACTGGCAGTGAAACAGATGAGAATATAATTGAAAATTATTTATAGTTGAGGTATTTTAGAATATATGAGGGTAATATCACTTAAACTATAATGAGATTGTGTATTGCTGCAGAATTATGAGTTAAATTGCTGGAATAAAGTGGTAAGTTATCAAATAGCAGCTTGATACTGTTTTATATTGCTTCTGTTTTTAGGAAATTATTAAATAGTTGAGATAGATGCCGATTTCAGTAAACTTGAAGTTTTTCTAATAAAATTTTATATTTTGAATGCTTTAATCCAATGTTGTCCAAATTGTGTTCCATGGCACACTAGTGTGTTTAATAGATTTTTTGTGGACATAAAGATTTATAGACATGACATCTCAAATTAACAAGATTTTAAATTGAAAATTTTATTTGCACCCTTAGATATTATTCTTTTGGATTCATGCAAGATCAAGGGGTAAATTTTTAATTTAACCTCAAAATTTTGTCAGCTACAATCAAACAAGAAGCTTTAGCTACATAATATGTAGAAACACAAAAACATTGCAAAATCACTATCTAAAATCATCAAAAACAGCCAGCACAGCAACCGTCAAATAGTCAGTCAAATTAGAAATTTAACTGCCGTGGTCATGGCAAATAAAACTTTATTTCATACAATCTGAGCATAGTTCCTTTACGATGACCTTTATTACCAACAATGTAGCATAATAGCTCATAAAATCTGCTCTACATTTGTGGCAAATCCTTCACAGTTTTCCATAGCATTCAAGTTCAGACAATTGCTACAAATAGCACAAAACTTTAATCTAAAATAACACTAAGTTCAGTAAGCTTCAAAAATGGCACAAAATCCTTGATTCTCTTCAACAATAACAGCGATTGAGTAAATGTAAGTGCTCATAACTCATACACAACAACTACATATATGCCGTAGTCATTTTTTGCCAATTTCTTTTCCTCATGTAATGCCAGATTGAGCTTATGATATAAGGCATATTTTACCCTCGAAGGCAAATATTCTGTTTAAATGAAGACCACAGAAAAAAATACATTTCATCATCATCATCATTTCATTCACTTCTACATCTTCCGCTTTCTCTTTTTTTTTGCTATCATAATGTATATTTCTTTTGTGCAAATATCATGACGACAATATTTGAAGAGAAATGTTTTCCTTATGAATTTATGTGAGGAGTAATGACACAAAAAATATTAATGTGATCCAAAAAAAAGAAAGGAAAAAAAGAGAAGCAAGAAATGAATTGTGTAAGTTGGGCGACATATGATGATATGATTCACTCAATTTATAGTTTAATGAATAATAATTTTGGTCTGGATTTTTTTTTTGTCTGTACTTGTTCGCTTTTTTGATATGGAAAATGAATGTTCTTTGTGTGATTAAGTAGACAGCTGGATGAATCAAGGTTTTATTGTAAGTTGGATACAAAATTGAGAAGTTTAATAGAAAAAAAGGTAATTTGACTCACAATTTCAATATTGTCTGATCCACAAACCATATAAAGTAAACAGAAAAAATGTAAAACAAAGAAAAAATAAATAAATTGTGTCGAGTCTCATATCCCTTCAGAAAAAGGCAGTCATAAAAGTAATTTCTCTTTTTCTCATTTTTTTGTTATAGCCAAAAACATAAATTGTTTTAAACAGCTATATAAAGATTACCCCGATCTCTTTCCAATTCTTTTTTCCTCATCATCTCCATCCCATTCTTCTTCCGGCTGCTGCAATGATGTGCCATAAGAAGAAAGAAAGAGGCAAAAAGCGAACACCGACCTTCCAATAAAAGTAAAACAAACATTGATTGTTTTTTGAATAGATTTGGGAATATGGACGAGAGTGAGAGAAGTGTGAAGTAACTCGAATTGTGTTTTATTTGAACAGAAGAAAAAGAAGGAAAATTTTTATGGCATGACGATGATGAAAAAAAAACGAACAATACAGAGTAAAGAAGGAATGAAGTAAAATGAAGAAATGTAGACCCAGAAATTGAATGCTTTACAACTTAATTTAATCTGGCCAGATTGTGGGGTTTGGAAAAAAAAATGAAATTGAAATGACGGAAGTGAGAGGGAGAGAAAGGATGAATAAAAAGTTGAAAATTTTGTGTTGGGATGTAGAAACGCATTGTCTATCCTCATAACACCTGAAGTGAAATGACGTCAAACTTAAAGTTTATGTTAAAGTAATTGAAGTATTAAACCACTAATTATTATGATATAGCTTTCAAAAAGCCACAAAATTCTCAAGAAAATTGAATTTGAATTGCATATCAAATTCATAATTTTCATGTTCATTCAACCTCTAATATTAGATGCAGGAGCGTAGTCAGAAATTTTTTGAGGGAGGTTTTTCATTTTTTTTTGCATGGAACGAAAAATTTAGGGGGAGTTTTTGGATTTTTTTTTCTCAAAAACCCAAGAAAATTAAAGAAATTTCCCAAAAAGAGGAAAGGTTAAAACCCCCTAAACCTTCTCCCTGACCATGCCCCTGATTAGATGCTAACCTCAAAAATAGGGTCAATTTGATGATCTTCGTCCGTTGCTACTAAATCTTAAACTAAAAAACAATTTCATATTTTTTTTCCTTAAAATATCCTTGCTAATCTCAAATTAAGGGATTCTATACTTGTAACCCTAAATGCATATTTCAAGAATATATTTTGATTTTTCTTAATGTCAAAGACAAACCAACAAAAATTTCGCATGCCTTTCCACATCACTAGTATTTTCATGTTTATTATATATCGCATTAAAAAGTATCCAATTTTCGAAAAAAAAATCCATCCACGCAATAAAAAAACGATGTAAATGATTTTAAATTCATGAATTTGTTTACACAGTATCCGGTCAATTTCCATCGCATAAAAGGATGAAGCCATAAAAATTGCTTATTTTGTTTAACGAAAATATATTTAAAGTAACGCTGGCGCTGTCGGAGAGAAATTGTAAGAAATTACATCCATTGCATTTTCATGGCCATTTTTTTTTTGTCAGCGAACAAACAATCAAATTGGGATGATAATAAATTTTCATTGCCTCATAATTTTCCCTTTTTTTACTCGCCTTTATTTGACTGCTGTGAGTGAAAATGAGATTTTTTACTACTGTACATTTTTTGATTCATCCTCACACCTCCTTACACAGCTAGTGTATCACTCTGGCCCACCATCATTATCATCATCTACATCCCCTTGTGAATGTGAACAATTTTCTTTTTTTCAGTTGCTGCTTTTAAGGCGAGTGTTTTCGCAACAAATGTTGAGATTATGACTCCACATTTTCCTTTAGACATTGATGGATCTTTTTTAAAGGAATGAAAAAAAACGAGAGAAAAATTGTTACGAAAATGTGATTTTCATTTTTCTTTCTTATGATTTTCTTTACTTCATTTCATGTTATATGTTTGAATAAAACAAGTTGTAAGGAACGGCATTTTGTGGAATGAAGTTTATTTAGCGCTCTGGGGGAAAGAATTGTAAATAAAATAAGCAACTCATTTAATTAACATTTGGATTATTCATTAAGATTTCCTTTTTTAAGATTTTTAACGGATTTTAAAAATTTGAATTTCCATCATTACTGAAAAGTGAAAATTCAAGAAATCTTCAGAATAAGTGACTCGAATTTTTAGAATTCAATAAAAGCAACATATAGCTTTTAGTAGTAAAAAAAAAAAAAGTGTGTCTACTTCCATGCTATTCAGTCATACAAAACAAGCTATCACATGAACCTCACATAGACAGGAGATTTATGATGTCTTATATATATGGACACAAGTATCATATCTCTGACAATACCGCACAAACACACATCCTCATTCTTTTTTGTCTCATTCTGTCATAAACAATGGAATTACTACTTTAAAGTAAGATTTCATATTTTTCTATATTACAGTATGGGGACAAAAAATTATGGATTTTTTTGAAAATCAATATTTTTGATCTGGTGCTTAATACTTAGCAGATATCGAAAAATGGTTAAAGCATGAAATGTTCCTTATGAAATTTGCTATCCAACGATGTATAATAGAAGCCATAACTTCCACACCTAATTAGGGTTTTATTTAATTTTCGTTTCTTTCACTTTTATTTTATATGAAAAATTCGTATTTTTTCCACATTATTGCCTGTAACTTTTGTTTCTTTCAACGAATCTTCTTGAAACTTTTACATTATGTTTATATTACTTAAAGCTTTATCATACAGAAGTTTCAGATTTTTTGAAGCCTCTCTCCATGAACTTCCATACCTTTGATTAATGCTTGCATAGTATTTATTTGTTTTTAATAATTTACTTTAATTTGCATTTTAATAAATAAAACTATTAATGAATTTGATAGTATTTTGAATAAGCTTTCATTTGATATATAATTCATTACATAAACTTTTGTGGATTAAGAGAAAACTTAACAAATATTCAAGATGGCGGTCAATTTTCATGCAATTTTTGACAAAAATTATTAATAACTTTTGTAATTTTCATGTATATTTTAATGTTGATGCATATTTTTAAAGCTTTTATGTTCCTTTACAAGTTTCTAATACATTAGAAAGTTCTAAACTTGATGTAAATAGATATTTTCTGCGCTCCAATAGTGGAATGTTTTGAAAATTATCATTTTTGTATGGGCAAAATGAAAAATTTGAAAATTTTCTTAAAATAAACATTTATATTGACTGCATTTGATTAGTTATGTATTATTATTCAATAATACATCATTTTCAGTCAAATTCATCTCGTAATTATTGCGAAATCTTGATTTCAATTTTCTCTCCATACAAAATTGATAATTTTCAAAACATTCCGTTATTGGAGCGCAGAAAATATCTATTTACATCAAGTTTAGAACTTTCTAATGTATTAGAAACTTGTAAAGGAACATAAAAGCTTTAAAAATATGCATCAACATTAAAATATACATGAAAATTACAAAAGTTATTAATAATTTTTGTCAAAAATTGCATGAAAATTGACCGCCATCTTGAATATTTGTTAAGTTTTCTCTTAATCCACAAAAGTTTATGTAATGAATTATATATCAAATGAAAGCTTATTCAAAATACTATCAAATTCATTAATAGTTTTATTTATTAAAATGCAAATTAAAGTAAATTATTAAAAACAAATAAATACTATGCAAGCATTAATCAAAGGTATGGAAGTTCATGGAGAGAGGCTTCAAAAAATCTGAAACTTCTGTATGATAAAGCTTTAAGTAATATAAACATAATGTAAAAGTTTCAAGAAGATTCGTTGAAAGAAACAAAAGTTACAGGCAATAATGTGGAAAAAATACGAATTTTTCATATAAAATAAAAGTGAAAGAAACGAAAATTAAATAAAACCCTAATTAGGTGTGGAAGTTATGGCTTCTATTATACATCGTTGGATAGCAAATTTCATAAGGAACATTTCATGCTTTAACCATTTTTCGATATCTGCTAAGTATTAAGCACCAGATCAAAAATATTGATTTTCAAAAAAATCCATAATTTTTTGTCCCCATACTGTAATAATATTATTATTATTTCATTTCATGTCACTTGAAATAAAACGTAGCGATGGAATGGAAGAAAATATGATTTGAAGTTTGGAGACAATTCAACAAAATCTAATAAAATGTATATGAAAAAGTAAAAAAAAATGAAGAAGGAAATGTTACATGTGGTATAATAAATCGTGTCTGTCTTAAAGAAAAGACTAGAAATTGAATAACACGAGGGAAAAAAGCATTGAATGAGGACAGAGGACAGGGCATGAAGAGTAAGAAAAAGGTTAAAAAGAAGATGGATAAGGCAAAGGGCTCGAATCAAAAGGTTTTTGACATCGTATATTAAATTAATTTGAAGGACATTTCTTTTTTGCTTTCCTTTTCATTTTTATTTTTATTTTCTTCCTTGATATTTTATGAAATTATGGAAGGATGTGTGGCAGTGATGATAAAATTTAGGGTCCTTTTGGCATTTCTTCTTTCTTTCTCTAACGAATTTTGCTGATGATATTAAGGAATGAAAGATGTTGGCATTTGAAATTCTCATTTTGATTTAAAAGGTCGACGAGAAATTTGACTTGAAATTAGATCACGAAGGTACATTTTAGGTGGAATTTTATTGCATGTAATGAACAGCATTAAGGCAGATGGAATTTTTTCATCCTTTATTTATTAAAATATTTTAGCATCTGGATTTGAATTTGGAATTATTTAAAGTAGCAAACTTTAACTAATCTCACAAACTGAAAAATTGACAATTTATAAAATTAAATCAAAGGTTCGTATTGAGATTTGAACCTTCAATCCTTTGAATCAAGGAAATCTTGCTTTACCAGTTAATAAATTGGTTTAAAAATTCATATTTGGATCATCTGACAATTTCTATTTTTACACAAAAAAATTAAATCTCTAAGCTTAAAAAAGGAACTTACGATTCAACACTTTAAGTCAAAATTTAAAATTTAAATTCTTTCATCTTTCCTTTAAAATCAAGCTCACATTTTGGCCTTCTTCACAAATCTAAATCACAGAAAAAAGCCTCAAGGGTCCTCATACCATCCATCCTCATCTTATGGTTATCCTCAAAAAGCATTCATTTGGTAAATAAAATTCAAAAGGTGCCACTTCCGTCGCACGCACTCAACAAGAACATTTTTTTTTCTCTCTCTTTTTCCATTTTCAACATTTTCACAAAATCATCATTATGATCAAGAATTGTGTGGTGGCACTACCGAAAAGTAAAAAAAAAATTGTATACTTAAGGTAGGCATTGAATGTGACGAGTGAGTGAATGAAAAGGAACTGGAATGGAGTGAGAAAAAAAGAGAACAGAAAAGGGACGTGCAAAAGAGGAAAAGGTTCGCATCAAAACAATTTTACCGCAAATATTTGAGTTCAATTTTCCGTTTTATTCATTATTCGTTGAAATGAATTTCAGTTTTTTTCTTCTGCCAACTTCATCCACCTCCTTAAATTCCTTACATTTAAATTTCGAGTGTATGGTTGAAGCTTATTTAATTTCAATGTAATCTGTGCCATCAATTTTCACGGTTCGATTCTTTGTAACTCGCAAATTGGATTTCTTTTTTATTTTCATTCATTCACTCACTTGCCATGTCGCTGAGCTCATTCTGCTCGTTGAAAATTATTTTACTCACTGATGCCATTTTCCTGGTAAATTAAATTACAAAAATGTCATCGGATCTGTGAGCAACAAGTTTTGTACATTTTTATTATTCGTTGGAGGTGAGATTTTGGTTTGAATGGAGAGAACTGCTGCAAACTTTTGACTGACTTTCTAATAGAAAATGGCTCCAAGCTATAGATTGATCGAAAACTTAGTTGAAAAAAGAATCAGTTAAACTTTATATTTTTAGTTTTAATAATAAAAGCATGATGAAACCTATTTATTTCATGTCATATCACCACGCTATTAATAGGATGACTATCTGTAAATTATTTCAATTTCTTTTTTCTTTCAGTACTTGCATCTATCATTTTACAATACATAGGTTGTACAAAATTACGTTTGTTTCAATAAATTCATTTTAAGATATCAGGCACGCAATCTAATTTTGAAAAAATCACACGACTAGTGTTTATAAACTGAAATAGGAACTTTATAAAATCGAAATTAAAGTCATTTGATTTAAAACTTTCACATAATATCACACAACTATAAAAAAATTATCATGTTAAAAAGAATTGAATTTTTTTGCAATAATACGAATATTCATGGATTTAATTACATCGGACAATCATCACGTCATAAAATCGAAAAAATTTGGTGGGCTTTGTCCATTTTTACTTCCTTTATTATCACTGGAATTTTAATTTACAAATTCATAGTTGAAAGTCAAGTTAATCCTATTGTTATTTACAGTGATCAAAACGCCATAAGTGCCTATGATTTATATTTTCCATCACTCTCATTATGTCCTGGAATCATATTTGAAACAACGAAAGAGCCATTTCAGTATCGAGAGCTAAAGAAAATGCTGGAAAACAGAACAATTGAATTGGAAAATTTAACACTTTACGAACAAAAAATGATGCAAATTGTAAGCCTTATTGCAAATGATCAGTTTATGCTGGAAAATTATCAAAAAAAAAAACAGCAAACTAATTTTGTTGATTATTTTTTAATAATTTAGTACTTACAGGGTTTTTCTGGAGGTGCAAATATTGCGATCGGCTCAAAGCATTTACCACGTGGAGCTACACTTACAATATTATGTTCTCGTAGTTTTAAATCTTCAAAAAATAATTCAACACATTCGGTTGCAATTTTAGCAACAAATATTTCATTTTTCGATAAAACTTCAAATAAAATTGGATCAAATGTTTTTATTGGATTATCATTGAGCATTATTGCAACAAGATTTGGTAAATTTCTGAATGAATTTGCTTCAATTGCAGTCAAAAGATTTTTCGATAAATCCAAAATTTTTAATTCCAATAAATCTGCTAAAAAATCTTCTTGTAATGATTTAATTCCTGCATTTATGATGTAAAGTTCACGTAAAGACTTAAATTCTGAAATATTAATCCAATTTGGATAAAATTTAAAGAATTCAATCACATGAACTTGATCTAAATTTTAATTCCTTTGTCAATGAAAATATCCAAATTAATTAAAGTTTTTCTATTAAGAACAGCATTTGGATTTAAAATCAGTTTAATTTCTTCATTGATGCTCGTTAAAGCTTTCATTATGATTATTTTTGGATTTCCAGGATCTTCTGTTGTTTCATAAACGCAAATTTCTAGTTCATTTTGAATCCATTCTTCACAATTTGAATCGGAATATATGATTGGTATGTTAGCTTTGGCTAGAAATTCACGTTTACCATTTGGGTTTTCTGTTCTGAAATGAAGAAAAGAAATAAAATTAAACTGGCCGAAAATGATCGAAACTTGCCGAAATGATAAAATCTCGCCGAAAATGGTCAAAATTGTCCAAAAATTTTCAAAACTGGCCGAAATTAACCAAAACTGGCCAAAAGTGATCAAAACTGACAAAAAATGATCAAAACTGACCGAAAATGATCAAAACTGGCCGAAATTAATCAAAACTGACCAAAAATTTTCCAAATTGTCTGAAAATTTTCGAAACTGGCCGAAAATGATCAAAACTAGCCGAAAATGATCAAAATTGGCCAAAAATGATCAAAATTGGCCGAAAATGATCCAAACTAGCCGAAAATGATCAAAACTGACTAAAAATTTTCAAAAATGGCCGAAATTAACCAAAACTGGCCGAAATTAACCAAAACTGGCTGAAATTGATCAAAACTGGTCGAAATTGTTCAAAACTGGCCGAAAATTATCATAACTGGCCGAAAACACTCGAATTAGCCAAATTTCTACTTCTTTAGATTTTCCTCCTTTTCACTTACTCTTTATCCAGCACATTCTCACCGTCCATACCAAATCTCATTATTGCTTGATCAAGTCTAGTCACTGGGACTGTATCCTTAATAAAAGCTCCATGACTGTAACATGCAAAAATAGTTAACAAAATTAAAACTTTCTTATTGTTCATCTTAAGATTGAAAAATGCAAACTGAATGGACAAACAGATTCATTCTGACTTTTTATACTAACTATTTTAGCCTGAAAAGAAAACTTTAACTTAACTGATTAAACATTGATAAAAAAAATAAGAAAAATAAAGTAGGACATATTTTATTGTGATTTATTATTGAATCTAGTTTATTTTCAAGTCATTTGCACAATACACAATTGTTTGATTAACAATGATAAAATTTTTGTTTTTGAAATTTACAGCAATTTACCAGTTTATAGCAGATTATAACAGTTTACAGAAAATTATAACAGTTTATAACAGTTTATGGCAGATTATAACAGTTTATAGCAGTTTACAGTAATTTATAGCAGATTATAACAGTTTATAGCAATTGTAACATTTTATAACAAATTATAGCAGTTTACAGCAGTTTATAGCAGTTATAGCAGTTTATATCAGTATATAGCAATAATTTATAGTCAATACCTCAGAGAATACCTTAGAAACCCACTTCAGCACTGTTACATCATGAAAGAGCATCAATATTTTCCTATAGCATATAAAAGTGTTTTGTTGTTGTTTGAGTTATCGTCTAAAAAATGAAAAAAAAAATAAATTTTCATTATAAAACGAAAAAAATTAAATCCACTTACCATGTGGAGGAAATTCATTACGTGGTTGATATTCTAAACATTGATTCAACAAAGCATTAAAAACCTCAATGTCAAGATTTGGATCATGAATAATTTCATTTATGCAATAATTTCCATTAAATAAAAAATTTCTAATAGATAATTTTTGAAATAAATATGCATCAATTGATGTTATATTGTTATTGTTTAGTATTAGTGTAGCAAGTTTTGGTAAATTCTCAAATGATTCAGCAAGAATTGTAGTTAAAATATTATCAGATAAATCAACAATTTCCAAATAAATTAAATCATTTAAAAAATCTTTTTTTAATGATTCAAGTCCCGCATTTATGATGTAAAGTTCACGTAATGATTTAAATTCAGAAATATTAATCCAATCGGGATAAAATTTAGAAAATTTCATCACATGAACTTGATTTAAATTTTCAATTTGTCCTTCTATAATAATATTGAGGATCATTAGAACTTTTTGTTGGAAAATAGCACCTGGTTGTAATTCTCTTGATGTCCTGGAACTGAAAGTTGTGGCTTTCATCATTGTTCTATCAGGTATTTCAGGATCTTCGACTGTTTCATTCACACAAATCTCTCTTTCTTTAAATCTCCAATCATCACAGTTTTCGGCAAAAGCGATTGGTATGTCAACCATTTTTACAAAAGCACGATGACCAATATGATAATCTGTTCGAATATAACTTTATAATAAAAAAAAGAATAAGTATGTGTGTGACCCCCTTGGGGTATGTACCCTAAGATTATATGCCTGACGTAATTTTAACTGTAAAAAAATTTCTCAATAAAAATTTCCTGCCAGGATATAACCCAGAACAACAGGACATGACTTACTCTTCTTTAGTAAAATCCAAATTTTCAGGAATTTTTCCACCAAATCTCATTTCTCCAAATTCGATTGCAAACCTTTGGGTCATTCCAAAGACAACTTCGTGGATGTAAAATACGAAAATAATTAAAAATAATGAAATTTTTTTATTTTTCATCTTTTTTTTTCTTGAAATTATAAATCTGACTGAATGCATTTTAAGATTCATTCTAACTTTTTATACTGACTTTTTTGTCCTGAAAAGAAAACGTTTAACTTAATTGATTAAACAATGATAAAAAGAAAACAAATAAAGTAAAGTGGGACAAACTTTATTTTAATTTACAATTTTAGTCTTGTTTATTTTCAAGTTATTTCCACATTACAGACTTGTTTGGTTTACAAAGATGAAGTTTATAGCACATCACAGCAGTTTATAAGAGATTATAGTAGTTTGTAGCAGTTTTTACCAAATTATAGCAGTTTATAGCAAATTATAACAGCTCGTAAAATATTTTAGTAGATTAAAGCAGTTCAAAACAGTTTAGAACAGATTATAACAGTTTACAGCAGATTTTAGCATATTATAGCAGTTATGACAGTTTATTGAAGTTTATTGCAGTTTATAGCAGTTTATAGCTTTTTAAAAAAGCTCTTAGCTGTTTTCGACTGTTTGTAACAATTTATAGCAAACTTTAGCAGTTTTTAGCCGTTTTAACAATTTTTTCCAGTTTACGGTAGATTATAACAGAATATAGCAGTTTATAGCAGATTTTAGCAGTCATAGCAGATTATAGCAGTTTACAACAGTTTATTGTAGTTTGTAATAGTTTATTGCAGTTTATAACAGTTTACAGTAAATTATCACAGTTTTTAGCTGTTTATGACAGTTTATAGCAATTTATATTAAACTTTAGCAATTTTTAGCCATTTTAACAGTTTATACAAAATTTTAGCAATTTATCGCAGTTTACAGCAAATTGTAGGAGTTTGTAATAGTTTAAAGCAGATTATGACAGTTTTAACTTCCACGCATAGCGTGTAAGTTATTGGTTTCACGTAAGCCCCTTTTTTCACGTTTTTTGGACTTTTTGCGAAATCTACCCAATAAAACCCCATACAACCTGATATTGAAATCACCGCTATGGAATTACGCGTCGAACGACTTACATTTCAGTTCATTCGGACATAATGTGCATGCACACGGTCCAAAAAACATGGTTTCCAAAACACCATCATTTTTGTGACTGGGGCTGTAGCTTCAGGATTAGTATATTTTGATGGGTTTTTGGTGTCAAATTATCAGGCAAATAAATATGATTTTTTCATTAGAGTTTGAACAGTACTTTTTATGAGAAATTTTCGAGTTTACCATTTTCATCTAACTTTTATGAGAAGTTTTTGTTACCAAAATATGCGTCTTGATGAGTAGATTAATAATATACAGAAATTTTTTGATATTAAGGCCATTTAAGGGGTCAAAATGCCAAAAAACTGATTTTTTCGACCCAAAAAATAATACACTCCACTCCACTCCACTCCGCTGCGCATCATGCTTTGCATGATGCTTGCTCCACTTCGTTTCGTTTCACACAGCTCGTCCACAACCCCCCTATCGTATCCAAGACTTTTCTCAAAAGTACAATTTCATATACACTGAAATCAACTCATCAGGTGCATATTAAGTATATAATTTTATAACATAATAAAAAGAATGAACTATAACCAACGAAAAAAAATGAGAGATTTTATAATACCTTTATCTTGAACGACGTGAACTTAAGATAATGAAAAATATATTATATGCGAACATACTTCATAAAAATATATTTAGAAACGTCCATAGTATAAAAGAGAAAACTGTAATCTATTAAAGAAGAATTTTTTGTTTGTACTCCAAGCTATTGGAAGGTGGCGTGGAAGTTCGTGGCTTTCTATGTAAGTCGTGTTTTTTGTTTTACGTAGAATTCAAAACTCAACTATAAAACTAATGTGGAAGGATGCAGAATATTATGCATTGATAAGATACCAACATTTCACAATTGTGGATTTTTTAGCATACGTTGGAGGAATTTTGGGACTATTTGCTGGCATTTCTGCACTTTCAGTTGTTGAAATTTTATATTTTATCACATTGCAACTAATGACTAATTTGTGGAGATATTTAGTCATTAAGTAATTCGCAAGGTATTATAAATTGCTAGTTAATTTAAATAACTTCGTCCATTCGATAAAAAATTGATCACGCTATTTTGATGCTATTTCAAAATAAAACGTGATTATATGTAAGTTAACTTATTATTTGTTCTGTAAAATATTAATGCAAAATTCAGAGATCGAAGCCGCGACGAATAAGCCGGCTAGCTTAGCTAAGCCGGCTAAAATAAGCGAAATTTTTAGCCGACTTATTTTCGTCGCTAAAATAAGCGGGTTTCTTAGCCGGCTTATTTTCGTCGCTAAAATAAGCGGAAATTTTAGCCGGCTTATTTTCGTCGCTAAAATAAGCGGGTTTTTTAGCCGGCTAATTTTCGTCGCTAAAATAAGCGGGTTTCTTAGCCGGCTTATTTTCGTCGCTAAAATAAGCGAAAATTTTAGCCGCCGCTTATTTTCGGCTTAAGAGATAAATACTCGAGCTAATTTTCGATAGTTAACTCGAGTTAATTTTGATTATTTTTCTTATTATATATATAAAACTTATTTCTGCTAATGCTTGTGAAGTATATAATATAATTCAAAATTTTTGAACATTATTTTTTCATCATTTTTAGCGCATTTTTGGAAACTTGTTTTCAAAAAGGAAGCTCAATCATACACTTTGATCGGCAGCAAATTTTTGAAAAACTATCTTTTGATCTAGACATCGTAGAGAGCTCCAGTTTGTTTTATTAGCTTCGTTTCATCGAGTTATTGGCGGCAAATGTATTTAAAAGTCCCAAATTTGTGTTTAAACACCTTAATTAATTAATTTTTAATTTCACAAAGAAAAATAATCAACACATGACTGCAACTTCACGTCATAGAAATTTCAAATATTTTTTAACCGTTGACATTTGAAAATTTTTTGACCGTTATTTTTTACGAAAAGTTTTTTGTTCAGTTTTGTAAGTTATTAGTTTGTGCATAATGAAAACACACTTGTGCATGAACAATGAATGTGAGGAAATTGAAACTGAAGGGTTTTTGATTGTTGTAACATTTTTGTAAAATTATCGTTATTTTTATGTAGAATGTTGCAAGGTCTGTCCTGAAAGTTGATATACTTTCAATTCGTAGCTCGATTACTGATCGCCGCGCCAAAAATGCGCTGAAGTCCCTCGATATGAAACACGAGGACTTTTGTAATTTTTTAATTATATTTTTACCAAAAATTCATGAAAATTGAAAATTAACAATTATTTTACTTTAATAAGTTAACTTTAATATATCAATCAATACTTATTTGATTTTAACAAAATTTTAGACAAAAAAATACATAGAAAATGAAAGTATAAATAATTTCTTTAAATATTTTTTACATTTTTTTGTCTAAAATTTTGTTAAAATCAAATAAGTATTGATTGATATATTAAAGTTAACTTATTAAAGTAAAATAATTGTTAATTTTCAATTTTCATGAATTTTTGGTGAAAAAATAAATAAAAATGATGAAAAAATAATATTCAACAATTTTTAAATATATTATATACTTCACAAGCATTAGCATAAATGAGTTTTGTATATATAATAAGAAAAATAATCTAAATATACTCGAGTTAAATATCGAAAATTAGCTCGAGTATTTAGCTCTTAAGCCGAAAATAAGCGGCGGCTAAAATTTTCGCTTATTTTAGCGACGAAAATAAGCCGGCTAAGAAACCCGCTTATTTTAGCGACGAAAATTAGCCGGCTAAAAAACCCGCTTATTTTAGCGACGAAAATAAGCCGGCTAAAATTTCCGCTTATTTTAGCGACAAAAATAAGTCGGCTAAAAATTTCGCTTATTTTAGCCGGCTTAATTAAGCGACCTAAGCGGCTTCGATCTCTGGCAAAATTTAATAATCAGGAAGTTAAAAATGTATTTCCGCAAAATAAAAATCAGTTAAGTGTACAAACTGAAACATGTTAGAAGTCATTGAAAATTATTGCAGCGGCACAAGCCTTCATGGTTTCGTTTATATAATTCAACCAAATCGCCACAAAATTGAATCCATATTTTGGGCTTTAGCCATTTTTGCATCATTCATTCAAACTGGAATTGTGATTTACAAATTTGTAATTGAAAATCAGGCTAATCCAATTGTCATCTACACAGATCAGAATGCTATAAGTGTTCAAGACATAAATTTTCCATCAGTTTCATTTTGCCCTGGAATTATCCTCAAGACGATGGATGAACCTTTTGAATATCATGACATTAAATCTATGCTTGAAAACCAGACAATAGATATTCAGAATTTAACGTTGAATGAACTCAAAATGATGCAAGTTGCAAGCTTAGTTGCTCAAGATCAATTCATGTCACAAAATTATCAAAATTTATCAATTCCAACTGATGATTTTGTCAGTGTTCTTGAAAATTTTGGTACATTCTTTGGTGATCCTCAGTACAACACATTATATCGTCATTTCTTTGTCGCTAATTGGACTGATAATTATCCAGCAAATTTTACAAGCAATTTATGGAAGACTGGATTTTGTTATACATTCAATTTTCCGAATTTATCGCAAATATTTCGTATGGACAGGTAAATATGTGACACATTCTAGACGTCTGAATATCTCTTGCTTGTCATCAAAATTTATAGTTTGGAATTGTTCCATTGTATGATTAACTTTAAATCGATTCAAAGTAGATCAAAAAGTTTATTATTAATTTTTATAAAATATTTATGCAGGACTTCAAACGACTTCAACTACACGAATGTAACAATGCTTGGAACAGAGAGGAAGCGTGTTTTAAATTACAAATTAAAGTTATCATATCCTATTAAGGCACAAAATCCAGGAAAAGGATTGCACATAGGTTTTACAGAAATGCAGCAATACCACATCTATAAAACACGCAATGATTATTTAAATGATTCACTGCCGATTAAGGATTACGATGGATTAAAACTTTGGATTCATGATTCATATGAAGTTTTATCAGATCATTCCATTAATCTTCAATTTCGAACGTCGTCTTTCAGTAAAATTTTGATTTTTCCAAAAATTGTGAAAGTTGATGACTCAATGATGGATTTTGAGCTTGAAGAGTAATTTGATACTGGATATGAATTTTAATTAAAAAATTAAATTAAATTTAATCTTACTTTATTTTCCATCCTATAGACGACAATGTTACCTTCAAAATGAACGAGAACTAAGATTTTTTAAAGTCTACAACAGAATAAATTGTGAGCATGAATGTTTGGCTAATTTGACACTTCAAACGTGTGGCTGTGTTCAATTTTACATGGTTAGAGATCAAACAACAAGAGTCTGTGGCATTATTGATGAAAATTGCTTCAGAAATGCTGAAAATGGGTTCATCAATGTGAAATCAGATTGTGCATGCTACGAACCATGCGAAACTGTCAAATATGAAGTTAAAAAGACGTAAGATTTGATTTTTAACAATTCTTTTAAAATTTTAACTTTTCAAATTTTTTACAAGCTTTGATTGGACAAGAAAATTTTTCTTCTCAATCATGGACGGTCGAAAGTACAACAATATGGAAATTAAAATCGAGTTAGGAGTTCAGAGTGTACTCGCAACAAGAAAACGTAAAGTTTTTACATCAGTTGACATTTTTTCATTAATTGGTGGATTTTTAGGACTTTTTGCTGGATTTTCATTTCTGTCTGCTGGAGAAATAATTTTACATTATATGGTTTATCCTCTTGGTGCTCTTAAAACGAAAAATTCAACTAAAGTTCGTCCATTTTTAGAAGGAAGTGGAGATAAATCTAGGAATATAATTTTAAGCTATCTTTTAGTTTATCTAAAGGAATCGTCGATTCACAGCTTTAAGTATTTCGGTGACGATCAGAAGAAATTTATCGAAAGACTAGTTTGGTTCCTGCTTTTCACAATTTCAATGATTCTAGCTTTCCTTATGATACAGAAAGTTTATGAAAAGTTAAAGGAGAGTGAGATTTACATGAGTTTAGATGGAAGGCCAACAAATGTTGAAGATGCAAGTTTTTCGATTGAACCTCGAAAATTCAAGAAAATTCAAGGCTTCCGCAGATTATAATCTTAAAAAAATCCCATACAAAGATTATAATCTTAAATAATCTTTCATACAAAGATTATAATCTTTAAAAATCAAAGATTATAATCTTCATACAAAGATTTTTTCAAGATTATAATCTTCATACAGAGATTATAATCTTTAAAAAATCTTCATACAGAGATTATAATCTTTGATTTTTAAAGATTATAATCTGCGGAAGCCTTGAGAAAATTGTAACATTTTATTATTTTGTAGATTCCTTTCCCAGCATTTACTTTAATTCCAGACATCAATGATGAAGATGATTTTAAGTATATTCCTATGATCGAAAATACTGAGAAGCATGATGCAAGATGGAAGCGTGATGTTATAGATGATTATGAGTTTTTAGTAGCGTAAAAACTGTTTTCTAAGCATTCATAATTCACCACTAATTTTTAATATTTTTCTTACAGAAAACAAGTTTATGCAGTTATATGCAAAACACTTAGAAGTGTCGGTTTTTCAAGAGATCCATTTAATTTTTCATCGCCATCTGATTTTGTTGATATACTTCGCAATGAAACTCATGAAGAGAGACCTTGGTTCATTTATAGAAATGCAAAATGGAATGGTGCTATTAATCCACCATTTGCAGAGATCTTAACTCATTATGGATTTGGATATACGTTCAATCTGATGAATGCATCGGAACTCATCAATGACAAAATGTATGTCCAATTAAGGATTATTTCCAAATGCTACTGAGCACTAATTCTTCATAATTTTTTTAGGGTATCAAAAGACTTTCTATACGCATATGAAGGAAATAATGATCCTAAATTTCCATGGAAAGCAAGAGCCGGTTACAATTTTGGACTAGAATTAACATTCAGAATGAACAAGCTTTGGCAAGGATGTCATAATTTTGACTCTTACATCATACATCCTCCAAATGAATTGCCCATTAATGCACAAATAGTAAGGCATGAAGATTTAGCAACAAGTGATGTTTATATTACACCGGATATAATCAAAACTGATGATGATCTGAAATACGTTGATATAAGACTCAGAAAATGCTATTTTGATGATGAAAGAAGTTTAAAGTTTTTCAAAATTTACACACAAAAAAATTGTGAGCAGGAATGTTTAGCTGAGATTAGTAAGTCGTATTTACATTATATTGTCTAAGAATCATGTCAAAAAATTGTTAATTTCAGTCTATTTAAACTGTGGATGTGTTCCATTTAATTACATCAGAAGTTCCTCAAAAACTGTTTGCGAATTTGTACGGTCATTCGAATGTGCACTAAAATTTGAAAGGTTTTCAGACTTTCGTACGTACGATCATCTTTATAAGGCTAAAGGAATCTGCAATTGCTTACCACTATGCAATTATGTGTCATATTCGTATGAAGTCGTAACAAAAGTCTATAAAACGTGAGTTTTAATGTTGTGTCTATAGAAATGTGTTTTTACTCAATTTATTTCCTTAATGACAATTTTTATTCTAGAGTTCAAAACACCACAATATCACTGATGTGGAAAGACAATGAATACTTTGCTCAAATTAGATATCAACAATTTAAAATAGTCGATTTTCTGTCATATGTTGGAGGAATTTTGGGACTTTTTGCTGGCATATCTGTCCTTTCAATTGTTGAATTTTTCTATTTCTTCACACTAAGATTGATGTCTGATTTTAGTAGATATTTGATAAATTAGATTAAATTCTTTCAATATTAATCGTCAGTATGCTAAAAAATCCATTAAATTAAAATTGGAACTCATAAACAAGAAACCTCAAAGATCCTATCAAAACAACATTTAAAAAAACTTAAAAGAATCCTTAATTACTTTATGCTCAAACATTTGGCTTATCACGTTCATCTGTTGAATCTTAATGCGAATAATTTTCATGACAATTATCCATTAAAGCACAACAGAGAATTTTCTCGTTCCTCTTATCTTTCATAATAAAGCAACAACATCACCGCCATCATCATCATTACTGTTAATTTTTCGCGGATGCTTTCATATCTTAAAAAAAGATTTCTTTTTTCACACAATACAAAAACCTGTACAATAAAGAAATTTTCCTTTTGTGTTGCTTAATGCCATCATCATCATCACTGTCGACTACGTCATCCTTTCTACGTGATACTTTTGTGTATTTTTTATAATAAAGAAAGTAGAATTTCATGCCATCGAGTGGAGAAAAATAAATGCTGTCGAAAAGGTGAAAAGGAGACTGGAAATGATCAAGACTTTCAGTAAAAGAGTAAGTGCGTTGGTAAAATGATGAATGGCTACGTTGAGGACCAAAATTTCATTTTATTCTACATATTCTAACTATGAAGCTATGAAATTTTTGAAAACAAAATTTTGGACAGTTCGTTCCTTTTATTGTCTTTAAAAATTAAAAAAAAATTACTAAAAATTTTCGTTAGGAGCCATTCACTTATCACGTAACACTATGATGGGGAGGGAGTTCTTAGAGTTTATTACGTTCTATTGCTCTCACCTGATTCTTTTGTTGGGATGTGCTTAATGTTACAGAAGGGGGGGGGGAGTAAAAAAACTCGTATTTCAGCGTTACATAATACGTGAATGACCCCTTAGCCACTTTTTGACAATTTTTTTGCATTTATTTTAATTCAGCATTACTTTTTTTACTAAATAAACAGAAATAAACATACAACGATTAAAAAATAATAAACTCGTCACACCTCAAGTTGAAAGCATAGTAAAACAAAAGCAAATGAAAACTTTCATAAGTACATGCTTCAAAGAACGCCAAAAAGAATTTACTCGTTTCAACTCCTTTACTGTAAGTGCTTTTATGTTTTTGTGTTTTGAGTAGGATTTGTTCTATAAAGTGTTGCATTTCAAAGTTTTGTATAAATTTAAGCGCTCAATCAGCGCTCGAGCGTTGATTGTGATAAATAAAGTGAATTACAATGAATTTGAGAACACTTTTAATTAGCTTGTAACATTAAATTAGCTTGAATTTAGCAAAGTCATGCTTTATTACAACTAAATATTTTAATTAAAAAAATAAAATTTTCATCACGCAATCAAGAAAAAAAATTAGGTCAATTCAATTCGCCGGAACATGTGTTCAAGTTAATATTAAACTTAATTCATAATTTTTCAACAAACAAAAATGTTTAGAAGTTTTTCATTAAGTTTTTCCTTCATTTTCACAAAAAATCAAATGTTAAGAATTTTATCAATTTTCGTCCTAACAACTGGACTTTCCTACTGCATTGTACAGTCATTTGTGAGATGGAGAATCGAACCTGACATCAGTACAAGTTCAATGTTGATAACAGAAAGTGAAATTCCTTTTCCAGCTGTAACAATATGCAGTACAGTCTTTGATAAGCGACTACAACATGTTCCATCTATTCAATATATAGCTGAGGACTTTTATGATGGATATGATTTTACAAAGTTAACGCCACAAGAACAAAATCATTTTCAAATGGTTTATCACACATGTCGACCTGAAATAGTTACTGATAAAATTCTAACAGGTCTATTGCCTAATCGAACTGAAAAGGATGTGCTAAAGTTACTAGTTGGTTTTAAAAGTCCTGTACATTTTTGTTATTGCTATTTCAAAGGTTCTATGATAGCTTGTGATTTGTTATTTACAAAAACAATAACTGACTTTGGTGTGTGCAAAACATACAATTGGCAGGGACATGATGCAATTTATAATAATGAAACTATTAGTGAGGATTTAACTGTATTTAAACATTTGGATATTTTTGAATATCCAGTACCAGTTTGGGACGATGGAAATGATGATCAAATTCAAAACAAAAGTTTTTATCAAAATTCGATTTTTTGGACATTAGAAAATGGATATTCAACAGATCATGAAGAGGTGCTGCCATTAAGAGCTATAAGGAAGCATTTTGTGTCATTTAACATGCAAATTGCAAATCGTTACGGTGAAGTTGAATTTTGTCGAAATAAAGGAGGTGGAATGATTTTCATGCTTCATCTTCCTAACGAATTGCCAACTTTATTGCATCAAAAGTATTTCATAGCATTTAATGATGACAAAAGAGTTGAAATTACGGCCAAATCATTTAAAACTAGACACAATTTACGTCATTTGAAGCCACGTAAACGTCAATGCTATTTTGAAGGCGAGAGAACATTGAAATTTTTCAAATCGTATACGAAAGTACATTGTGACTTTGAATGCATGACAAATCATACTTTAAATGCTTGTGGATGTGTGAAATTTTCAATGCCTCGTTTAAAATCTACGCCAGTTTGTGATGTTGATGAAATTCAGTGCTATTATAAAGCAATGCAAAATTTTCCAAATAAAAGTGATGATAATTTCAAAATTCCATGTCAATGTTATCCACCGTGCAGTAATATTAAGTATAGCATTCAAAATGAAGGAACTGGAAAAGCAATTACATATCCAAAAGAAACTGATAAGTATGACTTTTGCTAAAGATAATTATTTGGACAAAATTGATTAAAATAATTTTTTTTTTCAAGAACTATATTCACAGTTCTAGAATTAAGTTTTTCAAGTCATCTGATTGAACATCAAGAGCGATTTGTTGCATATGAGCTTCAAAATTGTAAGTATAAAACTTTCTCTTCGTCATTCACAAATGTGCAAATACTTCAAATATTTTTAGTTGTAGCTGATATTGGAGGTTTAATTGGTCTCTTCCTAGGATTTTCAATACTTTCTGCATTTGAATTGTGTACTATTATTTTAAATTCATTAAGAAGAAGACGCCTTACTCAACATATTGATGCTGAAGTCGGAGAAAAGAAGATTGCATTCAAATAAAAAAGATTCTTAAACTTTTTAATTCCTAGCTGTATTTGAAATAAAATATATTGTTTATATTCCTACTATTTTATATTATTTTAAAGAATCAGCTTCACGTCAAGCTTTGTGTTCTTAATTCAACTTTCCCTCATCAACCTGTTTTTTAAGTGTTAACAAATCCTTACTAAATATATTCCTAAGGTAATACTATATAAAATGTCTAGATTAGTAGGAAGAAGAAACTAGAAAAAGGAATCACACATAAAAATGCTCAAATTTAAACAAACAATAATGGAAGTAAAAGTTTCTACTCTTAGTTCCAAATAGAGGAAGGAAGGCAAAATTGAGGGTTCATTGGGATTTTTTTGTGAATGTAAACATTTTCATCCTTTATTTAGTGTTTAGATAACAATATGTTTGCATCCTGTGACTACACCTTACAATTTTGAAAATTGAAGAAATAAACTTTATCTTTTGAGGGGCATTCGAGTCTGGAGATCACATGAAGTTTACTGATTTTTCGGTAAACATTTTAAAGGTTGTAGATTAAAATTTGAATTTTCACTCAAATCTACAACGAATTTTTAAAAAAATCTGAAAAGATTCTTATTCTAATCTAAAAAAAACGGACAAAAAATTGAGGTTAAATTCAAACTCAATTTTTACTGTGAATATCAAATTTCTTCTGAAAAATTTTTCTAACCCCAGAAACAGCAAAAAAATTAGATAAAAAAAAATTTGAAAAACCTCACCTCAGGCATATTGTAATGATTTTATTCTCCATCGTCTATGGGACATATAAAAACGATTAGATAAAGATGAGACTGTATATAACCATCATTAGAAAGAGAAATAATAGAAAAAGGAATGAAACAAAAGTTTTTTTTCTCTCTCAAATCTCTTCAGGCCATGAAAACCACTAAAAACAATCGACAAAACCATTCAACATTGACCGCAAAATTTCATATAATAGAAAAGGATTTTCATAAAGCTCTCAACTCAATTGAATACACAAATATGTGAATAATTTTTTTTTTCTAAAATGTTTGTTTAGGAAAATTTTTCCCTCTATTATTTTTTCATATCAAGTTTTGCACATGATTGACATTTATTTGAATGCTTATGAACTTTGGTATTTTGATGCAAAAATATTTTCACATTTTCACTCTGTTAAAAAATATCATTGAAATTGATGATAGTGGATGTAGAATGGAATATAGACATGGATGATGCATTAATGACTATTCATCAATATGTTTGGTGTTAGGTTTCTGTGGATAGTATTTTAATGAACTATTGGCAGGGATAATAATAGAATGATGTTTTGCTCAACTTTCATATTCTGTTTACAGTTAATTTACATTATTGCAATGCTGTTGCAAATGATGAAGTTGATGTGGCTATTGTTTGACTTGTATGAGCTAGTTTTTGTTTGGAAAATATCGATGGGGAGTTAAAGTTGTTGTTTTAAAGGATGTATGTATTTGGTTAAAGAGATGGAAAGACAGAGACATGAATTCTAACTTTTTGTAAATTATTTAATGCTTCAATATTCGTCAGAAAATAAAAATAAACTCCAGTCTTAGTCAATCTTAAATATTTCAAATATACCACATAAAAATTAAATGTTCTATCCCTAACCATATCCCAACTATATCCTTACCACAAAAACCTTCATCATTAACATTTTAATTTTGCACCAGTAGTAAAAAGTCACTTTGCATTTCCAACGATATTCAATGCATTGGGCGTGAAAAAGTATGTAAATTTACATCCACGTTGATGAGATCGTTTGGTATAAAACTTAACAAGCAACAACAAAAATTTCTTGCATTTCATTATGTTGCATAAAATGAGTTGGATGGTGATAAGAAAGGGAAGAAAATTTCCATAAAATAATTACGGTTATCACTGCGTCTATGTATCTGTAATAAACATTTGTATGAGATAAAAGTTATTCGTTTTAGATCCAACAAACAGTTTCTCTTGTACATTGTCTGCAACTGATGAAGTAATTGCCGCCTCAAAAATGTTGTCATGAAGAAGAAAGAGGAGAATGGTGGAAGAAAATAATAGAAAAGGACAGATGAGCTTAATATGGGGAGGAAGTTATAGCGCATTTTATGGATGTAATGATGAGAATTCTTTTTTCTCCTGTAATGTGTGAAGTTCCTTGTGTCATTTAAATGATGTTTCCAGTCCAAATTCTGTCAAGTCTTGTCAATTAAGCAATTTATAATTTTTATGCTCACTTTAGGATCAACTTTTAAATTTCTAATATAAACAATAACTGAACTTATCCCTTGAGAAATTTTCACCACTTGTAATTTTTGAATTTTGTAAAACCGTTAATTTTATAGAAACTTTGATTATTCATTTGTTAATTTTATAATTACATGAGATCTTTAATGTTCTTTGAAAGCTGATCCTCATATTATGTACATTATTGTATAATTATTTCAAATATGAAAGAACGGAATAAATTAATAATAATAATAATAATAATAATAAAGCTATTAACAATTATTCGAGGAAGAAATACGTTAAACATTCCTACTTTCAATGCCGTTTCCTCTTTAAAGTCAACTATATATCAACAAATCTAAACTGCATAATAACAAGCCCTTTTATTTCCCAAAAGATGTTCAAATACTTCTTTTTCTCACCGCATCATAAGAGGCTTTTAAGAGGAGATGACACAAAAACTTTTTCCATTCATTCACTTACTTCTTAGTTTTTCGCTTCCAACCTTGTGGCAAATGCTTCATCTTCTTCTTCCACCCTGTTCTATATTCCACTGATGTCATGTCTCAACCACAAAGTCTTCAGGCATCATAATCAGATTTACATGCTGTGGTACGCCTACATTGCCGAAAATAGAAAGAGGCTATAGAAATGCTTAATAATTATGCTTTCAAAAAATATGTAAATTAGTCCTGGCAGTGCATGTCAATTTGCAAGGAATTAAGAGTGAAAATTTGCTTTTGACTGTTTATAAAATTATGTTACATGAGTTGGTGGATGTAATGAAGAAATGAGGAAGTTTGTTTGTGGTGTTTTAAGGATACTTATGCTACTCAAATTTTGTGCAGCTAATGAGAGAAAGTAGTGCCATCTAGTAGGCAGTAGAAGGTAATTTTGAAGATCATTTTCACCATTTTTTGGATTCTCACCTTATTTTGTGGATTGTGTTACTAGGACAAGCTTAAGTTATAAAAGGATTTAATATTAGTGTAAAATGTTCCCAATTTACTAATATTTTGTTAAAGAACACATTTATGATTAAATTTTAAAATAGCTCAAAAAATTTATTGCGTGACAAAGTTCTGGTTTTGTGTTAAGTCCTATCCTACATTAAATTAATTATAAATAAATAAACATATCACTTTAACTAAAATTTAACTAAGTTTCGTTAAATACTAAATATTTAATTTTAAAATCATAAAATCTTTTTGTGGATGTCATTAAGTATTGTTGTAAGCTCTGGATTTTCTATTATGCTTTGGTGATTTCCTTCCAAAGTGAATACTTCAATTTTTTGCTTGAAATATTTGTCAAGCTCAAGATTTTCACTTTCCATTGGTGCAAATGCTTCTGATGGTTTAAATAACGTACATTTTGTGCTTTCAAGATATCCCAAGTCTTCAATTTCATTAATTGATGAGTTGATTCTGTTTCGGTATACATTTACAAGTGATCGGAAATTTTCCTTTGTATATAAATGCTGATATGATGTAATTTCCAAGAATTTTTCCAATTTCTCTTCCCATGTCTCATAATTTGCAAATACTTTGAACAGATTTTTATCAATATTTTGGTCAATTAGTGAAGACATATAAGTCAAGATATAGTCATTAAATTCTCCTTCAGTTCTGCGTGAGCATTGTATTTTCGTTACAGCATTTAAAGCAACAGGAGATCCATCAATATTGGAAATATATCCTATTTTGCCTATACTTTCAAGGAATGTACCTATTACAATTGCCAAAAAATTACCATAAGAATGTGCAATCAAATGGAATTTTTCATATCCGTCAAGTGCTTTTAATAAATCCTAAAAAATAAATAAATTAGCAGTGAAAACATATTTGAAAAGACATTAACACTTACATTCTTCAAATGTTCAACAGTCTCACGTGTGGTCTTCATTTGGCAAATAACTGAGCTGTTATAATTAATAACGCAATATGGGAAGTTCAATTTTGAGCACATTTCAAGCATGCTGTCTGATGCACATCCTTCAATTCCAGGAATGATGACTGCTAAGCAATTTGATTTATGTTTCTGGTCCATATTGAAGAATTCTAATGTATTTTCATTTTGTGGTCGTCTTGCTGTATGTCTGATAAGGAAAGCTAAAATATTTTCATCAACAGATTTTTCGTCAGAAGGCTTCTCTTGGGTTTCTCGTTTCTTTGCTATCTCCATTATTTTTAAGAAATTCAGGGTCCTTAGCTCTTGCATCGAAAGATCAACATCAAACTCCCTTTCGAATATTTGCTTCAATTCAACAGCCATTAAGGAATCCATTCCCATTTCACTAAGTGTAGTCTCAAGAGATATTGATTTGATATCCCTAATACCCATAATATTCATCACAGTTTCTACAATGTTGCCTTTAGAAATTCCAAGAGATTTCTTTTCAGCAACAACCATGCTTGATACAATTGGTTCCTTTTCGCACATCAAGTCATCAAGTACATCTAAGCATGATGAGATTCTTTGTTGCAAAGTTCCTCCAATTTCTAAATCTAGCTTATCTTCCGCCATATCAGCAACTAAGCCAACTTCACCAATTGCACCCCATTGAATTGCTTTGCCGGGCAATCCATCTCTATGACGTCGCTCCATAATCCTTTCCATAACTGAGTTTGACATGCCATAATTACTTTGACCAGCATTACCTCGTCCACAAGATACACTTGAAAAAATGACAAAGTATTGCAGTTTGGGGCACAACTTTCTTGAGATTTCATCCAAATGTTTAGTGGCATAAGCTTTTGGTGCCATACTTTCAGCAAATTTAATTGAATCTTGATTTTCAAAAACTGCATCACGTAAGAGTACTGCAAGATTGAAAATACCACCAACTGGGCCAAGTTTTATGGCTTCTCTGATAAGATTTTCACAGCCATTTCTAGTTGAAATATCCGATGTATTTACAGTAACTTTTACTCCATACGATTCCCAAATCTTTATACGATAAGATTGATAAGGTTTTGAGATTCCTCGACTTGAACTTAGAATCAAATTCCTACATCCTCTCAAGATCAACCAATCAGCAAGTTCAAGACCAAAACCTCCAAGACCACCAGGAATAACATAAGAATGCTCAGGATTACAATATACCCTTGGTAACACAGCTATTGGAAGCGTGACTGAATCATTCTCATTCTCTCGAATTTTCAAAAGAACTTTTCCCATATGTTTTCCACTAGCTAAAAATCGGAATGCTTTTTCGACTTGATTAGCTGGGAAAATATTTGTCTTTAAAGGCTTCACAATTCCTGCTTTGATGTCTCGTTCTAAAATTTGCTTCAATTTCTGTAAAGTTTAATTTGAATTAGAAACAATTAAGCATTTTTTTTTTAAAGCTATACTCACAAGCTTCTTTTCATTTGATTCTCCAAACAGTCTATCTAACATTACAGAGTGGAATGAGAGCTCTTTAAGGAAGATGCTCATTCCAATTTTAGTATCATTTGCCATGTCAAACTTTCCTATTTCTAAGAACTTTCCACCAAATCCTAAACAACGAATAGATGCTTGTAGCTTTTCCTCAGCCAATGAGTTCAAGACATAATCAACTCCTTTTCCATCAGTTCTATCAATGATCATTTTCTCAAATGATGTATCGCGAGAATTACCAATGTTTTCAGCTTTCAACTGAGAGAATTCCTTCAATAGGAAATCTTTCTTCTCAGCTGTACTGACTGTTGTAAAAACTTCTAATCCGTAAGCTAAAGCTACACGAATAGCTGCAAGACCAACACCACCTGTTCCAGCATGAATAAGAATCGATTTTCCTTTTTCAATTCTGGTGCTTACAAAGAACGCAGAATAAACTGTTCCATAAACACAAGGAACTGTTGCCGCATCAGCTAAACTCCAGTTATTTGGAATCTCAAAGAGAAGCATCGGATCTGCTTTGACAATTGTTGCTAATGCTCCAGAACTGACTAAGCCCATCACACGTCTTCCATCTTTCATCTTGCCTGAATATTCCATACCCAATAAACATTCATGTTCAAATCGATTGTCAGTAAAAACATCCGCTGTTAATTTTCCAGTTGCTAACATGACATCTCTAAAATTTAATGCAGAATAATGAATATCAACGAGATGATTTTGTCCTATGGTGTGATTTAATGGACCTTCAAGCCATTTTAAAGATGATAAATCAGATTTTATTAAGGAATTGACATAACAATGCTTTTTAGTTGAAGATTCATTATTAACTTCACAGATCTGCAAGTGCCTATATGTTCCCCACTTTCCATTACGATAAACATTGATTGCAAGCTCAAGTTTAAGTTGATTCTGATAAAACGGATCATTAAGACTGAACTTAGGTGCATTTGGATCATCGATGAAAACACATCGAATGAAATTTCCATCAGGCTCCATCCTTAAGCAATTAACCAATCCAATAATACCGGAATCTGATTCATTCTCAGCAACAAGCACAAGTGGTCCACTTTTCATGACAGATTTAGTCTCTTCAATCCATTCGAAGTTGCTGTCCTTATTAGATATGTGAACCGCTGATAATGGTCTAGTGTTTTGCTGCTTTACAAAATGGAAAACGATAAATTTCTCACTATCCGTAAGAACTGTTGCTGTATACAATAAATTATTTGAATAAACCATCTCGACAGCATTAAAGTTCAAATCGCCTCGAATAACAAGGAATCCACCATCCGTCAAACTATTCATCACTTCCTCTAACGTATTTATTTCACTGTTTTCTTGAGAAAGTATCAAAATTAAGCATTTATGTGAAGACAGTTTTGAATTTTCTACAGTAATTTGCTCCTCTTCAGTGAAAAACTTTGATGCTAAGTACGTCAAATTTGGTGTGATAAGTGGTAAATCTAATAAAGCATCTCTAACAAAAGGCAAAAACATTGATCGCTTTGGGCTAAATGTTTCTACAGCCTTAACAGAGTATTCTGAATTATTTTCAAGAACAAGTTGAGTTATTACTCGAGCAGCATCGGAATTTGATAGAATAGGAGATGGATCGTTAGATATAAACTTATAAGATTCCAAAACAGGAAAGCTTTGAGCTTTTCGTCTTTGAATTGGACTTGCCTGAAGATTTGTAATTTGAACTCCGCCACTTCTAAGTGTCTTCAAATTTCTAGAAACATGAACATCAAAGTATGCCTCATCTTTCTCATTCTTTTCACTTGTCAAATGTTTCGTTGGATCAATAATCATTTTTTGGATAGAAGTTGGAATGAAGAGTGATCGAGTGTCTTTTGCAACAATTTGAATCTGAAGTAGACAATCCAAAAATGGTATCCAATTGTTATTCCACTTTACACGACCGTATAATCCGTCATAACTACTTTCCATCACAGACTTGAACAATCCACTATAATGATAACCACGCAGCCTTAATTCCTTATAAAAGTCACTTGTTGCCATGATTATCTTCTCATCGCGATTAGTCGTAATATTTATCAACTCGATATTATCGTGCAGTCTGACAACACCAGTTACTAATGCAGTGCTGCCTTCAGATATTTCAAACCTTCCAGTTCCAGGCTGAACAACAATCACAAAACCTACACTAGTTTCTGACATGTTTGTGGCCCTTAAGAATTTTACATCCTCAAATTCAACTATGGTTTCATTTAACTTTTTACTCTTAATTAAAGCAAGAGTTTCCCATGCCAAATACAAGTATCCAGTTGCAGGAAATAGACATCGGCCTAGAGTATTTATGAATGTTAATTATTTGTTAATTTATGAAATATTAAACCATAAATTACCATCAATCAAATGTCCAATGATGAATTCAAATTCTGGCGATCCAACATTTAATTTAACAATTCTTTCTGCTGATTTGTCAACTTCTACTTGTGCAAGACTTGTTACAAACCAACTATCTTTATGATCCCATTTAATCTTATCAGATATCATTGGCGTTCCTCTACTTACAGGAAACTCAACTTTTGGATACAAATTTGAGATATCCATGTCAAATCCATTGCAGTATATTCTGAAATTAAAGGAATTATGATTAATGATGCAAAAAAAATCTTGAGTTTCAACTTACTTTCCAATAGCATTCAATAAGACATGATCGTTATTTCTGTGTTCACGTTGGGTTAATGGAATGTTGACAGCACTTGTCATAGATCTTTTTAAAATAGCTTGAAGAAGTCCATGTGGAGCTATTTCCACACAAATTGCATTTTCAGGCAGGAGAGATGATGCCTCTTCAAAAAGTACTGAGCTAAGAAGATTATTCGTATGATAATCAGCTGAACAATATTGAGTTTTTTCAAGATTCCACATTGATTTGGGATAACTTGTGCTTATCCATCTACTTGAACGTTTTTTGGGGTTCTTTATGACGTCATTCAAACGTTTAAGCAAATTTGGTCCAAATTCAGCAATATATTTGCTGTGATAAGGAATATTTGAGCACGCAACTTCTCTTGCAAATATTCCTTTGTCTTTCAATTCCTTAACGAACTTTGCAATATTTTCAGATGGCCCTGATATTGTTGTCGATTCATTTGAGTTGTGACAAGCAATACAAATTTCTTCAGGAATCATTGTCTTAAGTTTTTGATAGCCCATTCCAACAGCTGCCATTGAGCCATGAACCACTTTTGTTTCTAAACTTGCCATACCACGTGAATAAGCACATAATATCATTTCTTCTGCAGTAAGACAATCGTCAGCATAGCCACATCCTAATTCACCAACTGAATGTCCAATAATATATTCTGGTTCTAATCCCAATGCCTTCAGAATATCAGTTAATCCAATTTGTATAGCAGCAATTCCGACAAATGAATGCAAAATATTGTCAAACATTCCTGGATCCTTAGATGTTAAAATTTCTTTAAGATTAAGTCCTCTTTCGTACATAATTTTATGACATTTCTCAATAGCATTCTCAAAAATTGGAATTTTCATTAAATCAGCACCCATACCAGCCCATTGAGATCCCATTCCACTATAAACCCAAACCATAGGACGTTTAAGACCACCATAATGTTGAATATCACGCATTAAGCATTTTGCATTGTTTGATCTATCACCCGGTTGAATGAATATACCAAAACCTTTATAAATATTAGGTGGAAGAGTTTCTTTTTGAGTGTTGTGTAGAAGTGCGACCAATTCAGCATCAAGTGGCTTGTGTGTTACAGTATCTAATATTTCAATAATTGCTTCTTCCGTTCTGCCTGACCAAACCACAAGCCTTGGAATATTATCTTCAGGAATCCCAAAATTCTTCTTTACTTTAGGATTAATTTTAAATAATCCATGAGAATTAGCTCCGCCAAATCCAAAAGAATTAACACAAATTAATGATCCATTGAAATCTTGAACTTCATCAACAACTTTTAACTTTCCATTTGTCAAAGCTGGAATTTCAGGTCTAGGTGTGTGATAATTGATATTGGGAGGAATTTTTCCATTTTCAAATGTCAGAATGACTTTTGATATTGAACAGAGACCTGATGCTGCTTCTGAATGTCCAAGATTTGACTTTACAGAACCAATTGGAATAGGACCTTTATTATCATTGCAGAACACTTGTTCAATAGCTTTGCATTCTTCAGGATCACCTTTAAATTAATTTAAATATTTGAATTATAATGAACAGCAAGTAATAAGGTCAAGTGTAATTTTAAAAATGTAACAAGCTGTTTTACATACCAACAACAGTTCCAGTACAATGAGCTTCAATGTAGTCTACCGACGATGCTGGAATATTTATATCATTGTAAAATTCTTCCAATAAAGCTTTCTGGACATCTCCACTTGGATAATGAATTCCTTCAGTCTTAAATCCATCGCAATTACTTTTTGTGTACACAACAGTTCCATAATTACGTTTAGCCATACTTTTTTTCTGAAGGAATAAAACTGCACACGTTTCACCTCTTGTGTATCCACTAGCATTAGCATCAAATGGTGAACAAAAGCCTTCGATTGACAAAACACCAAGTCTAGGAAATTCAGAATAAATATTATTAAAAAAATCAACTCTATTGTGTGACTAGCTAATACCTTGCAAACTGCAAACTTGGCAATGGATGAAGCAATAAATTTGATCCACCAACAAATGCTGCATCACATTCACCACTCACAATCGATTTGTATGCTAGATCTAATGCATACATGGATGAACTGCAAGCAGTATCGACGCAAAAACTTGGACCAATTAGACCAAGCATGAAGGAAATTCTGTTTGCTAAAAGTGCACGACTATTCCCAGATATACCGATTCCATCAGGAGAATCTCGTTCATACATCCAAACTTTCTCTGATTCACAAAAGCAGATACCCATAAACACACCGGTTCTGCTATTTTTCAAAGATTTTGGACTAATGCCCGCATCAAGAACTGCTTCATAAGCATGTTCCAGCAACATTCTTCCTTGTGGATCCATCGATTGAGCGTGTTTTGATTGATATCCAAAAAATTGTGCATCAAACTTGTCCACATCAGTAATCGTTCCAATATGCTTTGGATACATTGGATTTGTTCGACGCCAACGAATTTCATTTTCCTCCACCATATTAATTTTATTGTACAAATTGTGCGATAATTCCGCGATATTTCTAGATTTCGCAAATCTTCCCGACACTCCCGATATGACCACTTCATCATTAAATTCTTTCATTTTTGGTCTTATATTTTCTTTTGAGGACATTTTGACTCTTTTCTTATTGTTAGTCTTTTTTACTTAATTTTTTTTAAACACCTTTCACCGATGCACAAAACAACCAGAACACCTTATTTAAAATATTTTTCACAATAATTTCAATATAGTCTTTAGTAAATTATTTTTGTCACTTATATTTTTCACAGCACTCTTAAAAGTTAATTCACGAATGTACACCAAAACTGGGTATGGACAGTAAAATGTTGTGCATTTGCTTTTATACTAAAAATTTGCAATTGATTAATAATTCAATATTTATAGTATGCATTATAAAGTAAAATTTACATGTCAAAATTGATTCTAATTGACTTAAATTAATAAAATAATGAATGAAAACTGAATAATCGAAGAATACACATGGCAATGTGGAAGTAGACTTGACTAACATTTCCTCAAAAGCACGCGTAACGTCTTAATACGTTTTTTTAATCAGGATAATATTTATTAGTGTTTATTATAGTGCGTCAGAGTGTTTTAGTATCGTATGATAAATGTGTAGAAAAGTGAATGACTTATTATTTACATATTTTTGTGTTCAATTCATTCTATTTTGGTTTAAATATTATTCAAATTTGAAAATAATTTGAATGAAAAATTAAAAATTAGTAATTCAAAATCGGTGGGTCAAGAACTCACATGTTTAAATGCTGTCAAAATTGTTAAACATGAGCAATTTTCTATCGACGTGCTTAAAATTAATGAACCTTTTCCAGTTCCTTATTTTATTAAACTTCTGACTATCTCTGGATATTGAAAGAAAACTTTAAAGATTTTAAACAAAATGTCCATGAAGGAATAAAAAATGTATTTTTTTGCATTAAATTATTTTATTTTATTCAGTTTCCATTACACACATTACGTCTGTGCTACTTTAAAAGTAAATCAATAAAAATAACAATTATTTTGAATGTCAAGGTTTAACAATTTAAATATTATTTAATTCAGCCGGTAGATTTGGGTTGTCAAGCAACGTAGCATGATTTCCTTCAAGATATTTGACAGTAACAGGTTTTGTTGTATACTGTCCCAAATCATAATCTTCCTCAATTTCTGAAATAGTATGATCTGATGGTCGAATAAGTACAAATTCTGAATTAACTTTTTCAAACACATTCAAGTCTACTTTTGCTGTCAAAATCATACGATTTACGAATGCACTGCATATCTTCAAACCATACTCCTCACTATACATAGTTTGACGTGTTGCCAATTTTTTAATTTTTGCTTCAAAGTTTGGAATTGCCAGGACTTCTTTGATGATTGCTGCATTATCGTTTGGAATGCATGAAATTATTATCATTGTAAGGATAATATTCCTAACAGTATCATCAGTCCAATTTTCTGGAAGTTGATCAGCAGCCAGTGTCTTTAACAACTTCGGGGCCCCATCAATCAGTATGATTTTACCAACTTTTCCATGTTGTTCTAAAACTTTAGCAAGCTTCATTGCCAACAATGTACCAAATGAGTAACCAACAAGCAAGAACTCTTTATCGTCACGATAAAGTTCAATAACGTCCTGAAATTTAACAAAATAATTTAAAGCTTTAAATTTTAATAAATGGTAAACTTACATCCTCAACATTTTTGCAGATTTCATCTAATTCTCTACATTGCCAAGCCTTCTCCAAAATTTGTAAAATATATGTAGGATAACGCATGTTTTTAGAAATTTCATACCATGCATTTCCAGCCATTCCTTCAATTCCAGGGAAAATGAGAGCTTTGACACCTTCATCTGATTTACTTTGCAGTTTTAAGATAGTTTCTTTGCTGTTTGTTTCATCTCCACAATTTCTCAACATTAATGCAATTCCTTTTGGAACTTTGTCATTCGATATGACAATCTTCTTATCTGAGTCTGTTGAATCTCGATTATTTACACATTTTTGTAACTGTGATAAAGTCATTGAACGTAATTCTTGTGGAGAAATAACAACATCATATTCACGTTCTAGTGTTTGTTGGATCTCTACAGTCATAAGTGAATCCATGCCCAATTCTGAGAGTGTTGTTTCCATTGATACAGATTTAGGATCTTTGATTGACATAACATTCATAATTGTATCAATAATGTTTCCAGTGGAATCACTTGAATAACGTTTTTCAGCAACAACCATACTTGCAACAACTGGATGTTCATTTAAGATTAATCGATCTAATTCTTCTAAGCATGATGAGATTCTTTGTTGTAAAGTTCCTCCAATTTCCATATCTAATTTATCTTCTGCCATATCAGCAACTAAACCAACTTCACCAACTGCACCCCACTGAATAGCTTTAGCAGGTAATCCATCTCTACGACGTCGTTCCATGACCCTTTCCATGACTGAATTTGACATACCATAATTACTTTGACCAGCATTACCTCGTCCACAAGATACACTCGAGAATACAACAAAGTATTGCAAAACTGGACACAAGACTCTTGAAATTTCATCCAAGTATTTTGTAGCGATTGCTTTTGGTGCCATACTTTCAGCAAATTTGGCTGCATCTTGATTTTCAAAAATTGAATCCTTCAGAAGTACAGCAAGATTGAAAATACCACCAATTGGACCCAATTTCATTGCCTCCAAAATAAGGTTTTCACATCCAGATTTTGTAGAAATATCAGACGTGTCAACTACTACTCGTGTTCCATAAGACTCCCAGATGCTATAAAAATATAAATATTAGTCATGTTCAATGAACTTTGAAATAAGATTTACCTAATACGATAAGCTTGATATTGTTTTGTGATACCTCTACTGGAACTAAGAACCAAATTTTTACATCCTCTTAAAACTAACCAATCTGCAAGTTCGAGACCAAAACCTCCAAGACCACCAGGAATGATGTAGGAATAGTTAGGATTGCAGTATAATCTTGGTAGAACAGCTATGGGTACTGTCATTTCATCAGTTTCATTTTCGCGAATTTGAATGATAACTTTTCCTGTGTGTTTACCACTAGCCAAATAACGATAAGCTTGTTCGATTTCATGGGCTTGGAAAACTGTTGTCTTAAGAGGCTTAATAATTCCACGGTTCAAATCATGTTGCAAAAGTCGTTTGAGAGTCTTAATGTAAAAATATTAAAATAGTTTTTAATTCATTAATAAAAAATTAATATACATAAATACCATTTTCTCTTCATGTGTTGCTCTGAATAAGTTGTCAACAAGTACAGCATGGAATGAAAGCTCACGTAAGAACTCTCCCAAACCAATTTGATTGTCACTTGCCATGTCAAATTTACCAATTTCTAAGAAAATACCACCTTGTCCAAGACATCTGATTGATGATCTCAATTTTTCTTCAGCAAGAGAATTCAAAACATAGTCAACACCTTTTCCTTTCGTTAAAGTCATCACAAGATCTTCAAATGTTGTATCACGTGAATTTCCAATGTGTTCTGGTTTTAATTGTGGGAATTCACCAAGCAAGAAGTTCTTCTTTTCTTCTGTACTTACAGTACTAAATACTTCTAAACCATATGCTAAAGCTACACGAATTGCAGCCAATCCAACACCACCAGATCCAGCATGAATAAGAATTGATTTTCCTTTTTGAATTTTAGTTCTCAAGAAGAATGCTGAATATACTGTTCCATAAACGACTGAGCATGAAGCAGCTTCTGCCAATGTCCAGTCATTAGGCACATCCCAAAGTAAATCTTCGTCCATTTCAACGTGTGTTCCTAAAGCACCACCAATAACCATACCCATAACTCGACCATAGTTACCATATCCTTTAAGACCAGCAAATTCAAAACCTGTTACACATTGTTGCTCTAATCTTGTCTTTGCACATGTTTCAATTGCCAATTTTCCAGTGGCAAGCATAACATCACGGAAATTTAATGATGAATACTGAATTCTAACAATATTGTCTCCTTTTGCATCGCCCATTGGACCTTCAAACCATCTGAGTGATGACAAATCACTACGAATCATTGAATTTGCAAAACAGTGAGTATAATGACGTGCTGGTTCAATTTTTTGTTTCAGTAATAAGTGCTTATAACTACCCCATTGACCATTTCTGTAAACATTAATTGCAAATCCTTGATTTAAAACACTAGCATAGAATGGATCCTCTAAATTAAATGGTGGAGCATTTGGATCATCAACATAAACACATCTAAGATTATTTCCATTTGGTTCTTTACGAATGCAATTCACAAGTCCAATGATACCTGAGAATTCGTCTTTTTCTGCGTAAGCGATAACTGGGCCTGCTTTAACTGCTTCCTGAAGTTCTTCAATCCATGGATATGAGTCATCATTTGTATCAATTTTAATTGCTCTTGTAACTTTTTCTTGTGAAACCTTAGTATAATGAAGTAAAACAATAATTTCTTTTTCCATTGGAACTACAGCAATGACTTGATATCCATTTGGAATGCTAAGTGTAGGCATTTGTTTCTTCTCATTTGACTCTCGTGAAACAATAAATCCATTATCAGTAAATTGTGAAGTTGCTTGTTCCAAAAATTGTTGATCAGCAAGACAATCGGAACGAATAATAAAATTGTTATTTGCACATGAGGTAAGATCAGATTCTGAAAGCTTAACACTTGGTAGTTCAATTTCAGTTTTAGTTGTTAAATATGTCAAATCTGATGTGATAAGAGGAAGATCACCAACTGCTTCTCCAAATGCATCGATAATTGGTTCAAGTCCATTATTTGTATCAATTTCTGTACACACAAATTTGGATGATGGGAAGTTTTCAAGTGCTAACTGTACACAAAATCTTGCCATATTCTTTTTCTCCATAATTGGAGCTGGCAAGTGTGGAATAAATTGATAGGTTTCAAGAACTGGAACCCCTGGAGGCTGGCGTCTGCCTACTGAGTTTGCATTAAGACCACGCATTTCAATTCCTCCACAACGAAGAGCTTTAAGATGAGATGAACAGTGAACATCCACAATTTTCTCATTTCTTTCAATAGCATCGATCATTTCCAAATGTTCTTTTGGATGAATAACAAGCTTTCGAAGTCCAGTTGGAAGAATAAGTGAACGAGTTTCTGAAGCGATAATTTGTAATTGAAGAAGACAATCAAGGAATGCAACCCAATTGCCTTGCCATTTAACACGTCCTTTAAGTCCATCGGCTCTTGCAGTTTGAATTGATCTGAATAAATTCTTATAATTATATCCACGAAGTCTCAATTCTTTATAGAAATCACGATTATAAAGTGTGGTAATTGTTGGATCCTCTGGAGTATTGATATCAACAAGTTTTGAATTTCCGTGTTTTCGTATTTGACCAGTGCAAACAGGAGTTGTTCCATCTAAAATTTCAAATTTCCCTGTACCTTTTTGAATAATAACAACTAATTCAATTTCTTGATTCTTTGTCAATGTTGTTGCACGAACGAATTTCACATCCTCAAATTCAACATTAAACTCTTCAATTGGACATCTGTTTTGATAAGCAAACGCTTGCCATGTAATAAACAAATAACCAGTTGCAGGGAACAAAATTCTTCCTATATAAATAAACAAATTGATCAGTTTTAGCTTGATTCCATAAATGTGACATAAATTTACCATCTATTTCATGTCCAGAAATGAATTCATAATCTTGATCCATAAGATTAATGGGGAATGCTTTTTCACTAGCAATTCTTTCATCAAATTTATAAACAAATAAATCTGCCTTATGATCCCATTTAATAAGTGGTGCAATCATAGGTGTGCCTCTACTCACTGGAAATTGTACTGGTGGATATAATTTACTAGCATCAAAATCTAATCCATTCTCAAAGAGTCTGTAATACATTAATTAATTATTTTTATATATTTCGTCTCATCCATAGTAAGAGTTACTTACTTTCCCAAAGAGTTCAAAAGATACATTGAATTTTCCTTGTTGTTACGCTGTGTCAAACTGAAATGCTGACCTTCTGCTAACGATCTCTTCAAAATAGCTTGTAACAAACCATATGGAGCGATTTCAATTGTAAGTGCATCTTTTGGTAGATGTGATGTAGCTTCTTCAAATAAAACTGGACTGAGAAGATTGTTCGTATGATATTCAGCTGATGAATATTCACTTTCAATTGATTTCCAGTTTGACTCTGAAACACTTGAGCTGATCCATTTCTCTGAACGTTTAACTGGATTCTTAATTACTTCTCTTAAACGCTTAAGGAGATTTGGTCCCATATCTGCGATATATTTACTGTGATAAGGAATATTTGCACAAGCAACTTCCTTTGCAAAGTAATTTTCACTCTTCAATTTAGCAACAAATTGTGAAATTTGTTCAGCAGGTCCAGAAATTGTACAAGAATCAGCTGAATTATGGCAAGCAATTTCAATTCCTTCTGGTGTGATATCCTTCAACTGATTATATCCCAATCCAACAGCAGCCATTGAACCAAATGGAACTTTTGTTTCTAAACTTGCCATACCACGTGAATAAGCACTCAAAATCATTTCTTCAGGACTACAGCAATTGTCAGCATAAGCACAGCCAAGTTCACCAAATGAATGTCCAATAATATAATCTGGCACCACTCCTAATGCCTTAAGAATATCTGTTAAACCCATTTGAATAGCAGAAATACCAATGAAAGCATGTAGAATGTTATCAAATATCGTTGGATCATCAGTAGTGACAATATGCTTCAAGTCGATTCCACGATCAAGAAGAACATTATGACATCTTTCAATTGCGGTGGCAAAGATTGGAATTTTCATTAAATCAGCACCCATACCAGCCCATTGTGATCCCATTCCACTGTAAACCCAGACAATTGGTCTTTTTGAAGCGCTAAAGTTTTGTACACTTTTATTGATACATGTTGCCTTTTCCTGACCATTTTTACCAAAGATACCATAACCACGATAAATATTCGATGAAACTGTTTCAATTTGAGTATTATGAAGTAATCCAATGAATTCTGCATCCAATGGTCTTTCAACAATAGTATTCATAATAGTTTCAACAGCTTCTTCTGTACGTCCAGACCATGTAACAAGTCGTGGTAAATCATCATCTGGTAATCCATGATTAACCTTATCTCCTGTAATTGCTCTGAACAGAGCATGAGCATTTCCACCTCCAAAACCAAAACTGTTCATGCCAACCAATTTTCCCTTAAATTCTGTATGCTCATCAATGACTTTCAAACGTCCCTCAACTAAAGCTGTACAATCAGAACGAGCTCCCTTGTAATGAATTGTTGCTGGAATTTGTTGTCGTTCAAACATTAAAATAAGTTTGGCAATAGAACAAATTCCCGATGTTGCCTCACTGTCAACGCATAATAAAGTCAGTCAAAAAATTATAATAATTCATGAATAATTTGAAGCTAACCTGTGACCCATGTTTGATTTTACGGCACCAACCAATAAGGGCCCTTCACGTCCCTGACAGAAAACTGTATCGAGTGTATGGCATTCTTCTGGATCACCGACCTTTACAATATTTTAATTAATTTTACATAATTAGTTTAATTTAATTTCGAATTAATTCTAATGTAATTGTACCTTAGTTCCTGTACTGTGACCTTCTACATAGTCAACTGTGCGTGGATCTAATTTAATGTCTTTATAGAACTCTTCAAGTAATTTAATTTGAGTAAATCCACTTGGATAAGTAATTCCTTCCTTCTTAAATCCATCATTATTAGTTTTACAATATACCAAATTAGCATAGACACGCTTAGCATCACGTTTTCTTTGTAAGAAAATCATACTAATAGCCTCACTTCTTGTGTAGCCAGCAGCATCTTTGTCCATTGGTCGACAGAAACCATCCTTCGATAAAACACCCAATCTAGCAAATTGAAGAGTAATATGAGGATGAAGTAGCAAATTAGTTCCACCAACAAGAGCAGCATCACATTCACCAGTACGAATAGCATTGAAAGCAGCATCGAGAGCATAAGTAGCACTACTACATGCTGTATCAACCATAAAACTAGGTCCTTGTAAATCCATTCCAAATGAAATTCTATTAGCCAACATAGCACGTGCAGATCCCGTTAAACCTAACCCATCCTTAACAGATTTTTCATAAAACATAAATTCCTCAGATTCAGCAAAACAGCAGCCAACATAAACACCAGTACGACTTCCTTTAATTGCTTTAGGACTAATACCAGCATCAAGTACAGCTTCATAAGCATGTTCCAACAAACAACGACATTGTGGATCCATATAAGAAGCTTGACGATTATGAACCGAGAAAAATGAAGCATCAAATTTATTCAAATTGACAGTTTTTCCTAATCTCCTCGGGATCTCGGGGTCGACATGCCTCCATCTCGTTTCTGCATCATCAACCATGTCAATCTTATTATAAAGGTTATAAGCAAACTCAGCGACATTAGCAGAATTTGGGAATCTTCCAGAAATTCCCGAAATGACGACTTCATCATCAGGATCGACTGGTGCTGCTCTAAATAAGGCTCTCTTTTCTTCACTTGATGTCATTATCCAATTGTTAATGAAACTGCTTTAACTGGTTTTGTCCTTTTTTATTTTTAATAAATTACTTCAATACCGTTTTTCAAAGAGTTTTTTTCACTAAGAACTGAACTTTTTTCACCAAACTTCACAATTGCTCTTCACTAATGGATTGTTAGATATCCGAAAACGATATGGACTTTCAGCATTTGAGCATTCGCTTTTATAGTCAAAATTTATGTCGTTACCGTAAAATTCAAAAAATTAATTCATGCATTTGAAATTAATTAAAGGTGAAAGAAATCAAAAAATTAGAAAAAAATTGGAATTGGAAATTTGAATTTTAAAAAAAAAGTTTAATGAATTTAAATTAAAACAAATATGTGTCTTGCGAAGCTTTGAATGAACGCTTTAGAGTGTTCATACTAAATGTTTCTAAAATTCATTGACAAAAATGATCGATTTCTTTCCCAATGAAAATTTTGTGACGAAAATATTTAATTTTAAAATAAGGATGTAATATTACCTATTTATTGATATTTTCTAATGAAGAATTTATTATTAAATTCTAACAAAAATACATAAAACTAATAATTTTTCAAAATAAAATAATAAAAAAAAGAACACAAAAAAAAAGTTAAAAAAAATTAAAATTTTAAAAATTTAATTTTCAAAAAAAAGGATTTAGGTAATTACCTTTAACTAATTAGGAGACCAAACAAAAATATCAAATAAGTATTCATTTTTCAATGTTTTTTTGTTTGAAGCCATATTTTTGTCAGCTAATTAGATGTCATTGACAACAGTTTAATGACTAATACAAAACATGCAAATCAGTTTAACAACCTTTTTTTTTTGAAAAATATCGAAGAAAGTCAATAAATTAGAATAAGTTTAGCTTATTTGGTATGGAAATTAAAATGTGGTGTGCATTGACACAAGACTCAAGAGAAATTAGACGAAAATTGTTTTTTCTTCCTTTGTTTTGACATGCTATCGTAATTTGTACAAATTAAAATTAATTTATTTTAACCGTTTCTTGTCAAACACGTTAATGACATATGATTATGTTGTTATGATTGTGCTTATTGTTATTTTTAATTTGCTTTAAAGTCCTTTTGAAATAAATACTTTGAACTATGCAAAAATTAAAGAAATAAATCATTTAGTGCTAATAATAATTTTAAAACATTTAATTTTTATAGCAAACATGATCACACAAACAGCAAAATATTTAAAATTGCTTTATCTTCATCCCTAAAATCAACACTTTTTTTTTAAAAAAAAATGTTATTTTTATTTTGCTTTTCATAATAATTACAAATATATAAATTTATAAATATTAATTTTAAGAGTTCAAGCAGCAGCTTATTCATCTTAAATGTTGATTTTTGGTGAAGATTTTATTGCCTTTTTGATGCGTTGACATCGATGGATTTTTGTGTTGTTTTTGTCCTAAAATGACGATTTGTGTTTTTTTTTTTTTTGCCATAGATATGGCGAATGCTTTCTGCAATCAATCAACACATTCAAATCAACATATTGATCATCATGAAAAAAGAAAAAAGTGACACATTGACAAAACGGATCTCAACGAGAGAAACTCGATTGCTCTCGTTTATTTGACAATTACAATGTTAATATCTAATGTTTTAAGAGTCAGAACAAATCTGATTAAGCAGCATAAATCAAGAAGAAAGAGAATTGAGAGTAACACATTTGAGTTTTTGGATTCAACCTGTGAAGAAGTGCCGCCAGCTAAAAGTTTTTTTAATAAATTAATAATTCGTCATTGAATATTGAGATTTTGAAAATTACCTAATTGAGGAACGAAAATGTTGAAATTAAAAATGAAAGAAGTTAAAATGGTAAGATTTAAAAATATGAAAAATTTATAAATGATTTAAAAGTGTATGAATCGTTTATTCTCCCCTTGTGCATTTATTGAAAGAAGAAGAAAAAATATTTTGTGTAATGTGATTCCTTTTGTAAACAGTTTGGGCAAGATCATTTAAGATAAAAGTAAACTTTCGTTAAAAAAATTGTGTATGATTCTAAAATAACATAACATGAATCTCTTAAAGAGGTCTATGCAAGAAAAATTATTATTTCTGCTGTCAAACGATGTTCTTTCATCATTTATAAATCATTAATCAAGATTCTACTTTAATTATTATAGAAAACCATCGAAGAAATCAATCAACTTCGAGGAGATCTCTTAAGATCCAAGAAGTTATTTAAAGATGACTCATTTTTTCTAAAAGCACCAATGAAAAATATCGAATGGCTTCGTCCACATAAAATTTGCAAAAATCCTCAACTTATTGTTGATGGGATTTCACGTTTCGATGTAAATCAAGGCCTTTTGGGAGATTGCTGGTTCATGGCAGCTGTTGCAAGCTTAGCAGAGCATAAGAAACTTTTCTACCAAATAGTTTGTGAAACCAACAGCGATTTTAATGACAGTACATACTGTGGATTGTTTCATTTTAGGTAAGTTTATTATATGAAAGTTCTAATTATTGGGAAACCTCGATTTTAGTAGATTAGACTTGATTTAAATATTTCCGAGATGAATAGATTTTTTAAGGAACAAAACTAATGCTAATATCGAGGCCATAAGTATACAAAGTAGGAATCAAAAATTGATACTCCATACAAGAAAGTTACTTTAGCCAGTTTTAGCCTTTAAAAAAATTAAATAAAAATTTATTTTAGATTCTGGCATTATGGATCATGGATCAATATAATCATTGACGATCGTCTTCCAATATCAAATGGAAAGCTTGCATTTGCACGGTCAACATCTCAAAATGAATTTTGGTAAGTACAAAACTAATCTTAAAACAATTTATACACCTTAATTTTAACTTCCATAAATTTAGGCCAGCATTATTAGAAAAAGCTTACGCAAAATTGCACGGTGGATATGAAATTCTAGAAGATGGATGGATCGCAGAAGCTTTTTCAAATTTAACTGGTGGCGTAATGGAAAGTTATAATTTAAAAAATCCTCCTGAGAATTTCTACGAGATGATAAAAAAAGCATTTAAACAAAATACTTTAATAGGGGCTAATATAGACGAAAAATCTAATACGAGACTTTCAATAAGTACTGATTTCCTTAAAATTGGTTTGGCTTCAAAGCATTGTTATACTGTGTCTAATATTACTCAAGTGATTGATTATTATGGCAATGTCACAGAATTAATCAGAATTCGAAATCCTTGGGGTAATTATAAGGAATACGTTGGTGATTGGAGTGATTCTTCAAAAAAATGGAATAAAATATCATCAGGAGAAAAGCAGAGAATCAATTTTAACATCAAAGATGATGGAGAGTTCTGGATGTCTTTTAAAGACTTTTTATATTATTTTGATTTCTTAGAAATTTGCAACTTCACACCAGACACGATAACAAGAGAACCTCACGAGAACAGAGAGTGGAAAGTTGCAACTTTTTGGGAAGTTTGGAGAAGAAACGGCATCAATAAGCATGTGTTTGAGGCAAAAGATCCAGATCCAAATGATAATGAAGATTATTGTACAATTGTTGTTGCCATTATGTACATTAGTAACAATAGAAAAGACAAAAACCGTCTTGAATTGAATATCTATCCCTCCAATGGCAAAAAGATATTGAAAACTACAATAACTTGTTATCAGTTTAATGAGACTGTGTACCGATATGATGTCATGCCTGGTCAATATGAGTTTGAAATATTGTCACACGACAAGCATGACGATTTTGAATACTTGCTACGCATATTTTATGAGACGAAGAAGACCAGCAAAAGTTATCCAGCCCTTAAAATTTCTCCCGTTCTCGAAAAATCATCAAAGAAAGATAAGGTCGTCAGAGTTAAATATTATACTCAAAAGAAGAAATCTTCTAAAGGATGTAATATCATGTAAAAAAAAATTTTTTTAAACATTTAATGTTTATCAATAAAGCAATTTCATTACATTTTTCGAACACTAAGTTTTCATCTCCTTCTTCTTTTTAAATCTGATTGAGGAAATCCCATTTAAAAGAAACATCATTTAATAATTTTTCAGTTTCCGAAATTCCAATAATTTAATATTAGGTACATACTTTAAAATTTTAAGTACCTAATAAAAATAACATTTTTAAAAATTCAAATTTTGTAGCTATGACAAATGAAAAAAACGTGTAATAAAAGAAACACAAGTTTCTAAACGCACGAAAATAGAAATAAATTAATTTTTATTTTTTGAATATTGCGTAACAAAATTTAAACGAAGAATCATAATTTTATTTCAACTCTTACAATTGACAATCAATCTAATACATATCTATCTATGGGCAATTCACCAAATAAGGGTACATTGTTTGATAAGTTAAGTTTTTCTAATGATTGATATAAAAATAATCTAATTAAATCAAAAATAAGCTTGTTCTAGGTGAAATAATTTTCTTCTAATCTTGAATTTAACATATTTTAACTCATTCACATGAAGACGTCGTTTAAAAATTTAGACATTTAGGTTTCCATGCTCACAAAAGCTCATTTTCCGCGTTTAGTAAACTAACTGAAAGTTAAAACCAAAGAATACAAATTTATGATCATTAAATGAGATTCAGTAAGCAGTTATGGTAATTAAATGAGATCCAGTAACAATTTATTTCCATAATATATAATATCCTGTCAGAAGGGATAAAAAAAAAAATAAAATAAAGATTAAGATAAAGTGAACGACCAATATCGACCCCTATCATGAGTTATTGAAATTTAGGTATAAAACATAACCTTTGATTTAAAAAAAAAAAGATCTAAAATGATCTCTGTTGATGTTTCAAAGGACTATAATTACAGTTTTAGAAAGATTTAGTAGAAAAATTAAGCTTATTTTATCACGTTTATTTTTATTTTTGGTAAATAGAACACTGGCATGTTTGAAGATGAATCATTTTCTTGCCAAAAAATTCATAAAAACATTATATGGCTACGCCCGTTTCAAATTTGCAGCAATCCAAAATTTATTGAGAAAATTACAAGATTCGATGTAAATCAGGGTAATTTAGAAGATTGCTGGTTCATGGCAGCAATGGCGTGCTTAGCACAACATAAAAAACTTTTTGATCAAGTTGTGATTGATAAAAACTTCAGCTTTTTTGATAAGGCATACTCTGGATCATTTCAATTCAGGTGTGTATACTTTCTTTGTGAAAAAGGATGAATTTTAGTTTTTAAAATTATATTATTTATAGATTCTGGTATTTTGGATCATGGACAACTATTGTAATTGATGATCGCCTACCAACAATTAATGGAAAACTTGTATTCGTACACTCGAGAAATGAGAACGAATTTTGGTAAAAGAAAAAAAAAGTTATATCTCATTTAATACATAAAAATTTGACTTTTAATAGGCCAGCACTTCTAGAAAAAGCTTACGCAAAACTACACGGTGGATACGAATTTTTAAAATTTGGAATCGCTTCTGAAGCATTTTCAAATTTAACTGGTGGTGTAACAGAAGTTTATGATTTAAAAAATCCTCCTAATGACTTTTACAATATGCTACAGAAAGCAACTCATCGTAATACGCTTATGGGAGCTGGAAAATTTAAAACATCCCATTACCATGGTCTAACTGGACCACATGCTTATTCTATTACCGATATTTCTCATGTGAACGACATTTATGGAAGGATCATAAATTTAATTCGAATTCGAAATCCTTATGGCGATGATTTTGAATACACAGGTGATTGGAGTGATTCTTCAAGAAAGTGGGATGAGATATCAACAGAAGAAAAGGAAAGAATCAATTTCAACATTAATGGAGATGGAGAATTTTGGATGTCATTTAAAGATTTTCTGGAACATTTTGATATGCTTGAAATTTGCAACTTGTCACCAGATATGATGACTAGAGAACCGTGTAAGGGAAGAAAGTGGAAATTGTCAACTTTTCAGGAAGTTTGGAAAAGGAACGCTAGTAATATGCATGAATTTGAGGCAACTGATCCAGATCCAGATGATGATGATGATTTTTGTACAATTGTTGTTGCCATTATGTACATCAACAAGAATAGAAAGGTTAAAAATCGTCTAGGATTGAGGATCACTTCTTCGCCTGACAAATATGCTTTGCAGCTCGAAAAACCAAATAAATATGCTTATTATGAAAATGTCTTTCGATTTGACCTTTTACCTGGAAAATATCAATTTGAAGTGTTATCATACGATAAGCAAGACGATTTTGAGTATTTGTTCCGTATTTTTTATGAGCGTAAAGAAATTAAATATCCAATTGCACATTATACAGCTCCAACGTGTACAATAAAAGAAAAAGTTAAACACATTAAATATTACGCTCAAAAGAAAGATGAAACTGCAGGATTTTGGACATGTTACGATGTACATGATGAATTGTAAAAAATATTTGATGAAAAATTTTTATTTCAATTTTAAATTTTTTTTTTTTAACTTAATCTATTTCTTCTTTTTAGACCCTACTTTTTCAGCTGGCTTATTTTTTAGCTCACCAAGATACACACTATGTCCAGTGCTTTTAAGATGTATAAATAATTTATTTTTAGACTGATATACCTGCTTACAAGTCGCACAACGATGAATTGTATCTTCAGACTCAATAGATTCAGTCTTTAAATCCTTTTGAGGTTCCTCAATTACTTCTTTAATTTCCTTTTTCGGTTCTTTCTTCTCAGTTTTATCTTTTTTACCTTTTGATTTTACTTTCTTGCCTTTTTTATTGCTAGACCAATCATCATCGTCGCTATCACTTTTATTAAGTAACTCAATTGGTTCCTCTTGTACATCTTCATCCTTAATATCATCATGATCACTTTCTGACTTTATAGGTTCCTCAAAATTTTGAAATTTCTTTGCTTTCTTTTTCTTAGACTTTTTTCCTTTAGACTTTGATGTTGTTGCTACTTCCTCTGACTCATCAGCAGACACTTCTTCGTCCTTAATTCCATTTACAGCCTTTTGATAATCTGCTTCCTCAGAATTCATTTCCTTTTTGAGCTTTTCGATATTCTGTTTGTGCTTCTTTGAAGCATCGTGATTATTTTTAGCTCCTAAATTCTTAAAACTTTTATTGCATGCAACACAGTAAAGATCCTCGTCATATTCTTCCTCAAATTCGTCTGAATTTATTTGACAATCTTCCATTTCATTCTCAATGTCCTCAACATCATTTAAATCCTCGTCATTTTCGTCTGAAGACTCATCGTCTGAAAATTGATTCAAGTATTCTTCCTCTAATTTCTTTAAATGATCCTGCTGATCTTTATGAACTTTTGAATTTCGTTGCTGTTCCCTAATTTCATCAGTTCTCTTCCTAATTTGCTCCAATCTGTTCTGTTGACTTTTAAGACGATTATGTGCAGCCTTTTCTTCCAGCATTTTTCTATATTCAGCCATTCTCTTATCACGTTTCTTAACGAATAGCACCAATGATCTCACTTCTAAATTCCTTTCTTGTCTAGCTTTTTGTTGAATTTTCTTATGTTCCTTATCGATTAATTTCAGCACTCGACGATCACGAATTTCATTTACATCATGTGTAAATAGCCACGAATATGATTTTTTTGTAGAATAACTTTCCCAATGTCCATAAAATTTAATCACATCATCAAAACTGCTTGTTGAATTTCCAAACATAGGAATATTGAGAAAATCCTCCTCTTCTGTATGATATTCTGAATCCTCAGCTGCTATTTTCTCGAATACAATTCTATATACTGTATAGAAACCTTCTTTGCTATCATTAAATCCCTTATAGCACGATGAATTGAAATATTGATAAACATCCAGTGACTCATCTTCATAATTTGACTGTCTTCCTTTCAAAATCTGATCTCTATGCTTATCGTACCTAATTAATTGTATATTCATTAAAAATTGTTAATTGAAGTATCGAAAATGACTTACCAAGCCCTTTCTTGTGGATCAGACAGCACGTCATAGGCTTGTTGAATTAATTGAAACATTTTCTTCGCTTCTTCTTCATTATTGATGTTTTTGTCTGGATGGAACTTTAAAGCGAGCTTCCTATAATTCTTCTTGATTGTATCATCATCTGCATTTCTTTCTACTTCCAATAAATCGTAATAACACTGCATAATTACTATTAATAAACTTTTTCTCAGAACTTATTTTAAGGAAAATTCGTTTGTTTTGATTTTGCACATGTAGCAGAGTTGAAATTCTGGGTATTTAATGTAGTAAATAATCAATGAATGCGGTGTTTACTGAGGTTCTAAATAAAATTTTGTGCGATGATTGAGATTAAGCTACTTAAATAATATTAATTCCTGAGATGACAATGTTAGGAAATTGATATTTTAAGCAATTTTATTGCAAAACTTTTTTTTTCAACTCTGATTTGAAAAATACCCAATTTTTAAATTCAAATATTTTCTGACCGTTATAAGTTGTTTTACCTTCAAATTTACAACCGTTATCGCATGAAAGAAAATAATTGAAACAAACAATTAAATAAATAATTAAAAGGGATATTAAGCATGAAATTGTTGAATGATGCCAAGAATTTAACAACAATAAGAATTAAAATGTTGAAAGGATATTTTAATTAAGTCAGGCACATAACTACACAAATAATTTTAAATATATTTATAGAAGGCGTCAGATGTATCAACAGGTGATATATTATTATTAACTTTTTAGGTATAGTCTCATGTGATGTCACACAAAAGATTCTAAAAATAATTTTGACTGTGAATTAGAGTTCATTACAAAATGGCATCAAGAAGGTGTACAAAGAGACCATACCCAACCCTCAACTCCTTAAGATCCTAATTTAATGTCAATCAAACCTTTCGATACATTTGCCTATAAATTCTTTAAAAAATCATAAAACTGTCAAAAACACTTCAACCGCGTGACAAGAACGAGTTTAGTATCATAAGCAATAAAGCTCCTTTTCCAAGTGTCTCTTAAATACATTATGACAAATGACACAAATTTATTCTTCCGTGCGTGACAAAAAAAGAAAAGAAAAGAAAAACTCTTTCCAAAGCTGAATAAATAAAGTTTTTATGTTGTGTGAAAACAACACTTTCACCGACACTTTACACAAATTAATTTTCGCTTAATACCTCTCTATTATCCTGTCTGTTGTGAGCATACGCTGAGTATCTCCGTAGTAACATTGTTGAATCAATCGTTTAGTTCTCTCTGTTTTTATTTAAATAACAAACGCATATTGAGTGTTTCCCACTAAAAATTTCATTCATTGAAAAATTCTCAGTAGGCACTTTTTTCGCTCAAAAATAATATTTTTAGTTGAGTTTTATTCTCGTAACTGTGAACACGGAAAAGTTTTTATATCCTGTTTAAAAGGCAAGGAACTGTAAAGATTGAAATTTTTTTCAACTGTGGATTATTTAAGCTACAATGGAGGATAGAAGTAAGGATGATCCTCGACTGGAATTTCTAAACATTTATATTCAAAAGACATTCCGTTTAAAAGGAGACAAATGGCAGAAATTGATGACTTCCGATGATAGGGTAAATAATTATTTTGTTTCTAATGTCGGTTCCCGTGGATATCACTAAGTACATTTTTTATTATTATTGCTTTAAACTTTCTTTTTTTTTGATATATTAGAATATTGTGTTCGATTGGCTCAATGATCCAAAACGAGAGCGATTATGTTTTACTATTGCACCGTCTGGCAATCTCCTTCCATTCGTCAACTTTCCAGGCACTTCAAAAAGTAAAATTTGCTATTTTGTACGAAGGGATCCGATCGTATTAACACCAGAAAATATCAAAGAGGTAAGTTGGAGATTTTTCATGATTACTTAAGAGTGACCCTTCCCTCCAACTAACTTGTCCAAATTCAAGATTGTTAACTCTTAAAACTAGTCTAAATTAAACCTTAATATGATTTCAAAATTTTCCCATAGTCATTAATCTACGGCGACACATCCTCAACACCAATCAATGACCTCTCAGCAGTATTGGATGAAATTGTCTATCCAATTCTCAGTAATCCAGTAAACAGTAAAGGTTGGCCGGATATTATCAAGAAGGATGTTGATTCACATGTACAGGAATTACGCAATATAATCGCTGAGGTAAGCACAATAAAGCGTGAATGAAAATAATAAAAATTATAGCATGATCTAGCCTAAAGTAAAATTTAGTGTGTATGCACGTCAAATTACAGTTTAAGTGAAATACGATTGAAAGTGTTGGATCAATAATTATTTCACTTCTTCAAGAACATTTTCTGAATATGTAGAAAAATGCAACGCTTCAACATACCTTTAATAGATGGTTTATATGCTCATTGGGGATTATAAACAATTTTGATTATGCTGAATAATTAACGAAAAATATTTATTGCCATAAAAATACCATAACTTATACATTTATGAATATAAATTCCTTACATATTTTTATTTAGGTGAAAGGCAGCATAAGTAATCAGACAATTCTACCTATGCCAATATCTATTGAAAGAATTTTCGAATTGGAACATCAAGTTAGCATTGGGTATGTATATTTTTTGAGAGGATAATAAAAACTTTGATTTTATTGTGCTAATTTAAATGTCGATTAATATGTATGTGGGTAAAAAATAGAAACATCATTTCGTATAGTTTTGGCGCCTTTTTCAAGTTGGAAATGGTTTTGGAGTTCTTTTTCTCATGTTTTCGTTTGTTCCCAGGGTGTGGAACTGATCAAATTGATCAAAAATGATCAAAAAAGATCAAAAATGATCAAAAAATGATCAAAAATCAATTTGATCAGTTTCGCACCCTTGGTTTGTTCTCTATATACTCACATACATATTTCAAAATGCGCTACTTACCATAAATATTAACCAAACTTTGTCTTAATCATGATTCAATTCTTATTCCTTCTTATACAGCAATACAGACGTAATTGACATAAAAGTGAAGAATTCATTGGAAGGAATTGTCATAAAATGGCATGCACAGATCGACAAAATACTTAAAGACTCGTCAGCAAATTTATTCAACAGACATTTAAATCCAACACCTATGGAAGAGATAAAATTTTGGAATAAACGACGCAGCAACATATCAAATATTTATGATCAACTGACAGACCCACGAGTAAAATCGATTGGAAATATTTTGGAGATGATCAATTCGGTATATACTACAACGTTTTTCACGACATTTAAGGATGTTGTTACTGCTCTTCATGAAGCTGATGACATTACTTTATGGTTGAAACCATTGGTAAGATTTTTAAGTCTAACTCTGCCGTTTTAATGGCATTAATTCTTTTCACAGGAACCACATTTTGAGAAATTCGAGAGGGAAGAATTTATTGAAAATACTGAAAAAATTGAACCTTTATACCACGTAGTATGTCTCGTCTGGGCTCATTCAAAATATTATGGATCAAATAATCGAATGATTGTCCTTTTCAAAATGATTAACAACATGATGATAGAATGTTCCTCAAAGTTTCTCGATCCCAGCTCTATTTTTCAAGGTGAGCCTGACGAATCATTGGCTATTCTGAACAAAGTCATTGCAATACTGGAAGAACATAAGTCATGCTTCATTATTTATCGAGACAAACTACCATCATATGCATTGCCTGAAAAAATAACTCCAATGTGGACATTCATGCCAAAAGACATTTTTGATCGATTTGACAAATATTTGAGACGACTTTATAAGATCCAAGCAATTTTCGAGACAGCAAATGAGTTTTATAAAATTGAGAAATTAGAACTTGGTGGTCTAAGAGGTCGTGGACTAAGTAGAACAATACAGGAAATTAATGCTGACTTTAAAAATGTTTATACTAAATGGACACAAATTCAATTTGATCCACTTGAACCAACATCAAAAGAGTTTGAGATTGAAAGGAAGCAATTTGAAAGAGAATCAGAAGTTCTTGAAAGAAAATTATCGTCAGTGCTTGTGCAGGAATTTGAAGAATGTCACACATTGGAAGCTCTCATAAAATTCATTCAAGTCTGTGGAACTCTTCTATTACGTCCATTAATATTCAATGAAGTTAAGGAAAAATTAAATAGATTTGTCATTTACTATCTGGATGATTTAGACGTAGTAAAACAAATATTTGACAATGGATTGGAAGTGATTGAAAAACATGGAATAAATAAATTACAAGTCGATAAAGGATTTCCACCTGTTGCTGGTGCATTGACATGGATAAAAAGATTGAAGAAAAGAATAACAAGACCGATGGAAGAAATGCCACACATAGAAATAAAGAACATATTTGAAATGACTGAATTGAACACCAACTTGTCTATAGTATGCAATTTGCTTGATAACCTTGAAATTAAAGTGTATGATGAATGGAAGCAAAAAGTTCCCATCGACATAAGTGTAAATATGGAAAAATATTTACTTGTCTTTGAACCTGACGGACTGCTTAAAGTGAACTTTGATATTGCCCTTATAACAGCATTGAAAGAAATCCGCATGTTAAAAGCTCTTGGAAAAATTGACATTCCCGATATAGCAATAGAACTTCATGAAAATGCTGATTCGTTGTGGGTAAGTAATTCATTCATTCATTCAACACATTGTTGCCATTTTCCATTACTTATATTTTTGTACATACATATAAATTTTTTCTTTATTATTATATCTTCCTATATATAGCGAGCTCGCGTGATGTTGTCAAGAATTGTAGATTGGTATAATGAAGTAAAATTGAAAGTGGTTCCATGTGAATTTGACATCATAAAAAAGGAATTTGAATTGATCAATAACAAATTGTTGATAGCTCTTGAAACAGCAAAATGGAGTGATTATGAGGAAGTCTATATTATGGATTTACATGGTGATCTTCAAAACTTAAATGAACGTGTGCTTAAGGCAAAAGCAAATATTGATAAAATTATTAAGAGCTTAAAAAGTTGGGGTGATCGTCCTATGTATATGAGACATGATGGTGACTCCTATGAATTGATGTATCCAGATACATTTGATGACTTTATCTTCAAACGACAAGAAGATGTGATGACGACTAAAACGTTAATTGATGAAATTGTTGACGAGAACTTTAGATTGTTTTTCAATCTCCCACTAAAGAAGCCAGCAACTAAGAAACGTGAAAGTGGAAATAAAAAATCATTTTTGGAGTCATTTGAGACACTTAAAAATCTTGAATTGGAAAGAACATCAGGAACATCAGATCGTCCAAGTGAAACGAACGTTGCAAATCTTGATAAAGCGGCACAAGTAAGCATATCATCAATGATTACTTTAAAGCCTGTCACTATCACATCATCAACTTTATCATTTGACAACGATGAAATCGTGAAAACCGAAGAGCAATTAAGACTTTACCGAGCTTACGAAGAACATCTAGACATATTGATTTTAAAGGAAATTCAAAATGCCTTGCGTGTCAGTTTATTGTACATGAAAATTGAAATGGAGAATCGAATGGAGAAAATTGATGCACCACTTTTTGAAGTTAAACTTGAGCTTCAAGAGCCAAATTTATGCTATATTCCAGCCATGGAAAACAAAGAAAATTTAAAAAGTTTCCTCAATACTATAACAACAATGATTGCGAACATTTTAAATATGACAGTTTTGATTCCGATGATTGCACAACCACTTGAATTTAATGGAATTGCTACATTTCAGTACTATCTTGAACTTTTCAATAATAAAAATTTCCCCAACACAGAATTTGAAGAAATTGATAAAATACAATTGGATGTCATGCAAATGGCACGCGATGGAATTAAGGATGCACAAAACTTTTCAACTGAATTTGACAAATATAGATTCTTGTGGATAATTGATAAGAAAAAACATTTAAATGAATTCCTTAAATATGGAAGAAGTCTGAGTAAACAGGAACAGGAAGAAATTGAAAATGGAAATCTAGAAATTAAGGAACAACAGCCTCAACTCAATGACTTCAGAAACATAATTGAATATTATGATCAATTGTACAATGAAATTGAGAAGATTGATGATTTACACAATATCAATTCATGGCTTCGTGTTAATTTAAAGGGACTCAAGTACAGTCTATTGAACTCAGTTTCTAAATGGAGTTATTTATTCAAAGAATATCTCCGAAACAAAGTCATAAATGATTTGATTGAACTTGAAGACTTCATTAAAGACAGCACTGTCTTATTAGAACAGGAACCATCAAATGATGATTATGAGCTACTTCTAAAGATTCTCAAAACATTAAGTCTCATCAATGAACGTGAAAGAAAAACTGATGAAATGTTCGAACCACTTAAAAAAGTTGTTGATCTCTTAAAGACGTATGATGTTAAGTTTGATGATCGTATTGGAGATCAATTTGCTGAATTGCCAGAGAAATGGATAACATTAAAGAAGCTTGGCATATTAGTTAAACAGAGCATTGTTGGTGTACGATCTTATCAAGTTGATTTGATTAAGAAACGTATTTTGATGTTTGATCTTCGATCGAAACTTTATCATGAAAAATTCATGCGATTACCGGTATGTACTGATTTTGAAGCCCTCACTTTATTTTGATAAAATGAATAATTTGATTTTTTTTTTTTTTAAATCTACAGTTCTTTAATGTCCCATGCACACAAGATATCTATGAGCTCTGTGATGTTGTCAATACAGATTTGACTGACATGGAACAACAATTTGCAACACTGAAAGAATCAGCTATTCATTTCCAATTAGCACTTCCTGATGAATCGAAATTATTGTTGTGCAGAAAACTAGCAAAACAGATCAAAAATGTTTGGGACTTTATGCTTGCTGTCTCATCATGCATTGATGACTGGAAAATAACGCCATGGAAAAAGATTAATGTGGAGGATATGGAGAATGAATGTAAGAGATTTACAAAAGAAATGAGAGGATTTGAAAAGGAAACTAAGACCTTAAAGCCTTATCTCGAAACTGAGTCTATGATCAAGAACTTATTAACATCATTAAGAGCAATTATAGAGTTGCAAAATCCAGCCATTCGTGAACGTCATTGGGTTGAATTGATGTACTCGACTAAGGTATGTTTTGAAGTTTATCAATATTTTGAAATTTAGTCTATGCGATCATCTCATATATTTTCATAAATAATCATCATATCTTTCATTGCTCATTATACTGCATTGTTTCAATCGGTTAATGCAAAGTTCAACTATGCTCATTTTGTATCTAAACCAGTCTAAAATGAGCTGACAACTTAGCATTATTTAGGATTGAATGTATTGTCTAATACATATCAAAAAACTCGTTGATTGATTTTCATTTTCATTGAATAATTATTGAACAGCTTTACAAGCTCCAAGGATACCCGGTTTGTTATTTAGTAGCAAAAGAACTAAATGAAAATTTGTTAAAAACTATTTTACGGATGCTTTTCAGAGATTAATATTTTAACTTAGTTCAAAAGGATTTTATATCTAAGCTAGTAAATCTATCAGTTAAGCCATATAATTTCTGAAAAGTCATCTAATGAATCAGTTTAAAAGTCATTGATATCAAAATAATATCTCATAGAAAATTCGGTTGATTCCTTTCGAAAAAAAAAAAAAAATGCTTTATATCCTCAAAAGATGAACATTTTTGGATGAAATTAATTTCTTTTCTTTTCCTCCTTCTTAATTTCATTTGCTATGTAAATAATTAATAATGCAATGTGTATACAATTTTTAACGATATAGAATAGTGAGGTGAGGCTTCTTATTCAATTATAATCACGTTTTGTTTCTGTGTGTAAATTATGATTTTAATTTTACTTCAATTGGCATAAAATGAACAATTTTTAAATAAATAACTGAAACTTTTGTTTCCTAATAAGTGTGATTCTTCTCACCTATAGCATTTAAATTCTATCACTTTTAGGTTTGTTTTACTTGTAAGAACTGCGGCAGATTAATAGCTTTTATGTCTTAGAAATTAGTTTCTTATCTGCTACAGTTTATTGTGTGTTTGCAAACATTTGAATTTCTTAAACTTATTGAACTTTTTTATATTACCATTTAGGTTCGATTTGAAATGACTGACAAAACAACATTAGCTCAATTGTTGGATCTTCAACTGCATCGTTTTGAAGAAGAGGTTAAAAATATCGTCGATAAGTCTGTCAAGGAGATGGCGATGGAAAAGACATTGAATGAGATTAATTCTATTTGGAAAACAATGAAATTTTCTGTTGACATCCACGATAGAACTAAAATAAAGGTCATCAGAGTTCGGGAAGAAACACTTGAAAGTTTGGAAGAAAATCAAGTTCAGCTTCAAAATATGTTGTCATCAAAATTTGTTGGATACTTCCAAAAAGAAGTGAACAAATGGCAAACATTACTGTCGAATGCTGATCAAGTCATATCAAGTTGGTTGGAAGTGCAAAGAAAATGGATGTATTTGGAAAGTATTTTTATTGGATCTGAAGACATCAGAAGTCAATTGCCACATGAAGCAAAACGGTTTGAAGAAGTCGATAAAGCTTTTAAATCACTGTTGAACAATATCATGGAAAATCTTACTGTCATTGATGCCACAAATAAACCGGGACTTTTCGAAAAATTGGATGCATTACTCAAGCAATTGGTGTTGTGTGAAAAAGCTCTTAATGATTATTTGGAAACTAAACGATTGGCGTATCCACGATTTTATTTCGTATCAAGTGCTGATTTGTTAGACATTTTATCAAACGGAAACATCCCAGAAAGAGTTGCAAAGCATCTTACAAAACTTTACGATTCAATTGCAAAATTGATCTTTAAAGAAGGCACGAAAATGGCTGAGAAAATGTTTTCGAAAGAAAATGACGAAGTTGTTCCATTTTATGAGCCATGTGACTGCAGTGGAAAAGTTGAAATTTGGTTAAATCGGTTAACTTTTATGATGAGACAAACTTTACATATTTTATTCCGATCGTCAGTGATTGCTTATGAAGAGAAACCACGAGAAGCTTGGGTATTTGATTGGCCTGCTCAAACTGCATTGTGTACCACACAAATTTGGTGGACTATAGAAGTAAATATTGCATTTACAAAACTTGAAGAAGGTTACGAAAATTCCATGCGAGATTACCAAAAGAAGCAAATAAATCAACTTAATTCACTTATTGAACTGCTCTTGGGAGACTTGAGTCCTGGTGATCGTCAAAAAATCATGACAATTTGTACAATTGATGTGCATTCACGTGATGTTGTAGCCAAAATGATTCTACAAAAAGTTGACAGCTCAAATGCATTCCAATGGCAAAGTCAATTAAGACATCGATGGGATAAAGCAGATGATGATTGTTATGCTAATATTTGTGACGCAGAATTTCGATATGATTACGAATATCTTGGAAATACGCCAAGATTAGTCATTACTCCTCTCACAGATCGATGCTACATTACATTAACTCAGAGTTTAAATTTAATTATGGGTGGCGCGCCGGCAGGGTAAGCTATCATAATTTAAGTTTTTACTGAATAAATTGCTAAAATACTTGTATTTGACAGTCCCGCTGGAACAGGAAAAACTGAAACAACCAAAGATTTAGGCAGAGCACTTGGAATCATGGTTTACGTCTTCAACTGCAGTGAACAAATGGATTATAAATCTTGTGGAAATATTTATAAAGGATTAGCACAAACTGGTGCTTGGGGATGTTTTGATGAATTTAATAGAATTTCAGTTGAGGTATTGTCTGTTATAGCCGTTCAAGTTAAAACAATTCAGGATGCAATGAAGGTAAGTTCTCTTTTAAAAAAAGTTTTAAAATGTTTCAAAAGGTTGAATTTAATTGCAAAAACTTTTGATGCTCAAATTAAATTTGATCTTTTGATTGTTTTGTGTGTAATACTTACTTGATGTTGAAGCAAAATTTTATTTCCCCCCAATTCTTAAATTTTACTTAAAATTATTCATTAAGGGTGATACGAAAAAGTTTGTTACATTAGATTGTCAGAAGGTAAATCTGATTATTGCTATAGGAATCGAAAGCTCTTTGTTAATTTTTTCATTGAAGAGCTAATCATTCCTTAGCTTTAAAAAAGGCTTGACTAAACTAATTGGCATAAAACTGCTTACAATAGATACGTAGATGATATAGTTTTATTAGTGTATAGAACGCAAGCAGCATAGACTATAATTTGTTTAGAAACTAATGAAGCTTTAATTTTTGATATAGGCTAAAAGCAAAAAGAATACTTTTAATTTCATGGGTGAAACAATAACGTTAGTTAAAACAATTGGTTTGTTCATCACCATGAATCCTGGCTACGCTGGACGTGCAGAACTTCCTGAAAATTTGAAAGCATTATTCAGACCTTGTGCTATGGTTGTTCCTGATTTTGAGTTGATTTGTGAAATTATGTTGGTTGCTGAAGGTATGACTCATTTTGTCTTCAATTCTTTACTTCATTTTAAATGTTTTTCATTTGCTTAGGTTTCCAAGAAGCTAGATTACTTGCCAGAAAATTCATCACACTTTACACTTTATGCCGAGAATTGCTATCAAAGCAAGATCATTATGATTGGGGATTGCGTGCTATAAAGTCAGTTCTAGTTGTAGCAGGAGGACTGAAAAGAGCTGATCGGCAATGGCCTGAAGATCAAGTGTTGATGCGAGCACTTCGAGACTTTAATGTACCGAAAATCGTGACTGCAGATATGGAAATATTTTTGGGACTCATTGGAGATTTATTCCCTGCACTTGATGTTCCAAGAAAAGCAAATGCTGAGTTTGAAGCTGTTATTCGAAAATCAGTTGATGATTTGGGTCTTCAATATGGAGATTCTGATGGATTTATCCTTAAAGTTGTTCAATTAGATGAACTGTTTGCTGTTAGACATTCCGTATTTATTGTTGGAAATGCTGGAACTGGAAAAAGTCAAGTTTGGAAGACACTTTTTAAAACGTATGTCAATCAAAAACGTCGTCCTATATTTCATGATTTAAATCCAAAAGCTGTGACTAATGATGAACTTTTTGGTGTTATAAATCCTTCAACTCGAGAATGGAGAGATGGACTTTTCTCAAATATAATGCGAGATCAAGCAAATATTTCGAATTCAGGGTAAGTTTCAAATTAAAGGATTTTTTGACAGATGTTCTTATAAACTTCGATTATTTTTTTTTATCTTTTTAGCCCTAAATGGATTGTCCTTGATGGCGATATTGATCCAATGTGGATTGAATCACTCAATACAGTTATGGATGACAATAAAGTTTTAACATTGGCAAGTAATGAACGTATAGCTTTGACAAAAGAAATGAGATTACTTTTTGAAATTTCAAACTTGAAAACTGCAACTCCAGCAACAGGTAATGCTGATCTATACGACTCCTAATATTTTAATTTTAATTCAATTTTAAATTATTCTCTACAGTCTCTCGTGCTGGAATTCTGTACATTAATCCACAGGATCTAGGATGGTCTCCATTTGTCACATCATGGACAAATCAAAGAACTGATCCACAAGAGAGGAAACATTTGGAAATGCTGTTCTCTAAATATTTTCCGATCCTTCTTGATAATCATCAAAAGTTTAAGAAGATTACACCAATATCTGAAATAGCCATGATTCAAATGACATGCTTCTTACTCGATTGCCTTCTTACTCCTCAAAATGTTCCACCAGAATCTTCAAGAGAACTTTATGAACAATACTTTTGTTTTGCATCAATTTGGGGCTTCGGATCGGCATGCTTTCAAGACCAATTACTTGATTGGCGTAATGAGTTTTCAAAGATGTGGACAGGTGAATTTAAGGATGTCAAATTTCCCCCAGCTGAAACTGTGTTTAGCTACTACATTGATCCAAAAACTAAAGAATTCCTTCCATGGTCTAATTTAGTATCAAAATATGAAATGGATCCAGATATACCACTGCAATCAACTTTAGTACCCACAGCAGATACAACGAGACTTCGATATTTTATGGATATGTTGATTGATAAAAAGCATCCAATGATGTTAGTTGGTGGTAGTGGATTAGGCAAAAGTGTTATAGTGTCTGATAAATTGCAAAGTATGTCTGATAATTTTGCCGTTCAGAATGTTCCATTTAATTTCTATACGACGAGTGAAATGCTACAAAGAGTTTTAGAAAAACCACTTGAGAAGAAAGCTGGAAGAAATTATGGACCGCCCGGAAATAAGACAATGATTTATTTTATTGATGACATGAATATGCCAATGGTTGATAATTATGGAACTGTTCAAGCTCACACACTTATTCGACAATTTTTCGATTATGGTCATTGGTATGATCGAAGTAAATTGACTCTGAAGGAAATCAAAAATATTCAATTTGTATCGAGTATGAATCCAACAAGTGGCAGCTTTACAATAAATCCTCGTTTACAACGACATTTTTGTGTTTTCTCCGTCAATTATCCTCAAATCAATCAAATGTTTTACATTTATTACCAGATATTAACGCAACATGTAGCAAATCCGCTTAATAAATTCAATCCAAATATTTCGCGTGTATGTGAGCAAGTAATCAATGCGGCATTAAATCTTCATTTACGTATGGCACAAGTATTTATGCCAACAGCTGTTAAGTTTCATTACATCTTTAATTTACGTGATTTGGCAAATATTTTTCAAGGAATGTTATTCAGTACTGGTGATACATGCAGTGATGCGACTCAAATGATTCAACTATGGACTCATGAGGCTGGTCGCGTTTATTGTGATAAACTAGTTGACCAACAAGATATTGAAGCATTTCATAAGATTATTGGTGATGTTGTGAAGAAGAATTTTGAAGGAATTGATGATAATGTGATATTTGTTAAGCCAATGATTTATTGTCATTTTGCCGAAGGATTACAGGAAACTAAATATATGAGAATCAAAGAATGGCCTAAATTAAACCGCTTGCTTGAAGATGCTCAAAAAAATTACAATGAACTCGTTGGATCTATGAATTTAGTATTCTTTGAAGACGCTATGTCACATATTTGTCGAATCAACAGAATACTTGAGAGTCCTCGTGGAAATGCCTTATTGATTGGTGTCGGTGGTTCAGGAAAACAATTAGCAGCAAGATTAGCTGCATTTATTTCTAACCTTGAAGTCTTCCAAATTCAATTGAGGAAGGGCTATTCACTTTTTGATATGAAAGCCGATTTAGCAGCACTTTATCTCAGAGCTGCTATTAAAAATGTCGCATGTTTGCATCTAATGACTGATTCTCAAGTAGCTGAAGAATCATATCTAGTTCTGATCAATGATATGCTTGCTTCCGGTGAAATTCCAGAGTTATTCCCAGATGATGAAGTTGACAACATATGTAATGGTGTACGGAATGAACTAAAACAACTGGCAATTATGGATACAAAAGAAAATTGCTGGAGATATTTTATTGATAAAGTTCGTCGAATGCTTAAGACTGTATTATGCTTCTCACCTGTTGGATCAACTCTTCGTATTCGTGCTAGAAAATTCCCAGCAATAATTAATTGCAGTTCAATTGATTGGTTCCATGAATGGCCCCAAAATGCTCTTGAATCTGTTTCTAAGAGATTCTTATCAGAAATAACAGTCCTTCCGCCAAATATACTCGATTCTGTATCAATATTTATGGCACATGTTCACAAAAGTGTCAATGAAATGTCTGAAGTATACAGGCAAAATGAGAAAAGATACAACTACACAACACCCAAATCGTTTTTGGAACTTATTTCATTGTTTGAAAAACTTTTGGTCCAAAAAGACTTTGAATATAAAGATCGTATGTCAAGATTAAAAAATGGATTAATTAAACTCGATCAATGTGCTGAACAAGCTCAAGAATTGAAGAAAGATTTAGCCATTCAGGAAGTTGAACTTAACATTAAAAATGAGGCAGCAGATGAGCTTATTGAGGCTGTCAATGCTGAAAGTGAACGTGTGCAAACAAGTAAAACGAATGCCACGGATAAGCAGAGAAGTGTTAACATCATGAAGGAACAAATCACAATTGAAAAGCGAGCCAACGAAGAGGAACTTAGAAAAGCAAAGCCTGAACTTGACAAAGCTGCAGAAGCTTTAAATACGCTCAATAAGACTAACTTAACTGAATTGAAATCTTTTGGATCGCCACCAGATATTGTAATTAAAGTTTGTGCTGCTGTATTGGTTCTTTACTCTAAGGGAAAGATTCCAAAAGATCGAAGTTGGAAGCAATGCAAAATGATGATGTCAAAAGTTGATGAATTTTTGAATAGTCTTGTTAATTTCGATAAAGATAACATCCCTCCAGAAGTCATTAAAGAAGTCAATGTCTATATGGATGATCCTGAATTTGACGGAGAGAAGATCAAGACAAGATCACTTGCTGCTGCTGGTTTAGCAAAATGGGTCGTTGGTATTGTGGGATATAATTCTGTTTATCTAATGGTTGAACCTAAGATTCGAGCTGTTCGTGAATCTGAGAAGGCACTTGCTGAAGCTCAAACTGAAGTTGATGAATTAGAAGAAAAAGTGAATGAGTTGGAAAGAGCATTAATGATAATTAAAGCTAAACAAGATGAGGCGGAAGCAGAAAAGAAGAAATGTCAAACGGAAGCAGACAAAACAGCAAATCAGATAGATTTAGCTTATCGTCTTGTTAATGGCTTACAATCTGAGAAAGTTCGATGGAGAGATTTGATTGGTTCATTTCAAGCTAAGCTTGTTACACTTCCTGGTGATATTTTGATTCTATCATGCTTTATTTCTTATGTTGGATGTTTCACGCGAAGATATCGTCAAGAATTATTACATTCTAAATGGATACCTACATTTAAAAGAATTAAGCCTGACATAGCATTCTCAGAGTTTAATGATCCACTTGCCTTAATTTGTGATGATGCAAAAGTTGCAGAATGGAACAATGAAGGATTGCCTTCAGATAGAATGTCAACAGAAAATGCCACAATTCTGACAAATTCTGATCGTTGGCCATTAATGATTGATCCACAACTTCAAGCTATAAAGTGGATAAAGCAAAGATATGGAGATAAGTTGAGAGTTCTACGATTGAGTCACAAAACATATTTAGACACTATCGAAAGTGCAATAACACGTGGTGAAACCTTATTAATTGAAAATATTGAAGAAACAATCGATGCTGTATTGGATCCTTTATTGGGACGTATATTGATTAAAAAAGGAACATGTATTAAGATTGGTGATCGTGAAATTGACTACAATCCAAGCTTCCGTTTAATTTTGCATACTAAACTTGCAAATCCACATTACAAGCCTGAAATTCAAGCTCAAACAACTTTAATAAACTTTACAGTAACTCGTGATGGTCTCGAAGAACAGTTATTGGCTGAAGTCGTAAAAGCTGAGCGTCCAGATCTCGAAGAACAAAAGGCAACATTAACTCAAGAAGAGAATTCCTATAAAATTTTATTGAAGCAACTAGAAGATGACTTGCTTAGTCGTTTAAGTTCAGCAGGTGAAAATGTCCTTGAAGATCCATCTTTGGTGTACAATTTAGAAAAGACAAAGAAAACATCTGCGGAAATAGAAACTAAAAGAACTCTTACAAAGACAACAACAGCAGTGATTGACAGTACTCGTGAAAGTTACAGACCTGCTGCTGAAAGAGCATCTATACTTTATTTCATTTTGAACGATCTTTATAAGATCAATCCAATTTATCAATTTTCATTAAAGGCATTCACAGTTGTATTCAAGGATGCCATCATGAAAACTCCACCAAATGAAGACATTTCAATTCGTGTTAACAATTTGATCGACTCAATATCGTACTCTGTATTCATGTATACATCACGAGGCCTTTTTGAACGTGACAAATTGACATTCCTGTCGCAAATGATTATTCAAATTTTAATACAGTCAAAGGAAATTGTAGCACCTGAATTAGATTTTCTTCTTCGATATCCATATCAGCCTAACATGCAGTCACCTGTTGATTTCCTTACAAGTGTATCATGGGGTGGAATTTCGACATTGAGTAACATGAATGAGTTTGCAGGTCTTGATAAAGACATTGAAGGATCGCCAAATCGTTGGAGGAAATTTATCGATGCAGAGGCACCTGAAAATGTCAAATTTCCTGGAGAATGGAAGCAAAAATCTGCATTACAGCGTTTATGTATTATGAGATGTATAAGACCCGACAGAATGGTAAGATTATTTAAATTTTAAATGACTAAATGTAACAACTCAAATCTTTTTTTCACAGAGTTATGCCATGAGAGAATTTATAAGAGAGAAATTAGGATCAAAATATGTCGAATCACGAGCTATAGAATTTGCAAAGTCATATACAGAAAGTAGCAATGTCATTCCAATATTCTTTATATTATCACCTGGTGTCGATCCTTTGAAGGATGTTGAAAATGTTGGAAAGAGTTTGAAATTTGCATCAGACCGTGGAAACTTTCATAATGTATCGCTTGGTCAAGGACAAGAAAAAGTTGCTGAAGATGCCATTGATATTGCAGCAAAGGAAGGTCATTGGGTTATTTTACAGAATATTCATTTGGTTGCGAAATGGCTTTCAAGTCTTGAGAAGAAAATGGAAGCAGCATCAGAAAATTCTCATCCTAATTATCGACTTTTCATGAGTGCAGAACCAGCAGAACTTGCAGGTATGTTGTACAATAAAGCATTCTTGGAGTAGATTCTTAATTATGTTTCCCTTTATTCTACAGAATATCACATTATACCACAGGGAATCTTAGAATCAGCCATTAAAATCACAAACGAACCACCAACAGGAATGAGAGCAAACATGCACAAAGCATTAGATAATTTTAGTCAAGAAACATTAGAACAGTGTTCGAAGGAAACTGAATTTAAAGCTATTTTGTTTGCATTATGTTATTTCCATGCTGTTGTAGCTGAAAGACGCAAATTCGGTCCGCAAGGATGGAACAGAAATTATCCATTTAATAATGGTGATTTAACCATTAGTAGTTATGTCCTTTACAACTATTTGGATGCAAATTCAAAAGTACCTTGGGAGGATTTAAGATATCTCTTTGCTGAAATCATGTACGGTGGACATATCACTGACGATTGGGACCGTCGATTATGTCGAACTTATTTGGAGGAGGTTTTAACACAAGATTTAATTGATGGTGATGTAAATTTATGTGCTGGATTTTCAGCACCACCAAATCTCGACTTTCTTGGATATCATAAATATATTGACGAAAATATGCCACCTGAATCTCCTGCTTTATATGGTCTACATCCAAATGCTGAGATCGGTTTTCTCACAACTCTTGCTGAGAATTTATTTAAAACAATTTTTGAGCTGCAGCCAAGAGAGTCTGGAGCATCAAGTGGTTCTGGTGGAATTCAACAGTCACGAGAAGACACAATTCGTGGAATGGTTGATGATTTGATTGAGAAATTACCAGAAGTTTTTATGATGACTGATTTATATGCTAGAACTGAAGACCGTTCTCCATTTGTGCTTGTTGCCTTCCAAGAATGTGAAAGAATGAATATACTAATTACTGAAATAAGAACAACATTAAGGGAATTAAGATCAGGCTTGAAGGGAGAATTAACAATTTCACCGGATATGGAAATCTTAATGACATCAATATTTTTCGATAAAGTTCCTGAAAGTTGGGTAAAACGAGCATATCCAAGCTTATTAGGCTTGCAATCTTGGATTGTAGATTTGATGATGCGTAGTAAGGAACTAGAAAATTGGTCAACAGATTTTGTCCTTCCATCATCAATATGGTTAGCTGGATTTTTCAATCCTCAATCATTCTTGACAGCCATTATGCAGCAAACAGCACGTAAAAATGAATGGCCACTAGATAAAATGTGTCTTAATTGTGATGTCACAAAGAAACAAAAGGATGACTTTAGTTCGGCTCCACGTGAAGGTGCTTACATCAATAGTCTATTTATGGAAGGTGCTCGATGGGATACAACTGCAAATTCAGTAGTTTCAGCTCGATTAAAGGAACTCTTTCCACAAATGCCAGTTATTTTCGTGAGAGCAGTTACACAAGATAAACAGGATACAAAGAATGTTTACGAATGTCCACTCTATAAAACTCGACAACGTGGTCCAACTTATGTATGGACATTTAATTTAAAATCAAAAGACAAACCATCAAAATGGACTTTAGGAGGCGTTGCATTACTTTTGCAAGTTTAAGCTTTGTTTCATTTATTAATTGAGTCGTAATAAAATTACAAAATAAATTGTCAGTGTTGAAATTAGAAATCGAGTCTACTCATCACTTTCATGGAAATATTTTTGAATGTTTAGATTCATTCCATGAGTATTTTGTCGATGTACTTTGAGATCTTGAAGAAATTTATATCTAAGTTGACATTCGTCTATTCCACATTCATAAATTTCATCTGTTTGATGAATTGCAATTGAATGATTTTTTAACGTAGCTAATTTTTTGAACGACTTACTGCAGATCTTACATGAAAATATTGCACTGTCTTTATCGTGCGTACGGAGATGGGCAGTAAGAAGTGATTTAGTTGTAAATTTACTATTACATATTTCACATCGGAATAATCGTTCATTTTGATCATGAATTGAATTTATATGCGATTTTAAATGATGTTCAGTCTTAAAAGATGCATTACATGACTCAAAATTACAGTGGAATGGACGATTTTCAGGTACGGAATGTTTTGAGATCTCATGTTGTCGACATGTTTCTTCAGTTAGGAACTTTGTACCACAATAATTACATTTAAATTGACATGTATGAAATCTGATATGATTAACGTAATCTTCAACTTCTTCATTACATTCAAAGCAGAATTTTTGTGGATTACTTATTATTACATCATGATCATCCAAATAGTGCTTAGCTGCTTGTATTTTAGTAATAAATTGCTTCCCACAATATCTGCATGGATACTTGTAGATTCGTTTCTTTCGAGGTCTATAGCAGTTCTTCTCAATATGATTCTTAAGATGATCAGACGTGTCAAAAACGTCATTACAATTTGGACATCGATAACAAACAGCTCCATTAGCATCTCTACTTAAATATTTTTGTACTTCTGAGTTTCTTGAATGAGTCTTTTCATGAGCATTTCTCATTGTTGATGTTGCGAATGCTTTTCCACATAATGAGCTATAAAGGAATTAGGTCAAATATTAGTTAATAGATATTTGAATATAGCTTGTGTAGCAGCTTACCATTTATGAGGACGTTCTTTTAAATGAATTGCTTTTATATGCCTCTGTAAGCTTCCATTATTGACAACCGTTTTAGTGCAATATGGACACTTTAACCGCTTCTGTTCCTCATGACTTCTCATATGTAGCCTAAGTTGTAAGTTTGACGAGAATTTTTGCTCACAAATTGAACAATTTTGAACTATTGATTTCTTAATATTACAGCTTTGAGAATGATGCCGAAGACCAAGAATATTCTTAAAGATTATATGACAATTTGAGCACTGAAATGGATTTTCATTTATAGACTGAATTTCATCGTTCATTGACTCATCTTCGACAATTTCTTCTGTATCAATAATTGCAACTGTTTCTATGACTTCCTCTGTGTCAAATGAATCGATGTCTGGATTAGATTCCTCTATAAGTTCATCATATTCCTCAACAATAATTTGAGATTCATCATTTTGAAGATATTTTTCAATTATTTCATTTAATTGATTCCATGAAGTGAGTTTATCAAAATCCTTGTATTCATATTCATCACTAATCACCTTAATATCCATCTCCTTGTTGATTATTATCTTAAAAATCATAATAACATCATTAAACTCATCATCACAAAAAAGTTTATAAAGGCAAATTCCAAAATCGTTCTTAAACACTCTTAATATGTCACTAGAACATCGTTGTTCAATTTCAGAATGTAAATCCTCAAATTCTAGATCCTTTTCTTCCCACGACATGTCTTTAATCACTCATTAATCAACTTAAATATAAAAAATTTAATAAATTTTAAAAGTTTTGTTTTTTGGTTTGTTTACAAATTTAAATTTTAGTCGTTAATACGTTTAACGGTCGTTTAAAATTTGAAATTTTAGTTCTGAGATTTTCCTCGTCAAAAAATAAAAATTGGAATATTTTGTGAATTTCGATCGTTTAATATAGTTTATAGTGATTAATAAGTTAATTAATATGGTAAAAGAGAAATCAAGTAACAGCAGAATATTCGATAAGGATGGATATCGTAAAGTAAGCATTAATAATTGTGAAAATTTCATTTTAACAGGAGAGAAAAATATCCGAAAAAGAAAAAGATCCGTAAATTTCTTAATATTTTCTAATAAATTAATAATTCTCTTAGCGTGCAGCATGCATCTGTGTCAGAAGTGACGATGAATCAGAGGTATGTACAAGTGTTATTTATACGTTATTGATGATATTGTCTTTATGCCAAAAATATGTATGATATTTCACTACGTAAAGTCAAGTCTTAGATACTTGAAACTATTTACCGCTATATCAAAAAATAACAAAGATTTTACTTGTTAAACATTCCAATTATCTTGTAAATATACTTGTTTAGGTATTGCTTGTATCATCAAGTAAATATCCTGAGAGATGGATAATTCCAGGCGGTGGTGTTGAGGAAAATGAACAGACGGGTGCTGAAACGGCTGTTAGAGAAGTTCTTGAAGAAGCTGGTGTGATTGGTCGACTAGGAAGATGCCTTGGTATATTTGATGTACGTAATCATTAATTCAATATTAATTTGCCAAAATATCTAATTAATTATGTACTTTTATTATGCTTATTTTATATCTGTTTCTATTCTAGAACGAAGAGCACAAACATCGTACCGAAGTATTTGTTTTAATTGTAACGCAAGAGCTTGAAGAATGGGATGATTCAAAGACTATAGGTAGAAAGAGACAATGGTTTTCAATAGAGGAAGCTCTCGAAAAATTAGCTCTTCATAAGCCATTACAGAAACATTATATAAATGCACTCAAAAATTCAATTACAACGTGAAATGTCCTTGATCGTTCACGCAAAAAAAAAAAAAAACATAATAATATTGTAAAACACAAACACACATATTTTTTATTACGATATGTCCTTTTTGAATTTTTTTAATCTCATCGAAATACCTAACACCTTTTAATTTACAACAACAAAAAAAATATGCTACTATAATTAATATATATTGTCACTCTATCGTCTTAATTGATACGAGTGAATAATTATAATTAATTAAACTAAACAATCATCATCATCATCTTCTTTATTTTGTCCCTTACATTGTGTGATGGGGGGTCTACTCCTTACTTACACATCAAAAACAGGCGACAAAAAGAAGAATAAACTAAAAACTAATTACAAATCATAAGCAAACAGTCTATTACTATTCCTTTACATTTTATGAAGATGTGAGACAAAAAAAAAAAGCTAGAAAAAGAAAAAAATAAAATATTTAGTAAATTTTTAAGATGACGTAATGGATGAAAAAATGAGAAACGGAATATGAATGAAAAAAAAGAGAAGTTTATCGCGAAAAAAATGTGAGACTCTAAGTAAGTCAACCTTTATTTTCTGTTTATTTTATATATCCGTTTATTTTCAAATGAATTGACAAAAACACGACTTACATAGAAAGCCACGAACTTCCACGCCACTTATTGATAGACATTTTAACCGACAGATTACAATATATATATAATAAAATATATAATATAAATTGAAATTTTAATCCTGCTAACATCCTATTTCATTGCTCTTTTAAAGTCCTGCTCAAGTTATTATTTTTGTTCGACCCATTATTACATCATAATGTTAAAATCAAATAACGATTAGGGAAAATTTTCACACCTTCACTCGCTTCGCTTCTTTGCAACTTTACACATCATTATCTCATAAAACTAAAATTTAGTAACGATTGGGGAAAATTTTCCCTTGTTCAGGATACAAAAATTTGTGAGCTACGCTCAACCTACTACTCTTCGTTCCGTTCGACTATTATAGATTACAGGAATGTCGAACTCCACTTCGCTTCGCTTCGTTCCGTTCGACTGTCATAGATTACAGGAATGTCGAACTCCACTTCGCTTCGCTTCGTTCCGTTCGACTGTCATAGATTACAGGAGTGTCGAACTCCACTTCGCTTCGCTTCGTTCCGTTCGACTATTATAGATTACAGGAATGTCGAACTCCACTTCGCTTCGCTTCGTTCCGTTCGACTGTCATAGATTACAGTAATGTCGAACTCCACTTCGCTTCGCTTCGTTCCGTTCGACTTTTATAGATTACAGTAATGTCGAACTCCACTTCGCTTCGCTTCGTTTCGTTCGACTGTCATAGATTACAGGAGTGTCAAACTCCATTTCGCTTCGCTTCGTTCCGTTCGACTTTTATAGATTACAGTAATGTCGAACTCCACTTCGCTTCGCTTCGTTCCGTTCGACTATTATAGATTACAGGAATGTCGAACTCCACTTCGCTTCGCTTCGTTCCGTTCGACTGTCATAGATTACAGGAGTGTCGAACTCCACTTCGCTTCGCTTCGTTCCGTTCGACTTTTACAGATTACAGGAGTGTCAAACTCCACTTCGCTTCGCTTCGTTCCGTTCGACTTTTATAGATTACAGTAATGTCGAACTCCACTTCGCTTCGCTTCGTTCCGTTCGACTATTATAGATTACAGTAATGTCGAACTCCACTTCGCTTCGCTTCGTTCCGTTCGACTATTATAGATTACAGGAATGTCGAACTCCACTTCGCTTCGCTTCGTTCCGTTCGACTGTCACAGATTACAGGAGTGTCGAACTCCACTTCGCTTCGCTTCGTTCCGTTCGACTGTCATAGATTACAGGAGTGTCGAACTCCACTTCGCTTCGCTTCGTTCCGTTCGACTATCATAGATTACAGGAGTGTCGAACTCCACTTCGCTTCGCTTCGTTCCGTTCGACTGTCATAGGTTACAGGAGTGTCGAACTCCACTTCGCTTCGCTTCGTTCCGTTCGACTGTCATAGATTACAGGAGTGTCGAACTCCACTTCGCTTCGTTCCGTTCGACTATTATAGATTACAGTAATGTCGAACTCCACTTCGCTTCGCTTCGTTCCGTTCGACTATTATAGATTACAGGAATGTCGAACTCCACTTCGTTCTCTTCGTTCCGTTTGACTTTTATAGATTACAGGAATGTCGAACTCCACTTCGCTTCGTTCTATTCGACTGCTATGGATTTCAGGGAAGTCAAACTTAACTTCGCTTTGGCTCACTCCGTTCAAACCTTTCAATTTTCTATTAAGTAAAATCTAGCAATACATAAAATGAGATTCAATGAGCATTCTTGATCATAAAATGAGATCCAGAGAGCATTAGTGGTCATGAAATGAGATCCAGTGAGCATTCATGATGATAAATTGAGATCCAGTGAGCATTTATGGTCATAAAGTGAGATTTTATAAGCATTAATGATCATAAAATGAGATCCAGTGAACATTCATGATGATAAATTGAGATCCAGTGAGCATTTATGGTCATAAAGTGAGATCTTATAAGCATTCATGATCATAAAATGAGATCCAGTGATCATTCATGATCATAAAATGAGATCCAGTGAGCATTAATGGCCTTTAAATGAGATCCAGTTAGCATTGATGATCATAAAAGGAGATCCAGTGAGCATTTATGGTCATAAAGTGAGATTTTTTAAGCATTCATGATCTTAAAACGAGATTTAGTGAGCATTTATAGTCTTAAATTGAGATCCAGTGAGCATTCATGGTCATAAAGTGAGATTTTATAAGCATTAATGATCATAAAATGAGATCCAGTGAGCATTCTTGATCATAAAATGAGATCCAGTGAGCATTCATGATCATAAAATGAGATCCAGCAACCAATTATGTCAAATAAGTGAGATCCAGTAAACATTTTCTCCTTTTTGATTACATTAAGCATGATCCAATTACTCTTAAGTCTAACACTGTCTTTAAACTTCTATAAATGATTGTGTTCATACAAATTTTACGTACGTAATTTTACGTAACGTAAACTTTACGTAACGTATGAAAACGTAAACAAAATTTTTTAGATTTTTTGTCAATCTTTTTTATGTTATAACTTTTTATAGAAGCATTTTCAGGAAAAATTGCTACTATATTTTTTGTAGCTCTTGTGTTTAACTTTAATTTTATGCCACTTATCATTACTAACAATTAAAATCCAAGCCTGTATCAAAAATGGCGCAACTGTTGCAAAATTTGCAGTTTTTGGCATTTTTAGGTCACTTAATGGACATAAAGTCCAGATTTTTTTCAGCACAATTTTGTTTTTTGGTACGATCTATCGAATCAAATAGAAGAAATTCTTAAAAAATGCTTCCTTGAAAAATTTTCCATACAAAAGTATGGATTTTTAACGGTTTTTTGCGTCTAGTTCCAGCATAACGGAAGTGACCGAAACTAAACATATTTAAGGTGATAGATATTTATTTAAATTACCAATCGAACGAGACCAATAACATCACGATTGATGCTTCCGTTGGCTCACAAAATCAAAAAAAGTGAAATTTTGCAACCTGCCCAAATCGAATAACTTACACGCTATGCGTGGAAGTTAAGATATAAATGTTTCACACGTATCGAGCTCGGAAATTTATACACGAATCAATTTATTTTTCGTTTTTTTTTGGACAAATATATAAAAATGCTTTAAATCATAAGCTTCTCTTGAAATAAACAAGAATTAGTAACTACTGATAGTGGCGATTTATAAAAAAAAAAAAAATGAAAAATTGATAATTTTTTAAAAGAAATTTTACGAACTTTATTATCTTTGATTATTTGTTTTTGTCATACATTGCAATTTACTTACAAATAACGATTATAATACATACATATATTAAAATATAATTACCTAATTTACAACAAAAAAATGTACTTTGCGAAGGAAACTACTTTAAAATAATAATGGATAATTAAGCAACAAAAAAAATCATGATTTTCTGATGTTTTCCAAAGCAACAATGAAGAAAAACAAACAATAAAAAAAAAACGAATATAAGGAAAAGAAGAAGAAGAAGCTGAACAATTTTATGGACTTTTAATTGTTGTCTCCTTATCTTTTTGCAGTTTCTAGCAAGTTTTGCAAACTTTTATCACAGTTTGGACAGACGGTTGACTGGTACGGAAATAATAGGACCTGAAAATTTCAGGTAAGTTTTAAAAATTATCATTCTGTTGCTTTATCTATAAAAACTATTCACAAATCAGTGAAAAGTCATCAACAATTTTAAAACAAAAAATAATAAAGAAACATAAAAACTCTGAAATATAATTTCTCAATCAGTAACTCTTACTGAGACCCCCAACAAACTACCATCAAAAACGTAAGTAAAGCATTTTTAATCCATTGTAATAAAATTTAATCCTCCACAAATTTGCCAAAAGCCGCAAAGTCCAACCGTTTTATGATCCACACTAAACTCTTCTTTTTTAAACTGTTAATATTTTTAATAGACGTCATTAATCTCTTAGTCGAAGCTAGTCTAAACAAAAACACGATTTGTTTGTTTCCTCTCATTAACTTACTTATCGAGAAGCACCCTACGTGTGTAACAGTGTAATCTATCTATGATGATTTATTTATTTACTTATTTTGATGGAAACGCCACTTGTTGTAACAATGCAGATAAGTTTAAGATTATAGTAATGATCATTCACTGTATCATCATCTCGACGTGATGAGAGCTGATAAATAAATGTATAAATAGAACAAGTAAACAAAATACGGACGGTAGTTTTTTTTTTTTGTTTATTTCTGTCACTTTTATACTCATTTTTATTGAAATCTTTAAAATTACAATTTGCTATAATATTCTTTAAATACATTTCACAATTTTTGAATGAAAATTGCAATGATTAGAGAAATTAAAAATGTGTTATGCGTAGCGCTTAATTTTTCATCATCCTTTTTTTTTACTTATCGGTCTCTGTGTTTTCCAATTTTGTTATAGCATCTAACAAACATAAAAATCATACTAATAAAAATAAATAAATTATTTCATGCTACATAAATAATACATAAACGTTACTCTTCTTGCTTCCTCGAAACTGAATGCTTTCTCATTATTGATCTTCTTTTTTTTCTGCGACAAAATTCGAGTTGACTCATTTCTTTGTTTTGTTTCTATTTTTAGTGCACTTTCTAGGAAATAGAATCAAGACTTTTTGGGGAGGTGGAGTAGCTTGAGCTTTGAATGGAAAGTTTGCGAATCTTTATTTTTGCGTGGAAAATTTCTTGTTGATTTTTCATTGTTCTCGACTAGTTTGATGTGTTGGAGCTAAACTGTTTAGTTCCAGTCGTTTTTTATACCAACTCTTGTAAATTACGTGCAAATTTTTCGAAAATCTTTTTTCTTTCAAAATATCTCGAGCAGTCAAACACATTTCAAAATCTAGTTTTTTCCCAGAAAGCTCACGTCAGGAACTCACAACTCATGACAATCTTATAATTATTTTGATAAAAATTTGATTAGTTTTGTCATCATTTTGTTCTATTTATTATTTTAGGCGAAAAAGGCTTTTTTTTTGAGAAATGACATAGACAATAAAATTCGACAAAGAATGGATTAAGGAGCATAGAATTAAGTTTAATAGTGTATATATTGTCCCAACATAAGTATGTATCAATTTTTTTTCACTCACATTTGTTACTATCCAATTTTATCATTATTTCTGCGTTATGAATCAAATAAAAAAAATTGCGTGTTAGTACTGATAGCACTGATTTGTTTTTGTTCTTCTTTTTTTTCCTCTTAAATTTTTGTTCATAGTAATGTTTTATTTCACTTTACATTCATTGTATCATGACGATTTCTTGTTCTGTATTTTATTATATTAATTTATTTAACCTATAGATTTTGCAGATAGTGTTACTATGTAGGTATGTGACTTTTTTTCGGTTTTGTGAGAGTGACTCTTTAAATATTTTTATTTCATATCTGTTTTTTTTTTTTTTTAATTAAAGTACATACACTTGTTTTTTTTCACCTATTTACTGTATATAAGATATACCAATAATTTCCATTATCTTCGAAATAAAAAAAGAAGCAATCAAATATGTAACAATAAAATTTTAGATACAATATAATAATAATAATTTAATTAGTCTAAGAGCAATAACTTTAATAATAGTCTTCCCTAATATTGAGGCAAATGATAACACGGATGTAGAAACAATTAGTTATTGATGATGGTGTTGCACATTTTCTTTTTTTTTCCTCTTTATACATTATTTAATTCAATCAGATTCCTCATATATTATGGAAAATATTTTCCTCGAGTGCTCTATGACTTTGAAAGCTGTCGTTTATTATTATTGTAAGATCGAAATTCCTTTAGTGGCTGATGTGACACTGAAGAAGAATTTTGACTATACATTATGTGTTGGGCTTGTTGCTTGAATTTTTCATGAAATTGTTGTATGTAGTTTTAGGTTGAATTACTTACAGATTCTGACAATAGCTTCTCATCCTGCTCAACTTCTTCCATTTTCTTCTTTCAAGCAATTCCAAAATCATCTCAATTTTTTTTACTCTTTAAGTTGTATCCAAGGACTACTATTTCATAGTAACAATGGAGGATGTGTTTTGGCATAGCTTTTAAAATATGAAAGGAATGAAGCAGAATGAAGATAAATGTTCAACTCCAAATTTGACCCAATTGGCAAAGTTTAATTTGCAGTTGTTACACAATAATAACATCACATCCAACAGCTGTTAACTCCATGAAGCACATTCTTACTGATGACCCAATCACATCACAATAACAATAGCTTTCAAAGTCATGCAGCACTCAATTTGTCAGTTATCAACAAAGTTAATTGAACATTAAAAATTTGTATAAGTTTAAATTAAAAATTTCACAAATATTATTATTTTATGTTCTTTTCTTCTTCTTCTTTCTATTCACAATTTATTGTGTGTAAATTTTATTCTTCGATTATGTGTGTATGTTTTTATTGGGACTTGATCAACTTGACTTTCTCCGAAAATTCCACAAATTTAAGTCATCAAAAGAAACAAAAAGAAAAAAAAAATATTTTTCTGACCTTTACATTACTTAGGAATGATTTTTAATTCATTTTAGTTTTTTTTCACTTGTTTTTTTTTTTTTGTAATTTATTGAAGCTAAATCTAAAGATCTCCACTTCTTCCACCATCCATCGTTAATAATCTTTAAAGTCTATACTTTTAAAAGATAAATATTTTTATGTAACAATTAGCTTGTGATTTCATCATACTCATATGTTTATAGGTTTATATAAGTTTTTTTGTTTTTAAATAATTTATTATTAATTTTTTTTTTATTCTTCTCTTAATTTTTTTCTGTATCCGAAGCTTTATTTCGTCGTGATGATGTTAAAAAGGTATAACTATGTATTATAATTTATAATATTTTCCCTTATCATTGTCGATTCTTGATGAACATTATTTTTTTTTATTATTTTATTTTATTTTTTTCTTATATATTTTAAATCTTTCTTATTTATTGCATGGAATCGTTTCATTTCTTGGACATGAACGGAAAAAAAACGGAAGTGAAAAGAACGGAATGTGATAGGATGTGAATTTTTTTTTTTCTAATTGAAATCTAATAAAATGCCGGTTGACCCGTGTTTGATAGAAAGATTGAGATTCTCATAAAAAGGTATCAATTTTTTTTTCTTATGCTCCATATTTCTCTTATTAGAAACTTTTGACCTTTTCATATCCTACAATGTTCTCACATAATTGTTATTCATTGTCTCTTTCGTAACTTTCCTTTATCCTTACATTTTTTTGTATAACAGAATTATTTTATGATTTCATGTAATCATCACACTTAAAAATATTATTTTTTTTCCATATTCAATATCGGATTTAACAATCGAAAAAAATTGTAGAGAAGTAATAAAGAGGGAAAAACATACTTGTCTTTTTTTTTTTGTTCTTATAAAGTGGGGGGCTTAATTCAATTAAACAAGAAATTCTTAAACCCGAAAGAATCGATCTGAGTTGGATATTGGAAAGAATGATTTTGTTCCTGTACCTCCAGCTGGTGCAGATGCTTGACCTCCTGGTACTACTTGTTGTTGCTGAGGCGGCATGTAATTTGGTGGTGGACCATAATATTGCGGAGGTTTGTCATCACTCATGAATTTCGCTAAAATTAGATTCAAGTTTGTGTAATATATTAGAATTTGTGATTTGTGAAGATTAAGGAATTTGTCGGGGGATTAGTTTGAGATGTTTGTTAAATTTTGAATTTTTCTTGTCTAAGGATTTAAAAGAGATTTAAAAACTTTGTTGCAAAAAGCCCTTGTTTGATTCTTGTCTTTTAGAGTTGCCAAAACTTAATAAAATATTCCGGAAAATTGCAATATCGATCAAAAATGTCCTATTTTTTCCACGACGGAACTTGATGTAATATTACAAATAAAAATAAAGAAAAAATCGAAAAAGGAACGGAAGTGACCAATTTTGAGGATTTCCTTTCAAACTTCATGTATGAAATAAAAATCTATAGAATTTTCGAGCTGATCCAAAAACTATAATTCACAAAAGTGATTCAGATTAAACAAAATTTGATTTTAACATCAATCAACTCAAACTTCGTACACCCCAACTCTGCATATAAAACATTCTTAATCTTACATCCAATATACGCTACTATGATAAGTCCAATTACACCCATAATAATCATCATCTAAAAAGAAAAGGAAGAAGGTAATTCAGAATTAATTACTCAAGAAAGACTCAATTAAAAATTATAATGCATACCTTCAAATTCTGTAACCAGAATTTTCGTTTGAGCTTTCCCGCCTGCTGCTCAAATTGTGATGCACCTTGCTGTAATGCATCAGCTCGATCGTCCAATTCCGAAAGCTTCTGATCTCTTTCTAATACTTTTTCAACATTCGTTTTCATTATATCAACAACCTGTAATTGACGGCAACAATAAGGAAGAGGATATGGAAATTTGTTTAGAACTCAATTTTTTAAATGACAAAAAAAAGTTTGTCTAATCAAAAAAAAAATAAAAAGTACTGAAAATGAGATTTCCTTGAACAACATTCTAACGATATAATTAGATGCAACTGTGTATGTCAATTACCTCATCGACTTGCGCTTGTGTTTGCTGAAGTCGTCTCTGTGCAGCAATTTGTTGGGGTGTTCTATTTTTTGAAGCGATAATGTTTTTTTTTATTTATCATGTGGGTAGATGTGCGAGAATTAAAGAAAATAATACAATAGATAGACAAATGAGTTAACTAAGAAGATTTCTATGAAATTCAATCTCAACAAACCTTGGTCCTCCTACAATTTCTCCATCCTCGCCTGTGGCTGGTGCAGCTGGTGCGAGATTATTTGGATCCTGTGGGGCAGCCCTGTTAATAAAAAGTTAAAGATGAAAATAAGGAAAAAAGTTTATAGCTTAAGAGCTCTTTTAACTTTTATCATAAATAAGCACTTGAAATGAAATCTGAATATCATCATAAGCATCATCTTTTGTGTGTGTCTATGCGTGTTGGCGGCAAACGTTGAAAATTTGATTTAAAATCAATTGGGACTTTTTCTTCTCATTTCTAATAATTGCTCTAAGTGATTGAATTTTTCCATTTTGATAAATAAGTCTGTGTCTTTCCTTTCCTTCTTTTTCCTGCTGTACAATTTTTATTTTCGTCATTCTCATTTTCTTTTATTTGGGGAATTACGAATAGTCACAATTTTTTTTAAAAAGGTGGACAGCAATTTTTTGTAACGCATTTTTTTGTTATTTTTTAGTGTGGTATAGATTAGTAGTTGGGTTGAAAATTCGTATATTCCAAAAGGATTTGTTATCCCAAAGCAATCTTGAGGTAAAAAAGTTATTTTTTTAAAAATGCGCTCTTGACAATCACTACTGGCTCCTTCTTACTTATCGAACTATTTCTAGTGACTTTTCAAACGACATTAATTGCTATTAACTTGACATACATTTTTTAGGTTTCAGTGTCAAGATAAGGTGATGAAAATTAGACAGGTACATGTTATGCTTATTTGATCAGCTGGATCTTATGAACAAATTTCATTCAATAATAATCTTGATAGCATGGCATTCAATTCCCATGAGAATGACTTAAAATTACTTTTTTTATCATTCAAATTGAAAAAGTTTCTAGCATGAAATTTTTATTTCTATTTCGCAATGACTTCTTTTGTATTGAATTGAATGATCAGAGACTATAAAAATGCGCATTAGCTGTCCGCCTACAATAATCTATTTGCATGATTTGTTTCATAAACTTTTGCATCCATTAAAAGTTTGAAAATTGATCTCGAAAGTTAGTTTCAAAAAAATTAAATTTGATTAAAGGAATTTGATGAAAAAGAAAAAGATTTGAGGAACTTTGTTTTATGGACATGTATGAATGATGAAGCCCTCATGATAAAAATCGATAATTTTAAATTTTCTCTATTTTTTCTTTTGTTCTATTTTTCTGCCTTTGTGAAACTTTAGGTTTTAATAATTAACTATGAAAGTTTCAAATATGGATTAAATTTAGAAAAGAACTAATGAAATTGCTTACGATGAATAAATTTCATGAAAGTTTTAATGATATTCATTTTCATTAACAATTAAAATGTCAATTTACTTACATTGTGATTTATTTCCTTTAAAATATTAAGTTATTCCTTTTTAAGACGAAATGATGTCGTTAAATACAATATTTATTGTAAATTTTGAGTAACTTTTATATTTAAAATGATTTTTTTTTTATGGTGTAGCAGTTTTTATCAATTTTTGATCTTCAGTTACACTTTAATCATTCAATTAATACAATTTCTTAAAGCTTGATTATACAAATATGAAATTATAGTTAATTGAATTGAAATTTGATTGCACAATTATTTTAATTTTATAATTTTGCGTTGTTAAGGAATAAACACAAAAATTTTTCTCTACTTTTTACAGATTTTTTTTTTTCCTAATGGAAAGATGTCCATGAGTGGATAGCGCAGAAGTAAAAATGGAATTGGAATAAAAAAGTTTTTCTTTTATAAAATTGAAAAAAATTAAGCTGATTGAATTTCCAGTATTTCCAATTTTTAAAATCCTTTTACGATGTTTTCCTTTGTCACATGTTTTCGTTCATTTGACAACAAAAGTGTTCGGGTGACGTAAATTTGTTTGGTAGCTATGGTGATGTCATCAATATTGAATATTTTTTGAAGATTTAAAGGACCTTTAATTCATAGATTTAGTAATAAAATTGAATTGCTTGCCGGAATCGAAAAAAAAATATTTCATAAATTCACAGGATGATTAGGAACCATAACATATTTAAGGTTAAATGTCAAATGTCACTGGAATTCAACATTTATGCGCATGACAATATTCATTCCAATTTTTCCACTCATGTCCCGCACATGCTCAACGAAAATGCCAAATCGTTCTTTCGTTAAAGTTCCATGAAGCTCATTTATTGATTTTCTTTTCTTCTGTCATAATGACAACGATTTTGGACTGAAGAAATGTACGGTTTTGAAAAAAAAAAGCTTTTTGCGTATGCATGAAAGCATGTCAGTTGGTATCTGAAAGTTGTTAATTAAAGAGATTTCTCGAGTCACGACTTTTTTTTTACTTCTTACATTCATTAACATTTTATTTTTTTTTTCTCATTTAAATCAATTCTTACAATAAGTTATGTATTCCACTATGTGTAGATGTGTAATTGTTATTTAGACATCAAATTAAATTAATAATAACATCTATTGTACAACGTGTTGTGCAATTACTTATATCTTACTTAATAGTATAGACTTATATTGTGCATTTTGGAATATCAATTATGAAGGAATATTTTTTTTGTTGTATTTTTGTTATAAATACACTAGCTTAAATATGTGTGCCATTGCATCACTTTAGTCATCCATTTTTTATCATAATCTTTTTTAAATATATTTTTTTCAATCTTTCATATTAATACATAATTCTTCTTTTATATATAATATTATCATTACATAAACATTTATAATTTATTTATATTACATCTCTAAACATTCTTTAAAAATAATAAAAGAAAATAAAATCAAGGAATTTCCACCTGACTAGTTCAGTTTTAAAAATTATAATTTCATTTTGATTTTCATCTCAATTTATTTTCTTTTTTCGGTTATCAACCTTCAGTTATATATAGCTTATGATTTCAGTTGGAAACTTATGTCTTATCTAAAGCCTCTTGCATAAAATTTATGTGGTTATTCTTATCAGATAATCAAGATTATGTCAATTTTTTTTTTCATTGAGAAATTTTTTTTATCTAATTTTAAAATGACAATTTTATTTTTTAGTTATCTTTTGCAGTTGGCTTTTATGTCATTTGTTGGAGTGAAATTATATGGAAAAATTGGAAAAAGAATTAAATAATAATTTAAAAATACATATTGTAGGCGAATATCAAATTTAAATTGATTTAAAAATATTTTTAAAATTACTAAAATTAAAGGATTTTTAATTTTTTTTTTATTTTAAAAAGTTTCATGATTTTTCAGGCTGGAATGTAAAAAAAAATAAAACTGTTTATAGCCTAAATTTTGAAATGACCAAAAATTAGAATTTTTTTGACTTTAAATTCATTAAACCATGACGAAAGGAACAGAACGAGACCTTAAAGAACAAATAAAATTGAGTAATTTGTACTAAATTTCAACCGTTTACAAACACGAGTCTAAAAACATATGGCAAGCAGAAATTAAATGAATGAAAAAATTCCTTTTTTGTCTCTTGAACGGCACGTCGTTTATATATTGTGAGTGTTATTTACTACCATGATCAATATTTCAGTTTAAGTGTACGGACGAAAGAGAATTGGAACAAAACCTATTCCGTCTAAGTCTGTTATATTTGCTGTTGTTTTATTCTATCAAAAAAAAAATGCATTAAGTTCAAGGATGTTATTTTCAAGGCTCAGACACTCATCAGAAAATTGTAAAAATTGTACAATTTTTTACAATTTTTGCAATTTTTAAAAATTGGAAAATTGGAAAAAATTGTACAATTTTAAAATTTTCTGATGAGTGTCTGAGCCTTGGTTATTTTCTAACTTAAAGTTTAAATAATCAAGTCTCTTAAAAATATTATAATTTTAAAATAAAAATAACAATAAAATAAATTGTTAAAAATCTAAATCATAATTACACAGTTACAGTACGGCCGACGTGGTTCAATTCTTCATAGTACGACATAATATCATTAAGGTACACAATACATATATTTACATTTAAAAATTATTTCCTATGAGTTTCCTCAAATTTTTTTAATAATTTTCTTATTTCTTTTTTTTTAAATTAATCATTAAGAAATAAAAATTAGAGTTTAATAAAATAAAAGTCAATATGTTACAAATTTCCTCCTATAATGTACACAAAAAACACACTAATATCTATGGTATGGAGAATTGTAGGGAAATATCATCTGACTTCTCCTGCATTCCACATTATTTAATTAGCAGCATGAAAGTGTAAAATTTGATTTTAACTTGACCAGAAGTTTTGAGGATTAAATTAATTCAATTTAATTTTTATACATATCACAAAGAACTTTTTCCATTTGTGTATTGCCGATGGTCTTGTGAAAATAAATTGACTCGATGCGTGTTGAGCTGACAAGTCTTAATAATGGTAACATCAACAGCAATCGACCGAAACGTGCAATTTGCGTCGGGAATTGTGCACGGCAATGTTGACTCAGCATCACCTATTTTTTTGTTCGTCGTCAATATCATTAATATGGAATTATCATTTACGCATGACTTGAATAATTTTTTTTTTCTGAATAATGAACATACCTGCGCTTGATCTTGCAAATTCTCAATCTCCGATGGTGATTTTAACCCTTTGGCATCAGAGCGGAAGAGAACGATTGCCTTGAGGCATGCAAACTCAGCAGGATCAACGAGAATTGCTTTAAACCTCAGCAAAGTGTCGTGAAGTGTGCGAATATCTTGAGAAGTCTGTCAATTACAGTAAATTGAAAATTAATGTGATTTAAATTCCGTCATTTTTAGAATACATAAAATGTATACAAAAGCTCATCTTCTTACCTTGTCTTGTTTATTATCTGCTAAATTAATATTATTGTTGTTATTATTATTCGAACAATGTTCCGTAACGGAGAATAAGGAGCAATTAGCTGGTTCAAGTGGCAAGCACCATTGTATAGCATTTAATAAGAATAATGCAGACCATGACTCTTCCAATAAAATGACTTGATCTCTAAATGCCAAACTCGCAAAACTTGGCAAATTTTTAGCCCATTTAACTGCCATAAACAATAGACGTGCACTTGTTTCATAAACAGTCTCATGCGTATGCCCATACAGAGAAGAATTAACGAAATGGGGAACCATAATATTTTTTCCATTTTCGCCATTTTCATTTTCTTCGTCATTTGTCGTAACCTCAATTTCAATGGAATCATCTGGAAAGTTTAAAGAGCGAGAACAACAACAAAAAAAGGAGATGTGTTACACAAAATGAGATTTAGCTTCATCGATTTTTTTTTTTTGTTTTTCATTCTGATTTTCAGATAAATTTTGAATGAATCACTTTAATACACTTACCATCATTTTCAATGAGATGAGATGGTGAGCCGGAGCCAATTGATGATGATTTTTGTGTATTGTTGATTTCGTCTAGCAGAAAGAAATTTTTTGGATTAGTTTATGCAAATTGAAAGAATGTGAATAATAATGATTTTTTAATTTAAAAAAAATTCGTTTGATGTCGAAGTTTTTGGATTTGGAATTTATCAAAAATGTTGATTACGGTTGAATTGTTTTTTTTTTTTTTTTTTTGAAAATCAAAGCTTTGAAGTTAAAATGAATCGAATGAAGGTCAAGTCAATGCTAGACTTTTGAATTTATTGTACATTGATCTTGTTTAATTTAAAGTAAACTCATAGAATTTTACACTTAAGGGCTATGGAATCTTATTTATCGGAGGTGGGTAGTAAGAAGTTTTAAAATCAATAATTTGTCGAAATTCTTAGTTGAAATTTTAACTGAGAATCTAAATTTTAACTGAACATAACAAAAGCGCTCAAACAGAGGCGTAGCCAGGAATTTTGAGGGGGGGTTTCTCCGAAAAACCTTAACAAATTAAAGAAATTTCCAAGTAAGGGGGGTGAAAATTCACCGATTCACATTCCCCCGCTCCCCTCCTCCCTGGCTACGCAACTGGACCTAAATAAAGATATTTTTTAAAACATATTGTCAAAATTCTCACCTTTGGTGTTATTGTTAAGTGAATGTCCACCATTAGGACTATTGGAAGAAATTGAATTGTTGTTTGATGATGAATTGAGAGACAGTAAATGATAATCTAATAAAAATCATTCAATTAGAAATAAATGTATTTTGCAATAAAATTTTATTAACTGTATTACCATTTGCTAAAGATACTTGATGATGATGTGGAATTGCACTTAATTGACTATTGTGATGTAAAAATTGAGATGCTGCGAGAGCTACTTAAGAGTAGAAAATTTACAAAATAAGGGCATGACATTGAAAAGGGTTAATGAATGTGAATTTTTACCTGGTGGTGTCAATAAATCGGAATGTCCGTAACGTGGTGGAGAAAGCATTGACAATGACATTGAGTTTGTAAATTGTGGTCTGCAAATTTAAATGAATTTTAATAAAGAATATTTAGCATAAATTTTACAAATAATTACCCAAAAATTCCCACGAGGCTTGAATGTTCTCGCAACATTTTTGTCTGATCTAAGTCCCGTAACGATTCTGGTTTAATTGTTGCTGTGTTCCTTGGTTGTCGTTCATTCTGAACAGCTACTTGTAAATTTTCAAATGAAAATAAAAATAAAAATAATTAATAATTTTTCCACGCAAAATTTTCCTTTTTTGTGACCATTAAAAAAATTATTTAAATTTTTTGAACATCCAACAAAGTGATGTAAAAATGCCTCATTAAGCTACGGTCTCGTGGATAATCAAATAACTCATGCTGACAGAGCGCGCTTGTTTTTGCGTCAATGAGATGTGCGGTTACATAAATAGAGAGAGGAGGTTGTAACTCAACTACCATCGTCATCATCATCATCACGAAAATGTCATAAATGGGTTAAACGCAACAATTTTCACACATAATTAATTCAACGACAAAAGAATATGCTGTTTTTTAAGGAATAACATCAGTGGTTTAAAAAAGGATTCACGTTGATTTTTTTTTAATTCTATATTTGCACGTGCCGCAACCAAAGTGACTTCAAAGTGAAAAAATACGCAGCAAATGCATGCGGGATATTCCATATATGATGATTTGCATACACACATATTACAATTAATTTTGTATCAGTTTCTGTTTTGTTGGTTTAATAAAGTGTGAATGAGTTTTGTCAGTGTGGAATTATCATCATTAAAAATAAAATAATTTTCTTGTCTTTTTTTCTATCGCCTCTCTCTCACCGCATGCAAATGATAATAATTGTTTAATGCTTACGGCGGTAAAAGATCTACAAGTTATTTTACAATAAAGAGAGCATTTGAATAAAATATGTACGACGGTGAGACAATGATGTGGAAAAAGTAATGGATGTAGTGAAAAAAACTGAACAGAACAGGAAGAATAGGGAAAAGGAACTTCAATCAACTTTCCATTCAAATGGAAAATCAAACGGTACTTCATGATGAGTCTTTTAACTTTAATCGGAGTTATTACTTTGTGTCTTTTGAGATGCTTCAGGTAGACATTGATGACTTAGAAGATATTTTAAAATTTTTGCTACATCATGTCTTAAGTTTGTGACTAAGAAGGAATAATTTTTTAAATACTGGAAGTTAATTGAATTTTATAGAGATTCTAGAATTTTTGAATCTTATTTTTCTCAATTGGGTAACTGAAAATGAATACAGGGGGTCCTCGATCTGAACAGTTGTTTTGTTCCAAAATTTTCCTATCCAAACCGATTTTATTCAAATCGAAACGTATGAAAAATGACCGTTAAAAATTAAAATTTGAATTTTTGTTTGGAAAATTTTTAGCTTTTCGAATCAAATAATTCAAATCGAATATATTCAAATCGAGGACCCCTGTACATAATTTTGAGCCTAGACTTTTATTATCATTTGATTTGTTATTTAATGTAAATTTTTAACTTCCACGCAAAGCGTGTATTAACTTCCACGCAAAGCGTGTAAGTTATTCGATTTGGGCAGGTTGCAAAATTTCACTTCTTTTTATTTTGTGAGCCAACGGAAGCACCAGTCATGACGTTTTTGGTCTCGTTTGATTGGTAATTTAAATATCTATCACCAAAAGCATGTTTAGTTCCGGTCACTTCCGTTGTGTTGGAACTAGACGCAAAAAACCGTTAAAAATCCATACTTTTGTATGGAAAATTTTTCAGGGAAGCATTTTTTAAGAATTTCTTCTATTTGATTCGATAGATCGTTCCTAAAAACAAAATTGTGCTGAATAAAATCTGGACTTTATGTCCATTAAGTGACCAAAAAATGCAAAAAACTGCAAATTTTGCAAGAGTTGCGTGGTTTTTGATTCAGACCTGGATTTTAACTGTTGGTAATGATAAGTATCATAAAATTAAAGTTAAACATAAGAGCTACAAAAAATATAGTAGCAATTTTTCCTGAAAATGCTTCTATAAAAAGTTATAACATCATAAAGATTGACAAAAAATCTAAGAAATTTTGTTTACGTTTTCATACGTTACGTAAACTTTACGTTACGTAAAATTACGTAACGTAAAATTTGTATGAAAACAATCATTTGTAGAAGTTTAAAGACAGTGTTAGACTTAAAAGTCACTAGATCGTGCTTAATTAAGTCAAAAAGGAGAAAATGTTTACTGGATCTCAGTTATTTGAAATAAATTGTAGCTGGATCTCATTTTATGATTATGAATGCTTACTGGATCTTATTTTATGATAATGAATGCTCACTAAATATTATTTTATGATCATGAATGCTCACTGGATCTCATTTTATGATCATAAATGCTCACTGGATCTCATTTTATGATCATTAATGCTCACTGGATCTCATTTTATGATCATGAATGCTCACTGGATCTCAATTAATTACAATGAATGCTCATTGGATCTCATTTAATAACCATAAATGCTCACTGGATCTCAATTAATGACAATGAATGCTCACTAGATCTCATTTTATGATCACAGATGCTCACCGGATCTAATTTAAGGATTATGAATGTTCCCTGGATCTCATTTTATGATTATAAATGCTTACTGGATCTCATTTAATGATCATGAACGAAGCGAAGCGAAGTGGAGTTCGACATTCCTGTAATCTATAAAAGTCGAACGGAACGAAGCGAAGTGGAGTTCGACGTTCCTGTAATCTATAATAGTGGAACGGAACGAAGCGAAGCGAAGTGGAGTTAAACATTCCTGTAATCTATAATAGTCGAACGGAACGAAGCGAAGCGAAGTGGAGTTCGACATTCCTGTAATCTATAATAGTTGAACGGAACGAAGCGAAGCGAAGTGGAGTTCGACATTCCTGTAATCTATAATAGTCGAACGGAACGAAGCAAAGCGAAGCGGAGTTCGACACTCCTGTAATCTATGATAGTCGAACGGAACGAAGCGAAGTGAAGTGGAGTTCGACACTCCTGTAATCTATAAAAGTCGAACGGAACGAAGCGAAGCGAAGTGGAGTTCGACACTCCTGTAATCTATAGAAGTCGAACGTAACGAAGCGAAGCGAAGTGGAGTTCGACACTCCTGTAATCTATAGAAGTCGAACGTAACGAAGCGAAGCGAAGTGGAGTTCGACACTCCTGTAATCTATAGAAGTCGAACGTAACGAAGCGAAGCGAAGTGGAGTTCGACACTCCTGTAATCTATAATAGTCGAACGGAACGAAGCGAAGCGAAGTGGAGTTCGACATTCCTGTAATCTATAATAGTTGAACGGAACGAAGCGAAGCGAAGTGGAGTTCGACATTCCTGTAATCTATAATAGTCGAACGGAACGAAGCAAAGCGAAGCGGAGTTCGACACTCCTGTAATCTATGATAGTCGAACGGAACGAAGCGAAGTGAAGTGGAGTTCGACACTCCTGTAATCTATAAAAGTCGAACGGAACGAAGCGAAGCGAAGTGGAGTTCGACACTCCTGTAATCTATAGAAGTCGAACGTAACGAAGCGAAGCGAAGTGGAGTTCGACACTCCTGTAATCTATAGAAGTCGAACGTAACGAAGCGAAGCGAAGTGGAGTTCGACGTTCCTGTAATCTATAATAGTGGAACGGAACGAAGCGAAGCGAAGTGGAGTTAAACATTCCTGTAATCTATAATAGTCGAACGGAACGAAGCGAAGCGAAGTGGAGTTCGACATTCCTGTAATCTATAATAGTTGAACGGAACGAAGCGAAGCGAAGTGGAGTTCGACATTCCTGTAATCTATAATAGTCGAACGGAACGAAGCAAAGCGAAGCGGAGTTCGACACTCCTGTAATCTATGATAGTCGAACGGAACGAAGCGAAGTGAAGTGGAGTTCGACACTCCTGTAATCTATAAAAGTCGAACGGAACGAAGCGAAGCGAAGTGGAGTTCGACACTCCTGTAATCTATAGAAGTCGAACGTAACGAAGCGAAGCGAAGTGGAGTTCGACACTCCTGTAATCTATAGAAGTCGAACGTAACGAAGCGAAGCGAAGTGGAGTTCGACACTCCTGTAATCTATAGAAGTCGAACGTAACGAAGCGAAGCGAAGTGGAGTTCGACACTCCTGTAATCTATAATAGTCGAACGGAACGAAGCGAAGCGAAGTGGAGTTCGACATTCCTGTAATCTACAAAAGTCGAACGGAACGAAGCGAAGCGAAGTGGAGTTCGACATTCCTGTAATCTATAATAGTCGAACGGAACGAAGCGAAGCGAAGTGGAGTTCGACATTCCTGTAATCTATAATAGTCGAACGGAACGAAGCGAAGTGGAGTTCGACATTCCTGTAATCTATGAAAGTCGAACGGAACGAAGCGAAGCGAAGTGGAGTTCGACATTCCTGTAATCTAAAAAAGTCGAACGAAACGAAGCAAAGCGAAGTGGAGTTCGACATTCCTGTAATCTACAAAAGTCGAACGGAACGAAGCGAAGTGGAGTTCGACATTCCTGTAATCTATGAAAGTCGAACGGAACGAAGCGAAGCGAAGTGGAGTTCGACATTCCTGTAATCTAAAAAAGTCGAACGGAACGAAGCGAAGCGAAGTGGAGTTCGACATTCCTGTAATCTATAATAGTCGAACGGAACGAAGCGAAGTGGAGTTCGACATTCCTGTAATCTATGAAAGTCGAACGGAACGAAGCGAAGCGAAGTAGAGTTCGACATTCCTTTAATCTAAAAAAGTCGAACGAAACGAAGCAAAGCGAAGTGGAGTTCGACATTCCTGTAATCTACAAAAGTCGAACGGAACGAAGCGAAGTGGAGTTCGACACTCCTGTAATCTATAAAAGTCGAACGGAACGGAGCGAAGCGAAGTGGAGTTCGACATTCCTGTAATCTATAATAGTCGAACGGAACGAAGCGAAGCGAAGTGGAGTTCGACATTCCTGTAATCTATAAAAGTCGAACGGAACGAAGCGAAGCGAAGTGGAGTTCGACATTCCTTTAATCTATAATAGTCGAACGGAACGAAGCGAAGCGTAGTGGAGTTCGACACCCCTGTAATCTATAAAAGTCGAACGGAACGAAGCGAAGCGAAGTGGAGTTCGACACTCCTGTAATCTATAAAAGTCGAACGGAACGAAGCAAAGCGAAGTGGAGTTCGACACTCCTGTAATCTATAAAAGTCGAACGGAACGAAGCGAAGCGAAGTGAAGTTCGACATTCCTGTAATCTATAAAAGTCGAACGGAACGAAGCGAAGCGAAGTGGAGTTCGACATTCCTGTAATCTATGACAGTCGAACGGAACGAAGCGAAGCGAAGTGGAGTTCGACATTCCTGTAATCTATAATAGTCGAACGGAACGAAGCGAAGCGAAGTGGTAATTAAAAATGTTCGAGTGAAATTCAAACAACAATTAATTTGAACGCAGTTCAAACTTGGTTGAACGAAGCTCACAAATTTTTACATCCTGAACGAAGCAAAGCGATTGAAAGTGTGAAAATATTTCCCAAAAAAATTGTAAAATTTGTGAGCAGGTCTTTAAAAGAGCAATGAAGTAGGATTTTAGTAGGATTAAAATTTCAATTCGTATTTTATATTTTATTATAGGGTAAAAAATATTGAAATTTGTACAAAACGAACAAATTTTTTTCAATGGCCTGTAACTTTCATTGGAAGCAATGTTGATTTCCCAAATTTTTCCTAGGACTTTATTTGATTTCCATATTTTATTAATCAATCTTGAAAACAGTTATTTTTGCAGCATAAAGCACTAAAAAACGTCTTGACATTTAAATATTGAAATTTGTACAAAAAATATTGAAATTTGTACAAACAAATATTGAAATTTGTATACCACATTATCTCGATTTTTGCAACCAAAACTTGGGAAAAAATTAAATTTCTTGAAGTATTTTTATTTAAGTAAGTTCTACATCATCTTGAGCTGCTTATTAGTCCTTTAAATTTAATTTAATTAATTTGTTTACACAAAAAACAATTGAAATTCTTCACCGCCTACTATTGAAATTTTGTACAAATTTCAATATTTGTTGTATACAAATTTCAATATTTGGAATGAAGTGGATTTTTTTCGTATAAGCAGTGATTTGTACGGGCAAAAGTTTAGTTAATCGTAAACTTCAATCTCCGAGCAAAGTCATAAGACCTTAATATGTGGACCAAAATGTCTTCTTAGCCAATTTTTTCATGTTCGAAAATTGTACAAAATTTTTTTTGTGATTTTGTTCATACAAATTTCAATATTGTACAAATTTCAATATTTTTTACCCTATATACTGTAATCTATCAGTTTAAATGTCTATGAGCAAGTGGCGTGGAAGTTCGTGGCTTTCTATGTAAGTCGTGTTTTTTAAAAAAAAATTCAACAACATTGAAATCAATATAAGCAAATCAGCAAACCTAGCAACTGGACAATTATCTTATTAATTCATCAAATACTCAAGGTTTGCTCTTGCATAAACCAGCTGTCCTTATCAGCTACATCATTATTAAATATCATACATAACAGAGTGTAAATTCAATTGTCTGTAACAGATATCATAATCCATCCGTAAGTCCAAATAAATTTTTTTTAAAAAAAATTTCAAATCAAATCGTTCAGAAAAATAAAACAGAAAGTTATACCTGACTTTTTCCCTATCTTTTAGCAAATCTACTTCCACGTAAAATTTATTCAAACAAAAACAAAAAAAGAAAGAAATATGAAAAAATTCATTCAAACGTAAATGATTTTATGAAAATTGACAACCGATTTGCACAAGAGAAATGTTTACACAAACTTGATTTGTAGATGCTTCAGTAACTTTTAATACTTTTGCCAGGTATTAAGCATACGGTTTATGTTATTTCCTTGAGTATGAAATAAACTTCAAAAAAACTAATGAGAGTGGGTGAAAGAAAATTTTTGTTTTATCTTCCCGTTGTTTTGCATATTGTTGCACTCATATGTATATGGATGGTCGATAGGGGGAAAGGGAAACAATCAAATTTTCTACCACAGCATGATACATACGCGTGTACAAAAATAAAACAGCTGGAACTCAAATAGTCAAAGTAGATTTTTTTTTTCTAATTTTCTTCCTCTTTTCCAGTCTCATTTGACGCATCCAATATGAAAAATAACAACACAAACTGTATCTTCAACAGCACACGAAAAAAAAAGTTTCTGCGTTAATTTCCTGACAATAACAATCATTGAGCAGACATTTTGAGGCATTTATCAGTGCAAATGAATGATCGAAAAATTGCGATATCAAATTAAGGTTGAACGTAATTGAAGAAAGTGTGTTACTCACCATCTTTATTCATTCCCATTGTCATACATTTTTTTAATCGACACGCCTGACATTGATTACGATGTGCCTTGTCGACAACGCAACGACCGGTTCCAGCTTGACATCTTTTAATTTTTTTGTGGATGATTGTTGAGAATATATGAAAAAGAAATGAGAAAACGATTAAAAATTATTTTTTGGGTATTATGGGAAGTTGAAAGAATTTAATGAATTAAAGTTAAGTTTGAGGAGATTTTTAGTTGCCATCCATTAATGATGTACATAAAAAAAATTAATCTTACAAATTAAAACAAAAACTTGCAAAATAATCAATTAAATTCTCATTTCACTTGAGAATCATCCCTAAGATCATTAAATCCTTCCATTGAAACATCCAACAAAAGAATGGGAAGATATTTGATTTAAATCTGATTAAACATGTACTTGATATTATGAATATAGTCAAAATAATAACATATGTACTAGTCGCAGCTGAGCCTCACTCATTCGAATGGTTTGATTCCACTTGCTTTTCAATCAATCTACACTGTATTATGGCTACATAATTGAATTAGAGATTAAGTGGATATTTTTCACTTCCAACAATTGTACATGAAAATTTTTTCTTTGATTTACAAGAGAGGATAAAGCATTAGAAGTCAGTGAATTGGCAAATAATTTACAATGTAATGACAACATTTGGAATGAAAACAACATAAAGTAGATACAGAAAAAAAATGTCAGACCTTAAAACCATCACAGCATGATGAAAAAAAAAAGTTTTTTATTTTATTTGAAACATGTTGTAAATATTCAAATTGAAACAAGTTTATGAGATGTATGCTGCAACTGTCATGTAGCATTTCGTGTTTGTTTTAATAAATTTTTTTTTATAAAGTGATTAATATTTTGTTTAATGACTGGAATTATATTGTATCATTTTCTTGTGATATTGACACCTTTTAATTAGTGAACCAGTAATAAAACATAACTACTGATTTGAAGATTAAATATTGATGGAATTTTAAATATTTTTGAGTCATGCTGTGGCTTTTGAGGTGGTATAATAGAAGATTTATTGACTTTTAATCAAAAATTTGAGATTTTTTTAAAATTGTTAAAATAAAGAAAGATAATTTATTGATGAACTCAGCACCTCAATACGACAAAAGAAATTGTGAATAAATTAATTTTTGACTTTTATATTCTTGTCAATATAACTTAAAAATAGACGCTATTACATTCCCAAGTCAAACTTAAACTTTAAAAATTTGCCTTCCATTAAATTAAATTAATTTTATAATAGAGTTCTTGAAGGACCTTAAAAGATACAAAATCCATTCAAAACCAAAATATTCTTCAATCAAAATAAAAAGAAGAAAATTTCAATTCACTTTGACTCCCTCAATAAAATCGGTTTGCGTTAAAGTCATCCACAATTGACATTTACTTTGAGGAATGAATGACAAAAAAAAATCAAAAAGAAAAAAAAATATCAGAGGGAATAAAGTTCTGAGGGATTATGTGGGATTATCCACAAGAAACATAAAAACATTCACCCATCCTCATCCTATTCAAACAAAAAATTGTTACACAATTCAAGTTGCAACAGCAAAAAAAATCATTTTATTATGTAGTTAAGCCCTATACACCACCTTCCATTACATTGCATTACATTTTGTTCCTTCTTTACTTCTTCTTTTTCTGCGTATAATGCCAATGCCGATCAAATCAATCCCATTTCAATTCAATTATGATGTGTGTTTTGATTGATTCCAAAAATAATAATTTTTTTTTCTGTGGGATGGAGCGACGAAATTATTTGCTGAATGTGAATGACTTTCTCTTTTTTTGCTAAAGCATCATTTTTTGCCATCTGAGACGAGATTTTGTGATTTGAGAATGTTTTGTCCGAGTTGTGCAAGACGAAATTGACGGGAAAAAGGATTTAGAGAAGGAATAAAGTTTTTAGGTATGAAGGATATGTGTGATAAGGAGAAGTTTTTCAGTGGAGCTAAAGAAGCTGGTTTTGAGGTTAAGCTACTTCAGAACTCAAGATTTAGCTCTTTTTTATTTGAATTTAGTTATTTTTGGCAACTGAAATTAAAATCTTGCAGGCAATCTTTTATACAACAACGTGACAACAACCTAGCACTATGAATATCTCAAAATTTATAAATACAAATTTCCAAAAAAATCTTTTTTGAATTTACTAAATATTCATCACAAAAACTTCATTTAATATCCCACAATAAAAAAGTTATTTTCGTCCAAGCATTTATGTTATTTAGAGATTAATTAAAAGTGAAGTAGGTAATAAAAGACCAATTTACGATAAAAATATCTTCATGCTCTGATTTCAATCACTCAAATCGACCCGAAATCTCTTTTTTGTTATACATTTTTATTGCATTACTGTCGCATGTGAGTGAGAAAAGAGGAATATTTTTATGAGAACCCATAATAACATAATGTAATATAAAAATAAATATTTCGAGGGGTTTGAGTGTTAAGGGATGAACGGCATACTGCAAACATTGAATGATAATCAACCCTAACTAATTTAATGTTTGCTAGTTGCTGCAATTTTCCATTTAATTTTCTATTGACAAATTGTTTTAGAATTGAAAATATTAACAAATTGATTAGAGTCATTAGGAAGTTTTGGGATCTTTTGGTTGGTACTTTGAAAAGAAATTTTGATACTTATTGAATATTGCTTGGAAAAAATTAGTTATATGCACTAAGGCTAAAATCTTCAATTTAATCAACAACTAAATGTCTTTAAAAACATCTTAAATTCGCATCCAGCAGATGCTCAAATTTAAGTTATCCTAGCAGGTATCAAAAGTATTCCATTTAAGCCACCAAAATCTAAAATTCATTTTCCATCCATATTCAACTTCTGTCACAAACCAAAGAACACATTACATTCAAAAATAGCGTCAATTGTGGGAGGAAAAAAAATCAATTCCTTTTTGTATATTTATGCAAAGCAATGGATTAAGTAAGAGACACCCGGGATCGAAAATTTAATGCATTTGAAAACAAAAATTTTTTTAGCACTTTCTATACAAATAGGAATGAAAATTGAGAAGGGAGATGAAAAAAAGGCGGATGTAATGGAATCAAGGCGAACAATTGAAAATTCAATTTTTTTGTCGCCTGGCTTTTTATTTTCTGTACATTTGAAAGGGGCCAATTTGAAGAATTGATACTATTAATTAAATTACATTTAAAATTCAGAACTGCTAAGGCAATGACTAATGAATTTATTTTAAAGACCTTTTGCATAATTTTTAGTCGTATGCCTTCTATGTATTGTTGTACTTTGAGCATTTAAATGGCTTATTATAAAATTTTGAGGAACATAAATGGAACATACTTAAATGAATGGCTAATACATGATAATGTTCTAATCATATGTCAATGTTTTTTTGGCTGTTCATTTGATTTGTGCTCATTTTTAGTCAAAAATAGTTTAGAATTGATATTGCGGCATGTTTTAATAGTTTTTGCGTTTTTAATAATTTTTTTTATCCTTAAAAAAATTGAAAACTATTATTTGTAAAAAAGTAGCGAAAAAGTCTACAAAAATTCGTAAAATTGGAAAATTTCCCATAAATCTGGGTGTATCTACTTCAAAAAAATTTTTTGGCACTAAAATGAGTTCAGAATACAAATGACATTTAATATTTTAGAAAGTTTTTAAAATGCAGGAATTCATAAAAATTTCCTATGAATAAAATTTCCATATTAAGCTCATTTGAATATCTTCCTTTTCCATCCATAAGAATCACATATTTTTCATAAAATCTTATAGTCAGTCGCACATAATGCAATAATAATAATGTTAAATGCAACATTATAAAGTCTAAACTTGTTCTATCCAAATCATCAAATCACCATCACTCAACTAAATATAAATTTGAATTCGATGAAGTGACTGACACAGGCAGACGCAGCAAGCATATATCTACTATACAAATTCACATTTATTCATACACAAAATGTGATTTTATAGTCTTCGAAAAAAAAATCTCCAGGGCAAGCAAGGAGGTACTTAACATTGCAAATACGTGCTGAAAATTTTTTATACCTAACATTTCTTTTTTTTTGTATGTTTCATTTTATTTTATTCGGGCGCATAGTAGATGCGCTTAACATTATATGTATGTATAAACAAATATAGCCAGAAAAAAGTTCACAATTCAACTTTGGGTGTGGGATATAAAGCAAAAGAGGATGATGTGACCTGAATATATTAAGGAAAATTCTATCGACTTCTCGTACAGAATAAAAGCCATAGCGGGAAGTTTTAAATCAAATCAAAGAACTCACAAAGAGGAAATTGATGATTTTCGGAATGTGAAGTGGCAAAAATTTTGTACACACTCGCTCGTTTCCTGGGTTTGTTGTTTAAATGTCGTCGATAAATGAAAGATAATCCCATAATAATAAGAAATTAAATTTGCGTGCGCAGTCATACAGTCACGAAATCTCATCAAATTCAATTAATTTAAATTCATTGTTAAAGACGAGATGGATTTTGGACTTTTTTTTGTGTGCCTTTCGTGGGTGACATTTCAACATCATAAGTGTAGCCATTTTGAGAATACAAAAAAAGGAGATGAGAGGAAAAATTGATTCTTTCCATCTTCAACTCAGTTGTGCCTGCGATGGAAAAAAAAAGAAAAAGTTTTAAGGCAAATTTTCATTTGAGGATTTTCTTTTCTTTTTTCGTCTTTTTTGTACTGTATATAATGTTTTTGTATTTTATTATACACCATAAGTATAAATGGCATCTTAATTGCCTTCCATCTTAATTCAATTTGTCGTAAAGGAAGAGATAAATTTGACAGACTTAAGAAAGATGATTTTTTTGTGAGTTTTGTTTTTTTTTAGGTTTGATTTGGTGGATGAAGGCGACTTTTTTGTTGGGATCGTGTACTTTTTGTGAGGTGATTTTCATTTTTAACTATAAAGCAGTAGCTCCTTGATTTCATTTAGATTGACATTATTAGTGATCATGAAACTACAAAGAGGTACTAATAAAATTTAGCTTAACCTCAAACATTTCTTTTCCTAAATTCATGCTTTCTATTATTTCAAATTTCTTGGCAGTTAAAAATCAACAACAAACTAGTGTATCAACTAGAAATGCCTAAAATCCGTACTTTTGCACTTGCTTAGTTCCAATAAATAACCTCAAAATAAGATATAAAGAAAGACAAACTGCACATAATGTCCTCACAAAAACAAGCTTCACAAAATTGCTATTCATTCTTCTTTTTATGATCGTCATCAAAACAGCAATCACCTGCTAAATGTAATATCATTTTATATAACAGTTTTGTTACTGTTCTGTTATCATTAAATTGTAATGTATGACATTTTTGAAAGGGACGAATTCTTGAAACTTTTTCTACCATCGTAATCCTTAAACCTGCTACGCTTTATTTGCCGATTCAACCCCTGATAAGTCATACATCTTTATTAATATCTATTTAAATATAATTTTATTCCCTAAAAAGGTGGTCACAGTTGGTAAAGTGCCTTTTTTCGGTATGGTAAATTGTTATTGCTCTCAAGGGATATGAAGACATTGTGTAATGATTTAGAGATTTTTTATGATTTTGGAAAAAAGTTTTTTTTCTCTCTCTTGTGTACGTAGTGCTGCTCAATTATGCTGCTAAATACTTTCTGAACACACATATCAAATATTATAAATGATTTTAAGGCAGTTTTATATCAACATCTATCTTATTTTGTTGTTTTGACACATTACGTAGGATAGGCGCATAAAAATGAAATTCATGGCTGCATAAAATTAAAGAGAAGATGTGAAGAATAGAATCGCACATAATCCCTTGATCACACTACAAAAATGATTAATTTTTACACACTAACAAAGTCTTTTCAATCGAATTGAGGAAGATTAGAAAATTCTGCTTCCACATCTGCTCTGAAATTTGGTTCTATTTTTTGCCTTTTTTTGTAGGACTCATCATCGTCTGTGCACAGATATACAAGTGAATGAATAAATGAATGGATGAACAAGTGGATAGATGGAAAGTCAAAACAACTTGAATAAATTACAATAATTGATTGTTTCTTCAACAGAAGTGAATTTTATCAGAAAAAAAAAAAATATTTGTCAGAATGAAAAAGTGGTTTTTAAGCTTGCAATAGATTAAAGAATTAATTTTTTTTTTTTGAACAAATTTTTGAAAAAAATTTACCAAAGTTTAAAATTGTAAATTGATACAATTTAATTTGAACTTAAATAATTAAGGTTAATAAACTTAGAAGAAACTTTTTAAATTATATTTCTTGGGTATAAAATATTCTTTATCTGAATAAAGATATTTATAATTTAGATTCAAGATTATTAGATTATTAAACCATCCTTAAAACCTTATAAATTTTTGAGAATTTAATAGGGTAAAAAATCTAATTTTTCGGATGATTTAATTTTTCGGATGAAGTTGAAAAAACCAAAAATAATATTTTTTGGCTATCTTGTGCTGTTAGAGAAAAAAGTAATGATGCAAAAGTATGAAGCATTCTACTCTGGATTAATATTTACCAATTTTTGGCTATTCCAGTCAAAGAAGGCTTCAGAAATTGTCAATTACTCCTCTCCATACAAATTTCAACATATTTTCAAACACAAAAAAAATATACTTTTGGAAATGCCAGATATTCAAAAGATGTCTTATTTGATGGCAACACATGTGTTCTTATTTTTTCTTTTTAGTTGGTCTGAATTCATTCAGTCATTAGTAAGAAATTACCATTTTACTAAACCTCAAATTTGAATTTAATTTTTCGGATGAAAATTTTCGAAAATTTAATTTTTCGGATGGTCTTAAATCATAATTGTCATTGACAAATTTCATATTTCGTTTGTAAACAAAACAAATAAAATTAATTTTTTTTAAGATGGAAATGCTTTGCTTATGCTTCAAACTTCATCTTTTGAGAAATAATTAAATAATGGATGCTTTGTTACATCCCATGAATGCCATTTAAAACTTTTTCAGAGCATCAAGAAGAGGATTTAAACGACCAGGTCCTAAATTGAATGTCTGTTGCAGTTTCAGTGACTTGATATTTCCTTTTGGTCTATAAAATTTTTAAAATCATTGAGTTTACCAGAACTAAGCATGTAGGGATAGATTTTCATATCAAGTGAGAATTTTTGAGGAGCAGATACCATCAGGAACAAAAATGACTTAAGAGCCTTTATTTTATTATTTTTTATTTGATTGTAATATTAGTCAATAACATAAATTTTGTAAGACAGTATATGCTGAAATAAAGATATCACGAAAAATCAGAATGGCTGTTCACAGTCATGTACATGATCAAAAATTCCAGCAAATATTTTTGAAAACATCAAACATGGCAAAATATGTCCTGAATTTTGAGTTCTATGTAGTATAATACTGTATAAATTAAAAGATGTTGAAATTGATCATACATGATGCCTAATTTGGCCATAAAAAGCTAAAATAAATTAATTTCCTTCCCAAAAAAATTATTGTTTACAAAAAAACAATTGAAATTTTCCAAAGTTTGCTGTTGAAAAACCATCCGAAAAATTAAATTTTTTCATCCGAAAAATTAAATTTTCATCCGAATTTTTAAATTTAAACTTTGAAGACAATTTTGAGTAGCTTACAGGAAGCAAAGACTCGATATGAGTATTGAAAATGAAACTTTCTATGTCATAAAACAAATGAGTCTTAGTTTAGAATTTGTGGAATCAATGGTTTTATAGAATTCTTCAAATACATTTTTCATGTGTTGATTTTTTCAAAATCATCCGAACTTTTAGATTTTTTACCCTATTATCTTTAAGATCTTTAAGATCTTTAATAGAGAATTTTATAGTTAGTTAGAGTGTTTTAAATTTGTTTTTTTTTTTTTTTGAAATCCCGATCCCGATAGCAAGAAAGCCTATTTAAGACCTATTAAGACTTGAAATAAACATTTTGAAATTTTAATTAGAATTATAAAAAATTTTTGAATTATAAAGAAATCTGTTAACTTTTAATTTAAATTAAAGAAATAAAATTTAAAAGAAACTTGCCAAAAATCACAACAAATCTGAAATTTTGTCAGATCCAAATCCTTGCCTGATAATTTTTATTTTATAACAAAATAGATTGGTAAAACTTAATTTTTTAATCAATCGAAAACACCGTAAAAATATATTATTCGATAATTTTTCACATTTTGCTATTCATTTTCATTAAAATTTGTCTAAATCGACCATTAATTATTATTATTTTCACACACACCTCACAACTTCTCATAATGAATTTTTTTTTCAAAAAATAACATAATTATTAATAAATTCACAGCCACTGACTCACCTATAAATCAATTTTCTCCGAACACTTCTTTTAAAAAAGCCACTACATCCGTTGCATGCCAAGATTCCATAATGCTTGCCAGAACTTGTATCACCACACACGACACACGACAATCCAAGTGTTGATTGATGATTTTTGCGATTATTTTGCGTTCCATTTCCTTCATTATTTGCTTGTACATTCTTCACTTTATTTAATTCAGTATTTTGTGATTCTTTTTGTGATTTAACCGGACTATGTAAATTAGCAGGCCACGAAAGAAGCTTTGATTGTGGAAATGTGAATAGATTTGGTGACGTTGAATTTTTATCTATAAAAGTAAATTTTAAAGACATTTTTTTGGTGCTTGTTTTTCATCAAAGTTTCTTCAATAACTGTCTCATAAATTGATACGTGAGAGATGAGACAGAATTTGTACTTATTCGAACAGAAAGTCACATAATAATTTTCATTTGAATAAATACAAACAGGCAATAGATCAGCCACAGTCAAGACCGCATTTACTTTAAGCCCATCGTGATCCGTTAAAATTTTATATGTCTTAATAACACACATCGATGTCTTAAATTTTATCATCGAAAAAAAAATTTTCATCTCAAAAAAACACTTGAGTACATACCTTCGTTCATACTTGTGGCACTTGTTGTTGTTAATTCCATTTTTAAGTAACAAAATAAAATTCAATTGTCGACTTTAATGATTCTATCAAAATTTAATATCCTTTGACACTAAATAGTTTGTTTCAGGTGTCAAATCCACACAAAGGATAAAATCCACTCACTTTTAAATAAATTTATCTCCGGAAAAAAACTATATCCTTATTTAAGAAAGGACAACATCACAATGCGAGTTCAACCAACCCACTGATTTATCAGATGGTGAAAAATCATATAACGAACCCCATTTTTTTACACACTCACTATACGGATACGAGATTGAGTTTTGATTCGCTCTTCTTTCTTGATGTTATTTTTGCTGTCAAGTAAGCCACAACCTCCCTATATCCTTTTCTATGTTATTCTTTTTTTCTCTTTACTATATATATATTCTATTCTATATCCTTTCTATAGCTCACTCTCCTTTAACATATTATACATGTGTGTGAGTTATGCCACAGCTTCTTCTTATCATCTTATGTTTACTTCTTTTTTTTTGTAAAAATTTTTATGAAAACTTTTTTTTTTGTACAAAATATTTTTATAAAAAAAAATTCAGGAATTGGAGGAAAAAAATTTTCGAGTAAAAATTTCTAAGGTCCTTAACCGTCTTATTGTGATGATCCTATGATACTAAAAAATGAAAATTATTTAAACATCATGCTGGCGGAGAGAGATAATTGCTATGTAGCACAACAGCAGATTGCAAAAATTCAAAAATTGATAACATCATTGTTGTCATGCGCAAAGCATTAACTTTTCTTTTGATTTTTACTTATCAAATTATGAGTGTGGCTTTTTATTTGATTTTTCCATGTTCGATTTTCCATTCGGTTATGTTTGTGTTAGATGTTAGCTTAAGAGCGCTTGCTTGAAGCTTTCAAGTAAGATGACACAGGGATGTGCAATGGATGGTATGTATTTGTGATGTTGAAAACTTGAATATAATGTTTGTTGATTTAAGTGTTCAAAAGTGAAAAATATTGACTGTATCTGTTTTGAAGGTTTTGTCTTTTAATTTATATTTTTAAAGAATGAAACCTTGAGTAAGATACATTTAAGTATGTTATGAAATTTTGGAAATCATTCAATTTTGTTTCAAATTGATGAAACTCAACATCATCGATGCCTAGCTAGAACACCTAAATAAATAATATAAAATACTTATATTAACATTCAATAAACATAATATCAATGCGCTCAAAATTCAATTAAGATTACTCAACTGCAAATTCATATACTCATTAAACAAAACGAATAAGAATCTTCTTTCAGGTGCATCTTAAATGCCAGACATAAACATCATTTACTTCTTTCAATCAAGTGCTTAATTGCAGACAATATTTTGATGAAATCAGATGAACTTTTTCTTTTTTAAAAATATTTAAACAAAAATATTCAAAATTTTACTCAATGTTTACTTGATTTTTTTCAAAGCACCTATCACATGATTTATTTAAATAAATAAACGATACAGCATGCTGTGAGTAAGTTCACCTAAATCAAGAAATTTCATGAATGAAAATATTCTATAATTAGAAAATAGGTAAGTAGAACGTAAACACTGCTTAAGTGTTGAGATTTTTAAGAGCTAATGAGCTTTGAAATGAATGTAAAATTTAAGGATTTGGACTTAAAATTTTTTTGTGATTTCATTAAAAATTAAAGTTAAGACCATAAATTTGAATAAAAATCTTGAAAACCTACAAGTCAGCATCCCTGTAAACAGATTAATCCCACTGAGAAAAATTAAAAATTATAGAGAACAAATATTACTGATAGATGATGGAGAGTCCTGATTGGTTGTCACGAGAATATATCTATTTCCTTTTAGCACACACACATACACTCATATGTATCCTTTTTACATTCCACGAACATTTCGTCCTGCGCATTCAGTTCTAAATCTTTGCCATCTCATGTACACTTTTTGCTTGTTGCCTTGAATCTTTGATAAAAGCAATTTTCAAACGCCATAGGAAAAGTTAGCAATTTATATAATGTAAAATAGATTAAGAGGATTTTCATGTAGATTCATTCTTTTTTTTGCGCTTCGTTCTCTTTCTCTGGTACTTCGGGTGAAGATTTATGCGAAAATTTTTTTTCAGTATTTAATTCCATTATTCGTCGTATCGAAGCGGATTTTTGCTTTTGTTATGAACTTTTTTTATGATTCAATAATTTTTTGGCGAGATGAAAAAAAAAGAATGAAAAAATAAAATTATCGATTCAAAATATTAATCCGTGCATTGATGCTATAAGTCTTTATTCACTAGCAATAATTGATGATGTTATATATTCATTAAGGCGGACTTTTCATCGTTACTAATTTATGAATCTTCTACATCTCTATTATTTCACTTAATTCTGTTATGTGTGAAGAAAAATCTCAACGCTTATAATAAATCATCTCATAATTCATGTGTGGCATTAAAAATACCCTTTTCTCTTCTGCTGCGTTTTTTTTCTTTCTCATCTTCTCATCAAAGAACTGTATGCATGTGTGGAAAATATGATGTGACATTAATTTAATTCAAAAATAATATTAGAAGGAGGCTCGTTCAATCTTTCTCAACATTTTATTCTAATGAGCAGTTTCATTTGATTTAGTAGGCCGCTGAATACTTAGAATGTTGAATTTAGTTTGTATGTTGAAAAAAATATTCAAACCGAAGACCCCCTTTTCTTACGTCAAACATTTCATACCATTTACTCATATAATCTAAACAAATTCTCAGAGATAAGGTCAACCTCAATATTACATGCACAGATAGAAACACACATTCTGTTTATGAAAATAAATCAACAAACATCCTTTCAGAACTGTCCACATAAATATTTGCTGTGGGATTTCCAGAGTGATGATATATGAACAAAATATGCACAACTGTATGGATCAAATATCACATTTACTTTCAACATCTTACAGATAATTTTTTGTAAATAGACAACTTAGTTTTTGGGGTTCTTAAATATACCAACTGGCAATAGTCATGTATAGATGTGGAATTGGGAATTTAGCGTAAAATTGTGTTCATGCTTCTTGTTGCAATGAATCTTTTTAAGTTGCATATTTTTAAGTTGATTGAATTCAAATGAACAGGATTTCATTAATTTTGGTGCTAAACATGCCAAAAATTCAAATTTTGCTAAAATAGTAGCAAAACCCGTGGTGGAAAAGAATTTTAATATATAGAGGGCCGTTCAATTAGTATGTTCGCTTTGGCCTAAGATTTTGTAACAGGCCAAACAAAAGAGAACTTTTTTTCACACAAAAAATGTAAGGGGGAGGGGGTCTAAAAAGTCGTTTTTTGCGTAACGTATTAAACGAACGGACCCTGGGTAAATCTTAATTTTTGATTCATTAAAATTTAGATTAATAATTTTTTAAACAAAATTAGATATGAAATTTTCAAGAAATTTTCAGTTCTGAATTGGTTTAAGTGAGACTTGAACTAAATATTTTGAGTCAATAAATCAAATTTTCTTTAAACTAATTTCTAAAAACGACATCTATGAAGTGCTGATACAAATTTTATGAACTGACTAGAGGGTTACTTATTCTGTCCCAGATTTTTGTGGATTTTCAACGAGAATCGTCACATTTTGTTTACAAAATTATTATAATGTCGAATTTTCAAGTAGTTTCATGAAATCATAACAATTCTCTACATAACCATAATCCGAACATTAACATCCAACTAGAAACAAATTGGATTCGAAAAAACAAAAATAAAGTTCACATGAAATGTTAATTGTTTGAAAATTCTCTTCTCATTTCAACACAATAAAGATTTCAATTACTCCCATTATCCAAACAAATCATTTCTGCTGAATTAAGTTATCATTTTCACTCTTCAGAAATGTATTTAAAAAAAAGAAGAAGAAAGAAAGTTTTAAAAAAGTTTCCATTGAGAATTCTCATCATTAAGTAAACAAATTTGAGTCTCTGGAAATGGCTACAAAAGAGCTAATCGAGAATAAAGAAAAAAAAAAAGTTCATAAACATGTTCATTATATGCTCGGCTCCGTGTATAGTAAACAAACTCTTCTTTCTGAATTGTGAATTAAACAGGGAATGAGTTGTTTAATGCAGTAAATACACACATCTATGTATACAGCTGGAAAAGAATTTCGAGTGAATAAAAAGTCAATTTAATATTTTTTTTTCACTCTTAAATCTTTCTCTCTTAAGAGGGAATCACTCTGCATCTTCACATGTGCCACACACTCTATGGATGTATATGAAACATTGCGCTCCTTTGTCGGTCAATGGTAATGTTTTTTCAATAAACATATTTTGAGTGCTGTTGACGGGGATCTGATGATGATGATGAGTATTAAGAGAAAGAATGAGGATGATTATGCAATAAGAAATATGATTCCCTGTGTATATGTAAATAAATAAATAAATAAACATTTGCGTGCGTCATGTTGGGCTATTGAGCATTCTTTTTAACAATAAAAAACATATGTACATTTACAACTCAATTTCTGTGAAAGAATTCATTAAATAATTGCCGAAGAATGTTCTTGATAATTTAATTACACAATTGATGTCTAATCCAATCAATTTTACTTACGCTGAAGATTGTATGTAGTTCCTATACAATTAATAAATTGATGTTGATTGATTGTGCAATTTCTTTATTAATTCTATATGAATGCTCGCACAAGCGAAAGTAGATAAGACCTAATTTTCAGTTAAAAGTTTTTTTACTTAAAAAAATATAAAAAGGGGTACAATGCAACCATTTTTGAACATTTGCAGTGGGAGCAATTTTATACGGAATGAATTAATAGCTAGCAACTAGTATGAAGTATTAACATCATGATAATTAATACACAAAGCGTCTTTTCGGGTAGATTTAGTCTGAAAGGCACAAGTCGGATAGTCGAGACGAAATCCGGCAGCAAGTTGTAGTGAGGCCAGCACCACTCCGGCTTATATTTTATTCCAGCTTGGTGCTTGTTTGATTATTTGATCTGTGCCTTCCGGATAGGTTATATGAGAAAAATTAATATTTCTAGAGTATTGTTGAATGTTCAATGTCCTTAAAATGTATAAAGTACCTTAATTCCTCCTAATTCAATTTTGGACGTTTATTAAAATTATTTTTATAGTCAACTTAAGGATCCAGAATTATAATTTAAAAATTAACCTAACCTACAAATATGCTCAATATTCTTACGTGATAAAAACAACCATCATAAAATTAAAATTTTGTATTAAATTGAAATTATACGAATGTAAATAAATAAATTAAAAATCTAGAGACAAAATGCATGCATTCCCTCCAGAAAATCGCACTGAAAAAAAAAACCAAAAACTTTTATTGATGTTTCCCATATTAATGTTTATTTGAGAACGAAATTTCAAATTAATAATACCAACAAAATGAAATCAACGACGATAAAAATAATAATAATTTTGATTATGTCAATAACAGCAAGCAGGCAGGCAAACAGCGAGGCATCGAATAAATGAATGAATGGATGAATAATAATAATAAAGTCATAAACATGTGGGTTTGTAAAAAACTTCTTTCTCTCTTTATTGTCTAACTCTCTACATAATTTTTTTTTTGTTTCTTCTTAAAATAAATAACTATGTAAGGTTTTTATGACAAAGAAAAAAAAATTATTATTTTATTTTTCAATCAGTTAATTTTTTTTTTTTTTCATCTATAAAACGTATATAGGTTTTCTATAAAGTATTTTTGGCACTACAAATAAATGCAGCTGGACAACTGTATAAATAGAAAATAAGAGGAAAAAAATGAGATTTTTTTTACTTCTTAATTATCGCCGTTAGATGTCCAGCTATCAAATTACTAATTCTTTCATATACACAGTTTTTTTTTAAATTTAAATATACGACACATCATAGGAAGGAATTTCATTCACACTGGTAAGGGTAAAAAAAGACTTGTCGACTACGTTAAATATTACTCTTAATACATAAGGTAATTCCTTATTTTTTTTTTTTTCATTTTCATGTAAATGTTGGAAAAAATTCTTTTTCTATTTAATGCATCCGCCTATGTTGTATAATAGTTACTTTTTTGCTATACATATGGATTTTATTAAATTTATTACATACTTATTATTATTATACTTTATATAGACTTTGCTTCAAATATTCTTTTTTTTATTTTTATAATTTTTTACGAGTGGGTTCATCACTAAGAAAAATTCTTACTTTTTCATTTCACATCATCAACAAATTCTTTTGATTCATTTTTAGACATTTCTCTCGACTCAGCACACATCTAATAATTTTTGACAATTTAATTTTAATTTTCATATTTTATTATTTTTTATGACTATAAAGAATTTTTTATGATATTCGTAAAGAATAAAACGAAGAAGTTTTTAACTCACATCATTTGCATTCATTGAATGTAATGTGTAGAACACAGAATATATTCCGTAATGAATGCTAAAGAGACGAAACATAAAGAGGAAACATCAGTCATGATTCCTTCACTTTTTAAAAGGTTGTTAGTATTCGATGAAACAAACTTTCTACGAATTTTTAGACTTGAATGTGTTCTCAAGAAGTTTGTGTAATTTATTTGAAGATTTCAAAGTGAATGGTCAGTGTTTTGGTGGTTTGATGGTTATTTTTTATGAAGCAAATTAAAAAGTTATTATACGAACTTTCGGAAGTACTGGGGGCCTCGATTTGAGTAATTGTTTGGTTCCGGAAAAAATCTACTCAAATCGAATTTACTCAAATCGAAACGTATGTAAAATGACCGTTAAAAAAAAAAATTTGAATTTTTTTTGGGACACTTTAGTTACTCAAATCGAGGCAACTCAAATCGAGGTCCCCCAGTATGTAAAATAGATCGTTTTTCGGTTAAGATTCAACAATTTAAACTAGAATGATTGTAATTTAGATTTCTTTCAAACTATTTGATCCATTTTGGTCAAATATATTCCTTCTTGATATTTTTTGAAAAGAAATTAAAAGATTGCAATTTATTTCATTAAAATCCTTTAAATCAAAAATTTATGATTAACATTTTGCCATAAAAATTAAATTTTGATTGCAAATAAAAATTCATAATCAAAACTTCTCAAATCCATAAAAAGATTATGCAAGAAACATAAAATTTAAAATTCCTTCCATCAAAATCTATTTATATCCACAAACTTATAAAACATGAAATTTCACCATGACACTGTTAAATTCCAAACACTTTTGCTCAACTAACATGACAAAGTCAATGTTTATGTTTCTAATGTTCCGATAAAAGTTATTTTAATGAAATAGCTTTTCATTTACGATGATATCCAATCATCATAAATTTCTCTTTCTGCATAATGTACATACCTCAAAGCGATGAATATTCAAAGAACATAAAAATATATAAAAAAAGAATTTTTTCAATAAAATTTCATTGGCAACATAAAAATTAAAATTAATCGTCTGAAATTTTTAGCCGCTGAGTCGAAAAAGAAATAAAATAAAATAATATAATTTTTTTAAAAAAATTAGATAGATTGCAGTATACTTTTGGCCCTGATTACAGGCTTTTCTCATGTCATTAGAACATGTTTCAATTCATTCATTCTACAATAGTAAAACGCCAATTACAATTTCTTTTATTTTCTACTACGCTATTCTTTTCTCATATCATTTCCATCTAATATTTTCTTTTTCTTCTAATAAGTGCTCTGAAACGACACGCTTTATGTTATGAATGTATAGATATAGTCCGAACAAAAACAACATGAATTAAGTAAGTAGATGAATACGTTATATTGGAATTATAAATAGATTAATAGATTTTTTAATTTTTTTTTTTTTTTCGAAAAATATCATAGAGAGTACCTAACTGGAGAAAAGATCTCGCGAACAAAAAAAAAATAAGCAACAACTGAAGATAATTAAAACATGTTGAATGTCAAGAAACCGAAAGACTGGGGGTTATAAGCGTATTATTACTGATGATTGTTTTTTTCTTTCTTCTTCATTTGTTCCAAAAAAAAAAAAAAATTAAAGTCGAAAATGTGTTTCAATTCTGTTAGTTCTACATAATGAATATCACCAAAAAAGAGAAAATTTTATCAATTCATTAACTTTATGATTCTCCATACATTGTATGAGTATTTAAGTAGTTTATTGTGTAGTTTATTCGATTCTTAATATTTTTCATTCATTTCTTTAAAAAATTAGCTGCATTCAATTTTTTTTTTTTTTGAAAATTTAAAAATTTGGTTTTAATATTCGTTGCATTTTGGATAAGTTTGAGGTTTTTTGAAAATTGCTAATTAAAATGTTTTTAAGGTCAATTAGGATATTTTAGTCACATTTGGGAATATGATCCAGTAAATATTTAAGTTGGATCAAGTCAGGGGTGTAGCCAGGAATTTTTTGAAGGGGGCTTTTGCTAGCTTTCGACGTGTTTTTGCTTCGGATCTAAAAAGTTTAATAATATCTAGTGTAAGCTTCGCAAAAATAGAGGGGGGGATTGATCCCCAAAACCCCCCTGGCTACGCTCCTGGATCAAGTAAATCTTCCATCAAAAATGACATTTGAAGTATAATTAGGCAATGAGGTCTAAAGATCCAATTTCATACCGCACGTCACTAATGAACACCTCTCAGCAATTCCACAAAAAAATCCTCCAGTGTTCAAAGACCTTAATAATTCTCTTAATTTAACACCGTTTCAATTCCAACAAAAGACTGCGTTTATAGCTGTTTTGAACAACGCTTAAAGTCATAATTTTTATTTATTCATTTTCGATTAACCATTTTCAAACAACCTCTAAACTCCCACAGATAACAAATTAATACTTTTCATCAGTAATGTTCGAAAGAAATTTGAACTTCATTATTTTCCTGTAATCAATTTTATTTCCAACAAAAAAAGAAAAGAAAAAAACGAAGAGACCTAATGACTCACATAAATTAAATGCAAATGAAATTTATATTTTGTTGTGTATACATAAATATTCATATTCTTCTTCTTATTCACACTGTCTTCATCTTCGTTTATATTTTTTTTTTTTTTTATTTTTGGCTCTCTTTTTTCTGCCTTTTAAGAAAAATAGCTAAGATGAAAATATAATAATAAAAAATAATTGAGTGTAAAAAAATCCATTTACTGACTGGCGAAAAAAAAAGTGAAGAACTTGTTTACGTGTGTGATTGAAGAAATTCGATAGGTTTCCAATTTTGATTTCTCGCGCTATTCACTTCCAAACAAAAATTATGGATAGATAAAAAAAAACTCAATTTTTAATTGAAAACGAAATTAATTTTTAAGTCGAGGCATGAATGAGGAAACGATAAATATCAGAGGTGGTTTTTAAGGCTTTGAGTAATGAGATGAGCTGAGTTAGATTGGTCAATTCTCAATTTAAGATTTAAGTCAGTTACAGGGGGCGTAACCAGGAATTTTTTCTATGGAGGGTCCAAAAATTTTTTTTTGTGTGGAAGCAAAAATTTTAGGGGGTCCAAATGTTTTTTTAAAAAAAAAACTCTGGCAAAATGAAGAATTTTTTTCTGTAGGGGAGAGGGGAAGGGAGTTCGGACCTCCCTGAGCCTTCCCCTGGTCAGTTACAATCATTTTAAGTAGAGTTTGTACTTATTCAAGTAAAATTAGGCCTGACAGACCTATGCATCAATTAGTTTTGAAACCTTTTGATCATATTGAAGATGCTCTAAACCAATTCATGACCAAAGTTTATCGTAAGCAAATCAGCAGTCATTTAACAAAAATTAGACACTAAAAATTTCAATCACGTAGTTTTTTATAGTTTTATGTGAAAATATTTGTCTGAGACTAACATTGACCTAGATCTAAACTCGATTGACATGATTCAATCAATAACTTAGTGACAGACACCTAGCAACCACCTCTGACGTTAATGAAGTGAGTCTATGAGTAGAGTAGAAGATTATTAAGGAAAATATCATCGCCATTCTTCTGCTTTACAAAAATCTCCATATTTAACTTATTAACGGCATTATTACTACGTTCGAGTAGGAAATCACAATGTAATAAATATGAATTCTTCCATAAATGCGAGTAAGGAATTTTTTGAGATTCATTACGCGTTTGCCATCCGCCCGAGCACACAAGTTGCACCCATAAATCTTCTTTGTTATTTTTAAATAGAAAGTCCTTACTGAGCATTAACAAATCATTACCCAAATTCTTTTCAATGATTGTACAATAATCAATGCTGCTACGATAGTCTTCTATAATATAAACTCTTACGTTAAAATCACTTACGGGCATTTTATGCTTTGGTCCAAAGAGAGCAATTTTCATTCGCTTCTCGACAGATATCTCTGGCGTTTTACTCTCGCCGATGAGTAGTAATTTGCCGAGAACTCTCGAAATGATAAATGCATTCTTAGAATCTAATTGTATAAAAGCTAAGGGATTAACAACATCATTACTTGTTGATGCTATTCTCTTCCACTTATCTTTCTCATCGTCCATATCGATGTACGTTTTTTGACTATCATTAGCACAACTGTTATGAAGTAATGAGATACTCCAATTCTCATATTGATTAGCACAATGTGGAAATTTAAGAATAACGGGCTTATTAAGTAAAACTTCAGATGGCCCACAATAAATAATTGAGCTTAAATGAGTTGAATTATCATTAAAATTACACGTAATTTGATTCTTAATAAATTCGTTGTGTAGAACGGTAAGGAATATATTATATTTCCTCGTACGTTCAAATGTTAATTCTGGTATCGAAAGTGATGTCTCTAAATGCTCGAGTTCAAGCCAGCCACCATTCGATGTCACCATTTGTTCAATCATATTTGATTTAGGCTGATTTTTATCATTTAATAATGATGTTGTCGATGATGATTCCATTTCAATGACCTGAGTTGAATTTACTGTATTTTTTTGATTTTAGTTTACATGCCGGCATTTATTGTTTGTGTACATATGGAATAAAAAGAAGAGATAATGTTTGTGACACAAGTTAAATATGTTATAAAATATTTCTGCTGTTCATTTCTTTCTTTTTAATATTTTTTTTTCGGTGAATTATCAAAAAAGAAATAAATGATGTCTGATTGTTCTCATGACTTACATGATTCTGTGCTGCTAGAAATTGTATCTGATTGAAGTTTACGCGTCGATGATGTATTTGAATTTGATACTTTACTGCTTATCTTATCGAAAGGAACTGAATAAGTGATGGCAAGCTGCGGTTCATGATAATGATTCTCATGAATATTTGGCGTTATTTGACGTTTTATTGGCGGAAACGTCGGTTGTGGATTATATTCTGGTGCCATTGTATTGTATTCGTACGTGTATGATTGTTTCTTCATGGGCTCCAAGAGTTGCTGTCTATATCGCTTCTCTCCACCCTCATATGCATTCTTTGGTTGAATTTCTAATATTTCTATTTATAGAGGAAAGAAAAAAAATTTTTTTTTAGATGACATAAAAATATTTTGGAATTAAGTTGTGCTTCCTCACTCAATTAGATAATGAACGAAAAAAAACATATATATATATATATATATATATATATATATAGAATGTAATTAAGTCACATTTCGGTGAGATAGCACGTAATTCACTATCTCTAATTCAAGTACAAATTATTTTTTGATATCAAAGTAAACAGCAGCAAAAAAAAGAGTGTAAAGCTCACCATTGTCTGTCACAATATAATCGGGAATTTCAGGTTTCTTTCTCTTCGAATGAGCAAATAACGCTGCCAAAATGACACACAACACGGAGAGTGTGATTAATGAGATATACACGATGCGATCAGATCTCGGCTGCACTTGTTTTTGATTTTGACAATCTCCATCGATACACACGGCTGTCTCAATCTCCTTTCCCTGACAGTCATCAGGCGATCTCGAGTTGCAATTTCTTTGTCTCGTCTTACGACAATCGGCGCCACAAGTCGTCCACTCACTCCATCGTTTCTCACTGCGTACAAGTACAGGTACGACGTTAGAAATTCTCTTTCCAACAATATTCTCTGCCTGACATGTATAGTTGCCACTATCGACCACTTTTGTTGAATGTATAATTAAATTTCCATCTATCGTTATAGTTAGTTGTGATGAAGACGTAAGTTCTTGACCATTTTTTTGCCATGTGATACGAGCTTTTGGCAGTGAATCTGGTGGTGTACATTTCAATTCAAGCTGATATCCTGGCTCTATACGTGCACTTGGCGGTGCCATTATAAAGTTTTGTCCGAGTTCTAAAACGAGTACGAGACACAGATGTTAACAATTATTTGACAGCTCTTGAGAAAGAGAAAAATATTTATTTTTTTTTTAAAAAAAACTTTCAACTTACTGGCAATTTCAACTGCCGCTGATCGACTTCTGGCATCACCGCGTGAATTCCATGCCATACAATAGCATTGAAATTGTCTACCAAAAAATGTTTCATATAAGTCACGATTAATAGTTGCTGTTGCTTCTAAATAACTTATTCCAGTTTGCGGATCAACATGCGACTCAGATGCTGTGGGTGGTTCAATGCTGGACGAGCATTTAAAAATCAGCTGTTGATTTATTTAATACGAAGAGAAGTAAAAAAAAAAATGAATGAGAAAGAAGAAAATCGAATTAAATAAAATAAAATGAAATGAGAAATGAGGCGTGTGGAAGACAATGACTAGGTCTTTTTCGGATGTCTATAGCGCATATTTCCTTATTAGAGAACTAATGTTTTCTTTTCTGCACTAGGTCAGTGTCACGACAGAATTGTGATTAATTATTTTTAAGCGAATAATTTGATGTAAAGTGATTTTTAATCCAGGAATTAAGATAGACTCCTATTAGCTTTTATTTAGTGTTTATAAAATTGATCATACTTAGAAAATGAGGTCATACTCTTGAAATGTTTGTTATTTTTATATCCCCTGAGTGTACTTAGAATTGTTTTATTTTCAAAACTATATCCCATCCCAAGTCATATCCACTATATTCATATATTTCAAAATTCCGTGACACATTAAAACAAGCACCAAGACAAAAAGTGCAGACCCATTTTCATCAAGAAAAGTGCATATAAAATATTTATAAGAGACAGCAAGTTGTTAGCGATGTAATTACTTAATACATTCCCATTTATAAAGATATACATATAAATTCATTCCATCATCACCAAAATACTCTTTAAGAATAATCGCCATCATCATGGTTGTCATTATATAAGTGACAATGGAAAAGGAAACAGCACTTGATTACATTTACATGTTATTAATTTATACAACATCTATGTCAAGACATGAAATCATCGTCATTTATAGTTCAAATCAGTTCAGTTTTATGTAAGACTTTACCTTCAATGCATGCGTCGTTCTGCATGTTAATGTTGCTGGTTTCTTTTTTACAATGTAGTCATTGTCAGGCTCTTTGAGAAAAAAAGGCATTCCACTCTCTTGGAACTTGTCCAAGTCCTCGGTTTCAGGATTTCCGATGATATCACCACTCGAGCCACTTGAACCAAACTCATGTGAACTTAAATATTCGTCATCACTTTTATCATCGTCATCGTCATCGTCGTCATCAAGTAGTGATGGTAATAAATCGGCATCCGGTAAAGGCGCCAAATGACTATTTAAATTTGCTATTGTTGACGACGTTGTTGCTATTCCAAACTTCTTATTTGTATGTAAGACATGTTTGTTATTTACATTGATCGATTGGCTTAATGAAGAACACATGAAGAAGATCGTACATAGCGCCACTTGAAAATTAAGGACTCGACGGCGTTTCATTTCTCTTGAATTGAGGATGGGATGTGTTGTATGTTGTAAGTAGAGGCAATAATACTATAAAAATGCAACAATAACAGCTTAGAAACTTGGCGTGTTGTTTGATGAATGCCTATTTTATGTTGTTATGACTGTTGTGAATGAGTGAGTAGGGTGCACTTTCTCGTTGTGTCTGCTGTTGCCTTTTTATGCCTTTTTTATTTTTTATTTTTTAAATGCACAAAAATGATTCTTTTATTTTTAGAAATTACCTGAAGAAGACATAAAGAGAGAAGGAAAATTTATGAGTGTGGAAAATATTTCTTCTAATATATTCTTGTGTATATCTCTAATAAAAGTTCCTGCGTTCTTTTCTTTCTCTTACAACAAAAATTCTTTTTTTCTATTTTTTTTCCTTCCTTTTCATTTTATTTTCAATTTCAATTTTGAAGTTTTGTTCTCGTCTTAAAGTGTAGAGACGACATATGCTGCTGTTGAATTATTCATTTCCGTTTTAACATAAATTTTCTTCGTGCCCTGTCTTGTCTTTTGCTCTTACTTCTCTTGGTTCTGTTGCTGACTACGCTCTCAGCTCTCATTCAATTCTTCATCATCATGTTCACAATGAACACAACAAAAAAACAACAAAAAAAAAGTAAAATAAAAAATTAAAAGGCACACGGCTGTGGGATGTATATATGGTTTTTAATTGGAATTGAAGCACGATTTGAGAGTGAATAGTAGCAGCGTATAAATGTTACAAACTTCGAGAGTCAGTCACAAAGTTAAAGTCAAGAGACAGTTGTTTCATAAATTAATTTGATGCCATTAGAGATGTAAATATTTATAAATATACATCATATTAATGTAACAACAACACATTATTCTCATCACATCTACTTCCCATTCTAAACTTTCTTATCAATTTCTTGATGCACATTTTTTATGAATGTAAACATGCATGCTTGAAAATGAGAAGCATGTCAAATAAAATTCACTTATCGATGCATCTCTCTTCTTCTTTTTTTCATTTTTTTTTTTGTCGACCTCATCTATGTGTCTAAATAGGCATACATTATGTTTATAGTATGTTCTTTTAGGACTTCTCATGTCTATCTGTCTGACAGTTTAAAAAAGGGGCCGTTCACTTATTCGCTCTGAGGGGGAGGGGAGAGGGGTCCGAGAGTTTGTTACGATCTATTGTTCTCACACGCGATTCTTTTGTTAAAAACGTTACGGAGGCTTTAGCGTTACGTAATAAGTAAACGGACCCAAAATTCACATGGACGAAATTCTTTAATTTGATTTGGAAATTAATTAACCCTTCCCAGCCCTTCCCCATTTCAAAAATTGCATCTCAACCCATGTTTATTAAAATTATACGATCTGGATAAAGTTATTGGGGGCTGTTCACTTAGTACGTTCAAAAATTCTAAACAACTAAGGAAAATATTAAGTAGTACATACTAAATATTTACAACAGACTCGAAACCTTGTAAAAAAAACCTATAATTTAAATTGACTCGCCTAGTTTCAAATCCTCCTCTTCTTTAAAGCTAGGCCCCATTTATGAATTTACTCAAACTGCTTAATTTTTATGAAAACCTACAATTCAGAGTAGAGGGGGAGGGGGGGGGGGTTTAAAAATTCAAGTTTTTGATGGACGTCATAAGTTTTAAAAATGACCCTTAAAATTGTGTGTCCTTTTAATTTAGGGAAGTTTCACAGAAATAAGATATCATACAAATGGCACATATTTAAATCTAGCACTGATTCAAAATAAATTTAAATCAGCAATTTAAATGACCCCAGTTATTCCAAGTAAATCCTCGATGTTCAAGAAAGCTTAATATAGTATTCATCCTTCCAATAGATCAACTAAATCGTCGTCAAAACAAATCATGATCCTGCTATAAAATCCACTGATTCATAGATTTAAAAATATTTTTTTTTCACTGCATCTTAGCTACAATAATGCGTTTTCTATCTTCACACACGACCGCGACACACTACTAACTATATTCTTGATGTCTCTTCCTCATGACACGGACGAACTAGCGTTAAATGACTCCAACGATTTATGATAAGAACATAAAGTGAATGAATAATTCTTTCGTCTTTTTTTTTCTTCTTCTTGTGCGTATAATTTAGATTCTAATACAGAGATATGTCTTATTTAGATGGAATGATTAAAATACGCACACTACACTCACATTACACAACAAATAAATAAATGACACAGACACACAGAAAACAGTTGCACAAAAAAAGGATGAATCATTTTTCCTCACTCTTCATGTATACACATTATCCTTTTTCCAAACAATTTTCTTCTTTCCTTCCTTCTTTATTTTTTTGCTTATCGTCTTGCTTTGAATGGCGATGAGAATATTTTTTTTTTTTCGTTGCTGTTTTTTTGTACAATGCACATTCTTTTTCATGAATTTTTATGTTTGAATAATTAATCCACTTTAATTTGAAATTCATTCATTTATTTATGTTTCAGATCGAAAACATTAAAAACAGACACAGAACCGAGAGAGAGAGTCTTTTTTGATAAGTTTGACACAAAATTAAAAATCGATATATAGCTTTTATGTGGCATTAAAAAAAAAATTCTATACACAGAAAATTTATGTACATAAAAATTTCGAGAGGGATAGTAGTTAGATGTGAAAATTGTATGGATGGGAAAAATGCCAGAAATCCCCTTGAGAATTTAGAATTTTTCTGTATGCTGTGTATATGATTTTAATGAACGAGGAGAGTAAGATCCTTCAAATACCACTTAACAGTCTGATGGAATTTTTTTGATAATGTTTTACAGCTGCATTACCTTTTAATTTCATCTCCATAAATCTACATCTTTCAGCTTTTGCTTCTTATAAACATCATATTTCCATCATTCAATCAACATTTTCTTCACTTAATAATTAAATAATTACATTTTTTTACATTTTCTCTTATACTTTTTTTTTCTTTCGTTTCGTTCCTTAAACTTTTTTATTTTTTACTTCTTCTCTTCTCCTCTTAAAGTTAAAAAAACTTGTGTATATATAAAACTTCTTTAAGAAGTAAAAAATATTAAATTTCGATGAATTTAATTGCAATTTAGGACCATTAGTTAGCAACTTTCACTTGCTTATTATAGAACTGCCTTTAATAAGTCCGTTTTAATTAACTAGTTATAAGATAAAAACATTTTTTATACTTTAAATAAATATTTTCAATGATTGTAAATACCATAGTGCTGTGAATGAGAATGAAGACTGACTAGTGAAGAGAAAAAAAAAATACAAGTTGTTGTAGTGTGTGCGTATTTTTAATACAGCGAGTGACCTCTACAGGAGGAGCTAGGAAGCAAAATTCAAAAACATTATCCAATTTTCTTTCCTTCTCAAAAAGGTTTTCGCTGTAATTAATTAATTACTTTAGTAATTATTTATTTTATGGTTTATTAACTTGTCGACAAATTTCTCACTTGACTCTTAAAATTTGTGTTATTTGGCTTATCAATATTGTCTGCTCTATTTAAAGTCAGTTTCATTTTTTTGCACGTAGCTCTCTTCATGAAATACGGTAGTTGATGTGTGACTCAAAGAAATTTTAGTCCTTGAATGGCTTCTGACCGACTCTAGTCTTACTTCAATTATTCATGTGGATTTGATGATGAAATTAGAATTGACCTAATTTCTTGTAGGATTCACATAATATCTTTAAGATTACGTGCTGTCCAAGACAAGATTTGTCTGTGTGACCCTTTCGTCTGGTCTGAATTGAGTTTTTTCTGGAGTATAGAAATCTTCTTCAGATTCTAAATGTTAGCAATAAAACAAACATTTTTTTTTCAATGGAAAAATTTTCATTCTTAATGAATAACATTTTATTAGTTCTTCTTAATTTTTTTGTTCGTTTCTTTTTTTTCAAAAAGGAAAAAGGATTTTTTTTTTTTAAATATGAGAATGACATTTAGCACAATAAATTCCACTTAAATTGTTACAAAAGCATCATATAATAATGTCTTACCTTAAAGTCTATTCAATATCATTAATAACATATATGAATGATCAATTTGTTGTGTATTCAATTCTCTCCTCGTTTTTCCCACAAAAAAACTTGTTGTTTATAAAAATTCTCATAAAATAATAGTAATATTCATAAGTGCGCAAATCGATGAAGACAATAATCGTAGGTATTAATGAATGTTTAATCTAAATCCATTTTTGATCGCTTTCTTGGCTCGGATGGCTCCTCAGCTTCTAATACTTTCAACTTAACACCATATATCTCAGCTCCATGTAACGTTTTCATTGCCTAAAAAAAAGAAGGTTTAAATAATTCATTACACACGTACTAACCAACATGAATAATTTATAGCACGAAACAATGAAACAATTGGATATAAAATGCAAAAAAAAGAAAAGAGAAGAGAATTTTGTTTACCTGTCTGGCACTTTCATGCGATGCATATTTCACATAGCCACAATTACGATTACTCAACAAGTACACGTCAATCAGATTACCAAATCTACAGAAAACTTTTTTAAGGACATGAATTGGCAGTACATGAGGTGAACAAACGATAAAGCATCGCTGAGCACATTGTGCTTGGGGAGATAGTGCTTGAGGGCTTGGTAAATTAACGGAACAAAAATTTGCGCCATTTGAATTGTTAAAGAAATTTTGTGTATCAACAACGGGTGTGCTTTTCATTTCTGATGATAGTTTTACTATCAACCCTAGAATTTGACAAGATAGTAAATTATTATTTATTCCAATAAGAAAATTCTCAATGGGGCATGCATATATTAATGTACTGAAATTTAATATCATTAATTCAACTTACTCTCGCCTATTGGATACTCAAAACCGTGAAGCTTTTGCCTTGCATGGAGAGCGGCTTGTTGTGTCTTATATACAACTGTGGCACTACTAGAAAAATCTATGAAAAATAAATAAAATTATAAGAAACATTATTATTGATGCAATCATATCAAATATCATTAAAATTGACGACCGGATATTATATTACCTGACTCGGAATTCATTTTACAATAATCCATATTCGGTACGATATCAAATAATCTCCACAGTTGATCGTGTGTTATCTATACGTAATAAATAAATTAGTTTACTAATAAAATTTTATGGCTAGGTATATTTGGAAGTAAAGCTCTAAGGAGATAATGAGTTTAGCGCTTTTTCCTACGATATTAATTCATATTGTCTAATTAATTTGAAACCTTTCAAATTTCTTCTAGTCTGAATTTGTAGGGTTTTCGTATTAATTGACATTTGTACAGATTTGAATATTGAAGTTGAATTTGTATGGTTTCAGCAAATTGAAATAAATTTGTAAGGTTTTCAAAATAATAAAAACTTATACGGTTTTGAAATGAATTTGAGGTGTTCTAGAATTTAAAACATTTGAATGGTTTTGAGTTTAAATTTCAAAATGTCGTTATTTCAGTAATATTTTTTCCAAATTTTTTCATCACACCAAAAAAGCGCTATAATCACTTCCATAAACTCAGATAAATTTCAAAGCTGATTATCATACCATCGGACTACAAATAACATGTAATGCACAATCTCCATTATTAGACAACATTAAATCTTGGCTCATTCCATATCTATCATCACTATAATTGCTGCTAGAGTTACTTCCACTATCATTTGATGAGCTCGACGATCGGGATGGCTTCGGCTCTAAGCGAATTTTGATAATAAAAAAAGAAAAGTTAATATATATTGAAATTTGCACAACCAAGCCCATAAAATATAGACCATGCATATTTTCTCTATCACACAGCTATTATATCATCATAATTTACCTACCTGCAAATACCGCTTTATACTTTTCATCGCAATTTTCAAATGCCAAAGCCGCGTAGCTAAATCTGATGAATAAAATATAGATATATACACGAAAATGAAATGAGAAGAAATAAAAATTGAAAGCAAAAGGTCTCTTTAACATAAACTATATAGCAGCAACAGCAATGTAATAATGTTAGATTATGAACCAATGAAGTGAAAGTTCTTTTGTACTTTTTTTTTTGTTGTTTCTTTCTTCCTTCTATGTTTCTCATCTAACTTGTAAGTACATTAAAATGATTAATTGCTGATCTTTATGTCTTACATGCATAAATCTCACTTACTTCTTAAACTTTATATAGGCAAATCCTTTTCCTTCTTTTGTCTTTCTATCTCTAATTATTGAAATATCCTCAATCTCTCCATACTTGTCAAATTCATCACGTAAATTCTCTTCAGTAAATCCTCTGAAAATAGCAATTATTCATTAATAAATTGTTAAATTTAGAACTAAAAAAAATCATTACTTTGGAATTATTATAAATAATCGTTGTGCCTTTTCATCTTCACGACTCTTTCCAGACGCAGATCCCATGTTTCGACTAAAATGTCATTAAACATAATAACATAGCTTAATATTATTCACAGTAAGCAATAAAAATAAAAAGTGTACACGAATTTACCTTGCAGCTATCAACACTTTAATCGGTCTAGAGCTTGTTCCTATCATTTGTCCATTTAATCCTTCGCATGCATTAGCAGCCTCAGATGTCTTTTGAAATTTAACAAAGGCAACTCCTTTACTTGAACCATCTCGTTCCTTAACAATTTTTACATCCTCAACATTACCAAATTTACTAAATGCTTCATAAAATTCTTCTTCTGTATTATTCTTACTGCATACGATGAATAATCGACTCATTGGCGGATCGTCTCGCTCATCATTTGCTGATTTGTGGCTTCTTTTACTCATTTTTAATATTAAATAAAATAAAATTTAATAAAACTCTTTCCAAAACACAAAATTTGTGTATCAATTTGTGTTGGAATTTTTGAGGTTTTAAATCGGAACAGATTGAACGACTTTTTTGAATTTTTTATTTCCGTTAATTCTTACATCTACCGTACCTAACAAATATTATTGATTATAAAATTAAGAAAATTAAGACATGTTGATTTAGCAAGAGTTTTGTAACTTAATTGCATTTATGCATTTCTTTAGCGGAACTAATGTGTTGATTTTTGATGTTATGCCGAGATTAAAGACACATTTGAGAATATCTAGAGCATATTCTTGCAACGATAGTGTAATTTCTGTTAAATTATCCAAAACTGATGTCGCGATATTAACATCATCGCTGTGTAAGCACTGTAGATAAGCATTAAAGCATGTTGACAATGTAACTGAATTTCCAGGATTGTGTTTGAGCATTTTAAGTAGCATAGAATGTGCCAAATTCCTCACATCTGATGAATCGTTGAAAATTAATTCTGTCAACTTTCCAAAAATGTCTACAAGCTGTGCCGGTTTCTTATTTGTTTGATATTCAATTTCTTGTAATGTTGTCAGCAATTCTTCATGACTCATTCTCGTTATATTGCCCAATTTTGAGACTATATTCATCTGATTGCCTTCCGTTTTTGTTGATAATGCAGATATGGCAATTCCTTTAGCTAAAAATTGTGATGAAGTCATGATTTGTTGTAATGGAATAATGTTTCGATTTCTAGCAAATAATTCTGATAATAAATCATGATGATTATTAATCAGGATGTATGCACATGTTGGATTTGTTGCTGCATAATTTTTAACAAATTCCATGACACGAACAATCAATCCAAAAAGATCTTTTCCATGATTTTGTAACAATATAAAGAATGCTTGTAATGCTTTATGTAATCCGGGCATGTAAACGTCTTCAAAAATCATTGGCTGTAATAACTCTAAAGTTCCCAAAATTTGATTAAAGAATGCAATATGATGTTCAAGTCTAAGAATATGAAGATCCATATGTCCACGTCCAGCCAATAAAGATGCAATTAATGGTAAATGTCTTAACAATAGAACTGGATGTGTTGCTGCAAATTTTCTTAATGGAACTTCCATATCAGATCCCATAGCTTGAAAATCTTTCTGATTTGATAAACTTGCTAAAGTTGTAATAATTGTATGAATCCATTTGTCACTAATCGAGCTATTACTTTCCTTAATAATCATCTCATCAGCTTCATTAATAATTTCATTCATGTCCGAGTCAATGAACAAATTGGGAATACTCAAATAAAGTCTTCGTAAAAACTTGTTTTTAACATTCTGACCTAATAAACTTGTTTCCAAATGCTTTCTGACATTCTGTAAACTTAAATCATTTGGACGTATGCAGCTCAACAACAATGTAACACGTTCATTCATTTTAGACATGCTATTTGCGACTGTCATGTTCTCTTCTTCCTGCAAAATGTAATCAATAAATGCCTTGATTTTATTCTCATCCAAAATCAAAACATATTCAGTTTGTTCATGCTTTGGAACTGCTTTGTCACGTCCTTGCCACATTTTTGGATTTCTTATAATTGCATCAGTAAAGTCAAGAACTGATGTTGGATCATAAATTCCTGAATTGATTGGATTGAAAAGCTTCTCAATTGCCAAATGTATTGTTGACCAATTTGCTTGATGAATTAGCAACGACAACAGATATGGACGATAAATTTGAATTGTTTTGCCAAAAAGTAATGAAATTTGGACATCTTGATTTGTGCGAATTAATTCACTGTCGAATTGTACAAGCCAATCAAGAATTATGCCTTTTTTATTGATTGATAAATTATCATTTTCTTCTTTCAGCATGACACACATGGAGTTGATTAAATGTGCCAATTTACTTTGCTTTAAATTCTTGAAATTTAAATGACGATGTGCAAATATTTCAATGTCAAATGGATGCGTGGAATTAATTAGTTCCGATAATGTATGATGAATATTTCTCCCAGATTCACTAAGCTTCAATTTTTTAATAGACTTTGTGTCTATAACTGGATCAATTTTAGGCTTAATATCTTCATTGACAATTTCTCCCAATAAGCTACTGACATTAAAACTTGATGCTCCTTGTGAGAATTTTCCACGACTAAAATTACTCGATTTTACTTTAATTTTCATTGAATCAAATCTTTCCAGCATGTCAACTACTTCCATATTTGCCTTTTTCTCATTAGTTGGTGGCTTTTCATCCATCGATTTTAAATATTTCATAGCAATATGACCATTTTTGGCACCACGTAATTGTTGAATGTCAATAAATTGAGACAAATAAGCTCTATTGATAATTGCTGCATTAACAGATTCAGCATCTTTGACGATTTCATGATCAAGAAGTGCCAATAATTTACTCATTGAATTAATAGGCGTTCCAAAACTTTGAATGAATAAAATGATTTGTTCTGATGTCAAGTCTTGTAGTGCTACGTCCACCATTCTCTCAATTGAACTTCTTATCATTTTTAACTGTTTGAAGAAAATTTTTAAAAAAATAACGGCAAGACAATATTTAAAAAATAACGACCAATTTAAATTTGAAAATTCAAAAAATAAAATAACCGTTAAAAAGTCGTCAACTTACCTTCAACCAATCAGGCAAAATCTGAACTTTATCGCCTGTTTCAACACTAAAAGCTTGAGGATATGCAGCATTTCCAACGGGAAAGAAATAATCCAAAAGATCCATTGCACCAGTAATTCCTGCAGATTGACACAACAGAATGACCAGAGCATGTATAAAATTTAAATGCATATGACATTGAGTCTCATCAGCAAAATGAACAACCAACAAGTCTGGATATTCAGGCAAAGTAATTTCTGAATTATTTTCCTTCATTTTTATAATAAAGTTATTAAACATGATGAATAGATAGCTTAATGTTTGGAACTTTTCATGATATTTTGGATCTTGTAGATTTGTTGGTAAAATTGATGCAAAAACAGCACTTCTTTCAACAATCAAAAGAGACCAGCATGCAACATGTTCAATCATTTCAGTGACTGGATCATTTAATGTATGTGTTGCTATAAATTGAATATAAATCATAATCAAGTCTGGAGAGTTTTCAACTTGACATGCAGTTCGCAGTTGTGCAATAATTCGTTCACAAATGTATGGAAATGATGGAAGTGATGGAAGATATTTAAGCAACCAATCTGATTCTTCAGCTTCTTTATCTTGTTCAGGATCCATACTTTTTAGCAATAATCTAAATGCTCTAATTGCTGATTGTCTTCCATATTTTGATGTCGATGATAATCTTCTCAAGAAATATTCGAGAACTTCGTAAGACGTTTGATAGTCATTTGTATCATCACTATGTAGCATTTTCTGTAGAAAAGTAATCAATTCAACATCTCGAGAATTTTCTGATGAAATATTATTAGAATTTGACAACAAAAATTCACATAAGCATTGAACTGGCAAATGATTAAAATCGCCAGCAGCATCACTACTTTGAACTAAATCACTTAACCATGGCATTGATTGTGAAGTTCCTTGTCTTTGAATAATGTCAAGTAATAAATCGGGTTTTCGACTTCTACATAGTAAATGTCCTAATCTGTGGCTTGCATTTAATGAATGAAGTTCTTCTAAAACATTTTTTGGTGGTCTACGTGCCACGCTCAATGGATCCATCAACATTACCTGTAATTAAAGAGGAAAATTTTTAATTAGAAAGTGTTATTTTGGAATTTTAAAATTAACGGTTAAATAAGATTTAAATTTGATTTAAAACAATTCAAATGTTTTAAAAAAGATTGAAAACCATACAACAGTTTTCAAAAATTAAAAAAAATTCAAATGTTTAAAAACCGTTAAAAAACAAATGTGGTATTTACCTGAGAAATCAGCAATGAATTTTGTTCATGAATGACAACTTTGGATGTTGCAGCAGCTAAATATCCTTCAAATTGAATAATTTGATTTTTTTCAATAACAGCTAATTGCAATTCTTCGTCTGGTGGCTTAATCATTGAAAATTGATTAGTAATACACATTTCCATCAACATTTTCAGCATTGGATAATTTGCCCAACAAAAAGCTCCAATTGTTCCTGTATTGTGTGCTGACAAAATTAATAAAATTATCCAAACCTTCCAATAAATTTGTGAAATTGCTAATTTTGGAGGTTCATATCCTGCTGGCAATTGAATATTTTCTGGATGATGATATTCTGCCATACTGAATAGGAAGTCAATAATTTCAAGCTTTGTAACTTCCAAAGGTGGATATTCTGTGTACTTTAATAAGCATGCTCGCCTTACAATCTGATCAATAATCATTACAGTGTCACAAATCGAAAAACTTATGTCCTTACTAACTCCAATCAATATTATTGTCCAAATTGAGTCTTGTAATAATGGAACTTCAGCAACAAGATTTAATAAAAGCATACGTTCAGGTTCTGGTGGCCATGAGTCAAATTTAGAATAATTTTCTGGTGGATCAAGTATTAAAATTTTATTCATCAAAGATGAATAGTCTGGAGCACTTAATTTATAAATTTTTGGAACTTCTTGAAACATCCAAGTAAGCGATTCATATTGAATTTGTGACATTTGATTGTAAAAATTGTAAACCAGTGAACTCTTCTGATCGTGACTACTTTTAGTGATTGCATTATGAGCATCTCGAATGTGTGGTGAAACTGACAAGAATCGACATAGACAAACTAAATCAGCAATTGCAAAGCAACATCGTTCACGAAATTCACTTGTTTCAATAGCTTGAATGAATTCAGCACGATCACCCATTAAAGTCTTACAGAATGTCACTAAATTAATATCATAACGAAGTGTCTTGACTAATTCACGTAGAAATACTCGTAAGGTCTTCAAGCAGTCATCTCTAAGCAACAAAAAGTCCTGATATATTTCAGCTAATGTAGTTGCTGCTGCTTCTGGCTTAGCTTGAAAGATAGTCGCTAATATTCCCATATTATTTGGATTTCGTGCATTATAAAGAATTAATAATTCTTGCTGAACGACAGATTTCATCATTATTTTAAGGATGTCAGGTTGAAGATTAATTAAATCTCTCAAACAATTCATGTAGATGTTAATTAATGGCTTAGTTTTAAGCCTCATCTTTAGTAAATGTGACAATACTTCATGATCTTTTGTCTGACTTGCACTAATATTGTAGCAAATATATTCCAAAAGATCTTGTGCAGGTTTAACTAATTTTGCATTACTAATCCACAATTCTAATCGTGTTACGACAATCGATCTCACTTCTGATATTCCACAAGCTGTTGATGCAAATTTAAGCAAGTTTTTAGTGAGAAAATCTGAAGATTGTCTTCGATTAAATTGATCCTTAATTGTTTCAGTCACTAACTTTTCAACAGTTTCTTGGATGTGAAAGAATCTTGAATTGAGTTGTAATTCCTCTGTATTTCTTGACGATTCTGATACCATACTGTCAGATGATTCGTCCTCATTTAGAGCTACAATTGGATCCTTCATTGCTCCACTGGCTGTTTCTTGAGGTTTTTGTGGTGGATTTTTGGTGCCAAAAGCAGCAACTATTATGAAACGATTTATTAACAATTTTGTTTATCATTAAAATATGATTTTTCTTACCTATATGATCTGTAAAGAATGAACATTCTTCTAAATCCACCCATAATCGTTCATTGAGAGCATCATCAATGTAAACTTTAACAAAACTTTCTGGCCACTTTTTCTTATCGTAATGTCCACGAGCAAGTAAATTTGCAGCCATAGCGAAAACTGTTGTATTATTCTTTACTGGATGTCGTACTGCATGTTGACTATCAGTTTTTAAAAGTGAAAGAATTGCTGCTGAAATGTTGTCATTCCCAAAAATATGTGGTCTTATTTTGGCCAGATAAAGCAGTGACATGATGAGTATCGAGTCATTTTTAGATTTTGACGATGCCAAATTCTTAATTGCTCCACAAACTAGTGAAACTATTTTATCACTATCCTGTTGATCTGTAATTATTTATATGATAAGATTCTAGATATTGAACTCCTTTTTAAGCATTAATAGTTACCAGTTGCTTGAAGAACGGAGGAAATAAGATTAATATTTTCACATTCAACATTTATAGCATCTTCCCAACTTTCCGGAGGAGCACTACTTGTAGACGGTGTAGTAGCTGAATGAATTGACGTTGGTGCTATTCTGGGTTTCTTTGATGCTGGCGGAATTTGTGATGATCCATCACTTCTTTTGCGGTCTTTTCCTAATATAAATAGCGATTCGGAAGAATGTTGAATTTTTGCCTTTTTATTGCGGTCCATTGTTTGCCTTTGATCTTATTATGTTCTAGAATCTGTGCTAATTATGTTAACAGATTATATAAGTGATTTTAATATGGATTTTCAATCTAATTTATATAAACTTTGAAATTCTATTTCAATTCTTTTGATTTGTTGACATTTTTTGGTTTTTAAACTTCGATGCGGAATTTTATTTTGATCATTTAATTTTTTACTTCAAAATCATCTAAGAAATGTGATTATTCTATATTAAATTAAAAGAAAATTTAGTAAGCCTATTAAAAGTAATTAATTTTTTAGTGCACTTTATTCATAACTATCGAATTATCTATTGATTCAAAAACAATTTAAGATTAGCACGGAAGTTCATAAATGCTCAAAGTTCAAAAAAGAAATTTGATAAGAAGTATTTAAATTTTTTTGTAACGGTCAATTTTAGCCGGTTTATTTTTTGATTATCCAAACTAAAATACTACCTAAATAGTTTATTATGAGTATCTATGAATGATTTGTTGTTCGATTTTTGACCTAACTTTTTGTAAAATTTAATGGTTTCTGAGATTTCAAGAAAAAAGTTTAAAAACATAGCAAATGTTTCTAAAACCTTCAAATGTTTTTCTAATATACATTCAGTCAGTCAAATTGGATATAAATAAGAGTTTACAAAGAAACATCTCAAAAACTATTTATTTTGTTTTAGAAATTTATCAAAAATTGTTGTTTCTTGCTGTTTCCTCTATGTTAATAATATTAAAATAGTGACAAAATGATCGACGAGTTTTGTGAATATTGGGAAATATTACCACAAGCATCAAATTATGAAGCTATTGGACAAGTAAGCGAAAATACAATTTTTATCTAAAATTTTTTGATAAAATAATTAAATTTACAGGAAATTGTTCGATATAAGCGTAATTTGCAAGATCCAGATGTTAATTCAATGGATTTGAGCGATAAAGTCATAGATTTCTTACAACAGAAACTCCTAGAATGTCCATATCCAACAATTCAAATAATCTTGCATATAATCGATTCAAAAGATCATGAAAAGAATCAAGTTGTAGAAGATTTACTTTTTGGAACAGTTTATAAGCTTATTGACATGATTATCGAGAATCCTTATCAGTTGGACAAAAAATTCAAGCTTTACAATTTACTGGCAAACATTTACATTTCCGAAAATAAGATCCATAAAGTTCAGTCAGAACTTTTTCCAGTTCTTTATGATCTCAAAGAGAATAGACATTTATTAGATCATGGTGAGTCATTAATTTTATTTTGAGTTAATATTGTATTTTCTAATCACTGATTTTTTTTATTATTTATTTTTGCAGTTCTTTATTTTGTTCTGTTATCAAGAAGTTCGTTATTAATACTTGTGTTGTATTTAGAATATGAGAAAAGCAGATTGTTAGAAACATTTGATGAACGATCTATCTTCCTCAACTGTTATTATCAACAGAAGCATTGGTTAAAGTCTGTTTTAAATTATCACAATGACAAATTCATTAAAAGCAAATTCAGTCCTGAGTTTTATGATATTATCACGCTATGCAAAATGATACTTGATGATAAAGATGCTCAAAAATTGCGAGCTATTAAGGATATTGACGAATCATCTGTTAAAGTGAACAATTATCTGCATTTGTGCTTTTTAGAGCTCTCAAGACAGAATGTAATTTTCGAGTTTTTAAATGAACATTCCAATGCCAATAATGCAACATTTGACGCTACAAAATGTCACATATTGACTCAACTTTTAAGACTTGAAACTCCATTTGTAATGGAAAATTATGATACAATTTTAAAACTGTTAAATTACAATTATGAAAACAATTTAAAGCAGTTAGAGAAATTTGGTTCTAAATATTATAAAGATTATTCAATTAAAACGGAAATGCAATTATTTAATGAATTCATGGTGATCAGATTGTATATCCTAAAAATTTTCCAAAGAGATCATAGTCAAGAGTCCAGTGAAATTTGCATAAATCATATAAGAAGCTTACTAAAAACTATTAATGATGGAAGAATATTGTATCAAATTCTCCAATCTGTATTCTACCTTGTTTTCATACGTTATGAGCATATGAGAAAAACTCGATTGAAGCAAAACAATACAGAATTCTTTAATTCAGCATATCCTGAAAATAATTTAAATTCAAATGATAACTTTGAAGTGATAATCGACACTTTTAATAATCAGGGATTTATATGCTCAAAAGAGACTTTAGAAATTATTTTAAACTCAATGCGATTGTTTCTGATGAGTTTAGATATAAATGAGGCTTATAAAAACTGTGATGATGATTTAAAATCTAAATTTACCAAACTTTTGCGAAATGTTGATATTGGATTGTGGAAATTGTCAGTGATTGAGAAAAATGACCAAACAAAAATGGATCAAATTGAGAAAACTGATGAATGGCTTCTTATACATGACGATTCTATAAAATCAATTATAATCACAGAAAGTGATGAAGAGAAAAGTGATTCTTTAAAAAAATCATCTAAAAGAAAATTAAGAAAGAGATCCAAAATATCCGATACATCAGAAAGGTCAAACGATAAAGAATCAAAAGACAAAGGAAATGACAGTTTATATGCTGCTGAACATTCTGCCAATAATGTAATAATCTTAGAAAATAGAAAACGTGAAAACTTCATCTCAAAAATGTTAATGAGTCCTGAAAGTTTGGCTGCAATGTGCATAAAGAATGGCGATGAAGACAATTTGTTGAGGATTTTTGAGGTAAGTTAGATATTTTTTCTTATTATTTTTGCTGATTAAAAACCTCTTAAATGTTTTAAAGTCCTACAAATTTCTTTTAAAAGAATTTATAAGGTTTTATTAAACATTTGTAAAGCTTTCATAAAACTTGTTTAGTGTTCTTAAATTAAAACTTTTGGACAGTTTTTTTTTTTTTAACTTTTAAAATTTAATTTAAATTAAATTAAAATTTAACTTAAATGTAATTAAATAACGTTTAATATTTTTTGTCACAAACAGGATTACAAGCTAAAGAACTCGACTATTAGACAAGAATATCAAATCATCAAATGTTACAAAAGAACTCTGGAACAACAAAAGCTGTTGGTTGCCAAATATGAAGAATCTTGTAGAAATGATTTGATAGATATTAGGGAAAATTCTGCAGTTGATTTTGAAATGTGTCAAATTATAAACAATTTGGGAAAATTTACACTTCCTCTATCGAATCTTTATGAACAAAATGATCACCTTTTGGATAGTTTGATAGTAGAACTGCCTGGATTAGTGTATTATAAAAAAGAATCATTAGACATAGCAGCTTTAATAGATTTTATAATTTCAATATCCAGTAATTTTTATGTAACAAAATTTGTTACAAGTAATTTAATTATAAATTTCATGTGTGAAAACAATACTGAATCCGGTTTTTATGTAACATTTCTTCAGAAAATTTATAAAATTTTTGGTACCTGCCAAATTGACAAGACTCCAATGCCTTTAATTACATTAATGAATTACGAAATTTATAGCTTTGATCCAATAACGTTTAAAACTCAAAAGAATAATCGATATATTTTGAGTGATTTAATGAAACTTAATGTTGCAAACCTAAATGATGAGCACAAGCTGCAGGCAATAGAAACAGAAATGAAAAAGTTTAATTCTGACATCGACTTTTTCGGTCGTATATTAGCATATGTGAATAATGTTAGAAACATGACAAAATACGTCACAAATGAATATTTGAATATCAACGAGATCATAAAAGATTTGAACATTTACGAGTTGATCGGCAAGATCATTTATGTTAAGCAGATAAATCCAGAATATTTGGAACGAGTGAGTCTATACACAAACTTGAATCTTTTACATGCTGTTGCCATTGCTGGTGGAAGTGAATTTATGTCACCTTTATGGAAGTCTAAAAGAGTCACTGATGAATTATTATCTAGTCATAATGATATAAAAACTACAGAAAAAGAATTTAAATACTTTAAAATTAGTAGCACGACAATTTTATATTTCATAAAAAAGTCAGGTTCATTCCTGGTCGCTTATTTAATCAAAGAGATTCAAAAGTTTAATTATCAAAGTTTAAAGTATGACGAGCCAAATTTTTTCAACAGATTAATTCAACTTGTACCAATTCAGGTGTTAAAGCAAATTTATGGATATAATGCGATAGTTGCAGCACTAAACTACGATTTTATAGATATGAACTTGCTTCTTGATGGAATAAAAAATCTTAATGATGATGGCAAGTTGCTAATAATTTCGTACATAAATGAACGAAATATTGACAGAAATAAGATTAAGTTTGATAAACTTAAAGATGATATAATTGAGGCTTTAATTACGGGAGATAAAGCAGTTAATGTTGGAGAACTTATTAGTAAAATTGGAAATGTAAACAAATTTAATGATTTGTTACTTAAAAATATTGAAAAGATCAATTCTGATGACGAATTGGAAGCTTTATTGACATGGAGTTTGAGTGTGAAAAATCAAAACTTCATCAAAGATGATCAACGAAATGAACTAGAAGAATGGCTCAAAAAGATCAAAATTTATCGACAAATTTTAAATTTATTTAAAGAGTCGAAAGCAAGCAATGACATCACTTGGATTTACATTTTGAATATGGCTAAGAATAAAACATCAGTGTTAATTAATTTTCTTATTAATGAGTTTACCGACCTTGATCTGTGCAATGAATTGCTAAAATTTCATCCCTTACAAGAAAGAAACGAGGAAGTTTTTGAAATTTTTATAGAAGCTTTAAACAAAAATCAATTTAATGATCAACATGACACATTATTTAAAATTATTCAAAATTATTCAGGAAAATATCTTTTTGACTTTTACGATTTTTCCCTTGATTATATCCACAATATTAAGTCAATGGAGTATATTTTGGATTACTTGATTAACATTATGGGCGGTAATCATGTACGACATCAAAAGTTTCAAATTTCATGCATTATTATTAAGCATGTTGATGCTAATGATCGTCAACTCTGGTCTTTATCGCCTTTTCCCCTAATATTGATTGAACAACTTTTAATGAACTCAAAAATAGAAGTTCTCAATACAATTGTAAAAGAATTGAGGAAATTATTGAAAAATCATTCGTCATGTAATTTGTGCAATACGACAAGCAAAGATTGTCAAATTGGTGAAACATTAGTGTACGATTTCAATGCCTATCATACTGGATATAGAATATCAAATGACTGTCTTGATTTCCTTTTTAAAATTTACGCAGCAAAAGCCCTCGATTTTCAAATTATCGATATACCGTCACAGACAAATCCATCATTACATTCAGGATCATCGAATGTTGTTCAAATTCATCAAATGCCTAAAGATATTCCATCAAAAGATAAGTGGATTAAGGATAATCAAGCTGTATTTTGTATGTGCTGCCGAAAATCCAAATTTAGTTTGTTGAATAGACGACATCATTGTAGAAGGTTCGTAGACATTCGATTATAATACAATAAAATTATTAATAGATTTTAGAGTAATATTAGAATCAGAGTTGAATTCTATTTATTTAATCTAAATCAAATTATTTGATTTATTAAAAATTTCAATTCGAAACTAACAGTCAAAAAATTTCAATTTTCAAAGTTTTAACATCTTTGTATCAAACATTTAATTAAATAATTAATTTATTTTCTATTTATTAATCGATCAATATAGATGTGGAAACGTAATATGCGGTGAATGTTCTCGAAAAAGAGTGTTATTAAAAGAAAAGTACAACGATCTTATGGTGCGATGCTGCGACGACTGTTATTCACAAATGGAGACAATGAAGCGTAAATTAGAACAAGGATCATCGCATCATGAAAAAAGTCGATCAGCTGACTTTCCTATCGAGTGGAAATTAACAGGAGATAACGAGACCGATCAGATGATACGTGACGAATTTAATTTTGAGTATTCACCTAATGTTGGACGTTGTATTACAATTATATGTCTTCATACAATAAACAATGAGTTTATTGACTTTCTCTTACTTCATTGTCGACGATTAGAGCTTTTATTACATCCAATTAAAGGTCGATTAAATCCCGAAATTGATGTCATTCTAGTCGGATCAATGCTCAAGTATTTAGCAAAAACTGCCAAACTTTACGGTGATATGGGAGAATCAAATTTAATAATAGAACAAATTGACATCATCTTGAAAATAGCTGAAAGTGAATGCGATTCAATACTAACAAAAGCAACATTTAATGGAGTGACTCATAATTTGTCAACAAGAGAAATTATTAATGAATTGATAAAATTAGAAAATTGGAAATTAGCACTAGATTTGTCAGTTAAATCAGATAGAACAGCAATTACGGGAGTTTTTTCAGCATGGGCAATATCATTAATTAAAGGAGGTCAATATAAATTAGCAAGAGAGAAAGTAGCATTAGCTTTACAGCCTGTGAATGGAAGTACACCAAAAGACAATCAAGATTTTATGGATTCTATAATTGGTGCTTTATCAATAAACAATGCATCTTTTGGATACAAACGAATGATTAGGGCACCAAAGCTATTGTGTGAAATTCTCGAAGTTATTGAAAAAGCAGTCCCAAAGAATTCTAATTCATCGTTAACTACAAGTTTTTATAGGAACAACTCATCCCCTAAGAATAGTCCAAAAAGTAATGAAAATTCAATGGATTATATAAAGAAGATAATGGATGGTGATTATGGGAGTCCAAAGAAGAAGATGACACATAAATTTGAATGGGATCGAGTTGAATTAACAAAGAGTGACTATTTTATTGAATCAATGTATTATCTCATCAATTATGGTGGAAATGGAGATTTTCTCGAGTTCTTTATGAAAAATAATCTGATCAAGTTTGCACTAAGATATACGTTAATTCAAAATATTCCATCTGAGATGTTTATCCAATTCATAATCATTCCGACCATAATATCTGGTCGGATTGTAGATTTTATAAATGCATTAAAGCAAATAGATGGAAATTTCATAATTAGCAAAAAGTATATTGATGCATTGTGCAAATATTTGGAGCGTAAAAAGTCATTACATGTTTTATATCAAGTTCAACTTTTGATTAATGATAATATAAGTGCGGCATTGACACGTTTGAAAAATTATCTCGATGGAGCTGGGAATTTTATTGAACTACAAGAAAATACAAGATATTTACTAGATGCTAAAAGCATCCTACAAAATGAACTTGAATGTACTGAAAATGGATCAAACACTAATTCAAATGAAATTCAATTAAAATGGGACACAAAAACCATTAACGCTACTATCAACATAATAACACTACAATTAGAAGTGACTAAATTTTTCTCAAACTGTGAACTTAATGGCTATTCAACACTTGATGTCATACCAAAATTATTCTCCGACAAAATCAGCTTGAAAACTTTATTAGGAAAGTCGATTGAAAAGAATCAAGTTGTAATTTTATTGCTCATATGCGGACGGATTGAAAGTAGTTTTGGATTATGCTACAGGTAATATTATTATTATTTTTTTCTCATATCTATTAGCATTTTATTATGGCAAGCAAATGTTCAGTATTGGCAGTTGAATTACAAATTTAAAATTTTTCACAGTTTTCAAAATTTTAAGTCTCAATTTTATCGATTTTCAAAATTTTGAATTTTATGATTTGAAAATTTTTTTGGTTTTTACACGCTTTTTATTTATTTATTTTTTTTTTTTTTTTTTTCAAAAAATCTTAACTTTATAGTTTTTCAAAAATTTTAAATGTTTCTTTATTTTTCTAAAAATTTTGAATGTTCGGTAACGGTTTACGCAAATTTTTGAATTTTTTTTAATAAATTCAGTTTATTAGAATTTAAAAAATTCGTTGTAAAATTTATACACTCAGTTAATCGACGTTTTGGTCATTACCTTCACATTTGCCTTGCAATATAGTAATTTTGTATGTGCATAATTTTTATTGATTGGCATTTTCAATTTAATAATTATTTACAGAATTATACAGGAGTGTTCGTTGAATGCGTTCAAGATTTATTCAACATGCACTAAGTATCTCGCACGTGATTTAAAAAGACTGATTGAAGTTGAGAAACTTATAAGCTGTATCAAAACAAATGAGAACAAGACAAATCCTGAAATTGAAAAAATGTGTGATGAGCTGATAAGCATGGCAATTGAAATAGCATATAATCAGCACGAGTTGGAAGCAAAAACTCTAATTGATCGACTTATTAGACAAATATCCAGTAAAACCATCAAAATTGAATGTTATATAAATTCAAATCAACTGAAAACGGCATTCGTCCATAGTGCTGCAATAAATAATCTTGATTACATAAATCGCATTTACAAGCTGGCTGTGAGCACACGACAAGACAATGTGAAAAATCTGTGCGAGAAAAAACTCAATAAAGGCGTTATGGATTCGAGTGGATCTGAAAATATGTTTGGATGAATGCAACAAGTGCTTTATGTCATAAATAGATACATACAAATTTTATTATTTTTTAATGGTTCTTTAGAGGAAACAAGAAAGCAATTAGATACACAATATTATTAAAAATATATTATGACAAAAAACTTACAATAATCATCAATTTAATGTTATTTTAATTAGATAAACCAAAAGAGAAATGTGAAAAATTAGTTAAAGATATTTTTCTTTTTTTATGCAATTTGTATAATTTTTATACACTTTATATATTATTGTAAATATATTTATAATATGTATGCTGCAAGTTTATTAAAATCTAATGTTTTTTTTATGAATATATGAAAATATCGAGGTGGGATCATAATTGTAAAAAAGCTTCTTTTACTTTAAATTTTGTTGCATGATACGCGAAAATTGCATGCACTTGAGTTGATTTGATTCTTTTACAATCATGAAACCACTTGAAAGATATATTAAAAAGATATTTTTTTTATGACGTGATTATTCACTGGCTGTTGATTGAACATCATCTTGTTGTTGTTTTATAGCGCCATTCTTTGAATGTTCTGGTGGCCATAATGGTGGAATTCCTTCAATCTTTCTACATTCTTCCTCTGGCTTTAATGGAACTGATCCTATATAAATTGGTATTGAGATGGGAATAGTGGCACGTCGAAATTTGGCTGTGATTTGAACATGATATGATATTTGGAAGACATTTGAGAACATGACACTGGTGATTTTTGAATTTTCCGGTACCAAGACACTCTCCTTAATCTTTTTCGTATAGCCTGCTTTAATGCCTTCAGCAATCGTCTCACTTATCTTATTTGAAATCTTTTCTTCCAATTTTGCCCATGGTGTTTGAGCTGTATAATTCTCGTTATATTGTAATGATATCAAGACATTTTCTATATCAGCAGACGTCTGATTATCAATCGATACATCAACATTAATTTTTTCACCTGTGCAATTAAAAACAAACTACAACTTATTATTTCGTAATAGACATACACGCATACATAGAAAGTTCCTTTGGATATTTCACTTTTGAAAACATGCATGCACAAGTTAGATTAGAGGAAGGAGATAATCGGGTTACTAAGAAATGACGTTTTAACACTCACATTAACAAACTTTTTGTATGAACAGTTTTTAAAATTTCGTAAATCATAAAATTTGAATTTGAAAAATACGTTAAATTTTCAACTTTTTTCATGCATATTCATACTTTGATCACTAATAAACACATAAAACAATCAAATTGACAACAAACCTGGAGCAAATCCACATCTTGGAATCTGTGCCTTAATTGTGACTAGACCCAGAGACGATCTTGAAAAGAACCATGCTGATGAGTCAATTTGCTTCTGAATACTAACTTCTCTTCCTTCTCTCATTCCTGACATGTAATTAAGATCTTCATAACGCAAAACTGTAAATGGTTTGGTGATTTTTCTATCATACAAGTCCCATGGAATGTCAAGAGTTGCTAATGAATTAACGATACATAAACATTATTATTTTATAGTTTGTTGATACGTGTATATAGACACGTATTTACAATTTTGATTCAATTAATACCTTGCACAAAATATTTCACATTCCCATAAGTACCATCAACACTAAATGGGATATTTCTTGGCAATCGATGACTGAATTCATAACGAAAATTTCCAGGTCCTAATTCCATTGCCTCAACTTTTGACTCAATCACTTCACGTTCAATCACAAAGAACTCTTGTTCAGCTTGCAAATCTTTTGAGTAGTTGCATGATGCACTGCCTTTTATTAATATTGATAAACCTAATGTTTTTGTTTTGATTACGAAATAAATGGGAAATAAAAAAATGAAAACGTGAGAAACGTTTTAAGCATTCTTTCTTAATTATTTTTCAGTTGGGAAAAATATTTTGAGTGCCTTAATTGTGATTTAAAATTTTTAAAATTTCAAAATACGTTAAAAATTCTATTAGAGAAAATTACACCACTATTTGAAATTTCAAATCACTAAGAATAAGAGAACAAAGCAAAACAGAACGCAACGACATTTGTCCTTGAGTCTAAGAACGTTTGGAATAGACAAATGCCGGTTTGTTTAGTCACAAAAGTCATAAACATTCTGCGTAGTTCATATCGTACCGAAACATATGTTTGTTTGGTTCGGAAAAAGACGGAAAATATCAACAAGAAAAAGTCTTTACCTCGCAATTTTAATGGTTGTGAATTTATAGTCAGCTCAACGTGACCTGTTCGGATTTAAAACAAAACAAAAAAATAATTATTTTTAAAATATAAAAAATCACAGCAAAAAAATGTAAATTTTTGATAACAAAATTAAAATTGAGATTTCTTCCTATTACCTCTAACCGTTTGACCAGGATAATATACAGCATCTTCATTTTCATCATAGATGATTTCCAAATTATAAGTCGATGACATTTTTTCGTCTTTAGAAACTTCTTTTATTTATTTTTCAGAATAGCGACAAAAAAAAAATTTAAAAAAATAAAAATAAAGTAAAATCAAATAATTCTCTGTCGATAGCACAACTTTACTGAATAAGGGTTGACTGTGGACTGAAAATGTGAGAAACAAGCTCTTTTGAGCGAGGCAAGCGATTAAAAGCAAACCGAACGAACAAACACACTCATTTAAATTTCTAAAAATATTCAACACATATTGAGTATTTTCCGCTGTTTAATGTGTTTAATATAAAAAAAAAAAAAATAAAATAAAAATATATGTTTAATCTTATCACATGAAGAAATGAACAAAGTTTCAAATATTATAATAATGAAGAAAAATACATGGGAAAAGAAGAAATAAAAATAATAATAAAATAAGTCAACGACAGATGATGAAGGAGCAATACAACTCTTAATGCTGTATTGTATTTAGTTATCAACTTTTCACTCAGAATCTAATCTACTCAAATGAACTAATTATTTGTTTTTCGGCAATTTTTGCGATAAAACACTTACTAATTAATTTTCTAACAACACAACACAAAATAAACGTTATGATAATGCTAAATGTACGATTGGAACTGTATAGAGGAGTTTTAGATAAATCATTTGTCTTGGAAAATAAATAAAGAAGTGGTAACAGTGATAAAGAATATCCGGATGTAAGCACTTTAGCGCATATTATTAAGTAGCTAGTCTAAAAAAAACTAAATTTTAAGATTTAACGGTTTTTAAAAATTTTAAATTTTAACGGTTTTCAAAAATTTGAATACCTATTTAACGGTTTTCAAAAATTCAAATATTTTTGTATTTCTGACAAAAAAATAACGGTTTTATTCAAAATTCTCAAAAAAAGATAATTTTTTTTAAATTAAACGAACTGTAAATTCAACGGTTGTAGTAATTATCCAGTAAAAACAAGTTATATGCGGTGCATAATAATCTCATACATTCATTCAAAACACAAATCACAACGAAAATACATAAGCCAAAGTGACGATGCTAGGAAAATTCCTCTACATAAATCAAATGCTTGATATCTTAGGGTCAAAATAATACATACGAAATTTGAAAGAAGAGAGAAAGAAGAAGGAAGGCTCAAACAATGTGTGTGCATTTATTTCTGTAAACAATTATATCATCTTACACGCGACTCTACCAAATTAAAAAGACTAGAAAAAAAATGATGATTAACAAATACGCAATTAATAGAATACAAAATGTGCACTATTGTGTAGAATAAGACGTAATTTTATGGATTTAGAATTGAAAAAAAACATTCAAATCATGTCAATTAACTGCGTTCTACTTAATATTTTCATAACGAGCTATTTCTCAAATATGAGTGATTATTAAAAAAAATTATAATTTGATAAACAAAAAAAAAAAAAAAAAAATTTACACGTGCATGAGCATGACTGATTAACCGGTTTCTATATTGTTGATTTTTCAAATCTCTGAAAGAGTTAGTTAGTTGAATAAAGTAAAATTCGAAAAAAACAACACATGTGTATGTCTTTTTTTAAATAGTTACCTATTATCACAGACGAATCAATCAATACAAATTTAAAAGCGGAATGTGCAATGCTTTTAAAAATCCTTTTTATTTGACTTAATTATATGCTTTGAACATAGTGACGCTGCATTCATACATCGCTAATAGTTCATAGCTATTATGAATATGTGTGAAACTTACAATGTATTTATTTCTTAGCGAATGAAATCTTCATAGAATGAGTAGGAGTGATTTTGAATCCATTAAGTGCTTCTCGTGCAGCACCGCTTTGAATTTCAGTGGCAAATTCCACAAAAGCAATATCATGTCTGCCGGGTACGAGACGTACTTCCTTAAAACCTGGAAATTGGTTGAATAGCATACTCAACATCATCTCATTGGTCTCATCAGGTAGATTAGTAAGGAAAAGAATTTGATTTGGAGGTTGTTCAATATTTGATGAATTGATAGCTGCTTGTGCTGGATCAATTGTTTTCTTCTTTGCTCTGTTGGAAATAAATGGAATTTAATATAAAATCAGGCATATTAAGGACCTTAAAACTTACTTTTTCTCTTCTGGGTTCTTTGGAGCCTTTGGTTTCTTCTGTCTTTCCTTAAATGTTCCTTTCATCTTAGCGATGATATCACTATCCGTTTTTGAGTAGTTGATTCTCATTGGCTTGTCATAAAATGGAAATCCTGTAAAGATCCAGTAATGAGCAAAATTGATATTTTATAAATGAAAAGTAAATTACCTTGCATTGTTCTGATCGCATTTGTAGCACTTGATATCTCTTTAAAAATAATAAATGCTTGTCCTCTCATCTGTAGTTAAACGATATAAGTTAAATTAAGAATTTTTTTTTTTTTTTTAAATGTAAACATTACTTACTTTTAAAGTTTTAAGCGCTACAATATCGAGAATTTGACCAAACTGGCTAAAAATTGCGTATAATGACTTCTTCAGCTCATCCTTCTTGACTTTCTCGTTGAGATTATTGACGTAGATTGTATGAGATGGTCGAATATCCATTATTTTTTCTTCAAAATAACTTTTTTTAAATAAAATTTTTGTAATCGTAAAAGCCGCGTTTGCTCTCTATGATTTGCTCAGTTTATATATCTAGCATTAAAGTATTGGATTATGTTTGTTTTATGAACAGTTTGTCTGATCCTATGAACGGTTACTGCTATTTCAAGTTTATTAAACCATATTAAACCTCCTATTAATTAATTTTTACAGATTTTTAACTTTTTTCTGAAAAACCGTTAAATTTTGATATTTTTTTAAATTTTTGAATTTTTGAAAATTTTCAAAATTTAGCATTCAAATTTTTGAAAGTCGTTTTAAGTTTATTCAGTTTTTCAAAATTTATTAAATTTATATTTTAATCAATCCGAGCATGCATGCGCTTTAATCAACGATGATTTAGTAACTTTAAAGCATTTTGCGTATCCTCAGAACTGAGCAAATCTACAAGAAAGATGAAAAATTGTAAAAAATTTTTTGTAAATATTTTTTAAGATCTAAGAATTTTGTGTGTAAACGTTTTAATTAATATAACTGGTAAATCTACTGTTATAAGTGAAATTAAGTAGTGTATTGTGATAAATTAACATTAAAGAAGTGATTAAGTATGAAATATTGATGATTCATAATGAATTTTGATGATAAAAAGTGAAAAAAGTTAAAAATTGAAATTTTAAATCTTGGTCGAAAATTGGATGTAGCAAATTGGGTAAGAAAAGGGAAGCAGTCGATAGCAGTGAATAGATCTAAAGCGTGAAGAAAAACAAAAATAAATTAAATAATTAAATAAATGTCTGAAAAAAGAAGTTTTTTCTGCTTCCTGAGTATTTTATGATATCTCATAACTCTTGTAGCTTAATTAACTTCTCATAAGTAGAGTTAAAATCCATGAAAATTGTTAATATCTCAAAGAAAAGTGTGGATAAAAGAAAACTCTAACTAAATGAGTGAGTTCACGAAAGGAATTTTATTAAATTCATTAAGAAAAGTAAGTTTAATAATCATTAGACATTTTTCGTCGCATTAAACACAATTTTCGTAACATTAATAAATATCTTTTTAATCAATAAAAAAATGAATATGAAAAAAAATCAGGTACTCGAACAACTTCATCCATCATTAACGGCTCACGATGAGGCATTGTATTATGTTGAAAATTTATGTCTTCGATTACTAACAAATTTATGTACAGATACACCGCACACAATTGCTGTAAGTTAAATTGAGTTTATTGAAAAGAATACGGAAACGATGATATTAGAATATATGTGAAAAATCATACATAAAATATTGTATTGCACAATTTTTTTTTCTCTCTCTTTTAATTTTCTTTAATAATCAAACTACATTATTTAGGATGTCGAAGAAAAAGTACAAAAGACATTTCCGACACCAATTGATAAGGTAAATTATTTCATTTTTAGTCGATCTTATTCTTAAACTTACATATTCCCATTTTTCTACTCTTTTTGAATCCAATTAGTGGGCACTTGCTGATGCTCGCGAGACGATCGACAAATCGAAACGGAAGAAATGTGTCCTGCCTGTAGATCGAATGCACACCTTATTACAAAAGGTAAGAGAATCAGTGATCAAATTGTTAATTAAAGTGATTTGACAAAATTGTGAATAATTTTAGGAGGTGTTGCAATACAAAATAGACAATTCTGTGAGCTTATTTCTTGTTGCCGTCTTGGAATACATATCGGCAGACATTCTGAAATTAGCTGGAAATTATGTCAAGAATATGAAGCATGTAGAGATAACACAGGAAGATGTACAAATTGCTATTCGAGCGGACAGTGTAAGTGAACAAAATTAAACTTAATGAAAAATTCAATTTTTTTAGTTAATGCTAAATAGTGTTAAAATTATTATGATTTCGATCAAATGATAAAAATCAAAGTAATCATAATAAGAGTGTGATAAAAATTGATAAAAATCAAAATACGATCAAAATAAAAATGAAGCGTAATAAAAATGATAAAAATAAATCATTTTTATTATGATTTATTTTTATCATGATAAAAATGATAAGAATTGGCATTTTTATCACGGAGTTTGATAAAAATAAAATTTCCAAAAAAATTTCTTCCTTGCAAATTTTTGTATGGAAATTGAACTGTTGTACTGTTTTTCGAGAAACTGAATGCAATCTTGTGACAACAAGTATGCAGTCTGATTCCTTCTGGATATATCATGCTTAATATGCCTAAGGGAAGTGCTGGAAGTGTCAGTTCCAGTCCGTTGGACATGACCAGATTGATTCTTATTCCAGCGAGTTCTTTTAGTTGTGATCTTAAATATTGTTACAGAATTAACAAATTATTCAAAAGTTGACATTTTTTAAATGAATAAGCATCAATCTGGTCATGTCCAACTGACTGGAACTGACCAAAAAAATTTTATTTTATTTCTCGACGAATCATGTCATTTTAAAAAGGTGGTCAGTTCTCAGGAACCAAGCACTTCCAGCACTTCCCTTAGGCATATTAAGCATGATATATCCAGAAGGAATCAGACTGCATACTTGTTGTCACAAGATTGCATTCAGTTTCTCGAAAAACAGTACAACAGTTCAATTTCCATACAAAAATTTGCAAGGAAGAAATTTTTTTGGAAATTTTATTTTTATCAAACTCCGTGATAAAAATGCCAATTCTTATCATTTTTATCATGATAAAAATAAATCATAATAAAAATGATTTATTTTTATCATTTTTATTACGCTTCATTTTTATTTTGATCGTATTTTGATTTTTATCAATTTTTATCACACTCTTATTATGATTACTTTGATTTTTATCATTTGATCGAAATCATAATAATTTTAACACTAATGCTAAACAAAAAAAATTAAAACAAAATTGCTAACAAAGTTTCTACTTATGTGGGAACTATTCATATTTAGCGAATATAGATCTATATCTTTAGTCAACATTATTAAATGATAATTTTGCGCGATCATCAGATTTTTTGAAAGTCGTTTTTCATCTTATTTGCGAAAATCTAGTTTTGCTAAATTATTAATACATATATACCTATATATTTTTTTTTATCAAAATGCATATTAATCAGTTTGATGCTATCACTAATAGATAGAATTACCAAATGTTTAATTTTAATTCCATGATGATTTTATTTTTTAAAAAAATTACAAAAGTCCTCGTTTTTTATATCGAGGGACTTCAGCGCATTTTTGACGCAGCGATTAGCAATTGATTAAATAGAAAAGAATGTCGAGTTTTAAAACTCTATTGCTGTTTCTTTAGTCATAATGCATTTCAATAATAAGTTTAAAATTAAAGATCAAAACTCCTTTAAAATTGATTTTTATAATGTTCAATGCAAAAAAATAGCTTTACGATTTAACGGTTTTTTGAAATTCAAAATTTTCCGTTAGCGAAAAATTTAAATTTCTGAACACACTCATTATTTTTTTACCGTTATTTTTCAAATTTCTGAACGCACCCACGTGTTTTTATATGAAAAAATTAAAAATTGATTAATTAAAGTATTTAAACTTAATTTTAAGGCTGCAAATTGCATTTTTTCCCAATAACTCGATATAATAAAGCTATTAAATCTAACCGGAACTCTCTACGATGTCTAGATCAAAAGACAATTTTTTGCAGCCGAACAAAGTGTATGATTGAGCTTCCTTTTTGAAAACAAGTTTCCAAAAATGCGCTAAAAAATTCAAAATTATTTTTTCATGCTCTCATTTTCAAAAAAATAATATCAATTATCAGGTGGTACGTATTCTGTTGAAATCCATTTGTCTTTCTTAAAAGTCGTTTTTTCATGAAAATTACTTTTTTCCACTCTTAATTTTTGTTTTATAATTTAATTGACAAGTATCGTCGCCTTTTTAAGTGTGTCTGTTCTTTATGATTCTTTTGGTTCTTTGTTGTGTCTGATCTTCATTATTATTTTATTATTGTATTATTATCGTTGTAATTATTAATTAAAGTAGCTTATGAGAAACATTTGCAGCTTTACTTATGCTTGATTTTCTTCTATATGTATCTTTTTTTTAAATCATTTTATTCGTACTCATTAATCAATGTTTAAGATTATGTTAAACAAATTTGATTCAATTGACAATTTCAGGTTCTAATGGACATGTTTTATCAAGGAGAAAATCATTCAATTGTTAGTCCTTTACCGCCAATAACGCCTCGTGATGGATTAACGTATGATGAAGTTGTTAAGGAATTGTTGCACGATGAAAAGCAATATCTTCGTGATTTACACATGATTATTCGAGTATTTCGTGAGGAGCTTATAAAAATTGTTGATGATCCAGTCAAAGAATTGGATCCAATATTTTCAAACATCATTGATATTTACGAACTCACAGTTACACTTCTTGGTTCTCTTGAGGATGTCATTGAGATGTCACAGGAACAAAGTACTCCATGTATTGGCAGTTGTTTTGAAGGTATAAATTTTTTTTACCATATTTAACGACTTTTTAGAATTTAAATTTTTTCAAAAAATTCTTTTTTTTTTACCGAATTTTTTGAAAATTCTTTTTTAAAATTTTTGAAAACCGTTAAAATTTAAATTATGAAAATTCGTTAAATCATTTGTTATTCTTGTAGAACTGGCTGAAGCAGCAGAGTTTGACGTGTACGTAGAATATGCAAATGATGTAACATCATCACAAGCAAAGGAAGCTTTATCGAATTTATTATCAAAGCCAAAAGCTCAATCATTAATTGCAGCTGGTCATGGTTTTTCCGAAGCAGTTAAATATTATTTACCAAAGCTTTTACTAACTCCAATTGGTCACACATTCGTGTACATAGAATATGTTGATAAACTTTTATTATTGACGACGAGTCAAGAGGACCGAGAGAGTTTTGAGACAGTTAAAGGACTTTTGGAACCATTAAAATTTGAATTACAAAAACAAATTCCATTGTTGCCAAAGGAGTCATTAATGAGGACAAATTCACGTGTACGACGACAACAGGCAATTGAGAAGACAAAAGATCTTCAAAATACTGTAGAACATTGGGTTAAAGAGGATATTGGACAATGCTGTAATGAATTTATTAAGGAAGATACGTTAATGAAATTAGTGTCGGGAAAGCGCAATACGGAACGTAAAGTATTTCTATTTGATGGACTGTTAGTGTTATGTAAAGCAAATACGAGAAAACAAACTGTATCTGGAACTACAAATAATTATGATTTTCGTATGAAGGAAAGATTTTTTATGCGTAAAGTAGACATAATAGATCGCATGGATACAGATGAGTTAAAAAATTCATTTGAAATTGCACCGAGAGAACCTCATTCGGTAGTTCTTATAGCTAAAAATGCTCAACATAAAAATGAATGGATGGCTGATTTAATAATGTTGAATACAAAATCAATGTTGGAGAGAATATTGGATAGTATTTTATTGGATATTGAAAAGCAACATCCGTTAAGATTACCAAGTCCTGAAATATATAAATTTGCTGAAGCTGATAGTCCTAGCAATATTGTTCTCGAAGAGAAAGAAAGTGCTGGCGTTCCATTAATTAAAGGAGCAACATTAATTAAACTTATTGAACGTTTGACTTACCACATTTATGCTGATCCTGCATTTATTCGAACATTTTTGACCACATTCCGCTCATTTTGTTCACCAAAAGAGCTCCTTCATTTGCTCATTGAGCGTTTCGACATTCCAGACCCGAGTTTAGTGTATGAGACGTCAAATAGTGATAAAGATTTGGACGATAGGCTGCATAAAAGCTCACAACGGGAAGATTGGAAACGATATAAAAAGGAGTATGTTCAACCTGTGCAATTTCGTGTCATAAATGTTTTGAGACATTGGGTTGATCAGCATTATTATGATTTCGAGAGAGATCCAACATTATTACAGGAATTGACACAATTTTTAGAATCAATCAAAGGAAAATCAATGAGAAAATGGGTCGATTCAGTACTGAAAATTATTCAAAGAAAAACGGATAATGATGAAAATCATAGGCAAATTACTTTCGCATTTGGACATTCACCACCAGCTATTGAGTATCATTTAAAAGTTCCAGAAAATGAATTTAATCTTCTTACACTTCATCCTTTGGAATTGGCAAGACAATTAACTCTTCTTGAATTCGAGCTGTATAAGAATGTTAAGCCTTCAGAATTAGTTGGCGCTGTGTGGACTAAAAAGGATAAGGAAACGACGAGTCCAAATTTATTAAAAATTACAAAACATACAAATAATGTGAGCACACTTTTAACGTATTTATGATTTTCGAATTTTCATGTTTTTTTTTTGTAAAAAATTTCAAATTTTTAAAAACCGTTAAATTTTTAATTATTCTAGTTTACACGTTGGATCGAGAAATCAATTGTGGAAGCAGAAAATTTTGAGGAACGTGTTGCAATTTTTACTCGTGCTGTGGAAGTTATGATGGTTTTACAGGAACTAAACAATTTTAATGGAATTCTCACTGTAGCATCGGCATTTAGCTCTGCTGCTGTTTATAGACTAAAATTGACTCAAGCTGCAATAACTAAAGTTCATGAGAAATGTTTGACTGAGTGCTTAGAGTTGAGTGAACATCATTATAGGAAATATCAAGAAAAGTTACGTTCCATTAATCCACCTTGTGTGCCATTTTTTGGGATGTACATGACAAATATTCTCCATATTGAGGAAGGAAATCCAGACTTTTTACGAGATACCGTATTGATAAATTTCAGTAAGAGACGAAAAGTTGCAGAAATAACGGGAGAAATTCAGCAATATCAAAATCAGCCATATTGTTTAAAGATAGATCCAAATATTCGAGTAAGTTACTTTATTAGTCTTTTTTGAACTAAATTTTTAACTATATTGTTTTATTTCTAGCACTTTATTGAAACACTTGATCCATTTCCTGGTCAGTCTGTGAATGACATTCAAAATTATCTTTTTGAACAAAGTCTCAAAATTGAACCAAAAAATTGCCGTCAACGACTCATTTTCGTAAGTTTTAACTTATTTATTAAACAATTCAATCTATAATAATGTTACTAACTTTTATAGCCTCGTCGATGGCCAGAATTGACATTAAAATCGCCAGGAATCAAACCAGCACGACGTCACAATAATAGCAATTCATCCATGAGTCTATCTAATACATTACCATTTAGTTCAAAAGCAAGTCAACTGTTTACAAATAGTGAAGGAGAACAATCACCTCCAGCAAACAGTCATTTGCCAGCATCAGAATTTTCTGTTTTTGCAAATGTCAACATTCCTATGGCCAGTTCCTCATCATTTTTTGCATCATCACAATCGACTTTAAATTCAACATTAATGACCGATGATACGATCTCAATAACATCGGCAATGGCTCCAGAAATTCCTCGACGGTCAAACAGCATCATATCTATGACGATGACTACAACTAGTTTTAATAAATTTGATAAATATGATAATGCTACAAATAATTTTGATAAGCCATTATTAAGTCCAAGAATTCATCAACAGCCACAACCACCACCACCACATCATTATAATACACATCCATCAATAAGTCCAGCAGAACAAACAAGTCCATCACTTGTTTATAAATCTAATCCATATCAACGTGCTGGTATTCGAGCAAATATAACATCATTGGATATGAGCGGTGAACGTTCATCGCCTGGCTATAATCATCCATCAAGTCCACAATTAAATAATGAACTTAATGGTCCACAATTACCAATTTCTCCTCATGTTAATGTTCCAAATGCTCACAATTTTAATCACGCGCCACCACCACTTCCGCCTCGTAAAAGACATCCCAAAAAGAATCCAAATGATTACATTAATTCACAATTAAGGCAAGCTGCTGATGCTCCAATTCTTTTACCTAGAGATATGGATCCACCACCTTTACCCCCTCGTACAACAATACATCACAATACGGCAAGCAATAATTTTAATACATGGAATATGGTGAGTCAAAATTGAATTTTAAACTCGTTTGTTTTTCTATTTATTCATTTGCCTTTATTTTATTTTATTTTTTTAATTACAGAGAGATGAATCATTCCATGGACATTCAATGACTCAATTAACGGCACCAGAAACAAGCACAATAATGCAGAGGAGAAATTCTGCTTTAGCTAATAATAAGGAAAATCAATCAACGCCCAATTCAACTCAACCATCACCGTTACCAAACAATTCTATTAACTATGACTCAAAACAATCTCCTGGAACTGTGAGTAAGAAACCGAAGTGAGTATCCATCAAAAATCCGTTAACTTTTGAAATTTAAAAAATTTCAAAATTTTTGCTACTTTTTTGAAAGAGTTCAAATTTTTGAAAACCGTTAATTTTTGAGAAAATTCAAAATTTTGAAAACCTTTAATTTTTGACAAAATTCAAATTTTTGAAAACCGTTAGTTTTTGACAAAATTCAAATTTTTAAAATCCGTTAATTTTTTAATGAATTAAAATTTTTGAAAACCGTTAATTTTTGAGAAAATTCAAAATTTTGAAAACCTTTAATTTTTGACAAAATTCAAATTTTTGAAAACCGTTAGTTTTTGACAAAATTCAAATTTTTAAAATCCGTTAATTTTTGAAACTTTCAAATTTTCAACGATCGTTATTTGCTAAAAATTTATTTCAATATGTTAATTTATATTTTAGTGCATCACCAAGAAATCCAAATGAAGTTACTCCAAAATTGCCTCCAAGGAAGGACCGTTCAACTATGTTCCCGTATCCAAATTAAGTGAAATGATTAAGTAATAAAAAAAGTAATTAAATGAGAGAAAAGTTATAAGAATAATTATATGCCATATAAAAAATGGAATTAATAACAAAAGTTCCAGTATCCATGTGATTTTAACCTTTGCGACAAACAAACAAAACAAAACAAAAAATATAAATATATACATATATATTATAGAGTGTTAAGATAAAATGTTACTGTAAAATCTTTCCTGACGAGAAGAAAAATGATTGTAAACAAAAAAAATTATACCAGAAAAGAAGAAAAGATAATGAAAAAATGGAGAAAAAAATATATAGATAAATATATAAAGTTTCTAGATGTTACATAAAATGTGATTAAAAGATGATGCATGATTGCATTAAAAATTATATGTGCTGTAAATAATTAAGACGAATGGAGAGGAGGTAGACGCAGTTAGACGAAAAAAAAAACAAAAGAAAAAGAATATACATAAAATGATTCATCATGAACTTTTTCATTTTATTTTGATTGATTAAGATAAAGAAAAAGTTTTTTTGTATGTGAATGAAAGATGATAAAAAAATGAAAAAAAAAAATCCCATGAGATGGAAATAAAAGAATTCAATGTATGATTATAGAAACTTTAATTGCTTTTCATTCAGCCACGAGAAAAAAATACAATTTAAATTTTCAAATTTTGCATTGAACGAGTCAATGATGTTAAATCCCAAATGACAAGTTGTCCATCCAATCCCGATGTACTTATTTTAGTTGTGCGTTCCTTAGTTCCAGTTTGAATTGCAACCCAACTAATGGCATTTTGATGAATACAATCTAAAACTGTATCAGTATTTTCCAAACGTGAATTTCTATCGAGTGACTGGAAGTGACGCATTGCTGATACACCACTTGCTTCGCGTTTCTGTGATTCATCTAATTTTCCATTAAATGTAATACTGGTTCCATCAAATGAATAAATTAATGGAATGCAACTGTGTCCAGCAACAATAAATGACATTGGTGATATCCAAATGCAGCTTAAGAATGGTAAAAATTCTGTCTTTAATTTGACAACAGTTAGTCCAGAATTAACATCGACACAATTAATTGCTGAATCATGACCAACCCAACAGACTTTATTTCCATCAGATGAAAAACTAACAGAATGAATCCATCCACCACCTGTCGTTGAGTTCTTAAATTCAGCCATCAATTGTCCAAGTGACATCTTTTTACCCCATGCAGTTGGTGCTGGTTGTGGTTCAATGTCCTTAATATAAGCACTAAAAATGCGAACTTTATAATCTGTTGATCCAGCAACAAGAAGTACACTATTTGGATGCCAGTCCAATGATGTCACAGTACTTCTAATGGGCTTCTTGATATGCTTAGAAACCCACCAATCGTTCTCAGACTCGAAATAGCAGACACTAATTAAACGAGCGCCTGAACCACAAGCAAATTTATTTTCGCATGGTGACCATCTTACACAAGTTGCAGCACGATTAATTCTTAATAGAACTAATGCTGGCTTCCATTTCTTATCCTCTCCTTGAGTCCAAACATATGCATTTCGATCGACTGAGCATGTAACGATACGATTAGTATTAGGCGCCCAATCAATGCCCATAACTTTCAAATCATGTTGATTAAGAATATCCATCAACTATAAAGTAATGCATTAGAATTAATTCATGATCATTGATTCATTAAAAAAGTATATCTTACCTTCCAGTCATTGCCTTCGCGTTGATAAATATGGACTTCATTATTGTTAGGCGAAATTGCTATTTGGGAACAATCTTTATTCCAAGCATGGCAAGTTATTGGACTTACACTTCCACCAAAGAAATACTTTTCAGTCATATTTCTTATCTAATAATTCTGATTAATTCCTGGATATTGAAAAATTATGAGTCATTAAAAATCGGGTGTGGTAAAAAATTAAAAATGTCTTAAATTACCTGTTCCTGAATACTTTAAGACTTTATTTGATATTTATCGTGTTCCTTAATCCGCGGACTATCAGTCTACACGGATTTAATGATTATAAATGGTCAAATTATGGTTTAATTTATTAAAATTAAAGGAACCGACTTTTGTTCCTCTTTTTGCCGACTGAAATTATTTTTTTGAGCAATAAATTCAAAATTTTTATTTCCGTTAATTTTATTTCAAAATTTCTCATACAAAGGCAACATTAGCTAATTTAAAATTATACAATCTTTAATCAGAGTCATCTGTGTCCAATAATTCTTCCTTAATCTTTGATATTTTTCTCACTTTCAAGTTGAAATTTTCATAAAATATTCCTAAAAGTAACAAAATTAGTCACGAACATCTGTTAAAAGGAATATAAAGGAACTTACTCTTATAATAGCTTTCAGACACAGGAATTTCTTCATGGGTAGCTTGATAAGCATTCCAAAGACCACGCAAACTAGTTTCAGAATTAAAATTATTCTTTATATGTTCAATTACAGCATTTTGTGTTTCTTCTCCAAATCCGTGCTTCCTTCTCTTCTTCTTACCTCGTTCATCCATAAAGCTCTAAAATTGAGAATATTATAGCTTAACAGTATTTGATAATTTACACAAATTTACTTCATTTTCCATTTTAGCTAGTGACACGTCAATTCTGGAATTGGATATTTGAAGGGTCTTTGTGAATGTTAATTTACAGACTTCAACGCCTTTTAGGAAGTATCGACGAGTATTTTTGCGACGACTTTTTTCAGCCTTTGTATATTGTTTCTTTTTGGGTGCTTCATTAACACAGGAATTAAGAAAAGCACATCTACCTTCATACGACCCAATACTCCAAAACATATTGAAGATTTGCTTGCGAATTTTGGGTGAGAGCTTACTAGGATCTGTGCATTTTTTTGGACATGTACAAACGAAACTCTCATCAAAGGATTTTGGTGTAACTTCTTGTCCTTTAGCATTTATGTACGGTTTGTTTGTATTTGCCCTCATTTTTCTAATTGCTCGTGTCTGATCTGCTATTATACGCTTCCTTCCTTTTGGCTTGTGAAGAAAAAAAAAAAAAAATAAGGAAGTTGAAAAAGATCCAGAATAGAATTTTTTTCGAACAAAAACAATGTTACCTTATTGGAATCAGAAATTTGAACAAGCTCTTTTGTTTGACTTTCTATCTTTACTGGATATCCTTTCTTTCCAATATTAACGACTGACTCGAGTACTTCAACGCCCATTCCAGCATCTTCCGTTATGTATTCCTCATAAACTTCTTCCAATATTTCAGAATCATTTTCTTGCTTTAAAATGTGACCATTTGGTATAATAAAGTTAATTTGCTCAGCTTCTCCATCATTTGGATGTATATATTGTATATACGTAATGTTCTGTCCATCTGATGCTGCATATTCCTCGTATTGATCACTCATTTCTAAAAAGTTGAATTTTTTTTAAAGACTGTTTATGTATTTACTGATGTTTATGATTTTCGAACATGATTCAAACCTTTTATTTCCGTTAAACTCATTGTAATGCTATAAAATACTTGTTATAATATGTTATTTCACTAAATTATTAAATTTAGTATTTCTTCAATGCTTTTGTTTTAAAAAACCATACAAATGTTTTTGATTAGAATTTGTATGGTTTCAAAGTTAACCGTTATTAAAAAATTCAAAAAATAGAAAACCAAGCAAATGTTTTTATTGTAATTTGTAAGGTTTCAAAATTCAAATTTAAAGTGACCGTTAAATTGAAAGTAAGCTTTGAAAAATTAAATATTGGTTTATTTATTTAAATACATTGATTAATCATTTATTAAGACAGTAACTTACTTCAATGATCTAATAGTTCAGTTTCGAAAACAACCTCGAATATTAAATAGTCGGTGAATTGAAATCACTAGTCGCTTAAAAAAACAGGAACTAAAAAGTTGCAAAATAATTTAAAAAAAAATGATGTTTATCATTAAAGTTAGATTCATGCAACCAAAGCATACAAGTGGGCATGTCTTTGTGCTTCGATAAAACACGAGATAATGGAATAATCAATAAAAGTGGCAGTAATAAATGATAAAAAAGACAATTGAAAAATTAATAAAAATTTAATTAACGGTACAAGTGAAAGTTCTTAATAAATCAGTAATATTTAAGTGATACGTGTATAACAATGGATATATTGACAACATATAAAGTCTTTCTAGTCAAAACATTAAAAGAGAAGAGATATTATTGGGCCAGAAATTTATTTTTCATAATTTTTCCATTATTCTTCATTTTAATCTATCTTTTCTCAAATACGACGTCATTAGACCACAATTCTTCATCGCCAAGAACATTTATGCCCATAAATGAAGTAAGTAATTCACATCCAGTAAAGTAAACAAGTCATTTAGATGTGACTTTCTTAAAAATTTAATCACGTCTTACTAACTTCCCGTCAACAAACTTTACACTCTTTGTTTATGCCTTTAGGATGAGCTCATTGCAAATATACCACAAGCTATTGAAGATAAAATATATTTTGTACCAAATGATACATATTATAGTAATTTAATGGAACGATTTCGATTAAGAATTGAGGCACAAGATGAGAGAATTACTGGATTTAAGTCTGAAGATGACATTTGGAATCATATCGAAGATTTGGGATCACGCTCATTCATCATTGTCTTTCATGGCAATCATTCAGTGCTAGACTATACAATCAAGTCGAAAAGTAACAGATTCATGACTGATCGACATTATTCAAAGGATTTATCATCAATAGCATCGAAAATGACAAACGAATATGTTAATTATGGATTTTTAGGCATACAATATGCACTAGATTCAACATATTACGAAATTCTTGCTCAATCTCGAAATATATTGCCATACGTCGTACAATTTGAGAGAATTCCATCGATTCCACAAGATCCAGTGGCATCAAAAATTGACAGTTTGGGAATATTCTTTATTTTATTTTCATCGCTTACATGCATAGCATTGATATTCACACGCATGGTTGAGGAGAAGGCTTGTGGTTTTCGAGAACAATTAAAAAATGCCACTCCATACAGCTATTTGAACAATGTTGCTCTGTTTACAGTCAATCATTTACAGATTTTCTTACTGTTCTTCATCTGTTTAATCATCACATATTTTAAAGGCATTTGGATCAACATAAACTTTTTCTATCCAATATTATTAGTTTTTGTGTACATAACGTCTATCGTTTCATTTACATTCTTAGTAAGCGCATTCTTTGAATCAAGTAAGTCAATTGATTATATTATGTTGCATGACATTTAATTCTTATGATCTTTTACAGTCGCATTTTCAACGGTTGGTGCTGTATTTTGGTACTTTGTTCCATTCTTCTGCTTTCAATTAGCAACTGTTCAATGGAAGAAGATTTTAATTATGTTCCCCGTTAATGCATTTTATCAAGGCATTTTAATCTTTCATGATTACACCAATTCTGGACATTATTTTAGTCATTCAAATTTATCACAACTTCATCATCCAAATGACGGCATTTTCTCAATGATTGATGTATTTTTCTGGCTCATTATTTCATCAGTACTTTGCATATTTTTATACTTTTACATATCAAACGTCTGTCCGGGACAATATGGTATTCGTCAAAATCCATTCTTTATTTTTCAAAAATCTTATTACGTACCAAATAAAATTGATGTTCATAGTGAAATTCAGGCACTAAATTATACAGCTAATGGCTTTGAGAATTTCCAACATTTGAATCAAAATGCTGTTGTTCGAATTAGACACTTGACAAAGACTTATAAAACATGGTGTGGTGATGCAAGTACTGTCGTAAAAAATTTATCAATGGACATTTATAAGAATCAGATTACAGTTCTTTTGGGACACAATGGAGCAGGTTTGTGTTATGAAATTTAATCAATTATTCAGTAACAATAATGTTTTGTTTTCTGTAGGAAAAACATCAACAATGTGTATGCTGACAGGATTAATTCCCAAAACAGGTGGTCAAATTTACGTTAATAACATCGACAACATTCAGTTCTATCGATCTAAAATTGGATATTGTCCACAACATAATATCAGCTTACCATATCTTACTTGCAAGGAACATTTGGAATTTTTTGGTCAACTAAGAGGACTTTCAGAACAAAATGCCGAGATAGAAGCTTCAAATATTTTAAAGAAAGTTAATTTATGCTCAAAAGCTAATGAAGTTGCTAAACGTTTGTCAGGTGGAATGTTGAGAAAATTAAATTTGGCAAATGCAATTATTGGTGATACTAAATTACTTATTTTGGATGAAATATCTAGTGGATTAGATCCAGAAGCAAGACGTGATATCTGGAATATCTTATTAAAACTCAAAAAGGACCATACAATTTTCATTTCAACACATTTTATGGAAGAAGTAAGTTTCTAAAGTTTTAATCTCTAACGGTTTTCAAAAATTTGAATTTTTTCAAAAAAAAGTTTTTGAAATTTTGAAAACCGTTATTTTTGAATTTTTAAATCCAGTTTTTGAATTTTTGAAAGTCGTTAATTTTTAAAATTTAAAAAAATACGTTATTCTCACATTAAAACATTTTAACATAATTTTACTTCATTTACAGGCTGATGTGTTATCTGATAAAATCGCGATTATGGAAAATGGAGAATTAATTGCCTACGGAACAAGTATGTTTTTAAAACATTACTTTGGAAGTGGATACACATTAAAGTTGCTCAAAAATATGGGAGAAAATAAATTTGACAGAACTAGCGTGCACAACACGATAAAAAGACATATTCCATCAGCTGAACAAAAGAGCAGTGTTGAGCCTCTTTATTGTATGACACTACCATACAAAGATAAACACAAATACGGAGAAATGCTTCAAGAATTGGAAGTTAATAAGTCATTGTACGGAATTGACTCATTGTCTATAACAAATACAACTTTGGAAGAAGTTTTTCTTAATTCAGCATCTGGAGGGAATGCAAAACTTGATGGACGTGGTGATGAGTCGGATGAGACAGATAATTCTTACCAAGTTCTAAATATTGATGATTTATACAAAGATATTAACCGACGATTAATTTTTTTCCGTCAGTTTCAAGCTATTTTCTACAAGAAATTCATTTATTGGATGAGAAATTTACCATTCTTCTGTACAATGGTTGCAATTCCAATTATTATGACAGGTCTATGCTTTGTTCTGAATACATATCTTGCAGATAAAACACATGTCGCTTTGAAGCTTCAATTTGAAGACATTAATGAGCCATTAATGCTTGTGAACTTCAAAGAGAATTTTAAGAGTCAAGAATTAAGACAAATTGAGGAAATCATTGGACATTTTAGCGAACAACAGAAGATTAAAGTTGCTATATTAAGAGACAAAAATATCGAGCAAGAAATACAAGATGTAGCTGACGGAAATGTTCTTAGATATTATGATAATCTTATTGGAGCTGTCAATTTTGAATTGAGTGCTGAAAATGACCAAATCCTTGCCAAAATTTACTATTCACAGAATTTAATTCATTCAGTATCGTTAATGCTTAATTTTGTGGATAATATCATGTTGAAGCATAAATACCCAAAATATTCAATCGAAATTACAAACAGTCCATTAAACCGACAAGATGAGAACTTGAATTATATTCAGAATCTTTATACAGAATTTGTGGCAATTGGATTAATGCTCTATATGATAATGTACCTTCCGTTTACATTTAAGGAAAAAATAACTGGATTTAAGAGCCTTCAAAATATCCCAAGTGTGATTTATTGGACTGCTTTATTCTTGAGTGACTTACTTGTTCATGCTATTGTCGTATTAATTATAATGATGGTGACAACTTATGATCGTGAAGGCCTAGCTTTTAGTGGAAATGAATTGGAATCGATTGCTTTATTATTCTTCATTTATGGCACAACTTGCTTAGTAATTGTCTACATAACAAGTCAATGTTTTAGCAGCTTGAGTAGTTCCATAATGTTTTTAAATTATTTGCAAATATTTTCACTTTTTGGAATCATCATAATGTCCAATAGCAAGGAATCAATGAAGGAATATGAATCGATGATATCAATGTTCCACATTTTACCAGATTTTGCTCTCAAGCATTCATTAAAAGTCATTCATGAACATCATAAATTTGAAAGGAATCACGAGAAAGTTGGGAATGCAAAAGATTCAGAGATCTATATAAATAGTCTTAATGACTATCAACATATATTTGACCTTACACAGTTTTATGTCGCAAATTTTATAGTTTTTATTGCTTCCTTCCTTTTCCTGTTTTATTTTATTGAAAATCAGGAATTGATGGAACAATTTGGCTATTTTTGTACACGTGTTCATATGTGTGTGTGCTTTGGAAAGGATAAGAATCAAAAGACAATTGAGAATATTCAAATGGATGAAATTCATGAGGATCCGGATGTAAAATGTGAGAAAGATAGTGTGTGTGAAATTATTCGAGAGGAAAAAGTGGAACAAGATGCTGTAGTTGTTTCAAAACTACATAAAATTTATGGTGGAAATTTTAATGCTGTGCAAGATGTTAGTTTTACGGTTAAGAAAGGAGAATGCTTTGGATTACTTGGAAGTAAGTCAAAAACTTTTAAAATTAACGGTTTTCAAAAAGTTTGAATTTTGAATTCTTAAAAATCCGTTAAAATTTGAATTTAAAAACTAATTTTGACAATTTTGAATTTTTGATTTCCGTTAATTTTTGAAAATATATTCTGATTTTTTGAAACCCGTTGGAATTTGAATCCTTACAGACCGTTAAATAATCATTTGATATTAATCTATTTTTTAACAGTGAATGGCGCTGGAAAAACAACAACATTTGAAATGTTGACACTCAACCGTCCAAAAACGAGTGGAAGGACATTCATAAATGGAATAGATGCAGATAAAGATAGATTTATGTATCGTCACATGTTTGGCTATTGTCCACAAGTTGATGCTTTATGTGACTACATGACTTCGAGAGAAATTTTGAAATATATGCTCATGATTAATGGATACAGTCGCTATGATTTAGACTTGCAAGTTGAAAAATGGCTGAGAAAAGTTGACATTGAAAAGTATCGAGATAAAAGAATTAGCAGCTATTCTGGAGGAACTAAGAGGAAATTAAATACAGTTATGGCAATGATTGCTGATCCTTATGTTACATTTTTGGATGAGTAAGTATTGATTAAATGTTTAAGGGATATTTTTTGTAATAAATTATCAATTTTGCAGACCTACAACTGGAGTTGATCCAAAATCACGAAGATTTGTCTGGAGTTGCATAAAATCAATTCAAAATCAACAGAGAACATTAGTATTATGTTCTCACTCAATGGATGAATGTGAAGTTCTATGTAATCGATTAGGAATCATGAAAAATGGTGAATTAAAGTGCATAGGATACATACAAAAATTAAAGGAGAAATTTGGCAAAGGATTTTCATTAATGATTAAAATGAAACCAAATGTACCACAAGGAAATGATAAAAATCTTGAGCAGGCACAAGATTTAACTGATTCATCTCCATCAATAATTGAAAGTGTCACAGACATCAAATTACAATTAAATTCTCTCTTTACTTGTGATCTCAAAGATGAGCATGAGGTAAGGCATAGATTGATTAACGTAATAAATGCATTGCTAATAAAATAAATTTATATTTTCAGGGTGTTCTTCAATATTTCATCCATGCAAAAAGTATAAGCTGGTCCAAAGTATTTCAAGATCTTCTCGAATTTTCAAATGACCACGAAAATGCAATCGACAGTTTTGCTATAAACGAGACAACATTAGAAGATATATTTCAGCAGTTTAGATATGATCCATGTGCTTGACGATTCTAAAATGGTTGTTAATTTATAGACTGGTTACCGCTTGCATGTATTCATGTTCCTCTATATCAAGCTTTACACAAAAAATAAATCATTTATACAAGTCATTAATTAAGTTACAAACTCTCACATTCCATGCACCAATTTACTAAAAATTTCATGTCCTTAGTCATCGCATCGTACTATTCATTATCCATAAGTCCACACACAAAACACATTTAATTTACTTTTTTTTAAAAACAAATTTCAAGTATATCTTTAGATATTTAGATTTATGAAGCATATAAAAGATGTAATTTATTTTCTTTAATAAAATATTTAATATTTTATCTCAAACCTTTAAATACACATAATTTTATTATTCCTTAATTATCCTACAGATTGTCGAGTGCTGAAGATGCTGTTATCACTTCGTCGCATATAAATTCAAGATCCTTTAATCCTCGTCTTAATATGTCAATTGCCTTAATGTTGCTAACTGTTTGGATTCTAAAATGGATCTTACTTTCTTGTGGATGAGGTACTGTATATCCACAAAACTCAACTTCTGGATAATTTGCAATTATATTTTTAAGAACGTTTCCCAAAGTGTTTCCTTCATTTTCTATGACAAATGTCCTTGCATTCTGCGCTTGATTATCATTAGATGATAATTCTGTGATTTTACCCATGTTTAATGAGATTTTTTGTCTATTAGAATGATGAGAAAGTGATTAAATAATGGATTTTAATAATTTTGATAATTTTTACCTTTTTGTTGTTTTAAAAATAAACAAGCGTGTCATTCAAATATTAAACGACCGTTAAATTGACTTTATGAAATTTTAAGTTAAATGACTTTAGAATTGATTTTAATTTATCAAACTTTGTTATTATAGTTTAATCATATTGATTAAAGTTGTACAAATTGACACATTGATTGAGAATCACCAAAAAGTTTCATTACAGCTTACCTGATTATTCCAAAACACAAGTTTAAATGATTATTTCAAAACACACTCAATAAACATTAAATTTTCTTCGAAAACTTTTTTTAATTAAATAAAATAATAAATAAGCAAGTTCTTAGTTCGTCAACTTGTCATTTCATGAGAGGAGAAGCCGATAAAGGTCAACATTAATAGATTCCGAAGAAATTAATTGAAATATTTGTGAAAATCAATAAAATTAAAAATGGTGGTTGAAAAATCGCGAAATGAGAAGGAAGAGAAGTCAACAAAGCGTAGATCAGCATCAAGCAGTTCTAATGATAGGTATTTATTAAAACCAAAAAAATAAATTTACATAAAACAGCATATATAATTAATAATTTAGTTCTAGTTCCGATAGCTCGTCAAGCAGCGGAAGTTCATCATCCAGTTCAAGCTCCTCATCATCTAGCTCAAGTAGCGGTGGCGATAGACGCAAAAGACGTCCATCACGATCAAAAAGTCGTAGTTTAAGAAAAACTGACTCAAAAGAAAGGGATAATAAGGAACGACCAAAATCCCGTGAACGAGCTCGTCAAAGTACTGAAAGAGATCGCGATGAAAAGCGCAGATCCAGATCACGTAGTCATTCAGTTTCACCACGTCGTAAGCGATCACGTTCAATTTCACAACGTCGAAAACGTACACGATCGATTTCACCAAGACGAAAGGCTCGCTCACCAACTCCAAAGCCAACAAGATGTCATGTTGGACGATTAACACGCAATGTCACAAAGGATCATATTATTGAAATATTTAGTAATTATGGAGAGATTAAGGTTGTCGATTTTCCAACTGATCGCTTTCATCCACAAAACGGACGTGGTTTTTGCTATATTGAATTCATGAACTCTGATGATGCTGAAAATGCAATGAAACATATGGATGGTGGACAAATTGATGGAACTGAAGTTGCAGTAAGTTGATCTTTTTGTTTATTTGAAGATTTAAATTAATATTTTCACAAATTTTTAGGTATCACCAGTCAATAATCCAAAGCAACAACAAATGAGACGATCTCCAATGCGAAGAGGTGGCCCGCCAAATCGTAATCGTAATAATTGGAGAGATATGCGTAATAATAACAGACGTCGCTCACCAATCAGACGTTCTCCACGTCGCAGGTACGATTCTTAAATCTTTAATTATTTTTTTTTAAAGTTGAATTTTTAATCAATTTGTTCTTCAAAATTTTAAATTTCACAGAAGCAGAAGTCCAATTCGTCGTCGTCGCTCAAATTCGTCACGTAGCAGCTCACGTTAAATGAAAAACTTATCTGCATCTTTAATGGATTTCTTTTGCATACCTACACAGAATTTCAATGTTTTACATACATACAATAAAAATACATGATAATCGGATGCTGTAAACTACAAATAATTGGATCAATAAAGGACAAGAATGAATGAAAACACAAATTTGGTATATTTTTTTTTAATAATCATTGTATTTTTCTTTAATATATAAACAGGCTTTTTATTATCAATAGAAGTAGTTTCAAAGTACGTTTCATCCTTCCAGACAAAAAGTTATGACATTTTTTGTTTATTATTCTCATTTGTGCCATCATGACCAAATATTTTATTTTATTTTAGTTATTTTTTTGGAGGAATGATAAATTAAATCTATCAAAAAGTCGTTTTTTTAGGGGGAAAGAAGTCATGGGATGGTAGCATTAAGTAGTGATGTCTAGTTAATTTTAGGGATGAAAATTTTTGAATATTTTCAATTAAGATTTTAAGTAGAATTCTCCTTCGAGGAAGATCTCAAGACAGGCCAAGCTGACCATATATACAACACTAATACGCCCTGTAGTGTTGTATGGATCAGAGTCATGGAACATGACTAATGCAGACGAACATGCAGTTGGAGTCTTTGAGAGAAGGATCCTGAGAGCAATTTTTGAACCAAAGAAAGAAGGGGATCTTTTTAAGTGCAGGAGCAATGAAGAAGTGTATCAGCTTTTTAAAGATGCTGATATTGTGAAGAGAATCAAGGTAAACAGGCTTCGATGGGCTGGACATGTTATAAGAAGACCTGATGAAGTTCCAATAGTTAAGGTCTTTAAGTCAGACTTTACTGAAGGAAAAAGGTCACGTGGGCGCCCAAAAAACTCTTGGAAAGAGGCAGTTGATAGAGATAGTACAGCACTTGGTATTGGAAATTGGCAGCGAGCCGCTAACGATAGAGTCAGTTATAGGCGAAAACTGAGGGAGATCATGGATCACAACTGATCTGAACGATCATCGAAGTAAGTAAGTAGAATTCTAATGAAATTCAAATTATAGTCAGGATACATGTTTGAAGTGTAGATTTGAGTGGAATTTAGTCAGATATACGATTTTGAATTGAAACTGTTGGAAAACAGATTAAAGATCTGCAATGTTCAATTTTATAAGGATTAGATTTGATTCCAACTTGTAAAATTTGGTCAAAAAGTAGTTAAATGTCTAATATAATTCAATTTATATCCTTGAAAATTTCATCCATTTTTCATCTCTAAACTATCTTGACATCACCTACATCAACCCACAACCCCCTTCCTTTAGAGAAGAAATTTAATATTGATGATTTTCTTTTATGTCTAAACTTTCTGACAATAGAAATATCTAGTATGTAGATGTAGGTAATAATAATGTTAAATAATCATTTTTATATTTACTTTAAAGCTTTAACTCTAGATTATAACATTTTTTCATGTTATTAAAAATATTTACTTTTTTTTTGTTTTACTTTACATTCCTTCATATCATTATTTTCATTCATAAATTTAAATTTTAACAGAAGAAAATAAAATTAAAAAAATGTTCAAAGTCCTCGTGTTGTTAATCGAGGGACTTAAGCGCATTTTTGTCGCAGCGATCAGTAATCGATTAAATAGAAACTGCTTTTAATTACAAAATCCCTTAATTCTTCTTTTATCATCAAAAAACCCTGCAAGAAAATACAATTTTTATAAAAATAAACTATATAATAATAACAGAATCCATTAAATTCCGTCTTTCTAGCATGCACTATGCATGAAAAGTCTGTTCTCACAATAATAAATACAAAACCTTACAAAAAGAAAGAAAAAAATTTTGACCAAAAATAACGGTCAAAAAAATTTTAAATTCCAACGGTCAAAAAAAATTCAAATTTTTATCGAGGGGTTTTCAACAATTTTTTTCCTTATTTATTGTTAAATCGTTGATTACAGGAATTGTAGATCATTTAACCATTTTTTAATAAGCGAGGCCGGAATAACTCGATAGTAGAAAGATAATTCATCATAACAGAACTCTTAACTATGTCTGGTTTCTGAGATCTCAGAGCTCATCCAGCCAGCCAGCCAGCCAGCCAGCCAGCCAGCCAGCCAGCCGAACAAAGTGAAAATATAAGCGTCATTTTTTGCAAAAATGCGCTAAAAATAAAAACTATTTAAAAGAACAAACAGCATAAGGCGATTATCAATGTCTATCTTTTCATAAAAGTTGATTCTGTTTTGTATTTTTTTGATATATATAAACATACAAATATTGTGGCTTCTTCCGACTTAATTTATTTTATCGTGAATCATTTCAGTTGAGGAAGAACTTAAGAGTTGATTCCATTGTGGCGGATGAACATTATCTGAAATTTAAGATTATCTTCTTGATTAATTTGTAATTTACATGCTTAATTTGGAACTTTTCTATGTTGGAAGCAATTTAAGAGTTTGAATGGCAAAAAATCACAAAAATATGAATAAGCTTTGATCATGAACTGAAGCAAAAATTTAAAATCTTAAATTAATTTCAAGATTATTTTATTAATTCCAAGTTAACTTTTAGAATCAAAAAAGTCATCAAGGACCTTCATTAAGAGTTTTAAAATCAAGAGTATTTGACAATTTTGTGTTAAATTTAAGGACATTAGGTTCATCTTCAAATTTAATGCTTATAATTTCAATTTTGCTACCAATTGTTGCCAACAATTCATTCTCATATTATTATCTAAACTTCATATAATCAAGATTAAATCTTCCTTAATTCTTTTCAGATCAAACTTTCCAAGTTCATAATAAAATCATTTATATAATGAAAACTTGATGAAACTAAGAAACATTAAATCCTAGATAAGTATCAAAATCAATTAAATTCTGAGTGATGTTTTAAACTCAAACTAATCCAAAAGAGATAATAATAAATTTCATTAAAAAAAGTTCATCCAGCCATAAAGTGATACCCTTAAAGTTGATTTTAAAAAAGTTTTTTCATTCATTTTGAACATCTATAATTATTTTTTTTTTTTTATAAATAAGTAATTAATGTACCATTCTTTACATGATTCTTTCTTCTTACTTCTTTGTTTGTATTCACATTATTATGAGCTATTTAAGTTAGACCATCAACCTTTCCTATTGTTCCTCATTCTTTCGCTATGTCTAGTCTTCTTTAACATTGTTTTTTTTTATCCTTCTTTTATTATGTGTAATCACTATTGATTATTTTATTCATGCTTATTCATTTAGAAGATTTTTCTTTCTTTTGATTAGCCTTAATTTTGATAGTGCCTTAATTTAGGGTTGCAATACAGGCACTTGCATACAGGTGAAAACCGTACAATTCCTTTGTTGTTGTTGTTGTTTATTATATTTATTATGGTCCATCAGCTAATGCTATTACAAGACCAGCTCCATCGGTGTCCAAAGTTGTACTATTCCTTTTTAATGTTCTGTGGTATTCCAATGTTGATCTATTGTTGTATAAAATTCCAAGAAGTAACAAATCCATGTTGTCTAGGTTAATTTTGATGCGATTTCAATTTTTCTCCAAATTCACTATTAATTCGCGACTTTTTTGAGTTCTCTCCATTGTCCATTTATTCCTTAGTGCCTTACGTTAACTTATATCCGGTTTTTAGCGCATTTTCCTCTTGGGAAAAGGACGCTATTATCCGCACTTTGTCCGTCTGTCCGTCTGTCATCGCATCTCCTCCTCAGGTTTAAGCTTTTTTGATGCGGTTTTTGGCTTAAAATGTGTGTAGTATCTCTGGCTAGAGCTGGCGAAAAAATCAGCTCGAATGGTCACTTCCTCTGCTGGAACCAGCGTAAAAAGTGCCAAAAATGTCATTTCTTTGTATGTGTTAGTGTGGTCGAATGCACTAAAATGTAGACTTTTCAAAACCTTAGCTGTCCTCGGTTCGAATCCCACCGATGACAATGTTCTTTTTTTGCTTTTTTTGATACTTTTTTGATTTCTTATGACATTTAATGTTGAATAATGTTATAATTTTCTATTTTCACAATTTTTCCGAGTTTTTTCGACGGTTTTTGTTAAAATTTTCAATATTTTCATACAATTTTCATAGATAATTACTTTTTTTATATTTTTTTTTTGATATTTTAGTTGTTTAGTTTTCTATTTTCATGGATTTTTCATAATTTTTCCGGAAAATTTTGTGAAAATCGTAAAATAATTCACTTTTATTAAAAAAAACTCATCAATATAAATAATCAAATTGTCACACGGAAATTTCATAAAAAGAACAGCAGTGGCGTAAGTGGTAGAGTGTGCGACTCCTGTCATGAAAGTCTATGGGTTCGAACCTAGCCCGTGACCAAAACTTTTTTGCTTTTTTTTTTAAATTCTATGTTGCATAATGTTTTTCATCCATTTTTTCTGTCAATTTTAAATTTTTGGATAAATAAAAAATGGTTATAGTTAAATATTTGGCTTTGTACTTTTGGGGTTTTAATTCTTTGTGTATTTACTGATCGCGGAAAATGCGCTTTCGTCGGTCACGAGTGACCACCGTTATACTTGTTAACTAGTTCCTACGCGTAATTAATATAAATTTGAAGAATTTCACAATTCCACAACCTCATTGATCAGAGGATTTATGCACTGGCGTCTGTATCACAGAGGAACCTGCTGTTTTTTGGATTTGAACTTTGAGCAATACAATAAGTTAGAAATTTTTCTTACTCATATTTTCAATCAAGTTGCTATCAAATTTGATCCAAAATGAATCTAAAACTAATTGAATTAAAGTTCAAATGTATTTAGAAGCATTAATCCATTCAATCAACATTATGGGCGTTTGCAAGGATCAATTTTACTCTTAGTCATCATTTGCAAATGAATCCAACGTGAAACATAATTATTTTTTTAAAATTTAATATCTTGCTAATAATGACATAAATTACTATTTCTTCATATACCCCAGTAACCAAAAGTTAGTTTATGACGAAGCTACAGCTAGCTACGAATTTTCTACATCCTAACTTAAAACTAACTTTTACGTCTAGCTAGATTTCTTCTGTGTCAGACCCTAGTAGACAGTATTTAGCAGAAAGTAAATAGACAGTCTGTAAACTGGCTATAAACTAGCTACCTAAAGCGATTGCTTTACATAGGCCGGATTAAAAATGTTAGCTAAAAGCTAGCTTTATTTAGCAAACACTAAGAGAGAAATTTAAAGTTAGCTTATACCAAGCTAATATCGGGTTGCAAGAATCAGTTAAATGCAGCTGAAAATTGAAATATTTAATAATTTAAACCATTTTAAATATGTTGAGTATAATATTATTTTATTAAAACTTATTCGATAAACAAAAAAAAAAATATATATATAAAAATTATTTAGCAATCATAAACTTTTAAAAAAAAACTTAAGTCCTGGAAAAAAACGTGCAAAATTAAATAATCTGAAAATAGAAAAAAAGAAAGAGAAATGCTGTAAAAAAAGGTTTTATTATCTTATCATTAATGCTGAAATAATAATTTAAATAAATTAGAAGCACAATTTTTTAAATTTATCATTACTTACAGATTGCATCATTTTGAAAGCACTTTTTCTAAAAAAAATCCTTAAAACACTATAATTTCACGATTTTGATAAATATTTTTCCACTTTTATTCACTTTTTACTTTACCTTAGATGATTTTTTCACTTTTAAGCACTTTAAACTAATTTTTCCACTTCATATTTTTAATTTTAAACTTCTCACTTTGAATTTTTTTTTCGACTAAAAAAATTCTCACGCGTTTACTTTCTGTAGATAGCTAAAAACTTTCTACCAGAAGATAATGAAGATTGAAGCTGTTTAAGCTTTCTTATAGGTTACTCCAAAAATCCAATATCTAGCTAGCTGCAAAAAGTTAGTTAAAATCTAATTTATGCATATCTTTTTTGGGATAGATGTGTACAGAAAGCAAAAAGACTTTCTGAAATTCAGAACGTTCTGCGTTTGGTTACTGGGGATAAAATCATAATAATTAAAACAAGAGAGGACACTGATAGACAGAATAAAATATGGAAGAAGTTTTCTTATATACGTAATAATATTTATATGCAGGTATTAATAAAAAGACAAAAAAATAATAAGCAAATCAATCATTAGTATATGATATTAATGATGATTTGAAATGTGAAATGAGTTACGGTTGTGTTACTTAATTAAAATGCATTCTTCTCTTTCATGATATCCTTGATTATTTTTTATATTTTTTCTTGTATATAATAATCATAATAATAATAATAATGATCATGAATTTTGGGGACATCACATGTACAAAAATTCTCGATATTTGTATAAGTCAAGGCATCTGCACTCATTTACATTTTTTAACTTTTTTTTTCAATTTTAAAATTCTTTAATCAGTGCTGAAGCCTCGTTAAAAGTATCGCAAAGTCGCTGGTAGGGTTTCTTGAAACAAGACTAGCAACCTCCACAAATCGCCTACGATTTCACCTTTTGTTGCTTTTTTAAAAGCTCTCATTCTCTTGAGAGTTTTGTTGTTATTTAATATCAAAACATTTATAATTCATCCATCATGCATTAAAATCATGCTCGTGTGGATGTTTTCAAGTCTTTTGGGATTTTTTTTTTGTTTAAATTTTGCAATAAGCCGTTAAAATATTTTTTGAAAATTCATTTGGTTAAAATTTGAATTTCAAAAAGCCGTTAAATTCAGATACCAGCTCGTTTAACGTTGTCCAGCAGATTTATGTAACTTTTTTTTGTGTTTTCAAAAATTATCCTTTAAAACCCTACACAAAAGAACTTTGCATTTAATCCCATACAACAGCATCAATGCCCAGTATACTTTAAATGATTATTACTTTTATAAATCTATTATTATTTATAATATTCACGACATCACAATTACTATCTTCATTTTTTTATGCTTTTATTCTCTTACTTATGCTTCCTCAGTTTTTATAAATTTATCAAAGTAGGTATTTATAATATTATAATTTTTCATTCACCATAAACAAAGTTTTTATCCCCGATTACTACTTCATCATCATTTTAAATTAATTTTTTTACTTTAAAAAATATTTATATCATATTCATAATAATGTATAGAAATAGAAAACATGTGCGCCACAATTCTTTTATGATGACTAACAAATACAGAAGAATAATTAAATCTGAGTTTATTTTTTTTTGCATTATCTACAATGTTAATGTTACTATCCAAAAAGAAAACAAGAAATTTATTAATGTATGATGTTGTAAAGAGATGAGGTTGAACACGAATTTAAAGGATGGATATTAATTATGTAGAAAAGTTTTATTTTTTGAGATATTTCATAAGTTTGAGAGGATAATTGTTAGTAATAGTTTTTTTTTTTTGTTTCATATCTATTATCTATAAATTATTATTGTTGCTGTCTGGATTATTTCTTAGCATTTATTTGTATCAGGTGTTGTTTTGAGAAACTCATCAGCACGTTTATAATTAGTAAGCGCATTTACAACTCCAGAATCTTGTGGCAATTCCGATTTCTTTCTTAACAAAGGCTTGTCCATGTTGCGCAAATTGCGAGCCTTGAAGGAAAACATTTTTTTTTCAGTTCTTTTTCAAACAATTAACTTTTTTTTTACAGATTTTTTTTTTTTTTTTTGTGTTAAGGAAAAACCTAGATTTTGCAGCGACTTATGATTACTAATTTTTGCAATAATAATTATTTTTTAAAAGATTCTTCTTACATCTTTTGAATATTGGTCATATTTTTCATTTGCATAATCGTCCTCATTAAGATTGTAATCGTTGTTGTTGTTCTGATTTGAGATTGATAAGTATTCCATTTGATTTATTAGACTCTCAAATTTTGGGTTGTTTTTCCTTGCTAGTTCTTCAATCTCTTTCCATACTTCTTCTCGTTTTGCGTATTGTTCTGTCTCTCTGTAAATAATTAAATAGACGAAATGTTTAAAAATTTTAAATTATTTTAATTCGTTGGATTTAAATTAAATCCTCGAGGTTCAAATTAAATCCACAGGATTAGAATTAAATCCAAAGCATTAAAATTAATCCAATCAATATCTCAATAAAGCAGAGATATACTTACAATTGTCTTTCATTCTTAAATTTGCTATTGCATTCGTCGAAGAGCTTATGATTCATTTCCATAAATAACTTAATGGCATTATAGATAAGCCTAGGTAATTAGCAAAAAAAAAGTAAGAAAGAAAGAAAAGAAAATTCAAAGAAGAAATTCATGCAGACGTAACCGATACTGTACAATTGAATTATTTATGTATGTTTATTACCCATGAATTGTTTTATTCCAATGTGTTTTTGAGTTATTGTAAAGAGCAGGAAACATAATCGGTAGAATGACTGATGAATTTTCAGTGATGAGTGACATGATGTAATCATTATTCCAGTAATATAAAGCTCGCTCAGCGACTTGGAAGTGTGGAGAGCTAACACATTTTGCAATTTGTGTAAAAAGTGGCACCATCACTTTTTGAAATTCAGCTGGCTCAATGACGTCAAGAATCTCTTCCAATTCATTAAGGAACATGACTTCTTTTGGACTATGTGTTTTCGGCCAGAATTTCAATAAACCTCTGTAATTATATTTATAATAATAATAATTTTAATAAAGATGAGTTAAGTGATGGTTTTGTAGCAAATTAAGAAGAGCTTAATGTATTCACTTTGTTCTTCAGACTGTGGAAGTTAAAAGTCGGAAGCTAGAAAGTTTAGAAAGCTTTTTACATATAATTAAGGCAGCTAAACTGTCAGAATTAATTAATTTATTTAATATCATTTTAAATGGCTAGCTTAATGCGTTAAAAAGTTTAAAAATTGCTCTTCAACTTGCTAATAAAAGTTTTTTAAAAAATTGAACAACTTACTTAATAACAGGCTCCGTCAGACTTGGATCTTTTTCAAGGAACTGTACAACACAATAAGCTAACTGCGGATGATACACGGACAGACTTTTGACTTTATGTAATGGCAATAATGCCTTTAATAAAAACGCTTTATGCTCCTCTTTTAATGGAAGTGCAAAACCATTAATTATTGATCCGAGAATTTCTAAAAGTTCTGCAATTCCATTATGATGTTCTGTCTCGTAAACAAACCTACGATATAAATAAAAAAAAGTATATGATTTATTGGAAGTAGAAGACGCATTAGCAACAGAAGAATCTTACCTGTAAAAAACATTATTAATTTGTTTTCTTACAAATGCTCGAAGACCTAAGAATTTTCCATAAATACGATGTAAAACTGTTTTAAGAAAGTCACGCTCGCGTGGATCTTCAGAATCAAAAAGATCAAGACATCTCAATACAAACTGACTATCAATATGACGCTTTGCGACATTTGGCTGAAAATCTGGTGATTCCAAAAAGCGTAAAAATAGCTCATAAACAATTTGTAAATGTGGCCACGATGACTCAAGAGTCGGTTCATCTTCTTCGGGATCAAATTCTGCTCCACTTGGATTACTTGGTGGTGGTAATGTTCGGAAGAGATTAATTGCAAACTGTTGGATATTGGCATTAATGATACTTGATTATATGTAGCAAAAAATAAATAGAAATGCTTACCATTTGTATCATTTCAGGATAAACAGCTTCTGTTATTACACCATTATTATTATTAATATATTCTACCATTTCCTGAAGTGCACTTCGTTTCACCTCCTTCCATTTCAAGTCGTCAAGAGGCTCTGTAAAGTCAAACAATACGCAGCACTGACGAATTTTCTTAATGAACAAGTCTTCACGTTCGTTGGCATCAGTTTCTGTAAAATAAATGAAAATTTTACATGAAAATAAGGAATTAAGGCATTTAAATTTTCCTTCGGTACACAAAAACCCTCGACCCAAAAAAAATTAGGAAATAAGTGAGAGATTGTAAATTCTTAATAATTAGAAAGTGAGCAACCTTTCAGGAGCGGCAATTGTATTACGTCTTGATTTGAAGACACTTTATCAAATAAATTTCGATCTCTTGCACGACTTGGACTTCCTTGTTGAATCTGTTGCGATTGTGACTGTAAAACAGATTGTAATGGAGTAATTGCTGGTGCTGATTGTTTACGAACGATATTTAAGGGTGGATGAGCTTGTTGTTGTTGTGCCAAATTATGTGGTGATGTTGATGGAATCATTGGATGCATCGGTGTCGAATTTACTGGCAATGAATATTTTCTCTGTAAATCTGGCTGTGCTGATGATGTCGTCATTGGAGGCTTATTTACATTATTTATCTTGTAAATGTCATTATATTGTGTTGCTTGTGGCTGTTGCTGCTGTTGTTGACTTTGTGGAGCAGAATTTTGCCTTTGAAGCAATGGAGGGACAATACTACTTGTAATATTTAAATTATTCAATGGATTTGATTGCGTAAAGAACTGTTTGTCGATAAGATGAGATAGAATAAATAGAAAGAGGAAAAAAATGGACAGCATTTAAGTGATGAAGGCAATTAATGTATCCAGCATCATTTGCACAAGAAGGAAAGAAAAACTGACCTTTGTGAATGAAAAAATTGTTTGCTGACTTGATTGCTGCTCAGCAGCCGTCGTTTTATTATTATTTCCATTCATATCGTTTGTGAAATTAAATTTTGATATGTTTACGTATTTATTTCCAGCGACTAAATCCAAACCGCTATGAAATGAAGGTGATTTTGGTATATTTACGTTTAATTTCTGCTCAATTGGCTCATCATCCGGAGATAATTGAGATGATAATTTCATAGCGTTTCCAGATACAAAAACCATACTTTAGACAACACTTCCAATCCAAATTTTGATCCTTTTAACGATTTCATTCGAAATAACAAATTCAATTCTCACTCTAAACTTTAATATCCAAAATTTGATTCGTCACTTTTCTTTTTACGTCTTTTTCTTTGCATCAATATCAGAGTTTACTTAGATGTTCATATATTTTTTCATTTATTTCATTTCACATCACATATTTCTCGACATTCCTTAATATTTTATATACACATCAATCTACCTAACCATATGCGAGATATGAGGATATGTAGAGGTTCGATTTACGACTACTGATGACGTTAAACATGAAAAAATATGTTATTTATTGGAAAAAAATCAAAAAGAAATGCCAGATTATAATATTATAATAATGTATGGATAGACGTTTATGCAGCATCAAAATTTATATTGATATCGTCTTTTAAAAGATCGTTTTGAGGTCCTCTTTTTTTTTTGCCTCCATTCACTCAATCTCTCCAACTGCCTATCATCGACATTAAATTTTATTTATAAATATTCAGTCACGTAGAAATTTCGACTGATTTTTTCAATGATTATCTGTGAATTTCACGCACTTGCGTTAAAAATAATTTCATATCCGCAAATACTCTTTAAAAATAATTGAAACTAAGGTTTTAGATTAGATTTTAGAAGTATTGTAATGTAATTGAGTTTAATGGAGAGGTCTGGATCCATACACATGTAGGCAAAATTATTTGAATTGAAAAATCAATTCATAAATTTTTTTGTAAAATAGGATCTCACACTATTTCTAAAATTAATTGGATGTATATGGATGCATCAAAAATTTTACATCTATCTTTGTAATCTCGTTGCTAAAGGTAAACTTCTATGACAACTAACTCATAATTTAAGTAGGTATTTATAAACTCAATATGGAAATAGTTTCGTTAATATTATCAACAACCCTTTCTCCGTCCTTTTATTGTTACATAACAACCCTACAGTCCTTCTCGTATGAAGCATTACATACAGTAAGGTTAATATAATTTTCCACCCATGCACTGTCGACTTCAATGTGCTTTATAGTCAAAGGTAAGTATATGCTGTCAAAGGCAGTCAAAGTAAATAAATTAGAAAATCATAAGCGGCAATAGAATCGATATTATTGTACTGTGTATTTTACTCTGACTAATATTTTATTATTTTTTTTTTTCGAAATTCTAATGAAGCAACATGTTTAATGGGATTTTGATTTGAGAGTTTTTGTCCTAATTATACAGATTATTAATGCATCAAATATGTAAAGCTTGTCTTCGACAAAAAAGTATGAATAAAATTTAAATTTATGATTCGATTCTGTTTTTCCGATTAAATATGGATGTACATTTTTGAATTTCCAAACTTTCCTATACCTCTAAGCTCCTTTAAGATATTTGAACAACATAAAAATGAGCATCCATAGTATCTTATTCTGATTTAGATTCGATTTATATAACGTTAGTACTTCTAATTGAAACTTGATACATGATATTAATCTGTGCTGAATACTTGAAATCACATCTATTAAATGTGTACTCGGGGACGGAGTCTAAGCAGTACTGTTTAACTTTGAGTGTATGAGTGATTTTTATTTCAATAAGATTCAATTAATTCAACTTATTGTATTTAAGAAAAATTTATAGAATTTTTAAGTAAAAATGAGACAAAAGTTGTTCTTAAAATAAAATTCTCGAAAATAAAAGAAAAATTTTTCGTCTGCGATTTTTTTTTTCTTGAAATTTCTCAAAAAACAATTTAGAATGATTTCTTCGGAAGCTTTTGTTTTCTGTTTCAAAAAGCTTTCAAATTACGATGAACTCAACAAATCCATACCTTAATTACATCAACCTAACAAGCTCAAAATTCTTAAAATAAGAATTTCGAAAGAAATTCACAAAAAAGAATTTTCCATCCGTAAAAATATTCTCAATAATTTCATAGTCAACAAGTACGTCTACATGATTCTGTTACATAAACCTTTTCTTTCAAACTTCATTATTCTGAACTTATAGCTACTAAAAAAATCATCAGCACATTCATTGCTGGATGAATCTAAAAATAATCAACATTTATGCGCTTTTTCCTTCTTTTTGCTTTTTATTTTACATCAATCTCCTTCTCTTTTGCTTCACATAACTTTTCGTTTCCAATTTCATCTCCTATATGATTTTTCCCTCATTGAACAAAGCTTTATGCTGTATGAAAATCTAATAAAGAAAAACTTTTTTCCATCCTACACATTAAATTTTCTGATTGTGACTTAATTAGACACAATTGTATGATTTATAACTTTATGGGAATTTAATTATGATAAGTTTTGTAACTGATTTATGAATTAGGAAAAAATAATAATTTTTCTCACTTTTTACTATTTTACACTAAGGATATAAATCCATGATATTATTATTAAAAATAAACAAAACAATTTAACAATTTTAATATCAACACTATTTTCTTTAATTATCTGTCATTTTGATATGATTTAAAGTTAAATAAGTTAATTATTTTAAACTCGCAAAAATTTAAGAAATTTCCTCTTCGTCACGTTCCGATGACGGTTCTCTCACGAACTAAAGAGCTTACATGAAAAAAGACTTTTTTTGCACAAAAGGAAGTGATAGCAAAATCGATATTCCACTAGAGAATTTCCAGTGCATATTTTTCCTTCTTTTGTTACCGGAATGAAGGGAGGTAAATGTATATCAAACCAACCCTCACATTTGTATGTTTATGTTTTCATTCATAGCTTTCACATCCAACGGAGAATATTTTTCATGTAAAACGTGCATGGTGAATGGAATGAGGAATGATGAATGTAGGGTAGACAGAGATTGGAAAAATCATTGGAAGTTGTTTGCGAGAGAGATTTTTTTATTTTTATACTTGATTCCACTTTCCAGTGCATTAATTGAACTTTTGACATTTGTCTTCATATGAAGCTAACTCGATTGATCAACACAAATAGAAATGTGTAAATAAATATTCGATCCGCATTTGGAAGGGATTCAGAGAGATTTAATTGTAATTTAAGAGCTTTTTTAATGCAGTTATGGCCCAGAATAATTGCAAAGATTTTTCCAGGAAGGTGTCTGAACTTTTATGGTCAATGGATTTATTTATTTATCCTTCTTTTTCTCCTTCTTCAACTCACTTCCTTTAAATACTTTTTAAATTATCAGAGTAATTTTTTAATGCTACATTTTTCCGTTGTTTCATTCTCAAAAGAAAAGTGGACACTTCCGACTGCTCGTCTGTCCTCGAAACTAGTTCCACAGGAAATAAGATAATAAGTTTTTCTACTGTTTTGAAATGTAACCGGCTTGTGAGAGTTGAAGGGTGTTTTGTTTTTAAAGGAGAAAAAAAAAAAGAGTTCGAATTTTAAGGATCAAATACAGAAAATTGAATGAAATGAAATTTTATTATATTTTAGTGGAAGGGACGAATAAAAACTTTTAAAAGTCTTGCTAATTTCATCAAAAATGCATCAAAATAATTTTAAATAAGCTATACTTCAAATTATAAATTAGTAAATTTGATATTACGACTATTTCAAATTACGTAGAAGTTTAATACTTTTAACGTTTTCGTTAGTTCAATAGCTGTTATACTTTTAAAATAAAATTAAATATTTGCATAAGAATCACTACAAAATGCATGAAATAAATGAAAAACTTGTGAAAAACTAACTTTGTAACATATTTCCAGCACTTATCACAACATCCACTGTAAAACACTCGATTTTAATTAAATTTTGAAGCAACACGGCAACACACGAGAACTTGTCTATTGTCTTTAAAACAATATTCACATAACAAACAAAATCAATTACTTGTTGTAGAGAGATAGCGAAGCTTGGAAAATGAAGCGTAGCTTCAGGGACTCGATATCCATACATACAAAACGCAACACGTATCAATTTATAAAATTATTTAAATAAATAGTTATTGTTATTGTTAAGGAATAAAATGTGTTTATTTCTATTGTTTAAGTGGTCTAAATTAAGTGTCATACGAATTAAAATTATTAAATCATAGATTTAAGCCAAAAAGTGACATTAACATAAAGTTGTGACATTTAACCTATTGTTAAATTAGTTTCCTGATTTTGACTTCCCAATTTTGACTTATATTTATCTATTTTTGACTCATAAACTTGTATCACAAATCAATCATCCTTTTACAAGGAAAATTTGTGATTATTGACACAATTCATTATCCAATTAATTGGAAAATTGTCATTTTTCAACATCCAGTAAAAGCATAAGGAAGCCATATTTAGTTTTGTCAGCAGTTGGGTAACAAATATATTATTATTATATTGTTTTTCTTTTTTGACTGCTACAAAGTGACGCTCTTGCAACAAGCTTTAACAAGCATCGACATCATCAACCAAACAGCCGAGTTTACTATCTTTGGATATCAAGCATGTCATATTTGTCATCCACAAACATCCAGTAACAATGACATCAGCCAATTCAAAACTTTCCAGACAAATCCGTAACAAGCCAAATTTTTTAATATTTTGGGATGATTTGTTTGAGGCACAGCAACGATTCGTTTTAGTCAGCCACGGATATTCGGAGAATTTCAACAGAAATAATCCAACAGCACTTGATGACATAAAATTTTTATTACTCAACGATTTTGAAACGTGGCAGCGTCGAGCAATTCCTAAATGTGTGTTCTTCAAGACAAACGTCAAGCCTGCATTTATGGCTTTCATGCAATCAATGCCGTTGATACAAGATTTGTATCAAAGATGCCCTCAACTTTCAGCTCTTGAGATGAGGATGTTATGCAGCCAAATTGAGATCCAGAACGACATATTTTTTAGTGCTAAACATGAACTGTCTCTACTTCCAATTGAGGAACAGGAACAATGGCTTACATCATACTTAATTATTGAGGACATCAGAGAGGCAATAAACACCAACGTTTATCATATAAAACCCGATTCACAACATCCTTCAATTAAGCATGAACATTTTCCTTGTGAATTTATAAATTCAGCAAAGGAACTTGCTTTACCAGCATTGAACGATATTGATCATCAAATGACATCATCCAACAAGCCAATTATCCAAGAATATAATCCTACTGAACATTCTTCAGTTGGGGAACTTGCGATAGATAAATCGACATCAAATTCACAATTCCTGAAAGTTAAGGAACTCGAATCGTCATCCATCAATTCAAATGTCACATTCAACAACCAAATTTCGTCATCAAATGTCCAGATACGCAACGCTGAAAATGGAATAGTTAATGACAATAAGCAATTTACAATTAGAACGACTAAATCTGTTTATTTTGTGATTCCACGTCAGGTCCATAAAATCAGGAAGTTTAGCAAGTCAAAATTATCATGTTGGAGACACAAAAGGTGCAATAGAAGTGACAAGACAAACATTAAAAATTTTCATCCGAATCAGCCATCATTATTGTTGAGGACATTATACAGCACAGCATTGAAGGAGAATCGTCAAAGTCCAATAAGTCCATTCCATTCCAGTGTAGTTGTTAAAACATGCAGCACTAAATTGGACGATGGAAGTTCAACTAATCCAGCACAATCAATTTTGATGGATGTTAAAACCCTAGAAAAAGTTAAAGGCAGTTCATTTAAAGATGACAGGATTCAGACAATGTTGAGACAAATTATGACAAAATCATCGATAATAGATGATTTGGAAATCATAATTTTTGTTTTAAGGAACCAAAATCGAGAAAACACTCAAAAGTTCTTTGAGCTCACAATATTGCCAATTATCGTCAAAAAGATTGCGGCACATAGGCAATTGATATGCCAAACAATCAGAGGACGACAACGAGGAAGGAAAAAGAAAGGACGCAGAGCAATTTCATTCTTTTTCGGGGCAACAATTAAAATCCAAAAATTTAAATTCATTTTGGAATCAATTATCACTTTTTCTTACCATCATTTGCATGAATCATTGTCAGTCCATCAATTTGATTAGATCCAGAAGAGTTTTGGTCGTCAATTGCATCAAATCAGTCAGAATTAATTAAATTGATTTAATTTAATTTTTTTTTTTGTTGACACTTAGTGTCATTACCCTCATTTTTGAAAAATTTCAAATTTTTGGAAAACGTTGAAATTCAAATTTTGATGACCGTTAAATTTCTGAGGGGATGAAATTTCATTTATAAATCAAAATTAAATTTAAATTTTTGGAAGTCGTTAAATTTTCAAAATCCAATTGACCGTTAAATACTTGTTAAGGTCATTTCCTCACAAGTTGGCTATCTTTTGTCGAAAGTTTTAATTTTAAGAATTTAAAATACGTAAATAATCAATAACCATCCACGCGAAAGCTCATAATAAATTATTCATGTCATTAAACTTTTCTAAAACCAAGAATTTCATTAATTTACAATATTAAATTTTCCGATAAATTTGTGTATTTGTTGGTTTCGAAACTAGAATTAAATATTTTTTATTGACACATTTTTCAAATGTCTGTATTTGATCATTATTCTTTAATAGTGTATATATTGTTTAAATTGAGAAGTGAGAGTGTTCATCATCGTTATTGTATGCAACATCATACTGAGCAAATTCTTATCATCGAGTATTTTTGTGTATATTTGTAAAATATGCAATATTTATATTTACTGTCTTAAAAATTGATCTCTCGAAGCTCATAATAATACGGGAGAAATTAAGCTTCAAGTTTTAGTCAGAGTTTAAAATTTGAATGGGTAACATGTTGTGCATAAATCGTCCTATGAAAATTGATAATATAATAAAGAGATTTTCAAATCCTTAGAAAATATGTACTGTAATAAAAGCAGATATCAATGAAACGTCTATTATTTTGGTAAGTTCCAGTTGATGCACTTATTTCTGGAAAACTTATTGTTTCTTTTCGCATATAATCAAAGCACAAACGGATTGAGATTAGTGGCATTTGTCAAAAATGCAGGAGTTACCGGTATGATAAATATTTAGCATAGACTCGGATTACGTCTTTTGGCACTCGAACATCATGCACCTTTTATGTAAATATTACCGGCACATAATCATAAAAATTCAATGGTGGCACGTCAGACTGTTAGAGATTGTGATTACGAAATATTCTTAGGAATGATGCCAAAATCTATTGGGCCATTGACGTTTATTTTTACGGGCACTGGAAGTGTATCTCAAGGTTCTCAACAAATATTCTTATGTATCTCAAGGTTCTCAACAAATATTCTTAGAACTGCCAGTCGAGTTTCTACTCCTGAAAATGTTGATAAAGGTTTCCGAGCATTCGAAGTCAAAATAAACTTTATGGTTGTGAAGTTTTTAGAAGTGATCATTAAGAGAGACGTGAAGGCGGAGGATTTGATCCGTAGGGTATGTTTCATTCACAGAATGTGAACTCAAAATATTTTTATGTTCTTTTCCAATATTTATATATGTTTTCATACAAGTATACGCCGCCCCCGCGCCGCCCCCACGAAAAAACGTATACTAATACATACACATAAATAAAATTTAAATTTTTAGTTTCGGTTAAAAAATGTAAACAAATATTTAATTGAATTAACAAAAAATTGTAATATTATATTTAAAATGCCTCATTGTGCAATTCCTAACTGTTTAAGTAATTTAGAAAAAGGAAATAAGCTGTGCAGAGTTCCTAAAGATCCAAAAACTGCATCTAAATGGATAAATTTTATGAAAAATTGTGGTGTAAAAAAATTTCCGATCATATAAAAATATGTGATAAATATTTCGTTTTTGAGAATAATGGAACCATTAGAGCAATGATACCAACTAAATATGATGAAAAAGTATGGTTTTTCATTACTATATAAAGTGTCAAACAATAATTCAATATTATTTTTTTAGAATTCGAATGAAGTTCCAGTCAACAAAAACATTGACAGTTTAATTTTAAGAATTGAGGAATTAGAGCTATTGGTCGTTAAGTTAAGGAATGAATGTGATGATTATAAAACTAAATTAAATACAGTCACTACGAACTATGAGAAATTGCTTAATTCATTACAAAAATATTTCAATCATGATCAAATTTCTGCACTTCAAAGAAAAAGCTGTAAATTTTTGAAATGGTCTGACAGAACTTGTGAAAAAGTACTTTCAATACTTATTCTTTAGGAGCAACAAGTATTCATTGAAGTCAATGTATAATTGTTAAAGATAAAAACAATATTAAAAAAAATAATATAAATTTTAACGGTTTTTTTAAATTTGAAATTTCTCGGAAAAAATAAATGTGTATGTATTAGTGTGTTTTAAAAAAAACGGTCGTTGATATTCATGAAAACATATATAAATATTGTTCTTTTCTTTTTCACTCAATTGCACTCCTTTATGGTTCGTTGTTTTTTGTTTTTTAAAATATGATTTTAATACTTGTTATTGGTAATGGTATTTACTAGTCTGTTAGGTAAATTTATAGGGATTCAAAGCGATGTAAAGCTTATTCTGAGATCAACAAATACGAAGATTGCTAATCGTGTTGGAAATAAAGATAAAGCAATCAATGATTGTTAAATAAGGACCTTCACTTGACACATTAATTTGCTATCTTTCAAAGAAATTGGCAAGAATTAGTAATTAAATAACAAGATCCTTAATAATTGATTGAATATCCACCAATTTCATTTTTATTTTAGGCATATGAAAAAAACGAACGTGATTTAATTATCCTCAGACATGATATTGGAATTAGATGAACTGATGGACGTCGTAAAGAATGTGGAATCAATTTTCTATGTTATGTACAACCTTCATCAAGTATTAGACATTCGAAAATGGCATTTAAAGTCGTGATCACTTCAACAATTGCAACAAATATTATCATTGATGGTGAAATTCAGGAACGTGGATCAGTCTTGTCATAGTCACCAGATATATTATGTCCTATGTTGACACGACTTCGTGCTGAGGGTCTTAAAGCAACGGAAATCATTAAAGGACTGTAAATCGATCATACGGGGAGACACATAAAATATTTATTATGAATAAAATTACCATAATGAATGTTATTAAGCAAAATGAAAAGAACTTATGTTGAATTTATATTCTTTATGTGTGTAAGACGGAGGGAGGTGAGCGGAAAATAATCATGAATAAAACTTTTATACTTCCAATTTTTTTTATAGTACACATATGTAACCTTATTGTTTTGTTTCTATTATCAACAATAAAATAAAGTATTTTCGACAAATACCTTACAATGTTGGCAACCAAACTCTTTTTATTGATTGCATGATTTACAACAAACTAGCATTATCCATTGAATCGAACTTGACTGACTTTTTTTTGAATCCCTTCGACTTGAATTGAAATAACAGAAGAATCATGTATCATAGCATTAAAACCGCGTATGCATGTTTTGCATGTCACTGGCATAACAAAATAATTTGATAACATTCTTCAATTTAACTATAAATAATCATGTTATGCATGAAATATGAATCGACGCATCGGTTTGAAGGTAGGTAGGTAGCTGGTTTTTCGTACATGACAGTCTATTGATAATGACAGGGAAATAAAAAATTACACATGAAGTACGTAAACAGGTGGCGAGGAAGACAAAATAAATTCACCATAAAAAGAGTCTCACGTTTATTTATAAACATCTACGTTGTAGCTATAAGTTAAGTTTGTATATAGTTTCGAATATAGTCTTTAGGAGGGGTAGGGGTAGATTGAATGTAATTTATTTTGTATTTGAATGAAGCACCAAATATTTCGTGGTATTTAGACATCGACAAATTTATTTTTGAAATACTCAATTTGATTATTATGCTTTATACATTGTAAGCTCCAAATTATTTTGTATCTGCGGTTGAGTTTTACCGAACTAATGTTAATAATCTGTAGAATTCTAATTACTAGTTGTATAATGTTTCAAGGATGTATGACTTATGAACCCTTGACAAAAAAATTGTCATATATTCATTTTTAGATAATTAGCTCCTTAAAAGTTTCATCATTTAATTAGCTAAATTTTCAATTTAAGAATGTCATGGCTCACAATTGCTTCAAATGAAAATCGAAACTGTATTTAATCATATTGAAAACGTTTGAATTAATAAATAATTTTCTACTCGAATTATTCATGAAAATGTCAATGACTTGACTTATATTTTCAATTTACTTTGATGAACATTCAATCAAATTAAGTGAAATAATTATAGCATGACCCACCCCCTAGCATAAATCCTCAAATTGATGAAATTTCTGTGAAAACCTTAAATACCCATTAAACATTTAGTACAATTTAAATGACGAGTAAATCATTATAAAAACCACATTTCCATTACAATAAATTAATAATGAAAAATCTGCCAATTAGTGTCTACAGTTTCATCAAAAAAAAAAAAACGAGTTGAATAATTTTTTTCCAACAATTAAAACTGACTGAAAAGTGAAAACTATGTTAATTAAACTACAATTGTTCAGCATTGACCCACAATAATTTCACTATCATTTTACTTTTTCTTTAGCTTCTGTTTGTTAGATTTAATTAAGAAATAAAAATTTTTAAAATTTTTTTATTTATTTTTTCATAAAGAAATGGAATTAATTTTTGTTTGGATATTTTTGAATGATAAAAAGTTTCACCATTAAAAATGTTTGTAACCGGTTTTTAATCGCATTTATACTTTATCAAATTGAGCTTAATGCGTAAGCAGCATGAAAACAATTAAAAAGCTTCCATAATTCTCTCTTCTTTTGATATCTTAATGTAATTTAAACTTTATGCAATCAATTAAGATTTTGTCGTATGCCAAAGTGAAGTTGTGTAGAAAAAAAAACGAAATATTTATGAAAATGACATCGCATGTTTAACACACCATATTAATTTTCACGAATGGGAAGCAAAAACAACAATTACGATTACGCAATGCAATACATAGCCCGAATAAGAATTAACTACCATATCGCTTAAATATGTATTTATGGTCGATGGAATTTTCATTACATAATTTATTGTAACGATATGATCAGTGTGCAGACATAAGCAAATTAAAATGCAAAAATAAATCAGTTTTAAATAACAGCGATTTGAGGAATATTTTTAGCACCTAATTCCCATACAAAAAATATAATTTGTTCACTCAAAGAAAAAAAACTAAAAACTTCTTTTTAGATTGTTTTTACTGACGATTTTAAAAACTTTTTTTAGAATCTAAAAAAAAAAGTTTTTAAATTTTAAAATCTAAAAAATAATTTTTTAAATTTTAAAAACAATTTTTTAAACTTTTTTTCATCTTACTTTTTTGAAAACAATAATTCGCAGAAATGACTGATATAAGTGTCAGTTTTATTTCCATATGTATCCATATAAAATATTTAATATTTTATAATGCACAATTAAGTGCCAAAATTTTTCTAAGTTCTGAAGTTTGTGTATATTTTTAATATACCAAATCAAATGACCACAATTAAGCTTCAAATTTAATTATTTATTTATTTTTTTTTGTTTAAAAAATATTTTTTCGAAAATCTAAAAATATTTTTCATATTCACACCGTTTCACGGCGTGAATATATTGTTTTTACTACACTCTCAAAAACCGTTTTTTGCGTTTTTCTCTTAAATTAAGCATTTTTACGCTTTATACCCTAATTACATAAAAGTTAGGCCTTGGAATTCTCTACAAAATGCCGCAAACCCCGTGAAAATTGGTTGCATTGTTTTCGAGAAAATCGCGAAAAACTGATGGTGTTAGCACTGCTTGGACTATAGTCGGCCAAATTCCGGGAAAACGGAAGCGAGTTAGGACTTCAAATATGGACCAAAATGTGTGTATTGGGCTCCGATGGTGCCACGAAACTTTTGGTAATGATTCATGCAGCGGTTCCAGAGAAATCAACGAAAAACTGAAAAATTATAGCCGATTATTGCATAACACTTTTCCGAAAAAACGTAGAATTTTACGTTACGTAAATTTTTCTTTACGTATACGTATTTTTTTACGTAAAGACATTTTTGTATGAAAATTTCAAAAAATTTATTAATGATTGATTAAATGGCTACAAATAGTTACTGAATATCTTTTTATAGTCATAATTTTATAGTTACTGGATCTCACTTTATGCTTACTGGAACTGACTTTATGGCCATGAATGCTTACTGGATCTCACTTTATGGCCATGAATGCTTACTGGATCTCACTTTATGGCCATGAATGCTTACTGGATCTTACTTTATGGCCATGAATGCTTACTGGATCTCACTTTATGGCCATAAATGCTTACTGGATCTCACTTTATGGCCATAAATGCTTACTGGATCTCATTTTATGGCCATAAATGCTTACTGGATCTCATTTTATGGCCATGAATGCTTCCTGGATGTCACTTTATGGCCATGAATGCTTACTGGATCTCACTTTATGGCCATGAATGCTTACTGGATCTTACTTTATGGCCATGAATGCTTACTGGATCTCACTTTATGGCCATGAATGCTTACTGTATCTCATTTTATGGCCATAAATGCTTACTGGATCTCATTTTATGGCCATAAATGCTTACTGGATCTTACTTTATGGCCATAAATGCTTACTGGATCTCAGTTTATTGCCATGAATGCTTACTGGATCTTACTTTATGGCCATAAATGCTTCCTGGATCTCATTTTATAGTCATGACTGCTTACTGGATCTCATTTTATGTCCATGACTGCTTACTGGATCTCATTTTATGGCCATGAATGCTTCCTGGATCTCACTTTATGACCATGAATGCTTCCTGGATATCACTTTATGGCCATGAATGCTTACTGGATCTCACTTTATGGTCATGAATAGTTACTGGATCTCACTTTATGACTATGAATGCTTACTGGATCTCACTTTATGACTATGAATGCTTACTGGATCTCACTTTATGGCCATGAATGCTTACTGGATCTCATTTTATGGCCATGAATGCTTCCTGGATCTCATTTTATGGCCATGAATGCTTCCTGGATATCACTTTATGGCCATGAATGCTTACTGGATCTCACTTTATGGTCATGAATGGTTACTGGATCTCACTTTATGGCCATAAATGCTTACTGAATCTCATTTTATGGCCATGAATCATTACTGGATCTCACCTTATGGCCATGAATGCTTACTGGATCTCATTTTATGGCCATGAATGCTCACTGGATCTCATTAATTGACCTTTAATGCTTACTGGATCTCACTTTATGGCCATGAATGCTTACTGAATCTCATTTTATGGCCATGAATGCTTACTAGATCTTAGTTTATGTCCATGAATGCTTACTGGATCTCATTTTATGGTCATGAATGGTTACTGGATCTCACTTTATGACCATGAATGCTTACTGGATCTCATTTTATGGCCACGAATGCTTACTAGATCACACTTTATGGTCATGAATGCTTACTGGATCTTCAATGCTTTAACATGGAAAATTCATACATTTAAAAGGTTTTAAGCATTGATATTAAATTTTTAATGCTTTAACATGGAAAATATGTGAAATTGAAGGGTGTTTAGCATTGACATTATATTTTCGATGCTTTAACATGAGATATATGTAGAAATGAAGGGTTTTAAGCATTGATATTATATTTTCGATGCTCTAACATGAGAAACATGTGGAATTCAAGGGTTCTAAGAGTCGAACGAAACGAAGAGAAGCGAAGTGGATTTCGACACTCCTGTAATCTATGACAGTCGAACGGAACGAAGCGAAGCGAAGTGGAGTTCGACATTCCTGTAATCTATAAAAGTCGAACGGAACGAAGCGAAGCGAAGTGGAGTTCGACACCTCTGTAATCTATAAAAGTCGAACGGAACGAAGCGAAGCGAAGTGGAGTTCGACACTCCTGTAATCTATTATAGTCGAACGTAACGAAGCGAAGCGAAGTGGAGTTCGACATTCCTGTAATCTATGACAGTCGAACGGAACGAAGCGAAGCGAAGTGGAGTTCGACATTCCTGTAATCTATAAAAGTCGAACGGAACGAAGCGAAGCGAAGTGGAGTTCGACATCCCTGTAATCTATAAAAGTCGAACGGAACGAAGCGAAGCGAAGTGGAGTTCGACACTCCTGTAATATATGACAGTCGAACGGAACGAAGCGAAGCGAAGTGGAGTTCGGCACCCTTGTAATCTATTATAGTCGAACGTAACGAAGCGAAGCGAAGTGGAGTTCGACACTCCTGTAATCTATAATAGTCGAACGTAACGAAGCGAAGCGAAGTGGAGTTCGACACTCCTGTAATCTATAATAGTCGAACGGAACGAAGCGAAGCGAAGTGGAGTTCGACACTCCTGTGATCTATAAAAGTCGAACGGAACGAAGCGAAGCGAAGTGGAGTTCGACACTCCTGTAATCTATAATAGTCGAACGGAACGAAGCGAAGCGAAGTGGAGTTCGACACTCCAGTGATCTATAAAATTTGAATATAGTTCAAACTAGGTTGAGCGAAGCTCACAAATTTTCATATCCAGAATGAAGCGAAGCGAGTGAAGGTGTGAAAATTTTCCCAATACGTCCTCAGACTTTGGATTCATAATGTAAAATGTAAAAGTGTTCGAGCAAAGCTCGAACACATAAAGTTTGAACGTAGTTCAAACTAGGTTGAGCGAAGCTCACAAATTTTTACATCCTGAACGAAGCGAAGCGAGTGAAGGTGTGAAAATTTTCATAATACGTCCTCAGATTTTGGATTCATAAGGTAAAATGTAAAAGTGTTCGAGTGAAGCTCGAAGCGAGCGAGCTGAACGAAGCGAAGCGAGTGAAAAAGTACAAGAACACGAAGTATGTAGTACAAGAACACAATGACTGTAAAAGCGTTGGGCGTTCAAAAGAGGTCATCAAAATCAAAGGGTCGCCAAGACAATTACGCCCCACGCTTTTACTATTTAGTTAGTCAATGAAATTTTATTTTAGTTGGAGGTGGACACAAAAAAGGGGAAATTTTGAAAAACGGTTAAACAAAATTCAAATTTTTTCACTAATACAAATAAAATTGTTGACAAAAATATTTCATTAAAATTTATGACTAATTATGGGAAAGAGTCAACAGCAATAAGACTAAAAGAACAAGGAATTTTTAATCTTGACAAAAAGTCGTTTACAGCTTGTAATTCAAAGTATTTAGGCTGATTTCGAAGAATTTATCGTTTTAAATTTTTGTAAACATCAACAACTAAAGGTTGATTTCCCCTTAAAAATTTAAATTTGAAAAAATTATATATTTTTTGCAATTTTAACATGTTTAACCATGCAATTTTCATGAAAAAAATATTTTTAAATAATCTAGAACCTTTCGAAAACATACTTGCAAAGAAAATTTTTAAATCGAATGAGTAATCAGCGAGTTATTTAACTTTTTCAGAAAATTTCCCAAAAATTCAGCATGAGTAACGCTATATTTTTTGTGATTTTCCATTAAACTACTTATTTTTAAGTCTTGAAAAATAGGGGTAAATGTTTATCTCGGTGAAATACACAAGTTTACAGCAAAAGTTTGTATTATTAGTGTGAAATTACAGCAATATTTAACAAAAAACTATCGTTACTCATGCTGAATTTTTTTTTGTCCACCTCCAGTTATATTTTATTTTAAAAACGTGATATTATTTTATTTACTACTTTTTAGAACAATTTTAACAAAGTTTTTTGGTCATTTTCAAAAAGCGTGTTTTTTAAAAAGTTTTTTTTATACAATTTTTATCTTTCAAAGATAATCATACATGAAAGTCTGATCTACAGAATAGACTGACTGCGGAGCAGCAACTGGAGCGAAGCGGAAGTTGCAAAACTATCGAAGCTGTAATCTTATGATAAAGTCTGATCTAACAAAGATAATCATACATGAAAGTCTGATCTATTGAATAGACTGACCGCAGAGCAGCAACTGGAGCGAAGCAGAAGTTGCAAAACTATCGAGACTGTAATCTATGGTAAAGTCTAATCTAACAAAGATAATCATACATGAAAGTCTGATCTACAGAATAGACTGACTGCGGAGCAGCAACTGGAGCGAAGCGGAAGTTGCAAAACTATCGAAGCTGTAATCTTATGATAAAGTCTGATCTAACAAAGATAATCATACATGAAAGTCTGATCTATTGAATAGACTGACCGCGGAGCAGCAACTGGAGCGAAGCGGAAGTAAAAAATAGCAGATATTATTTTATCTCAAGTCAGATATTATTTTAATCTCATTTGGAAACGGTGTGAATATCTCCATGAAGCGTGATCCGCTTCATAACTAGTTTAAAATTTAAAAACTTTTTTTTTTAAGTTTTTAACGACTTTTAAAAATTCAAACCAAATCTAAAAACAATTTTTAGAAATCTAAAAAAAATTATTAAGATTTAAATTCAAAAAATGTTTTTAGATTTTTTCATACAAATCTACAAAATGTTTTTACTTTTTTTCTTGAGTGTTGCATTTTAAAATAGAAAAATTGTTGAAGGAATTTTTATTATTTATCAATGCGTATAAAGTTTTTTTTTGTCTGACAGGTACATTTTTATCGTCACGCGAATAACATGCTCCATATATGCACACCTATTAAAATAGAAATTACTACTACTTTATTACAGGGAGAGCTTTAAACAAATGAAAATTAAAGAGGCACATGCTGTATAGCTTATCTGTAGATGTGGGTGCAGTTTTTTTTGCATTTGCTGCTTTATTTTGTCGGTCAATCAAGCTAGTTTTGCTGTTTGTTTGAAAGTCAAGGTTGATGGATTTTAGATTGGAATTACAAAAATTTTATAAATCCATTTCTAGAATCTTAAATTTATCCTTTTAAAAATGTTCAAAAACAAAATCTGGATTAAAAGTTTAAAATAAACATTAATCAGGAAAGACATCAAGTCATAATTACAACAAACAATTTTCTAACTGTCAGTTAGAGCTACAATCAACAGCATGACTTCATGTATTCAAAGAAAACTCCAGTTTTATCGCAATATGATGAAAAATACTTCCTAATTTGTTGAAATTTTATGCTAAATCAACAGCAGGTGACTACTAAATCCAAAAGTAAGTCTTTTACCACCTAAGGAAGTTAGCAAAAGTGTCGTAGATTTACAGCAGGAACCACACAATATTTTACCGACTTTAGCAATCCAATTGACAATTTTCATATAGAGTATTTGAGCAGTTTGATAGATAATAAATTCCACGTGATGAGGTTCATTAAGATAATTTAATACATCTTGACAAAATGTAATAAATAGCAAATACGATTTCAAAAGTCCTAATAAAGACTTCCGTTCTTTTGCTCGAGAATACTAATTATTAAATAAACTTTTTATTTAATTTGATTTAATTTACATCTCAGGTTGAAAGGTGCTATATGCAAATCATTTTCTAGATTCTCACTTATTTCCTTATTATTATCATACACCAAGTATCATAAACTCCACAAGAAAAGACTCACCTTTTAATGAAGGCAACGGCTCAATTTCAACATTTTGTCTGTTGATATTATAACGAGAGCTAATTTGACGTCTATCCTTTTTAAGGAATGGTCCCGAAAGATCATATTTTTTTATGTTTGTTGGAGGTGGTGTTGTCTGATGATTATTGTTTGTTACTGTCGTCGATGCTGCCGTCGTAACGGTAATGTTTGGAGGTGACTGCAATTAAAACGTAGAAAAAAAAATCAATTGTTATGGTTCGTTTGTAGTTTTTAAAACAAAATTCAATGATATTTTTTTTTTCAGTAAATGCATTCACAAAGTCAGTGTCAATGGCAAGTTTAAATTGTATTTAACGTGAATTCTAATGAATAGAATTTGGAATTAGATTATTTTTGAACTCTTGATCTTAATTCGATCTTTTAAAAAATTTAGAATATTATTTAAGAGTCGCTTATTAGATTCATATTTGAAAGATTTATAAATCTGATTTAATATTTAAAATCTTCAATTTCCATCATTTGTAAGCCTTCCCGAATCATCTACAATGTATCAATAAGATCTCAATTGCCAGGTTCAAACTCACTAATCAATAACACATATTGCAAGAAATCTCATCTCTTTCAAATCAATTCTGTTAAAGTAAATTGTAAATTCTACTACATACTAGTGCTAATGATCATTATACGCAAAGAAAAAGAAAACGAAGATGATTTTTTTGTGCGAACTTTATATAAAAATAAGATAGCGAGATTCTCCAACCTGTCTGCATAATATCATGGATATGTTTATACTGTATGTATAAATATATATTCGAATATAATATTTTGTGTAAATTAAAGTATGTGCAAAATATATAAGCATATATTAAATTTAATAGCAAAATAATGAAGAGAATTCCATTGAGAATATAATTAACTCTACATACAGACTAAGTATGAATGTATTCACATTGTATCTCTTTCATACATTTCATAGTGATATAAAAAAATTTTTCACTTATATATAAAATGTTTACGTTTTCTTTTAACCACAACTATTGTAAAATAGAAGACACAAAATAGAGAGTAAATAGAACTAACTAACTTATATGATAACGGCAATGCAGTATGCATTGTGGCTTTTTTTATCTGTCTGTAAATATTATAATGTAATCTTATCATTCGCACATTGAATTTTTTTTTTTTTTTTTTTAAAGCTTATTTATTTATATTAAACTTGACGTTGTTTTATAAATTTCGTTTTAAATAAAGTTTACAGAAGATATTTGTTTCTTTTTTTTCGTACAATTATATTCTATTCAAATTATTTGGCATTAAATAGATTTCCAGAAAATGTTCTTTCACGCGATTCTTAATTATATTCAAGGAATGAAAAGCTTTGATCTCTTCTGGAAGATTGTTATATTCATTAAGCGCTCTAATGTAAAAATTCTGACTTCCTTGATTCGTTCTACAATCTCTTATTACAAAATTTTCCCGATTTCGTGTAAAGTGATCATGTACGTCACTTCCCGTTCTTAATTCAACATTATTCTTGATCAGATTCGAGATGATTTTAAAGACATGAATGCAGGAGTTTGTCTGACAAATCACTGATACAGGTAATAACCTAATGTTATATAAAATATCATTTCCAGCGAACCAACTTTTCTTTAAAACAATTCTCAGTGCTTTTCTCTGAAGGATTTCAAGTGATTCCATTAAGCCTGAAGATGAGCCAGACCAAATCGTGCTCATATAAACAAAATGCGACTGAACATGCGCGTAATAAAGACTTGTGGCTGTTCGCTCTGTCATGAATCTTCTGGCTCGTCTTAGCGCAAATATAAATGGAACAACTTTATTTTTAATGCTATTAATATGATGTTTAAAAGACAATTGCTCATCAATTGTTAGACCTGATATTTTCACTTTTTCGCATCTATCAACTATCACTCCATTAAACCTAATATTCAAATTCTGTTCTGTGAAACTCTCTTAGACATCAATTATCCTAATTATCAGATCACAAGTATTTATATATAAAGTTTAAAGAAAAACCCGGCATCTAAGTCATTTGACTCATGTTTAGTAGGAGAGATCACAGCTTGATAGATGATTAAAGTAAACAACAGTTATTAAAACCACGTTGCCATGTTTCTGACAAGTAAATATTCTTATTCTTAATCCATACATGCATGCTTTTAAAATGCACGTTTTTAAATATCTCTTCAATTTCTGTCAATCGGTCGGCGAAATGTCTTGTCAGTACACAACGTGATTGTTTTGCATTTTATTTATTTATTTCCATTTGTTTGTTTCCTATGTTATGCAATATGCAATCTTCCATCTTTATCATTATTGTTTATTTCTAATACAAAAATGAAATGATGGAAAGAAATATTAGAAGTTACTGTAAACATTTATTGATTTTGATGACCTTGTTGATGTTATCGGTGCTGTATTGTAAGCCCATTTATTTCATATCAACTACTGTAATTTTTGAAAACAAAAGGAAATGCCAAAAAAAAATTATTTGAAATATTTAGCAAGTTGCTCACTGAAGCACATTTTGAACAGTTTATTGAAAAGTTATTTGCGTAAAAATTTTGGCAATAATTAGTTGCTTAAGAATCCTTTCTTATATTGCCAATTGATTTGCTTAAATTTAAGTAGAAACGATTAGAGTTTTTCAAACCAGCTACTCAACAATATTTTAAAGAGTTTATGTGAAGAATTATTATTCAATAATTTTGCACCTCAATACCCCAGTAATAGTAGATAAATATCAAACACTATGTCAGTCACGCAAAAACAACAGTTTAAGTAAAAGTACTAAAAAAACTTGACTAACAATAATAATTTCCATATTAAATTCATAAAACAATAGACACACAGCTTGCACAGAGCGTAAAACTGTTCATGTATTAATTTCGACATAATTATTTTGACGCTCATTTCTAATATTTTTATCATCATTAATATGAAACCATTGATTATTTTAATGATTCATGGACAGCTCAAGGAGTCATTAAATATGTCCAAAATAAATTATTACTCTTCTTGCGGCATCAAGTACAGCACAGCATATCATAAATAAACAATATCAAATCGATAAAATTTGAACTTTAATTAGACTTGGTGCAAAGTATCAAATAACACTGAAGGAGCTTGCTTTTTGTGCTTTTTATACAACACAACACAGAAAAAGAGAAAAATAACAATAAAAAGTAAAAATAGGCAAGAAATTGGTTTCAAGTAACAATAAAATAAAAATTTTGTAACGCATCATATGACGCCAATGCCGGTACTTAAAAAAATTGTTTTTACTTTATTTTTTTTAGTGTGTGCATGAGGCTCGTATTCAATAGATTTTCTTGACTCGTTGCTGCTTATTTATAAAAACATGGAAAAAGAAGAAATCGAGAAAAAAAAGTTCAGTGCTGTAGTCAAGGTCGTATAAATGAACTTTATTTGTGTCAGTTCTCGTTTATCATTATGACTTAATAATTATTAATGCTACTATGCTTCACACATTGTGTGTAATATGAGAATATGTTGTTAAAATTACTTTACAGCCGCTTTCAATTCATCCGCAAAACATAATAATTTAGGCGAGCTTTATAGATCATTATACTCATCATCTTTCACGCTGTGGTTCAATATTTGCGATCTGGATGTCGCTTCTCTTTATTTGTCATTCTTTTATGACAACAAAAAAATTTACTTAAACGAATTTTTGTGAACACACGAATTGTTTGTGATTTATAATGATAAAAAAAAATGTGAAGGAAGGCAGTTAAGGAAGAATATAAATCGTATTGTTCTGTATTATTATTTTTTTTTTTTGTTGTTTTTGAACATCTGATAAAACATATGACTTGATCTTTTTTTCGTTGCCGTCGTCGTCGTAGTCTTTCGTTTATTTCGTTCATCTGTGACTCTAATTTTATTTTTTAATGTAAATTTAGAAGCAGTGATGGTTAAACTGAGGTAATTTTGGGTACATACTTTACTGAATTCAATCATGTTAAAAAGTTTCACTTTAACAAAATTAAAAGTTTTTCCATCCAAAAATTTCTTGCAATAAAATATAGAACCAACAAGTGATCAAACTCAAAAAAGTTTAAGAACCACTGAAAAGTAATATTTGAGAGTTCAAATAGTCAATTCAAATGTCATCAAGAATAAATCAATCGATCGTATATCAAAATTTCATTTGTTTTTCGCACATAATTAATTTGACAAATTGCCCTCCCATCTTCATCTCCATCCATCAGCTGCTTATTTACTTCAAACAAAAAAAAAGTTTGTTTTGTTTTTATTAACGTCAAACAGAATTAAAATAGAATGCATAAAAAAAATAGCAGCAGTATTATTATATCTACATTGTGTCGCTTCAAGCACATCTCAGGAAGTGGCCTTGGGAAAATTTTAGAGTCGAATCGATCGTCATATTCAAATTCAGTCTTTTTATATCTCTCCCAATATTTGTTTTTTATCAAAATACTTGTATATATAAAAAAATCGCAAATATTCCTACAAGCTATAGCTCGACTATTTCTCTATGTATTCTGGCTATTTTTAATTGATGTCAGACGTCCTATTGTCGTTCGTTCTATTTTCGTAAATAATCCTATTTTTTTTTGTATATTTATTTTTTGAGAAGCTGATAACACTTTCATTTTATCGTCATTAGAAATAAACAATTCATATCTTTTAAAGTCATAATCTTGTCGAACGGATGAGATTCATTTGATTCTGTAACTTTTATTCTTTCATCATATTTTTTCTTACTTTAGCTATTGCAGTTCAAACGGTTCTTCATCATAACGTTTCTCTTTCTTCATCAAACATTGTTAATTCTTCTTTTTTTTTCTTTAATAAAGTAGCAACTTCTGTGTAGTTAATATTAAAGTAAATGAAATGGTACATGCTTATTTCTATTTACCGCTCGCTTACTTTGGACATTGAATCATCATTATTATCATCATCTATCTAGTGATTGCCATCCAGACAGATATAATATGTATATCTAAAAGCGATTATGATACTCTAACAGGAAGTAGGGCATTATTACTTTTGAGAGATGTAATTCGGTCGTTATCATTAGCTAGCCGTTTTCTCATAGCGTAAATTGAGACATCTTAAGTCGCTTACTTGCTGTGTCTTTATTTTTTACAATGAGGGCCTTTTTTGTGTTAGTATTAAGTCTCTCTTTCTCATATTATTATTATTCTTTATGTTGTTTTGGCACATAAGAATTTCTGGTTTTTATCGCAATACATTTTCAATTTAATGTGTAGTGCGTCGTTTATTGGTGTAGTGGTGGGATACTCTGACTGACTGACTTTACAGTCAGTAGAATTAAAAAAAAAAGAATGTAATAATAAATAAATGAAAGCATCTCAATACACGCGAAATGCTTGCTTCTTTCTGTTTCTTTTCTCTATTTTTTTTTTTCTGTTCATGCCCTCGTGAGATCCTTTTAACAGTGACGCACAATTACTGGACATTGTCCAAATGAAACTTTTTTTTTCATTCTACATGATCACGTCCGATGTTTTTCGTTTAGATAACATCCAGTAGTGGATCACGTAAAAGATCCAGTGATCAGATTGTACATAGATGTAAATACTTGAGTGATTACTTTTTTGAGGAACTGTAGACTGTATTTTTATCTCAAACTTACCTTATCATTAGTATTATTGTTATTCTTCTCATTAGCTACTTTTACACCGTTTTGCTGATCCATTTTATTTTATAATAATTTTTTTATTGTTGTTGTTGTACAATATTGAAATTAACTATTCCTGCACAAATTCCTCTTATTGTATCAATTTCACAGTAAGTTTCAATTAATTATATTATAAAGTGCACTTTTGATTCATTTAATTTTTTATTTATTCTTTAATTACTTTAATATAGTATTATTAACACAATTTTTAAAACGCCCGATTTTTTACCGCAAATTTTAGTCGGAAAACTAGATCAAATTTGATGTACTCCAAGAAATTATGACATTTTAGTAGTCACTTAATATACTTTATATCGTTTCTCCGACAATACTTTAACGATAACAGCTAAAATATAACTACTTAACTTCAGTGAAATAAAGCAATAATGGGGGGCTTTTATAAAGTAGGTAAAAAATGTATTTTCAGCAACATTTTCAAAATTTCAAAAAACCGTTGCATTTTTTATTTAAAATTAATTTTCTGGATCATTACAGGCTTTATTTTTTCTTATTATCAATTTTTAGAACATTAGAAAATATTTATAACTACATGATAAAATTGATAAATGCTGAAATAAGGAATTAATCATAGATCGAATTAAGAAAAATAACGGTCGTTAAAAATTCAAATACCTATTAATCCGATCATTTCGTTTCCGTCTAATCCGTCTAATTCAAAAAAATATCCAATTCATTAAATCATCAAATTATACAAGATTTATGGCAAACTTGGCGAGTTTAGAGTCTGCAATCAACTTATTTTACAAGAGTCAATCGAGTGACCAAGCACAACTCAACGATTTCCTTGTAGAACAGCAAAAATCACAACTTGGTAAGTATTGAAAGATTTTCATTGAAAATTCTCAATTTTCATTTCAATTTAATGAGTTATTTACACTATTTATGACTTAATATTGAATATAAACGACATCCAGTAAGAAATCTAATACATTTTAATTGATTAATTTAACAGCTTGGCAATGGTGTTGGGAATTTCTGGATTTTTCAAAGACCGTAGAAGTGCAGTTTTTCGGCGCAGTTACTTTACATAGTAAATTATCAAAGAATTGGCAGGAAGTTCCAGAATCAATGCACAATGAGTTAAAAGAAAAGCTTTTACAGAAAATTGTTGAATTTGGAGGTAGTGCCGGTACGAAACTTGTTTTAAACAGGCTTTCTATGTGTGTAAGTGTCATTTCCTCTTACTCTTTTTCTCACTTTTACCTTTCAATATTTACTTATGAGTCATAAACTATTTTTAGCTAAGTTCATTTATCGTACATATGTTAAAAGAATGGCCATCAGCAATAAGTGATGTGATTAGTATGTTTCAGAATGAACAGCTTCCAAATATCACACAACATACACAACAATGGATTCTATTTGATGTCCTTAGTGGCGTTCCCGAAGAAGCTGTTAGTGTATTCACGTCCATTCAACGTGTTCAGTTAAAGAATGAAGTTTACAAGAATGCACCATTTGTGCTTAAAACTTTAGAGCAATATATCTGTATGAAATGTGAGAAGCAACAACTTGAGGATGAAGACATAACATCACTACAAAATGCAGCAAAATGTCTACAAGCATGGTTTAAGAATGGTTTAATTCCACTTGATCAATGTATCGATATATCAACAGCTATACTTAAATTAATCTCAAAGATTTATTGGTCAATTTCTGAGTCAGACGGATGTCTTTCACCCGACGAAAGTGAATTATCAGAGACATGCTTAAAAGCATTATCAAATATGATGGTATTACCAGATGCTCATAAGTATTCAGGCACAGCATTAGCCTTAATGAGAATGTTTTTGGAACTGCTTAGTCCAATTGTTAAAAATGAATGGAAGATGGATAATCTTAATGAAGATATTGCATTTTGTATTTATTCACTATTTATTACATCCATTGAATGTCATTCGAGAACAATTTTAGCTGGAATATGCTCAGAATCACCGGAACATCACGAAATTTATGTACGATTTGTTAATGAAATATTATTGTGTACTGATAAACCTGGAACTTATCCGGTCGAGGAATCATGCTCAACACTTGCAATGGGTTTCTGGTTTATGCTTCAAGATGAAGTTCTGTCTTATGATAATCCAGTCGAGCGTCAAAGATGTTTGGCTGAAATTCAACCAGTTTATGCTCATTTAGTCAAAATACTTGTAAGGAAATCACAATTACCAGATGATAATTGCATTAATAAATGGAATTCTGATGATTTGGAGACTTTTCGGTGTTATAGACAGGATATAGCTGATACATTACTCTGTTGCTTTGATGTGCTTCATATACAAATTCTTAAAATATTATCAAACATATTAGATGAAGGGATAGCAGGCATACAAGTTGATATCAAAAATTGGCCAATATTAGAAGCAGCAATTCATGGATTTTGTGCTATATCGCAACAAATTGATGCAGTTGAATATGAAGAAATTGCAAAATTAATGCGCGTACTAAATGAAATTCCGTACGAAACAATGAATGAGAAATTATTAGGGACAGCATTAGAAACAATGGGATCATTAAGTGAATGGGTGAATGATAATCCAAAATATTTAATGAGTGCAATACAATTGCTTGTTAAAGGATTAGATTCATCAATGTCATCACAAGCAACATTAGGACTTAAAGACTTGACATCCGATTGTCAAGCAGACCAAATGATTCCATTATCTGAGCCATTATTGGATGCATGTCAACAAGCACTTTTAAAAGGAAATTTAGCAAATTCAGAGTCAATAAGATTAATGTATAGTATTGGAAACATAATGAGTGTAGTACCAATTGAAAAAATTCCTATTTATCTTGATAATATTATCTCACCGTGCTTTACCGAGCTTCAAATGCATGCTGAACAGCAAAATACAACAGATTCCGCTAGACTTCGTGTCATGTTTTGTCTCAATATGATTTCGACGTTATTCTCGTCGTTAAATACAAATAAAATTAAAAATGAAAAGAAGAGAATTCAACCGGTTTTGGGTGGAACGGAAATACCACAACCCATTTTAATGATCCTTCAAAAAACAATGCCAATTTTTAAGCAAATTTGTGATCTATACATAAATGATATTCAAGTAGTTGAAATTTTATGTAAAGCAATTCAACAAGCTCTCAACAACTTGATGGATGATATCAAGCCTATTTTGAACGATATTTGTATACTCATTCTATCCATTTTTCAAAATAAGTGTGTACCGCCTGTTAATGATATCGCTGGATTGGTGAGTTGATAAAATTTTGTGTTGTGTTTTATATTTTAATTATTATTTCGTTTAATTTTATTTTAGTGTATTTTGATGTTTTATGGAGATGAATCATACAAAGAACCAATGAGACAATTATTATTCCAAATAATTTTCTACAATTTTAGAACTTTTGAGGTTAGTATCACAAATTAGATTATTTCACAAATTACAACGGCTTTTAAAAATTTAAAAATCAAGAAAACAGAACAATACAAATGTTTTTTTCGCCAAAACCTTTCAAATGTTTCATTTTTGAAACCTTACAATTCCAAAATCTTTAAAATTATTAAAAGCTGTACAAATTCTTTTAATTGCTAACAAAACCTTTCAAATTCTTTAATATTGTCTTAAAACCATACAAATTCAATAATTTTAAGTTCCTGTTCTGAAAAATTCTCTAATTCAATTTCATACAGCAAACACCTCCGAATAAATTTTCCGACATATCAGATTTGTTGGAATCATTTTACGCACTGAACACAAAAATTGTAAAGAAAATTCCGACAGCTTATTCAACTGAGAATATGGATTTTGTAAAGCTTATGGATTATGGTGAGATAAAAAAAAATCCATTAAATTTTCAATCATAATTTCTTACAAAATTCAATCTTTAAAGCACTAAAAAGCATAACGTTACCTGAGACTGGGCCGTTAAAAAAGGCTGCATCTTTCATCGCAACATTTGTAAAAGAGTCAAGGAATCATGTCAACATGACGAATACAATATTATTAAAAGGAGATGACATAGTCAAAACATCTCTTTTATGCATTGCTGGAATGATTCCTCGTGTTAATGTTGACGTTTTTGGTGATGTATTTATTGCATTAAACTCAAAATATCCATCAGAATTTATCGTTTGGATGAAAATTCTTGAAGCACCAACGTTTCCAACAACTTATGTCAATCACGATGAGAAAATAAATTTCATGAAAGCTATAATTAAGTGAGTATGAATTAAATGCATATTAATATTAATTGATCAAAGAGTTACGTTTAATTGAATTTCAAAATTGATTAAAGGAAAATTATTAATTGAGTCAGGAGTTGTACATTTATGATGTCTATGTCTTGTGAAAAAACGTTATTTTTTCCAAAAATATTTATTTTTTATTCAAATTTAAAAATTTTTTGACCGTTAGAAATCAAATGTTTTTTGATCGTTAAAAATTGATTTTTTTTTCTTATTTCAAATTGAACATAGGTACTTGACATAATCAATTACAATCTGATTATGATGTAGATCAAATCTATTATAATTGAATTTTAATTAAATTAAATCTATCTTTACAGAGAGAAAGTCAACAAGCGTTTAATACAGGATCACATCAAAAGATTTGCAGCAAAATGTCGAGGTGTAATTGAGGAACAGCATATGTAATATGAATGAATCATCACTTTAAGGCCAAAATCATAAATTTATGTTTCTTCTAAGAATATTTCTAGAATTATTATTTATCGAATTTGGTGACTTTATTTTTTCATTTTAAAAATGTGATAAGATAAACAAGAAAATAATGAGACAAAAATAAAGACACAGAAAGATTGTAGCTGTAAAAGCTAAGAAAAAAATGATATGGATTGAATTCAATTAATGAGTAATATTTACATTGTCTTTAAAAAAAAAAATAAAATAAATAAATAAACAAATGATAATGAAGCCCAAGTAATGCTCTCAGTAATATTATATTTCCTATACGGAGCTTCATTCTTTTAAGAGAAGTCGGTCTGTAAAGTTCAATAATTAGAAATATGAAATAAGTGCATTGAGATTATTTTAAGTAAAATTGAGATTTAAGTGCCCTAAAAAATTCCGAAACTCTTTGTCTGCATGACTTGACAGTTTGTCGAGTTCAAAAAAATATGTTTAAGAAAAATCCGAAAACTGAGGAGAAAAGTAAGTATTATCAGCGAATGAAGTCACGTTTGTGACCCTGTGACTTTCGAATTTACAAATTAATTGCTTCTCTTTGTTTTGTAGAGCATCTCATCGAGCAAAAAGCATCTTTAAGTAAACAAAATCAATACAAGAATTATGGTGGAACCCTTACAGCAGATAACGAGTTGATACTCGTGGATGATTCTGAGTTTTCATTATTTCCGTCGGCTGTAATTTTTGTGTTATTATCGAAAACATTTGAAGCTACAGCAGCGAATGGAATAAGGAGTGTTTTAAGTCTATATTTAAGAGATAGCTTGCTTTTTGATGAAGGATTTGCAACGGTTGTTTTGCATACATTCAATTTCTTCTCACAATGTCTACCAATTTGCGGTGCCATTTTGGCTGATTCATATTGGGGAAATGCAAAGACTGTTTTTGTTTTCAATATTCCTTACGTCATCGGTTACTTAGGAATGTTCTTTGCTACACTTCCTTATCTGTTCTCATATCAGTAAGTATTTTAGGTAAATATAATCTGTAGATTGGAATGACCGTTAATTTAAAAAAATTGAAATATTTCCTGTTTAAAATTTAAAATTTTTTGGCCGTTAAAATTCAAATTTTTTTTGACAGTTGAAATTTAAATTTTCTAGATCGTTAAATTTTGAAATTATTCAAAAAAAATTTTCAATATTGTCTAAATACTCAAACCTGAAAAAACCTGGTTAAGCTTCCTTCAATTCCTTCAATCACAAGTAATCCCAATTATCTACTAATCAAAGTTTGTAAACATCTATCACGTGTAGCGTACTCAATTTATGTTTGTTTATTTTCAGTTCCATTGTTTACATATCTCTGCTCTTGATAGCTACGGGAAACGGATTTTTACGAGCATGCATAACAGCTTTAGGAGCTCATCAATTTAAATTACCAGACCAGAAAATTTCATTGGATCGTTATTTTTCAGCATATTATTTCTTTTACTACACAGGAATATTGATTGGAAAAATTGTACCTCCATTTTTACGTACGAAAGTTCTAGTTACACCATATTGCATTGAACAAGGACAATGCTATACAGCAGTTTTTGGTGTCATCGCATTTTCATTTTTAGTCTCATGGATCATATTTCTTTGTGGTCTATCATCTTACAAACCTGAATATCCGACACGTGACAATACAATGATTAATACTTTTAATTGCATTAGCTACGCAACTTACAAAAGTATTCGAGGGAAATCGGAGAAGCAAGAACATTGGGCTGATAGGTCGATTGACAAATATACTCAAGAATTTATCGAGGATGTTAAGACGTTCCTCAAAATAGTCAAATTATTTTTACCACTTCCAATTTTCTATGCTTTATTGGCACAGCAAGATTCAACATGGACATTTCAAGCTACATTGACTGACACAAATATTCTCGGGTTTGAAATTCCAGCAGATCAATTTAAAGCTATTGGACCAATTCTATTACTTATGCTGATTCCTTTATGGCAAAAAGGAATTGAACCGATGCTAAACTACTGCGGAATTTATCTTTCATCACTCGAATGTGTTTTTATTGGAGGATTATTTGCAGTGCTTAGTTTCACGTCTGCTGGCTTCTTGCAGTATTATATACATTTACATGAAATAAATTCCGTCTCAGTTTTATGGCAATTTCCTCAATTTTTATTCATCATGATAGCTGAAATGTTAATTTCTGTACCTGGATTGAAATTTGCATATACACACGCTCCCAGTAATATGAAATCTGTACTGACGGCAATATTTTTCATCAATAATGCATTAGGTAACTTAATAGTCGTCGGAATTACTGAACTGGATATCTTTGGAGATAAATGTATGGAATTTTACTTTTACGCATTTCTAATGCTACTTGCAGCAATTGCTGTTAGATTATTATCTAGGAAATATGAAATGACTGATAGTCAAGTTGAGATGAATATTATGGATGAAAAGGTCATCGAAACTTATGTTTTTGTCGATGAGGTCACAACAGCTAATATGGAAGAGAACGTATATAGAACGAGTGATGTAGAGTGCTGATAAGCTCTTTCGAATAAATCAAAGACGCAAAGAGTCAGTCGATAATGTGTTGCGACGCAATGTTTGGAAGATAACTGTAGGGAATACATCATGTGATTTTTAGGTAATTTTGGAAACGCAAAAAAAGATTTTTTTTAAAGATTGGAGAAGAAGATGAAGTGATAATTCTGAAAAGTCAATTTTTGGGAAGTAAAGAAAGTTAAGTCTCAGTGGCGTAGCCAGGAATTTACTTTAATTTAGGTACTCACAGGAGAGGGGGAAGGGTTATTTTTCGTTTTTTGTGAAAAATCACCCAATCATCCCTCTGACTACGTCATTGTTAAGTCTCAAGTAAAGGATTATTTTTTTGGCTGGACCAAAACATGTACAGATAAATATGAATTAATGCATGTCGGATACTTAATAATTATTTGAGGGATAGATGGAATCAAGATGGAATAATTTCTACCATAGTAAACAATTGATCAGAATGCATAAGGATTATATTGCTTGACACTGAAAATGACAGTTAATTCTGTAAATTAATTAGATATTGAATTATATTCTATGTTGGAAAAAATAAAGTTCATCCATCCTGAGGGATCAGCTTACTTATAATATAATATTAAAGCTACAATTTAATATTTGCTGGCAAAATTACTGTAAATTTTAAAATGAAAATGAAACAATAAAGCCTGAAAAATAATAAAAAGAATTAAAATTCATGTCTTTCCGTTTTCTGCACAACTATGAAAAAATGTAAAAATAAAATTTTATTTCCATATTTCTCTTTTTTTTCTCTCATACCAACGAATTAAAGCAATGTTAATTCTAGTCAAAAAGAACAAAAAATTATTATTTTTTTCTCAACTTATAATCCAATTATTATGTATGTTCATTAATCAATGAATAATGTGTGCAATATTCAAACATAATTTTGCAAATATCCTATCATACACATTATGTCAATTATTATGTAGAACCGAGGTAGCAAACCCGCAACTATTTTTTATAAATGATAAAAAATTTCTTTCCTTCATTTTTCATTCCTTAATAATTTTTTTATGGCACTCTTATCAGTGATTGTGTTCTTAATTCTTTTTTTTTACGTGATGAGCCAATTGATTCTTATTGGGGGGATGTATTTCAAAATTTTAAAGGTTCTTTTGGTTAAAAATTTTAATTCAAAGTTATTGAAATTTTAGCTTTTAACGTTTTAAAACTTTTCCGCCCATTTTTTTATGTCTTATACTTCATAAATTTTGGTAAATAGTTAAGAATATTTTTTTTTTTGAATTTTTTCATCTTTTTTAAATTATATTTTTGACATTCCAGATGCATCAAAAATAGTGAATTTTTTTTTTTTGCTTTTTTTGGAAGTTTGTAAATATGGAAAGAAAACTAAGAAACTTAATTTTAAGCAAAGAAAAAAATAAAACATAACATAAACGTCATCAATATTAATTAATTAATTAATTAATAATAATAATAATAATAATAAAAATAATGTAGAATCACAGTTTTTCATACATAAAAATCAATTAGGTTCTCTTTTTTGGGATGCAACAAAAGCTCAAATTTTTTTAAACTTTTTTTTTCTTCACTGATTTTTTCTGTTTTTAAAAGTATAAGCTATTGCTGTAAGATTGATATCTTTGGAAGAAGGAGAGCAGTTGAATCTATTAATAAATTTATTGTTACTTGTTTATTTCAATAGTTTGTGTAAAATATTTTCTTTAAGAATATTAATGATTTTGATAAAGTTGATTTTGACTTTTAAAGTAAATTTTTATTAAAAAAAAAGGTTTGTTTAAAAATACATTTTTTTAAAAAAATTTTGAAAGTTTTTTTTGAAAAAAATCCATGGTAAAAAAATCAAATTCAATTAAAAAAAATTCAAACTTTCAAATGAATAAAATTTTAGCAAGAAATTTAATGAAAAAAAAAATTAAATTTTGAGCAATTATTGTAATTTGTACATGTAATTGACAGTTTAATCAAAAATCTAGACGTTCTAGGAACCGGAATTTAGATTTTCAGCCTGTAACTTAACTTTTTACATCCTTTAACTTTTGTAAACAAACAAAATTTGAAAATGAAATATCTCAGTGAATACAATAGCTAAATTAATACGGTTTTCAGTTATAGCTATGTTTTTGATTATGTTTTATGTTAAACGTATCATCAGATGGGATTTATTCGTATATTATGACAAATTTTGAAAAAATACTAAAAAATTGAGTTTTTGCAGTAAACAAAAATTAAGTTACTTCTAAATACAGTCAAAACCTGAAAATTTTGAATATGCAGTATGATTTGTATTCAGAAAACAAACAAATCAAGATACTAATTGATGAAAATCTGTGCAATAAAAGTTTAATGCAAAAATTGCATTTTCAGCTTTGTTGTTGTTGTAAAATTTTTAAAATTCAAAATTTTTTAGTCTTTTTTCAAAATTTGTCATAATATACGAATTAATCCCATGTAATGATGTGTTTATCATAAAATATGATCAAAAACAAAGCAAACATTGAAAACTGCATGGTTCTAGCTGCTGTAATTCCTGAAATATTCAATTTTTAATTTTTTTTTATTTACAAAAGTTAAAGGAAGTAAAAAGTGATGATTTAGGTCGAAAATCAAAATTCTGCTTCCTAGAACGTCTAGATTTTTGATTAAACTGTCAATTACATGTACAAATTACATGTATTAAAGCGGAAATGATAAAGTTATGACTGTTTTAATAAACCATGCATTTTTGGAAGGAAAAATCGTGTTTTGGAACTGATTAGTTCCACATAGAAGTTTGTAATATATATCAAAAGATAGGTGACTTAATAATGAAAATTTCAATGTATAATACATAGTGCATTTAACAGTTTTTAAAGAAATATAAAACACTTTGTTAAAACACTTGAGATACCTCGTTTTCATCGACAATCTCTCTTTTAAAAGCTTTATAATTAATTCAAGATACCCTCAACTTTATCAAAATCATCAATTATTGATATTCATGGTTTATAAATATTGTATAAATTTACTTTAATTAGTGTAGTACAAAATATGACAAACTCTCCACTTCCTGATTGGAAATATAACATAATTATTAATCATTCTTTTCTAAATTATTATACAAAGTAGTTCCCATCTAATCCTAAAGTTTTATATTGATGCAGCTTTAATTAAAAATTAAAAATTAGAAAACATTCCACAAAATATTTTTTTGTACCCAAACGTAAAGCTTTGTTTTTTTTTTTTTAATGTTATATATCTGTTGTTTTGCGACGAAATAAGAGGAGGCGCGTTTATGCTAACGAAAAGTTAAAGATTCTCTCCAAGTAAGAGGTAATAAGAATCAATTTTGTAACAAATTTTAATCCTTTTGATAAGGTTTTGTAATTATAAAAATTATCTTCTGTAATTACAAAAAAAAATATATATATTTTTTAGCCATTACATGCTTTGTTTACCACAGATCATTTCCTTGCGTTTTTCATCGTCTTTCTGTTACATTTAACACATATGTATGTACTTTAATTGGTTTTTAACGTCCTTTCTCTTTTCAAATCGGAAGATTAAATTTTGATTGATTTTAGATGAATTTCTCTAAAGTCTTGAATTATTAAAGAATTTAAATAAATTTAAAGACTTATGTATGTAAAATATTTAAAAAAATATAGAATTCTGAAAATATTTTTTTAAAAATAATTTAAGATTTTTGTGTAAATTGATTGAAATTAAGTTACAAAAAAAAGATTTGAAATAGGTAATTTAGATCTTAAAACTTAAGCAAACTCAAGTCAAACCTAGAAGAATTTTTTATGCAGGGGGTTCTCGATTTGAACAGATTCGATTTGAGTTGTTTCGATTTGAATAACCAAAAATTTCCCATGCAAAAATCAAATTTTCATTTTAATGGTCATTTTTTCATCAATTGCATCAATTAATAAAATTCGATTTGAATAGAAAAATTTTGGCACAAAACAACTGTTCAAACAGAGTGCAAATTTTTTTCTTACCCCTCATTATTAAATTTGATTTAAAACTGATTGATTAATGTCAAGATAATTGTTCAAATGTTCCGCCTAATTTTCTCACGTTGTTAATAAAGGATTGTATTATTATTATTATCAAACCGAGGACTTCCTCCCGTGTATTTATAATTCAAACATTGGGCAACTCAAAGTGGGTTTCGAAAATTAAAAAAAAAATCAAAAAAATTAAAGTTTCAAGAAACAAAATTTCTTAGAACATCCAAAATCAATCAAAACCTCACCTTTCTATTCCATCTTCATTCCTATTTTTTATAATCACTTTTTTTTTAAATTTATAGTTCGATAATAAAATATTTTGTAATCGTTTATTAATCTTAAGTTTCTTTTCTTGCTTACAGATTTATACTTTCTGGGGGTGTGTGTAGGGATGATAATTTAAATTCAATAACATAGCTTGTGATTGCCATTCAAAACAAATTTTACACATATTTTTTTTCTTCATAAATTTATAATCATCATTTTTTTTTGTTAAACATTACATTGTAATTACGTGTTGATAAAGAGCAGGCATTAGACTACTCTTTATCGTTTATACGAAAAACCTTCAGTTTTGTCATCACTATCGTTACCATCTCTTGTATATTCTTTCTTATTTTGCAAATTTTGTAACTATTTCCATCAGTTTTATTTTTAGCAAGAAATTGGATCTCTTTGGATGGAATAATCCAGACCAAAAAGCTCTCATCTTTTGATTCCCAGTCATCGTTAAAGAAACAAATTATTGATATTTAAATCATATAGAATTATACTTATTGGATAATATAATATCATCAAACAAATTTGAACTTCCTTTTTTTACATTTGTTTGTAAATTATGGAAGTTATCTCAATATGGATTTGAATGTCATAATGCATGAAAATAAAAGTATTAATTTTCCACAATCATTTCCAGTTGCATTTAAACAGATATATTCAAACATTGAACGATGTTACTTAATATTTCTAGATAATATTATTAAATATTTCTTACTTAAAGTGTTAAACATGTTTGTATGTATTTTAATTAAAATTGTTTTTTGTTGATTCAAGAATTTTTCGCAATTTTTTTCTATTTTTTAGAATTTAAAAATGTTTTCATTTTTTTTTTATATTCTTTCGTTTTCATGTCAGGTATCTTTTTCCGAAAAATTTGTAGATTTTGTTAGGTAATTAAAATTTTTTTCAAAACAAAACATTTCGTTGCTTGCTGTGATGTTTTGAGTTTTTCTGAGGGGCTTGTGACTTAGTTAGGATTTATAACGTTCATTTAAGATTTGAATGTAAATTGAAATAAAAAAACCAATGAGTGTGTTTATTTTATTTTTTAGGACTGTCCTTCCTTTGAGTGAGATTAATATTGAAAATTGGTCACCAATATTAAATTTTAGACGAATACAATCAGTTACATGCCCCTTTAAGAGGTTTTTGGCGCCAATTTCATAAACAGTGAACATTAATAAATTTTACATTAATTTAGTTATTAGATACACTTCATTGGTGATTTATTGATTTGGGAATACAGAAATAGAAACAAAATATAGCATTAAGTTAGTGTGAAACCATTTTTTCATAAGTATTTGGGGAAAATTCAAATTTTTGTCTGATGTAATTTTGGGGAAAATTTCGTAATAAAATTCATTCAATAATAGATAGCATGAGTCACAGAATGTCACGTTAACAAATATTCCCAGAAATACTCAAAACACACGCAGCACAATAAAATCAAGAAAAAAATTGCTTCAATAAAAAAATATTAAGGTATCTTCATAATTGTTGTTTGAAAGGATCATTTTAAGAATATCATATGTGGTTCTTCTATTCTAATCACGTTTTACTTTTTTTTTTGTAATTTTTAAAAGATTTTAATTTTTTTTTTGTATCGACGATCTACGCGATTTCTAGAATTTTTTTTTATCAACAGTTTATCATGTTCTTCTTTCCAAAAATATATAATTTTTTAGCAGCACTAAATCCATATCAATATAATTTTTTAAATTTTACATATTCTAATATATATTCTTTTTGTCAAAAACCAATTTTTTAAAAATTAGATGAAGCCTAATATATAATTAAAAAAGAAAAACGCTTGCAATCAGCTGAACACACTTACTATCATCATGATTCTCAAAAACAGTTTTTTTTTTCTTCAAAATTTAAAGTTTGTATTTTTTTGGTTTTTTTAGTTTTAAAATTCCTCCAATCCTCCGCCAGGAACGCCATTTTTAATCCTCTCTAAGACTCGATTAACATATTCAGTGGAGTTTTCAGCTATTTTAATAACTAACAGAGAAAAAAATGTAAAATGTTAGTCACTGATGTTAATTTAACGGAAGTTACAGCTTAGCTAAGGTTTTACTAGAATTAAGCCGAATTAAGGGTCTTTTGATTTAAGGAACATTCATAAATGAAAGTTTAAAGGGATCAAGAACTCCTTTTAAACTTTCTAACCTCAAAATTTTGAAAGCTAAGCTGTAATTAGATTAAATTTAAGGACAACAGAACTTACCAGTTGCTTTTGTATAAACTTCTTCCATTTTCTGATTGATTTCTTCCTGCTTGTCTTGATTGCTACTACATTTCATAGCTAACAACTGCTTCATTTGACTTATTCCTGACAGTAAGCGTTCTAAAATTTTTTAAATAAATTTTAAAAATATTTTCTCAATAGTTTGAATTTAAAGCAGATCTTACTATGTTCATGTTCTAATCCAAAGAGTTTAATTTTATTTGCCTCATGTTGAGCCTTCTTCTTCAATCGACAGGCACGAGATGCAAGTTTGTTCTTCTCCTTGCGTGTCTTTGGTCGAACATTAAAAGGCAATTCACTGACTGGAGTCATATCATTGATAACACGTCCCAGTTTGTCTAATTCTTTGCCGATGGCGTTTAGCTTCTTGGAATTTGGTGTAAGATCATTTCCATCTCCTTTACGAGCCTTTCCACTATGCTTTATTTGAACAGACTTGTGAGTTATTGGAATAGAAATAGAAATTTTTTGTTTCATAATTTTTGGTTATTTTTGGATCAACTACATCGAATTTTCAACAACATGTTACATTAAAGTCAAACACAAGTGGATATAGTATAAAAATAAATTATAGGTGATGTGCGATCCATTTAGAGTGGAAATTGCTACTAAGTCTAAATTAATATAAAAAACCCAGAAAAAGTGATAAAAAGTTAAGACTCACTTTTATGCCACGAATGGAACAGCTTGGAGAGAAAACTGGATCGGTTGCCTCATTTAAATGGTGTGGATCTTCAGCCTGTGTCTTAATTACTAATCGTTGTCCTTTCGGTCCCTTTGCTTGTACATTATATTGCCAGAAGTAACGACTCTTCTTTGACATACCTTTCTGATTGTTGTTGCTGTCGCTATTTAATAAGTTCTGAAAATCTTTATTATCATCGTCTGAATCTGAAATTAATTTGCATTAATTAATTGATTGCTAATTACTCTAATTAAAAAATTCCAAGAATTCTCACCTGAACTGAAATCTTCATAATGGTCGCTATCATCATCTGAGAAATTATCATCTTGAGAATAATCGATATTTTCTGGACTTAATATTTCACCACTTAATGACGATGTTGATCCTTGACCTTCAGCTAAACTGCCAGTTGAGAGAAGGTGTGGACGTGGTTCTCTACGTGTCCACATTTGTTCCAATGAGAAATTTGTAGGAGCTGATGAGGATAGACGTGATGATATAATTCCACCTCCTTGCATATTCAATCGACGTGTTGGTAATCCAGATGGTGATAAAGCTGTAGTTTGCGTAATAAGTTGACTTGGTGATGATGCATTTTGCATATTTGACATAATTGCCTTTTCAGTTAATAGCGATTTGAGTGTCGAGTATTTTGGATTGTGTTGTACGAGACCAGTTGAACGTCCACTTCTTGGTATGCGTGGGCCTCTTATGGGTGTTGTATTGGAAGGTGGTGGACTTAAGGATGAGTTTAAAACAATTGACGATGTTGATGTCGAGCTATGGCTTCCAGGTGAAAATGCAGACAATTGATTTGGTGTGCTAGCAACATTACGCAATGTAGAAATCGAAAGCGTATTGGGTGGTGAATAGACGTCATATTGAGAATTATTGGTTGCTGCCTCATCATAATAGATTATTTGTCCACTACTTTGAAAAGATGGAATCGGCGTATTGTGAGGAGTTTGTGGAATAGCTATTGTATTATATTGATTTGGTGACAGCTGCTCATTTTGTAAGGATGATTCATTAATGGCATTTTGAAGACTTTGAAAGTTGACTGCTGTTAGTTGTGTTAATTGTGAATTTTGATTGATGTTGTTTTGTTGCTGATATTGATTCGCATCGGTCAATATATCCTCTATGTTGATAAGGTCCACAAATAAATTATCACCATTTAATTCAGCGAGTGTTGGACCTTGTATTAAATCTGACTTATCAACTTGAAATATATCATCTTCATCCATTTGAAAAGGTCCCGACTTATCATGTATGTCTGTGGTACTATTTGATTGATCCATAGCTGTATTCATCATTGGATTTACTTCCCACATTAATGTACTATTACCATGAAATGAGCCATTCTGTTGTCCTGTGAAAACATTATGATCTGTGTAATTTATTATCATAGGAATTTGTTGCTGTTTGGAATTCTCAGTGACGGCACTTATCGGTGATTTTGAATTTTCAAATTCAAAAATCACATCAGAAAAATCATTAATCATACGATTATTGTTATTATTGTTTAAATTGGACATAGATGTGACATTACGTGTAGGTATTGGCATAGAAGCTGTTGTCAACAAAGGATTATTCATTGATGAGTCCATTTTGTCACTAACTAATGAATTTGGATTGCTAGCTAACTGATTATTAGATGATGACAAAGGTGGTGAACATAAGCCGTTCGATGACGGCGGTGATAACTCAAAAAGTGGTGATGAAAAAGCTTCAAACTTTAAAAAACTATTGGATGAATTGCAATCATAAAAGTCAAATAATGAATTGCTATCGGTCATGCCGAAATTAATGATTCACGTTGTACGTAATCAGTTGTTTTTTGTTTTGTATTTCTTCCTGTCTACTAACTCCTCTGCTTGTTTACAGTTTTTCTTCTTCTTTTCGACTTGGCTGTTTAAATTTCCACGAATTTTATGAAATCTGCGAAATAGAATTTAAAGAAGAAAAAAAAATATTTGTTCAAATGTGTTGGATTTTGTGAATTTTTTCTTTTTCTCGGTAATACGTATTAATGTACAATCGTACGATGACTGAATCAAAACAAAAATATTTTGAGCTATAACCAAGTTCAACATTAAAATTGTTTGGCTCTTCGCTTTGAAAAAAAAAAGAATATTGCGTACAAAACAAGCCCCCAAAGTATGATTGTGTTTCTTCTTTACAATTTTTTGATGTCGTCGTCGTGTTTATTCAGCATCAAAAAATAGAGACGAGAGAGAGGAGACAGTATATTGTAAATAAAATTTATAGTAAGTGCATTTAATATGAAAGAGATAGAAAGAGCGGAAAACAGCATTCTCGCGCAATGACGTTTTAATATTTTGATTGTATGCACTACGGATTGCCAAGTTCAATGAATCGCCTTGAAAATTTCAATTTTGCTTTTTTTTTCCTTGTGCGGTATGTATGTGGGTGGACATGGGAGCAATGAATTGTGGAATGAGAGAAGCCCTTTCTCGCCCACTTACAATTTTCTTGTAAAAGGACGAGAAGAAAGAGGGTGAAAATGTGAGCTTTTGTGGAGGTGTAGCTGAATATTGATTTTTTTCCTTCATTCATTCTTCTTTTCCTTAAATGACGTATGTCGGTGTTGATGAATAAAAAAAGTACATTTTGTTTTGATATTCGAATAAACAAATTATAGGAAAAGTATTAATTTTATGGGTGTATTGCCGACTGTTCAGTGGAAAAACCCACATTCCTAACTAGATTAGAAAGCCTTTATGTGTGACGAAATGTTTTGCTAAAAATCAACAAACAAATGTAAATAACATCGTGGAATTGTTTATACGCAAATTCTTTTGATAAACTTTGACCATTTCGTCATCTTCACGTTGTTTGTTTATCAAAGAAGATTTTAAGTATCGATAAATGAAAACAATCTAGAATATTCAGGATTGGATGGTTTATTTGTGATGTCTGGAGCTTTTTGAAATTTTTAGAAGTTTCTCTTCTCTTCTTTCAAATTCCACTAAAGTACCATCACTTTCAAATGAACCTCTCCAACTCAATATTCTAGAATATCAGTTAATGGCGGCAAAAACTGTTTATACACACAAAACACCTGATGTAGTTGTTGTTCGACATTAACAAAAAAGTTCTAAATTCGTGTTCGACTGTAAAGTTCAAGATTGTTCCTCTCACTCACTCTCTTTGTATTCTGATCCATATTGTTTATGTTTTGTCTCACATTTTCGTATGAATTAGACTTGTGGGTGATGGCGCGTGTATTTTTCTTTTTTATTATTTAGAAACACAAGTATAGGCTCCTATTTATTTATTTATTATGGCACAACACATTCTCATTTTCTACGCTCATACATCTATATGATGCTATGAATATACATACCAGCTGAGGTAATAAAAGTTGTTTTGTTCTGATTTCAAGGTTACATGTTTTTTTTATTTTATTTTTCTTTTCTATGTTTTCATTTATTTTTTATTTTATTTTCGTAAAAGCTTTTCGTTTTTATTTATTTCTTTGAATTTAAACTCACTATTCTGATTCTTAATCCTTATTTCACAATATGATGAAATTTTTTCTGTGAATTATTTTTCGTTGTTGTTGAGAATTTTCATCTTCACTTCTGATTATTTGAGTGGTGAGGAAGTAAAAATTTTCTTCTCGTTTTTTTTTTTTTTTTTGAATGAGACTAAACAAAGACGAGAGAGCAAAAACTTTATATTTTTATTTTTTGTATTTCCCACATATCTTCTGTTCAAAGAGAATTGACAAGATGGCAGATTTAGTCTCTTATTAAATTCCAACCCTTCACTTCTGCATGTGAATTTACACTTTTTTTAAAAGACCCTATAGCTATGTTATATGAGTCCCCTTTTTATTTAAAAAAAAAAATACAAGTTCTTTTATAAACCTGTTATAAGAATGAAAGCAAAAAATGAATTTTGTAAAAAAATAATTTTTTGGAAGTTGAGGTCAATAACGCATTTTAAAAATAGAATATACGCGGAAATGAAATGAAATTTGAGTGATTAATATCATTTAAAAAGAGATTTTCTTTTAATCTATGAGTCAGCATTTTAAAATATGATAATATTCAGTTGAAATTAGCAATTTTCCTAACCTTTTCATTAATTTTTGATTTAGAAATCCAATTTCAAAAGGATTAAAACAAAACTTATTTTCAGCTAGAAACTTTCTAATGAATTCATTCTTTGAATATCAAAGAAAATGATTTGAAGGCAAATTGAAGCCTTAATTGAAAATTGCTTCAACAAATTAACAAACAAATGCGAATTGAGGTTATACGTCATGGCTTCGACAGAATTTCTGCAGAAATTCTGCAGAATTTTTTCAGAATTTCTGTAGAAATTCTGCAGAATTTCTGCAGAACTTTTTTCCTGCAGAATTTTTTCAGAACGATTGTGGTGCATGAGAGCATGGGACCGACAGAATTTTCTGGAGAATTCTGCAGAATTTTCTGCAGAAAAATCTCCAGAATTTGGCAGAATTTTCTCTCAATTTTTTGCCGAAATTTCTATTAAATTTTTTCTAACCTTTCGTTAGGTAATATTTTTTAGGGAAAAATATCTGTAAAATATTTAAAAAACATTTCGATATCAGAAAATTTTTCAATTTGAAATTTCTTCGACTTAAAATAGTTTTACCAATTGTTGTTGATGTCAGTTGCAGTCAAGACCTTGAGCAGAGTAGACGTGTTTTGAATTTTCTCCGTAATTATTTAAAAATTTACTAAAAAATCTCAAAACAATCAATCTCAAAACAAAAATCTCAATAACATCGTGAAACTATCAGTATATACAGGTAGTTTTCAAAACTTTTCAACAAGATGGAAGCAGCCATCGCATCAAATCTCAGCGAAGAAAATGTGCAAAACTTTTCTGAAGTAATTATACCTGAACAAAGTTCAGTTATATTGACAATTCTCAACAATGAGACAGATACCAACGAAATAGTTTCTGAACAACTTGACAAAGATTCAAGAAATCCGATAACACCAAAAGCTACCAAACAGACGTCATTGGACAAATTTTTGATCCAATCAAGCAAAACTGAAAAAAGAAAGAATTCAGAAGACAGCTCTCCTGAAATAATGAGTGCACCATCAAAAAAACAAACAACATCGAGACGAATAAATAAAGACAACAAAAAACTATTTCACTCTTCAAGCTCAAAAGTATTATTTCCTCCAGAACCTTCCGATAACATGGAAGCTGAAATAGTTCCTCTCGTCGAAGAAACCAGAAATCCAACTGAACAACAATTAATTCAAACAACAATATCCGAATCGACGAAAGAAAATAACCAAATAATACAACAGAAACCAAATCCAATTGTTATTAACGAACAACAACCGACAACATCCGCAAATGCGGAAATAAACAACCAAACAACACAACATAAGTCGAAACCTCCACCAATTGTTATCAGCACAGGAGGAGGTGAAGAAATAAGAAGAATCGCAAACGAAATAAATAACCAACCCAAGAGTATCATCATCGAAACCAAAAAAGACAAACAAAAATCAAAATTAGTTACAACAGAAAGCTGGAAAGACTACGAAAACTTCATCAAGATACTCAAGGAAAGAAACCACCACTTTCACACCTTCTCTACTCAACAGCCAACGCAGAAAATCGTCCTATATGGACTTCCAAATATGCAAATTGATCATCTAGAAAAAGAGTTGCAAATTGAAAAAGTCACACCAGTGAAAATCATCAAAATGAAGATGAAGCAAAAGCGCCATGAACAAGATGATGATCAAAACTATCTTCTGTATTTCAAAAAGAAGAGAAAAATCTTATTGAATTACTTAAAAAGATCAACATTATCAGCAACTTCAAAGTCAAATGGGATCACTACCGCAGCAAACAAAGAGGACCAGCTCAATGTTCAAAATGCCTTCAATTCGGACATGCACAACTAAGCTGTCACAGACCATCAATCTGCTTCAGATGCTCTGAACAACATGAATCCAAATCATGTCCTTATTTAATTTCAGGCACAAACAAGATCCCGACTGAAAAGCTCAAATGTTTCTTTTGCAGTGAAAATCATACAGCCATCTCAACAATTTGCAAAAACAGACAGCAAATAATTGAAAAATGGCAAGAAAAATCATCTAATGGCAACAATCGCAATCAAAACAAAACAACTAAATCTTACTATCATCGAGAAACTGAACAAAGAAGAAACAATCCTTCAGCACAACGACGCTTCGAACAACCAAGCAGAGATGTTCAAAATACTCCAAAAAGACAACAGTGTTCAATAAACACTTTAGTGCCATCTACATCCAGACAACAGCATCCTGTTCAACAACATACTGTTCAACAAAAAAGTGTCGAAAACTCAAAACCTCAAAACACAGATCTTCCTCCATATCACAATCAGAGAAAACAAAATAATTCAAACCATCATCAAAACAACACAAGAGGAAGCAAAAACAAAAACAAGAAAAAACACAACAATAAGAATAACCATAACAATAACCACAACAATTACCACAACAATAACAACAACAATAACAACAACAAAACAAAACAAAACTCAAAACAATCTTCAATTCCAATCTCAGATAACGAAAACAACATGGAAACAGAAGACATCAGCCTACCAACGCCAAACAGATGTGAAGTCATCGCTGAAGCTTCTTCGTCATCATCCTTTAATGCTGCAAATGCTCCGATTAGACCAGAAAAAGACGAAGAAACAATAGCCATTAAAACGGCACTTGAATTTATCAAACAAAATCCTGATTGCCTCAACAAACTCATCATGATACTTGAATTTATCAAACAAAATTCTGATTTCCTCGAAAATGCCAAACAAGCAATCGACTCAGTCAAAACTAACTCCAACAACAATGAATTGTAATCAACAAAGAATCAACGTACTTTACTGGAATGCAAATGGCCTCACCGACAAAATGCTACCATTTCTCGACTTCTTATGCACTCAAAATGTCGACGTCGCCTGTATTTCAGAAACCTTCTTCAAACCTAACTCAAAAGTTGACTCACATCCAGACTACATAATCCATCGACTTGACCGCATTGACAGACCAAAAGGAGGAGTTGCAATCATTATCAAAAGAAATCTAAAACATCAGCTACAGCCCAGCTACAACACCAATCTCATTGAATGCATTGGCATCAAACTCTTCATCAATGAAACCACAAGCTGCCACATCCTCTCAGTCTACCTACCAGGTGGAACCCAAGCAAGAGAAATTGAAGAACACCTAAGAAACGACATCAACAAAATAACAAATCTGCGAGGAAACTACTACATCTGTGGAGACTTCAATGCAAAAACACCGAGAATGGAACTGCAACGTAGCAAACAAAGCTGGCAAGATACTTCAAGAGATGTCAGGAGAATTCATGATCTATTATCCTGACTCTCCAACTTACTACCCTGAAGATCGTAAGAAATCATTATCAACAATTGATCTAATGCTCTCTAATTCTATTCTAGGTACATCAGAATTGAAATGCACAGAAGCAATGAGTGATCATTGCGCTGTGTATTTTCAAATCAAAACATCGAAAATTGAAAAGACTGATAATACAGTCTATAAATATGATTACAGAAAAGCAAACTGGAAGAAATTCAAATCATACATCACACGTCGCATCGAAAACAACATCACTGAAAATTCCTGCAACACAACTGAAGACATTGAGAAGCACATTAAGATCCTCTCTAAACTCATCATGGAAGCAAGAAATTCAAGTGTTAAAATGAAAAATATCAATTTCGAATCAACAAAACTCACACCAGAAATCAAAGATCTGATCAAAACCAAACGAACTCTTCGACGAAGATGGCAGCGATACAGAGATCATCAAACCAAAACTGAGCTGAACTTCATTCAAAAAGATATCAAAGATAAAATAAAAGAGCTCAAAAACATCAACTGGAACAAACGTCTCGCCGATATCAAACCATCAAATCAAACTGTCTGGAAGATCGCAAAACACTTTAAGAAAGGGTCAAAATCAATGCCTCCTCTGACAAATGAGGGTCAAACTCTCATCACAAACAAAGAAAAAGCAAGCGCACTCAGCGAATATTTTCGTCAAGCACACGAAAATCCTCTTGCAAACAATGACCCTCAACACACATCAGAAGTCAACAACACAGTCAAAGAGGCACTTGATCAAGATAACGAAGAAACAATAGAGTTAACAAGCATTGAAGAAATCGCAAGTATCATCAGAAATCTCAAAAATCCAAAAGCTCCTGGACCAGACGATGTCAACAACATCCTCATCAAAAATCTTCCACCAAAAGGAATCGAATATTTACAATTTATTTTCAACTCTTGTCTCAAACTCAACAGTTTCCCGAAGATCTGGAAACATGCAAAAGTAATTCCAATACCAAAACCTTCAAAACCAGCAAACGAATTAAGCAGTTACAGACCAATTAGTCTTCTCAGCACAATAAGCAAAATATTTGAAAGAATACTCCTGAGCAGAATCAATGATCACCTCGAAGACAACAACATCATTCCAAATCAACAATGCGGCTTCCGTACTGGAAGGTCAACATCACATCAGCTCATCAAAGTGATCAAGACTGCAAAAGAAAACATCAAAAACAAAAAGTCAACTGGCATGATCTTCCTCGATGTCGAAAAAGCATTTGACAGAGTCTGGCACAACGGACTCCTGTACAAAATGCTCCAGCTGAGATTTCCACTGCCACTTATAAAAACTGTAAGATCCTTCCTCAGTGAAAGAACTTTTTCAGTTTTTATAAAAGGTCAATTCTCAGACATCAAACTCATCAAGTATGGAGTACCTCAAGGAGCTGTGCTCTCCCCAACTCTCTACAACATCTTTACGTATGATATTGTAAGAGAGACAACCGACAACATCGCACTGTTCGCAGATGATACAGCATTGCATCATTCTTCAGAAAACTCAGCCGATATTGTCACCCATCTCCAACACAAAGGAAGAAAAGTCCAAGACTACATGAACAAATGGAAAATCAACATCAACAAACAGAAGACTCAAGCTTTATTCATCACAAATCGATACTCCAAGCAACTTCCAAAAAACAACAACATCAAATTCCTTAATGAAAACATCAAGTGGGAAACTGAAGCCAAATATTTAGGAATGATCATCGACAAGAGAGTGACATTGAAGCAACATGTAGACTATGTGACCAACAGAGCACACAACGCACTACGACAGCTTTATCCCCTCATCAGCAGAAATTCACATCTCGACGTACGAAACAAACTCCTCATCTACAAATTAGCAATCAGACCCATCTTCACATACGGCTGTCCAGCCTTTGAAAGCATCGCAAAAACTCACATTCAACAACTTCAAGTACTACAAAACAAATTTCTTAGAATACTTCTCAACAAATCAAGATATGATAAGATCGTCGATCTACATAACGAAGCAAAAATTCCAACCATCAAAGATTACGTCGGAAAGTTGCAAGCAAACTTCACCGTTCGACTTGCATCGCGAAACACCGACTAAACAATCGTCAATGTAAGCAAAATAATTCAATTAAAGCAAAATTAGGATAATAAAGACCATTAAAGTGTCTGACACCCTAAAAATTACAGCTCAACATGTATCTTAACTTTGTACATAATTATATTCTAAATTTAATAAATAAAGTTTAATTTAAAAAAAAAAAAAAAAAAAAATAGTTTTACCACACTTTTTGTAAAAGGAAAAATATTAGTAAACATGTAAAAAATTTTTTGAACTGATATTGCTTTTCCAATCTCTTTGTAAAAGGAAAAATATCAGTAAATATACTAAATTTTTTTCAAAATCTGTAAGTATTCTTCAATTTTTTGTAAAAGGAAAAATATCTAGAAATCTTAGAAAAAATATTCGAATAAAGGAAGAATTCTACAAAAAATTCTGCCGAATTCTGCAGAAAATTCGGATGAATTCTTCAGAAAATTCTGCAGAATTCTGCGAAATTCTGGAGATTTTTCTGTAGAAAATTCTGCAGAATTCTACAGAAAATTCTGTCGGTCCTATGCACCACAATTGTTCTGAAAAAGTTCTGCAGAAATTCTGCAAGAAAAAAGTTCTGCAGAAATTCTGAAAAAGTTCTGCAGAAATTCTGAAAAAGTTCTGCAGAATTTCTGCAGAAATTCTGTCGAAGCCATGACCTAACACCGCGAATTGATTGTATTTAATTCTGAACTTACTTTAACTTGATTTTATGTATAAAATGAACTTTTTTCAAAAAATTTAATTTCAGACAATTTTAATTTCTTTTAAAAAAATTATTTTAAACCTTAAAAGTTCGTTAAAATTTTTTTACTTATTAAATTTCAAAAGTTCAATGAACTTAAAATCCTGTTAATTTATGAAGTGATTCCACTCTAACAATCTTTAAATTTTTTATACTACTAATCAGTTCGTGACAGTTAAAAAAAGATTACAAAGTGAAAAAAATTTTTTGAGTGTAAAAATAAAAAGTAGTTTGCTGATATCTCCACGAAAACAGCACGAACGTTGATAATTTTTACAATAATCTCTTTATAGAGTTTTAGCGATAACTAAAGCATAGTCAAAGTGAACAAAATAACACCTTTATTTCGCGCTCAAAATCACTGATTATCCAACCAACCATTAATAGACAGTAAAATTCCAACATACTCATACAGCAGGAATAATGAATGAAATCTTATTCAAAAAATTAAAAAAATTTACATAAAAAATGAATTCTTATTCGAATACCATAGCTCCGTTCTGTTTTATTTGTTTACTATTGAGATCAGATGTTTTATGCTTGTATATATGGAACCATATTCTGCTACTATTTCCCTATTATATTCTCAATTTTATATAAGAGCAGTAGTGAGAATAAAATACAAGAAAAAGAGGGGAGAGATGAAACATTAAGCGACCGATTATGTTAGTCAAAAGAATGAGTTTAGATGCTGTCTATTCATTCATATGATATTCGCACACTAGTGTAAGATTTAGCATGAAAAAAATATTGATTTGAAGACTTGCGGAAGCAATAAAAACCTAAAAAAATGTTTATTTTCTTTTTCGTCTATCGCTCTCATGTCAAATACTGATAAGAGAGTGAGTGTATTTTGCAAAATGCATGCTACATTTCCATTCCAAATCCTCATAAACTTTATTCTTTTTTTCTGTTTTTTTATATTTTATAAATAATGAATAATAAATGGAAATACATTATTCAGTACAAATTGAATTCAAATCAATTTGTCTCTCTTTGATGGAACATATATACACAGCACACGTTGTTTATATGTCTTTATACTCAATAAAGTCGCCTATATATAGATGATCGAAGCAGAAACTTAATTGAACTGTTAAATGATGACGCGACATAAATGTTCCGAATCAGAGCGGTTATCAAGGTGATTGAATTTATTGGGAATCTGTCTGGTATATGGAGTTTGATTTTTGAGAGCTTGAAGTTGTGAAAATATTCACAAATTAATTTTAAATCCAATTTTAAAATCTTTTAAAATTTAAAAATTTATTTTTTTGCAAATTTCAAAAATTAAAAATTATATTTTTAGGAATTTTATTCATGAATTTTCATCATCTAAACTCATTCTAAAATCAGTATTAAGTAGTTTCTGAACGATGCCAAACCTTGACCTATCCAATCCCTGCCTAATCTAGTAATACACTCAAACATCAACGCTGAACAAAAAAATTTAGTAAATGTTAATATTCTTATCTTCGAGACTATAAATCTTTGAAAGTGTTAAGCTATGACGTCATATCACTGGCTTAGCCTCACTTATGATAGAATGAGGTAGTCCAAAAAATTTTTATATTGAGAGATAATTTTTTTCTTGAAATTTCTTGAATGCTTAGTTTGAAAGAATTGAATTGAGTTTTGCTATAGTTGGAAGGAAATGCAAAATTAGCTAGTGAGATAAATTTTTATGAATGAGGATATAAAGCAGTTACGTAACATTTAAAATATTTTTTCTATACGTTATTTGCAAATTATTCCCATCAAATTAAGACGAATCAGCAATAAGAAAATATAAATCAATACATTTCGAAGCTCAAACGAGTTCCAAAGATTCTTAATTAAATGAAAGAAATTTTCGCATAAAACTCGTGGAAAAAAACTAAATGAAATAAATTATGAAGAAAAAAAAAATTGTAAACAAGTCTATACCTCATAATAACATATGTACGTACCTCTCTCGCTCTACCTCTAACAAGAAAAAAATAATAATGTAAAGCTAAATACAACCATAAAGTTGTTTTGATATCGATTGTGAATGTGTTGATAAAAACATACGCAAGAAGCCGAGAAGGAAGGAAAAAAGTATAGTAAAAGCAAAAAATATGGAAAAAAAATTCTCCAAGTCTCCATTAGCCAACACACGATTGATATAGAAATGTAATAATAAACTAAAAAAGGTGCACGAGCGCACAATATGAAGTTTAATACAATATATGTAAATCATGTAAATAAATGAATCTGCAATAATTTTTTTTATTTATTTCCAACTGCACTTTAAAACGTACTCAAATATTAGCAAATACAAAGTTGCAGGAAGTAAGGGAATAGATGGAAATGAACCCCGAGGAATAGCTTGTTAGTTTAATTATTGACTTGCACACGAATGAATGAGAGAATTCTAAACTTTTCACTTACATTGTAGGCACAATGTAGCAATAAAGTTTACACGAGCCGAATCAATTAGCAATTTTTTTTTGCCTTAGCTTTTTTGTTTTTTTGTTGTTGCGCTATATGTAATAGTGAAATACACTTACCTATCATCATGTATTTATATATATAATAGAATCGATTATGGCCAAAATTTCTTTTATTTTCTATGTGTGTATATGTAAAAGGATATTTAGTTAATAATAATTTTTTGACAATTTATCCTCCGTCCACTGTTTATAAATTTTACTTCAACAATAATAAAATCCTTTCTGCATAAACAATTTCTCAAACAATAATGTTAAAATCAACAAAAATGTTCACTTCTTCCTTCTTTACTTTTTTTTTTCTTCTTCAAGATTTTGCACAAACACAAAAAAAAAATATTTCTTCTCTTTTTGTAAATAAATGTGATGGTAGAAAATATTTTTGCTTATTTAGCGTCTTAAAAATTCTTGATTGGTATTAAAAATATTACAAAACTGTTAAAAAGTACTTTCTTAAGATTTTTCAACACTTTTTGTCTAGTTTTGAACAATTTCTTGCGTTAATAAATCCTCACTAAATTTTCACATCCATTCGAATGTTTTTATTATTTTTTCTCTTTGTTCATTGTTATAACGCTTTGTTTGTACACAAGTTATGTCCCTCAATATGGTTTGTTTATTTACGGAAATTTATAAAACCTTAATGTAGATCTACTTATTGTAGAATGTTTCTAGACATTTAAATTGATCAAGTTTGTTGATTTTTGCCGATCAATACTTTAACTTTCACTGTTCATACAATCACTTTGTGTAAAAGAAGCAGAAATAATGCAACAATTTGTGTTATGTCATTGAATAACAAATGCCATTTTATAACAGTTTTGAGATGCTACGTACCCCTTGTTATACAAACACTTTATGGGGATTAATAACTTTTAAAAACAAGTCATTTCTTTACACTGTATATCCCCTGGATGTTTGCAAAAAGCAGACATAAACAAAAGTCTTGAAAAATATTTTGACTGTAAAATTTATTTACTAAATGGCGTCAAACATTAATATGCATACGGAAGATGAAACATTAACAGATGTTTTTATTGAGCCTGACGATTTACTCACGATTTTGATAAGATATGGTAATAAACAAGTGCTTTATACATAAAGATAAGATTTTTATTATATTTATTATATTTTTAAGGATTGTACTTTGGTGCAATTTTCCAAGTTGTATGCATTGCTGCTGTCATCTTTTTAAAGGATAATTCCAAGACTTTAAATCATGATTCTGATACTGAGTCGTCTGAAATTTCTCCTCAAGTAAGTTTTTATTTTTACTAATTTTTCATTACAAATTGAGTTCAAGTTTTATTCATCAAAATTCTGTACCAAAAATTAAGATTGAACAGAAGCAAATTTTTGATTATTTTATTCCTATTTACAGTTGACACCCAAAAAGCATCATCGTGGTAGAAAATTGGAGAAGAAGAAAAAGCGATAAATTCTCATTTATTGATATTTTGTACTTTCTGGTCATGAATTAATCGATAATAGTGATTATTGACAAAATTTGTACTTTATAATTTTAGAAAAATACTCGAATCTTTTTTAGTTTGAAAAACACTTGATCTCTTTGCAATTTTATGAATATGATGCAATTTTAAATTATTGAATATTTTATTTACTTTTTAACATTCTTAATTAAAACCTATTCAATCTATATCTTTTGAATAAGTATAATAAAATCTCATTTTTTAAATAAACAACAATAAAATAAAAGAATTAAAAATTAAACTTTTAAAATTTAAATTATTTTTCCTTTTATCCCTTTATATTTCAGAAAAACATTTTAATGTTAAAGAACGTCTAAAATTCTTGTTTAAAATAAATGATTTTTTATGAAAAAAATTCTTGGGGCCGTTCACAAAGTACGTTACGCAAAAAAATGACTTTTTAGACCCCCCTCCCCCCTCGTTACGCTTTTTGTTCGAAAATTCTTTTGTTTTGTTTAACCTGTTACAAAATCTTAAACCCCCCCTCCCCCCTAAAAAGCGAACGTACTAAGTGAACGGTCCCTTGAAAGTTTTCAAAAAAGGTTTGTTAAAAAAGTTAATCATCAAAAAGCATTTTGAATTAGAGGACGTTCGTAAAATTCGTAACAATTCAGGAGGAGGAGGGACCCAAGATTTTCTTGCGCTCCATACAAATTTTTTAAAACTTCATGCACGATTTGTTGCGGCCAGGGTGGTGGGTTTCAAAAATAAAAATTTTATGCGTTACCAATTTTATGAATGACCCATTAGGTATCTGGTTCTATTTTTTTTAGCTATTTAAATAAATTTTATTTTTAATTTGTTAAAATTTAATCATTTAAAGTCAATGTAAATTTAGCTCCTAATGATAAAATTCTATTTAAATGAATGAGGACTTTCTATTTTCATTTCTCATATTTACTCTTACACAACAAGTTCATGATCTAACATCAAGTCTCATTGATATTACATAAAAATCAGCATGTATAAATCTAGAATTATACAGTAGTACAGTTGTATTATTAAATGACTGTTTTCCTGCTTTTTCATGTAATGACTAATAAGTAACATAACCGCCATTCAAGTTCAATAAAATTCAAGTTCAATGAGAATTTAAAGGTAGTTGATACATGTGCACTTGTACATGATATATTATATAACATTAAATGTCACTTGTGTAAATGACTTTTTGATATGCAAAATCTGCTTTCTTGAATGATTATTTTATTTAAGTTTCGTTAGATACTTTTAAGGAGTTTTAAGGTTTTAAATATTTTATCATTTTAACTTCTGTTTCTTTTTGACTCCACAGTAAAAAAAATATGTGCTTTAATTCAATAGAAATGTGAAAAAATTTTCTTTTGTATGCATCGAAAACAAAAGCTGTTTAAATAGTTTTATCTGCAGATACTCAATAGCATTTCAGTAAATTACGAATATTTTATCATCAACTTTCAATTCATTTAGTTCTTTTGGCTAAGTTACTAAGTAGCATTGAAATAAAAATCGAGAACTTTAAATTAAAGAATACAAAAAAGTTGTGTACCCAAATAATTTTTAAATAAAATTATCGTCAAAAACGTGACAATCTTAATTAACTGGTAAGTGCTTCATCATTAGCACGCTAAGAATTCTTCTGTACTATTATTATTTTTTTTTTTGACGCATTAAATTTTGTAATGTCAACAATTATTATGAATATTACAACGATTAAACAAGGAGTTATTCCAAAATAATGTCTTGAAGTTAAAAAAATTCAAATCAGTAGTTTAATGTCAAATAAATTTGAAATAACCTCAATATAGATTCATAAAGCAAAGTTAAAATTTTAAATGACGTAATTTAAGAATGAAGAATGAGCTTTAATAATTTGCATCGAATCAAAAATGCAATAACAATTAACGTGTTTAAGATATTTTAAAGAACTTTATTGAAAACACGTGTTGCACTAATTGCTCAACTAAACGTGCATTCTCTTCGACAAACTTATTCTTTGATCCAAATTAAATTCTTGTACTTTTTATTAAACTAAAATCTAATTACTCAAAATGTGTGAATATTTGAATGTAAACTGTATAACAGCAATAACAATGAACTTGTTAATAACTTACTCGATCAGATAATGAGTTTTACTTTTAAAAGTCTTTACTGTTTCATTGAGGGCTCTAAAATCATTGAGAATTTATTTTTTAATTTTATTTTTTTCGCATACAATTCAGAAGCAGTTGTTCAGTTCTAATTTATTACTCGAAGCGTCATGACTGAGACTAAAGTTGAAAAATATTTGGAAGAATATCATGAAATTTTGCAAAAGTTTCAAAAATGGATATCAACACAGACGCACTTGCCGCAGGATATACGTGAGCATTTTGGAGATTTTTATTTTCTGTTTTAAAATATTTTGGTTAAAAACTTGAATTTTACAGCCAAGCTGGTCCTGATTCGATATCTTCAAGTTTATGATTTTGATATTGAAAAGGCAAAGGATTTGCTGGACATTAATGTGAGATTTAGGAACAAGAATCATTACATTTTCAGCAATCGTGATGTCAATTCTGAGGAAATTCAAAGAGCTCTTAATACTGTGTAAGTCAATTTCTAAAAGATCCACCGGCAGATTTTAAATCTGGAACTTTAATTCTCTCATTTATAGGCAAATAACTTCATTTCCAAAACTAACCAAGGAAAAGTACCATATTTCTGGATTTCGACTCATAAATTTTGATTCCCGAAATTTCGTGACTAATGATGTTATAAAATATATTTTGATGTATCAAGACATGCTACACGTAAAAGCACCAATGACACGTGGTGATATATGCATTTTTGATGCTAAAGGATTAACAATTTGGCACTTAATGAAAATGGTTTCAAGTGTAAATGCAATAAGATTATTCATGAGATATGTACAGGAAGCAGCAGCATTAAATCTCATCCAAAATCATTTTGTTAATTGTTCAACTGTGCTATCTAAAGTGATAAGTTTTCTCAAACCATTTATGAGGAAGGAACTGAGCGATTCTATGCATTTTCACACTTCTGGTTTTGAGTCACTTCAAGAATTTATTCCTAAGGAATATTTACCGGTGGAATATGGTGGAACTGAAGACTCATTGGAAGACTACTCTAAGAAAACTGTCTCAAACTTGCATGATGTTCGTGATTACTTGATGAAGGATGAAAATTTCTTTGTAGCTAATGAGTGATTATGTTAATTTTTATTGTGGTGGAACTAGACAACAAAATTAATAGCTAGTGAATTATAAATTGTGTTACTTACTGTATTAAATTTTTAAAATTTCGATTTGCATAATTTTTTAACCTGTTATATAATTAACAATTTAAAATCTAATAAAGACTCTTTAAATGCTGTAATGTTAATTATAATCATATGCTTAGAATTTTCCTATATACAACAGTAAATAATTAGTGCTTGAGCCTTGACCTTCAATGAAACTGTTAATTGGAAATAAATATTATGTGGCTATAAATGACATTAGAATGCATGATTATGTTTATTTGTAACTTGAGTATTGATTATGTGTCCGAAGTACCGGTAAATTAAGTTTGAAATGTTATCGCATGATTTCCTTAAAAATTGATATGTGTCCACAAAATCGTTATTTTTTTAGTAGCAAGGTGAGAAAATGAATCATAATGAATTGAATTGAAGCTTTCTTCTTTCTGTGGCGTTCCATCTTCTTACTACTACAACTAAATAATATAGAGAAAATAATCATTAAATTTGGTGACTTTAACAAAGCTCACACAATACACACATGCATGTAGAATTATTTCACAACATTGGATGAGACATTCGTTTATTTTGTTTCCAAATATGGACATGTTCGATTGAAGCACATGGTGATTTCACACACACCGTAAGAAAGTCCACAAATAATCTGTTCTCTGTTTTGATATCATTTTTGAGTATTTAACCGGTACGAAAACAAATCTGTGCTCAGTTTTTAAATTATTTTCGACGTGAAAGGTTGCAGAACTTTTTTTTGGACGTACACAGCCAAAATGTTGATTTATTTATTGTTATTGATTTTAAGTTACTTTGCTTACAAGTGGATTGTTAGAAATAATGATTATTTTGAAAGAAAAGGAATTCCTTTTGCAAAAGCAAAGTTCCTGATGGGATCAAATAATATTTTCACTAATCAACGGTCATTTCCTGAAGTTTCTCTTAATTGGCATAATCAATTTAAGAATGATAAGTAAGGTTTAATTTTAGAATAGTTTTTTTTATCAATTAATGATAAGTGATAGCAAATGTCAAGAATTTTTGAGTTTTGAACACTTTTTGAGTCAAACTCTGTAAAACTTTTAAATCATGCTGACTCATTGCTGTTGAATTTTATTTTCTCTTCTTCGTTCTTAATGCAAATGAAATTTTTGTTGCAGAGTTTCAGGTTTCTTTGAATTTATGAAGCCAGTGTATATCGTAAGAGATCCACAACTGATCAAACAGCTGACTGTCAAGGATTTTGATTATTTTTCTGATCACCGTGTTTTAGTCACAGAAGATGTTGATGTGTTGTTTGGAAAATCTTTGGTTTCACTTAAAGGACAGAAATGGAAAGGTAATAAGTTCAAAATCAGTTGAAATTCAGTCAGAACTTAAATTTTTATATTCAATTTTTTAACGATTTTTTTTTCTTCTAAAAATCCATAAAAGGGTTATTCATTTATGACGTCTATCAAAAACATGGAATTTTATACCCCCTCCCCTTCCCTCGCTGTCATAAAATTTTCATTCAAAAAAATTCTATTGTTTAAAACTATCATACTGTCTCAGACCCCCCTCCCCCCCTAAAAATCAGACATCATAAGTGAACGAACCCAACTCAATTTCTTATCTTATCGTACACAGATATGCGTTCAACATTATCGCCAGCATTTACAGGAATGAAAATGAGACTTATGTTTGATTTTGTTGCAACTGTTGGTAAACAAACTGCGTCCACATTGCGTCAGAAGATAATTGAAGGTGGAGATAAAAACTTTGAATTTAAGGAATTAGCTACAAAATTCACAGTTGACAATATTGCATCATGTGCTTTTGGCATCAATGTTAATTCATTTGAGAATCCAGACAACGACTTTCATGAAATTGCAAAGGAGTTTTTAAACTTTGCAAGTTTCTCAAATGTTCTGAAATTTGTTGGATTTATTATAGTTCCATCCCTCATGAAACTTTTCGACATTAAATTTTTCAGCAAAAAGCTTTGCAGCTTTATCCATGATGCAACAATTGAAACAATGAAAGTTCGTGAGCAAAAAGGAATTGTGAGGCACGACATGATTAATCTTTTAATGCAAGCAAGGAAAGGAAAATTAGTTCATGAGAGTAATACAGAAAAGATTGCTGATGGATTTGCAACTGTCGAGGAATTTGAAATAGGAAAATCTTCAGCCAAACAAAAGTGGGATGATTTGGACTTGGTAGCTCAATGTTTTATTTTCTTTTTGGCTGGATTTGATACAGTAAGTTTAATATTTGATGTTCGTGAGTCCAAAAACTTAATTCCAATATTTTTCAGGTTGCTACAGCTATGACATTCATGGCATATGAATTAGTTGCAAATCAAGACATTCAGAAAAAACTCTATGATGAAATAGCACAGACTGAAGAGGAATTAGAAGGAAAAATGCTGACATATGAAAAACTTCAAAGTATGAAATACATGGATCAAGTTGTATCTGAAACCCTTAGAAAATGGCCACCAGCACCTGTAATGGACAGAATTTGTACAAAAGACTATCAACTCGCTTACGACGACAAAAAGTTTGTGATTGAAGAAGGAAAGAATTTTTTGGTTCCTATTTGGGGCATTCATAAGTAAGTAATTATTAGTTTGGGGAATTAAACCAGCAATAAAATTACAATTTTTTTTTCAGTGACCCAAGATATTTCCCAAATCCTGAAAAATTTGATCCAGAAAGATTCAACGATGAAAATAAGAAGGACATCCAAGATTCAACTTATTTACCATTTGGTGAGAATATTTGGAAGTATTTTAAACTTTTTCGTATTAATAATTGAACTTATTTCAGGATCTGGAAATAGAAATTGCATTGGAAGTAGATTTGCATTGATGGAGATAAAGGCAGTTTTTTACTACTTGTTATTGAATTTCAAGCTTGCTGTCACTGAAAAGACTAAAATTCCACTTAAATTCAAGAAAATTCCTGTTGGAATTAAGATTGAAGATGGAGTTTGGGTTGGACTTGAGCCTCGATAGTATTATTTATGTAATTGATAATTTTTAATTAATAAAGTTGTAGATTTCATAAATTTTACCTGTTTTATCGATAATTACACGAACCTTTAGATGGAGATTTTTGTGAATTTTATTCTTCTTGGATTGAGAATTAATTTGAACCTTTATGTTTGTCTGCTTTAACGATGATGTTCAATGCTTCTCTGATTGCAAGATTTTATTCAGGAATTTTTCTTGTTTTTTAAAACATTTTATACTTCTTGGTCCATTTCTGAGTGAGTTTGATTCAGTTCTCATCTTCAATCGAAACACGACGGTCATGGAAAAAAAATCTGAAATTAATTTAAAAATGTTAATATAGTCTTTTGTCAAAAACTTTAAATATAGCAATTTAAATAAAGGAATTAAAAATGTCATTGGAACAAATATTCAAAACTTATGAAAAACAGTTAAAGGAATTTGAAGACTGGATAGATCAAAATCCACGATTGCCAAAAAATATTAGTAAGATTTAATTTTTATCAAAATTTAATTTAATTTGTTTTTTGTTTAGCTGTTTGAAAGTATATCACAAAATGAGGAATCAACCTTGCAAGGCCTTGAAGATTATCATATTTGCATGTTTTGTGTTCTTTTTAAATTTTTATCATCCACTAAATGTTTCTTATAACAAGATATGTGTACCGGTTTTATTCCTTAATTTGCATAAAAAACTTGTAATATTAAGTTTAAAAACCTTTTTGATAATTCAAAACAATTTTTTTCACAATTCCCTTCCTTTTCATTACAGACAAACTTTTACTTCTTCGTTTTCTAAAAGTCTATGATTTTGATCTTGAACAAGCTAAAAATCTGCTAGTTCTAAATCTAGAGACACGAAAAAAGTACCCAGAACTTTTTAAAAATCGCGATGTTCAATCAGAAGATTTTCAAGCTGCCATATCCACAGTTATGTGTATTCCTTTGAGGAAAAATACTAAAGACAATAACAAAGTCACACTTTTTCGACTAACAACATCTGATGCCTCAAAATTTTCTTACAAAGATGTAAGTCGAATGATACTTGCCACGCTTGATTGTCGACTAGTTCAATGTGATGAAAATGAATTAATTAATGGAGAAATTACATTGGTTGATGTCTCAAACTTTTCATTTAAACATTTTACAAATATAATTTCAAATTTTGGATGCGTAAGGGCTTATTTGAATTACACGCAAGAAGCAGCACCAACCAAGATTGCGGAAACTCATTTTGTCAATTGTCCATCGATTATTAATAATTTGATGTCATATTTGAAACCTATTTTGAAAAAAGAAGTGAGAGATACGTTGATGTTCCATTCATCTTTGGAGAGTTTATATGAGTATGTACCGAGGGATATATTGCCTGAGGATTTGGGAGGAACTGCTAAGAAGCTTAGTCAATTTCATTTGGATGTGAAGGAAATGTTGGAGAAACATCGTGATTATTTGCTGAATGAAGACAATTGGAAGATTATCGATTAGATAAATATTTTTCAAGCAGATTTCATCTCTGCTTTATCGACAATTATTCAAAGCCTCTTCTCTTTGCAAGAGAGTAATACTTTTTTTTTTGTTTATTGTTTATATTTTACTTGTTCAACTTCATGCGGCTTTTTTTATTATTATTCCATATGATATGAGCATTAAGTTCGTCAGTTCTCATTTACTATCTGGAGACGACGGTTAGTTGAAAAATAGTTTTAAGATCGCATTATTTTTTGTTCAATTCTTTTTGTGTATTTATAATTTGGATTTGATGAGTTTTACTAATGGATAATTGCTAATGAATAAAAAATTATATAATTGAACCTGATTTTTTGGTGGGTTTAAAAAGTTAAATTTAGTGTTGTCATAGTTTTTAAATGAACTTAAGGATTGGGTTTTAAATAGTTGGAAAACTGAAAAAAAAAACTGAAAATAAAATTTTTAAAAATAAAGTTTCAAGTCTTTTAAATCTTTTCTCTGTGAACATTTAAAAGAAATTAAATAAATTTAAGAAGGTTGAATCGAAAAATTTATTACTGACATCTATACAGAATAATCAACAATGATAAATTTATCCTCAAATTAGGTGAAATTAAAAACAGGAAAAAAAAAAATATTTACGAAAAACCCTTAAAGTGAATTTTGACCCTAATTCTGTTATAAATTTGCGACTTTAACTTTGATATTTTAAAATGTTCCGTATTTAAAAATTGGCAGATTTTATTAGTGCAATTACAGTTTAAAGTGCATTTAATCGATTTTATGCAAGTTGTAAAAAAATTAAAACATGACTTTTGCTCTGTTTTTAGAAATAATAATAGATTTCCGGATCTGATAAGTTGTTGTGAATGTCATTAAAACCTTTAAATTGACCTAGCACTGTGATTAAATCTAATAATTAGGTTCATCAGAACTTTAAACGTCGAAAAATTAAACTTTGAATTCTCATGAAACCAACAAATTCATCAAAATTTATTGAATTGTTAACGTCTTCTGAGAATATTCTTTCAAAAAATTATAATTTTAATTTTTTAATTTAAGTTAAATATTTGCAGTTCCATTAGTAAACATCTCAAGAATACGTCTTTTGTTATGACGTATGTAAGCCATTAATTTTATTCTCATTTTCGTACACAGATTATTTAATTTCTGAGTAACGTCCTTGAATAAATAAGTCAGGGCTATTACAACGTGCAGAAAAGGTAAAACTATAATTTGTGAAAAGTTTGTCATTAAAAAATATTCCAATATTTTAAATTACGTCAATGATTGATTATTAATGCTGTAATCTAGTGAATTTTTTTTATTTATTTAATTAACTACAGTTCAGTGGTTTAACAATTCTGCTACAGAAAAGACTGAAAAATGTCGGAGGAACGTCTGTTCAAAACTTATGAGAGAGAATTAAAGGAATTTGAAGACTGGATAGCTCAAAATCCACGACTACCAAAGAACTTAAGTAAGATTTTTTGTTGTAGTTATTTTTTTTTTCTTCTACATATAAAGAGCTTTGAGACTTTGATTCTTTTGAGAAAATAAAAATTGACCATGATAAAAATTAATTTAAAATAAGGTAAAGTGATATTTAAAAATTCAATAGGGTTGGATGAAGTTACCTGGCGGAATCGGTCAACTAAAAACTCAAGACCCATGTTTTGCGGGACACTAGCTAGTTAGAAAGAAAAGTTAGTTAAAAGTCAGCTAACTTTCAAATTTTCTGGTTATTGGATTATTGTATGACTTAACTAGCGTCTTGAATTGTATGAAAAAGTTGGTCACTACTATTCTATTGCAATCAATATATTTCTAACCTACCATCAAAAATTATGTAATAAAATTTACAAACCCAATTTTAGCTTCCGCAAAGTTCAATACTCACTGCATGAAATAATTATTGCATACGTAGAATCCAACGAAAAAAAAAAATTATTTCATGCTTTTTCCACAGACAAATTAAAACTTTTCACTCTCAAAGTCTCTGAGCGTAAACACTCTCATTCATTATTTTACTTCCCATTACAGACAAACTTTTACTTCTTCGTTTTCTGAAAGTCTACGATTTTGATGTTGAACAAGCCAAGAAGCTTCTAATTTTGAATCTAGAAACACGAAAAAAGCATCCAGAACTATTTAAGAATCGTGATGTACTGTCGGAAGAGTTTCAAACAGCCATGTCAATCTATCAATGTGTTGGACTTAAGAAAAATACCAAAGATAATCATAAAGTAACAGTATTTCGATTGATCTCACCTGATGCATCCAAGTTCTCATATATAGACGTAATTCGATTGATCATTGCTATGCTTGATTGCCGATTAGTCCACTGTGACGAAAATGAACTTATTGATAGTGAAGTTTCTGTTGTTGAAATGTCAAATTTTACATTTAAGCATTTTACCAAAGTTATCTCTAATTTGTGGATTTTAAAGGCATATGCAAATTATGGTCAAGAAGCTGCACCAATTAAAATAGCTGAGACTCATTTCATCAACAGTCCATCGATTATGAATAAAATGATGTCAATTATGAAACCATTTTTACGAAAGGAAGTTAGGGATTCATTGATATTTCATTCATCATTAGAAAGTTTGCATGAGCACATACCAAAGGATATTTTGCCAGTTGATTTTGGAGGAACTGCTGAACCTTTAGAAGAACATTATGTGAAAGTTAAGGAAGTATTTGAAAAGCATCGTGATTATTTGTTAAATGACGATAATTGGAAAATTGAAGACTAAAAATGAAGTTTTGTTGGTATTTTGGGATATAGCACTGATATAAAAATGGCACTGAAAGGGAAAACTATATTTTTATGACTTAATGCATTTTTGCTGATGTGACATGACGAATTTCTAAACTTTTTTGAATTTATTACTTTTATGCAGCTCTGAATAATTGAACATTAATGGAGAAGAACGTTCACTTGAAAAGCGGTCATTTCAAATTTGAATAGTGTTGACCGATTTTTGCAAAACACATGATTAAAAAATTTTCTATTTAGACAAAAAAAATTTATTTGAAATTCTTTAATCTTATTAAAATATTAATTTAAAATCTTAAATGAATAAAATTTAAGCATGATAAAATGAATTTTTCTGTGTAAACAAATTTTTTTAGGTTTGTGTTTTGCAAAAATCGGTCAACAATTTTCAAATTTGAAATGACCGGTACTCAAGTGGACGTTCTTCTCCATTAACGTTCAACTATTAGCTAGTAGTTGATAAGGTAACAAGTGTGACAAATAAAATAAAATTCGTAAAACTATATCGTGATAGATTTTAATAACTGGATATTGTTATAACTGCTTTTGTTTGTAAAAGTACATTTTTATTACCTTAATAAATTTTTAAACGTGAAATCTTAAAATAAAAATTTTAGTATGATTTAAAACATTTGTAATGTTTCAATAATGCTGCATTGTTTCATTGCAAATTCCAATGTTTCATGCTGCCTATCTGTGTATACATATTAATATTTCAGTATTCAAAGTTCTTTCAATCTCGTCAGTCATCTGTTCTGAATTATTTTTTTTTTTTTGACAACATCGATGGATGACAATGAAATTTTTGAAGATTGTCTTGACGAGCAGTCGACAACCGACACAGTAGTTACACCTTTAGACGAGCTTAAAGAATGGATTAAAAGCCACGGAAAATTCCCTAAAAATATTCGTAAGTTCAACGTAGGGCATTAGTAATCTTATCTAGAAAAAACTTATCAAAAAAATAAAACTTTTTATGGAACAGCTGAAGTCCTACTGAAAAGGTTTTTAAAGGTGTGTGACAATGATCTTCAGCAAACAAAGGATTTACTTCTACTGAACTACAAGTTGAGAACAAGTGCACCGAATTTGTTTACAAATCGTGACATCACAGCTAAGGAAATGCAACAGGCTTGTCAAGTGATGTACGTATATATGAAATATTTTTATATCAATTTTTTTCTGTTTACATTTTCTTGATTTCGAAAGATATAGTTTCGGGAGCGTAGTCGGGTGTAGGGGGTGGTTTAAAGTATTTTTTTTTACAAATTTCTGGTATTGTCATATAGTGGTTTTCGCGATAAATAATAAAAACAGTTGAGTTTAAAAAATATGATCAGCATTTGCAAAAAACTTCTGACTACATTTCTGGATTGAGCCAAGTAAATGTCTTTAAAACAAATGATGCTTTATGGCAATAACAATCATGTACCCATCAATTAAATATCTTAAAACCTCAAAATACATAATAATTATTAATTAATTCTAGGCAATTTTGTCCAATGCCAAAGCTCACGAAGGAAGGAAATTTAGTGACCGTTGGAGGGTTAAGAGACCCCGATCCCAGCAAATTCATTTATCTTGATATCATCAAAATGGCATTAATGGTATTTGACATGAGATTCTGTTCGTATGACACAGAAAAGGATGAAATAGCCAACGGCGATGTCGTTGTGATGGACATGAAAGGGATGTCTTTTTGGCATTTTCTCAAAGTTGTCAAGAATTTTACAACAGCTAAATTTTATACACATTACACACAGGACGCAGTTCCAATAAAAATTTGTCAAACAAATGTTGTTAATCCATCTCCAGCTATGGATCGAATTTTTAATCTTTTTAAGCCATTTATGAAGCAGGAAATTTTGGACACTTTGATATTTCATTCTGATGGTTATGAGTCGCTGCATAAGACAGTTGGAAAAGAGTATTTACCACCAAAATATGGAGGTACTTGTGAAATTGATATTGATGAAATCCATAAAAAGCAACTTGAAATAATAGAAAAATTCAGGTAAGTCCAAAGATTTCATAATAATTGTCAGCTATGACAAAGCTTTTAAATTTTTAAAATTTTTTAGAGACATCCTACTTGATGATGATAATTGGAGGTTTTCAAAATAATTATTTATCATGACAAAGTAATGTGACACAAAAAATGAACAAATTTATAATTTTTTGATACTGCACTGAAATTTAGATAGTAAATGCTGAATAACTTGCTAGAGATACATATGGAAATTAAGGAGCATGGCATTCTCAAGAGAAATTTTTTCATTCAAAGTCTGAATCTTTTGAATAATATTTACCTAATGACTTGAAGATGTGAATGATATTCAACGGCAACTTGGCGACGAATAACGAAATACATGATTATGATTCATAGTTGCACTACTTTTTTTCTTGTTTAATTTCGGGTTTAGCTCAAAGGTTGAAAACAACAGCAATAAGTAGAACATACAAAATAATGTCCAAAAATTTATTTCCCCGATTTCCAACTCTGGATTTTCCAAGATATATCAGCCAATTAAAAAATTTAATCTAATTGATATGTGCACATTTTCTAAATGTAACGAAATTGTTCCTCTATTTCTAAGTGTAACTTGATATATATTTATTAATAAAATTAACATTGAACTTGAATGACCTTGATGGCATGAATATTGAAGCGGATCTACATACACATTTTTATTTTAAATAAAGGGAACTGAAAAATTGTAGGCCGAAAATAGAATAATAATACTAAAATTGTTCTTAAATTACATGGGAAGTTATGATAACAAAAATTGAAAATCATTGCAAATTTAGTTGATGAGTAAAAGCAACAGCTGTTTGCTTTGATTATTGAATGAATGAAACTTTCAAGTTTTTGTTGTGGATGAAAAGCATCAAAATGTTGAGGTATTTTACCATTATATATTTACATCATTAACATCTCGGTTGACTTGAAAGCTCTTAAATAAAGAAAACATTTGGAATGCTTTAAAATATTTGTAATGTTTTGTTGTTTTAATGTTGATGTTTTTCTAATGCTTCATTGTTTTGTATTAAAATCAAATATTGTTGGCAATTTTGTATTTGAAATGTGGTTCTGTTATTGTCAGTATTCAAAGCACATTCAACCTAATTGGTCTTTCACTGATTTTATTTTATTACGTCAATGGATGAAGATGAAATTTTTGAAGATTGTCAGTCTAGTGACACAATTTCAACTCTAGAAGAATTAAAGGAATGGATTAAAAGTTATGGAAAATTTCCCAAAAATATTCGTAAGTATTTGTAAACAGCAATCAATTTTATCTTGAAGTACTCGAAAATAATTAATTTTTAACTTCACAGCTGACGTTCTTTTGGAAAGATTCTTAAAAGTATGCGATAATGACTTAAACCAAACAAAGGACTTGATTCTGTTAAATTATAAGCTCCGATCAAGTGCACCAGATTTATTCACAAAACGTGACATCATGACTAAGGAAATGCAAACAGCATGCGAAGTTTTGTGTGTTTAAGATAAATAATCAATTATTTCATTGCATTTTAATGCTTCCAATAATTTGTTATAGACGATTTTGTCCGATGCCAAAATTGACAAAAGACAAGAAGCTCATCACAATTGGTGGATTTAATAACGTCGATCCAAATGTCTTTAATTATGCAGATTGCATAAAAATGGCATTAATGGTATTTGACACGCGGTTCTGTTCATATGATGATGTTGAAAACAGTGAAATAGCAACGGGAGAGATTGTGATTATGGATATGAAAGGATTGACATTTAGACATTTTTGGAAGGTGCTGAGAAACTTAATAACTGCAAAATTTTACATGCATTACCTTCAAGAAGCAGCACCAATTAGAATTTCTCAAGTTAATATCGTAAATCCATCGCCAGTTATTGACAAATTATTTTCATTAATTAAGCCATTTATGAAGAAAGAGACATTGGAAGTTCTTAGGTTTCACACTCAAGGAGTTGAGACTTTACTTGAAAGAATTGGCCTTGAAAATTTGCCAGTCAAATATGGAGGCGCATATCATGTGGATTTAGACGAAGTTCATCAAAATTACATGAAAAAAATTGAAAATTTCAGGTGAGGAATTGAACTTAAAGATTTTAACTAAAATATTTGACTTTGATTTATTTATAGGAACTACTTAATAGAAGACGATAATTGGAGACTCTCTGTTTAATTATCAACACAAATGCAGATTGTGGAATGTTTGTAACGAGAATTCCGAGACTTAAAATGTGTTAATTCTAAGAATTCAATGTCTATAAAAATTTATATATCACGTTTTCTTACTGTGAATAATAAGGCTATAAATTTAATTTGAATAAATATAATTTAGTTTTTGTGACTATTTAATTGTGATTAAATTTTCTGGCATGTTTTTTGTTTTTGATCAAAAGAAAAAGTATTTGGAATTTTAATTATTGGACATTTGTTGAGTATCTGGGTAATCATCAACTTCAACCATCTCAGATCAACTGCTTAATGTGACCTTGAAAAACCGGTAAACAAGAAAACTGTATCTGAAATTATATCCAATTAAAAATCACATTATGTGATTATTTAGTAAACAGAAATCAGAATTCATTGACCCCTATCTTTATGAGAATATTTATGATGAGCATAAACATTTGTTGGAGAACAATATAAGTAATTTTATCAGGGTTCGTTCATAAATTATGGGCAATTTGAACGATTTTTTTTTTTTAATTTTAGGTAAGAGGTCTAAAAATCAAAAATGACTAATCAAGACTAATCAAATCCGCCTGGCACTATAAAATTTTTGAAAATTTTATAATTAAGAATTTTAAAAATTAAAAAAAGTACATCCAAAAGTTATAAATATTATTTCATACCCAAATGCAAAAATATCATAATAAATTTAATTTTACAACATACTTAATACCAGGAGTATAGCCAGGGGGAGGGGGGTTGGAGGTTTTGATAAATACCACTCTTTTTGGGAAATTTCTTCATTTTGCTAGGGTTTTTTTGGAAAAAAATCCCACCCCCCTAAATTTTTTGTTCCATACAAAAAAATTCCAAACTCCCCCTCGAAAAATTTCTGCCTACGCTCCTACCTAATACAATAGATATTATTTTTGAACGATCACTCATTAATGACATGAACTTGAAATTCATTCAACATTTTTAACTTACAATCACTAAAAACAATCTTCTGAAAATTTTTCTCCAACCTCGCGTGAACAATCATAATTCTGACTACATACAAGTTTCACTTGAATCAATTTTTTGATAATTAAATTAATAAAAAAACTATTAAGAAACTTCATGAATATAAAATTGTTCTCGTTCGAGAGTAAAATAAAACACATTTGTCTATTTTCATTCTGATTTGATCTATTTTTTATTTAGATGATAAAGCTATTATCAAGTTTGTGTTATAACTTATGACTCTTGAGGCAAATATTACTTAATAAGGCTTAAAGATAAGATAAGACAGCTTTGTTCTGCTTTCACTTTAAAATTTTAATTATAGCTTAATCGCTCATTTGTAGAAAAGAGTTCTAAATCATGAGTTCGATAATCAAATGCAAAGCTGCTGTTTGTTGGAATGTTGGTGAAAAATTGAAAATTGAAGATGTTGAAGTGTCACCGCCAAAAGAAGATGAAGTTCGAGTCAAAGTTGTGGCTACTGGACTTGTAAGTATTTTAGAACCAAATAAATTAAGTTTTTAATTTTCTGCTTCAAATAATATCAGTTTGAAATTTGTACATGCATTAAGTATATCCCAAAAAATATTCATTGCTTATTCCAGTGCTTCTCAGATATCGCATCGATAACTGGTAAAGTTGATGGGAAATTTCCTGCAATTTTCGGTCATGAAGGTGCAGGAATCATAGAATCTGTTGGAGAAAATGTTTCTAATTTGCAGTCTGGAGATCATGTCTTGATTGTATTCCTATCGCAATGTAGGAAGTGTAGAGTCTGCCAAGTTGGTGTTGGAAATGTTTGTTTGCAATTTATGATGATTGGCTTTAAAGGTGTCATGCTGGATGGAACCACACGAATTACATGTCGAGGACAACCAATTTATAATTTCATGGGAACTTCAACATTTGCAGAATATACAGTTGTAAGTGTCAATAATTGTATAAAGATTAATCCACACGCACCACTGGACAAAATTTGCTTATTATCATGTGGAATTCCAACCGGATATGGGGGAGCAATTAATTCAGCTAAGGTATGTGAAGGTAGTACATGCGCAGTGTTTGGTCTTGGTGCTATTGGACTGGCTACAATTATGGGATGTCATGCAATGAAAGCTAGTAAAATTATAGCAATTGACATTAATTCAGACAAATTTGAAATTGCTAAAAAATTAGGCGCCACTGACTGTGTCAATCCAAAAGAACTTGATGCTCCAGTTGCTGATTATTTGAAACAAACGTATCAAGGTGGTGTCGACTATTCATTCGAGTGTATTGGACTAATTGAAACAATAAAGCAAGCATACGATTCAATTTTTATCGGGCATGGTGTTTGTGTACTCATTGGAATAGTTTCAAAAGATGCGGCAATTGACTTTTCTCCAACTCAAATACAGATTGGAAAAAATATTATTGGATCAGTATATGGTGGATATAAGACTCAAGATGACATTCCACGTCTAGTTGATCAATATATGGATGGAAAATTGGATCTAGAAAGTTTCATAACTCATAAAATGCAATTAAAAGACATAAATGATGCAATCGACCTTCTCAAGGACGGAAAGTGTGTGAGAACTGTAATTAGTTTATAAACAAACAGCTGAAAATAAATTTTTGTGAAGTCATGATGATGAGATGAGAATTTTGAACAAAACTTTGTTGATTACTGCTTAATATGAATTTTTAGAATTTTTTTTGATTTGATAATAAAATTATGTCACAATATTTTCATAAAATTTTGTATGTAAACAACGTTATCTAGATGATTTGCTCAAATTTAACTTTACATTTTCAAATTTCAAAAAATAACTGAAGTTACTATTAAATTTTGTAATTCTGTATGATAAATTTTTTTGATTCGTGTAAACCAATAAACTTATTTGTGCAAAGTTTTGACGTCAATAATAAAACACAATCCTGTCTAGACAACAAACAAGAACTTTTTTCCTCAATCAAATATCTAGAAAAATGCGTCAATAGAAAGATACAGTCTCAGAGTAAGAATCACACTTTTTGACCTGTCTATTCAATTAAACTGTCAAACTTTATCATTATTACATTTTTGAAATCAATACAATAACTTTATTGATCAATGAAATTGTGAGTAATGGCACATGCTGAATACTTTTCCATAGAAATAAATGAATTAAATTAAATTTTGGTTATCGCATTTTTTGCGATATAGATAAGTGGTTTAAGATTCGTAATGAAATTTTCCTCCAATTAATTTAAGGCAATGGAGTTGTCAGGTTTGAATTTGGGATCGTATAATTTCCACCAGGAAAAGTAGAATTATAAATTGGTGTTGTGAAGTTAAAGTTGGGGCCTGGTGTCGTATATATAGGAGTAGTATAGTTAAAGTTCGGAATTGTATAGTTAGTTCCTGGTGTTGTTACATTATAGCTTGGGACTGTAGTATTAAAATTTGGCCAAGATGTTGTATTATTCAAATTTGGACTTGGTGTGGTTGGAAACTGTGTACTGAAATTGTAACTGGGTGTAGAGTAATTCAAGCCCGGTGTGGTTGGAAATTGTGTGCTGAAATTGTAACTGGGTGTAGAGTAGTTCAAGCCTGGTGTGGTTGTTGGCCAATGTGTAACATTGTATTGTGGAGGAGTTGGTGTTGTATAATTCCATGTTGGATACGTCACATTAATGCCAGGAGTTGAAAAATTGTAGGAAGGTGTTGTGAAGTTAAATACTGGAAAAGTAGGTGGACTTGGAGTTGTAAAATTGTAATTTGGCCATGTCACATTTGTTCCAGGAAAAGTAGGTTGAACTGAGGTTGAAACATTCCAATGACTTGTTGTAGATACATTATGATGTGGTGGACTTGGTGTTGTGTAATTATAATTTGGCCATGTCACATTTGTTCCAGGAAAAGTAGGTTGAACTGAGGTTGAAACATTCCAATGACTTGTTGTAGATACATTATGATGTGGTGGACTTGGTGTTGTATAATTATAATTTGGCCATGTCACATTTGTTCCAGGATCAACAGTAGTAAAATTCAAATCTTTGGCTACATTTTTATTCGGAACTTCACTTCTCAAAATATTTGCAATTGTAAAATGCACAAAAAGTAATATCAAAATTTTCTTAAACATTTTCAATTGCCTTCAACTCACTTCAATGGTTTTGTATTGTTTGATATGTGATTGAATTATTTCCAGTATTTATATCATGACTCTTATCTAACTTAAGAACGAAATCATTTCTTTATCAATTTTTTTTTTGAGTACTTCTTCCTCACATTTAAGCGCACACTTATAAACATGTCAAATGTTTGGTTCTTATTAATAGCCAGATAAATCTATGAACTGATTAGGGAATTCGAGAGTCATTTCTTTGATAACATTTGCTTCATCAAATGGTGAAATAAATTTGAGTTTATTCAGGTGCGATTTTGTGACTAATTTTTTGGAGGGAACTTTTATGTTTTTTTCAATGATGGACAAAAGTTTCTTAAATTTTTCTTTTTACACTTTCAAATTATATAATATTTATGTTTGAGGTCGTTCATAAATGATGTGAGGGGTTGGATCCGGAGTCGGTATTTTTTGAAAAATGATCGTTGATTTCGGGATTAGAACTTCACTTCTCCCTGTCATATTTTTCAATTAAAAAAATTCTTTTGTATTTTAAATCCCACATCCCACTCCTTCTTATCTTTCTTCTAACTAGAACAAACGGAAGCCAAACTTAGTATAGTAAGTGAACAAACTCTTGATTTTCTTTTAAAATTATAAACAACTCTTGATTATTTTTATTTATTTAGGTATAAGACCATTCATAATTAAAGAAATACAATTTCTAAAAAAATAAAACATTTTGTTGCAAGCTGCGAATAAGCATTGTGTCATTGGTTCACATGACATAATGCCTTTTGTTTCTATGCTTAATGATTATTATTATTCGATTTTCTTTATAACTGTAGGCTCGTGATATGAATATCAACATGTTATTCAAGTTTTTTTTTTGTGACATGATGAATGTAAATGCTCATTAAGACATTAAGCAGCAGATTTACAAAGATTTACTGTAATTTACATCAACTAAATGATATTTTACTTCTTTTTATGTATTTCAGATTGCATTTTTTAATTTATCAAAAAGCAATTAAGGATGGAATTGACTTATTTAACTCAACACAAGGTTCATAGTTCATGTTTAACTGATAAGCTCTTGAAAAGTTGAATTTACCTTGAAATAATTAATCTTAATCCAAGTCAGTGTTAATGGAAAGCTTTTAAGATTGCTTCTTTTCAGAAAACAATTTAAAGAATTATTTGCAAGAATTAAGAAAAGATCATCCTTAATTGCATGCAATTAATGTGTCGTGTTGCTAATTCCAAGACTTTATGATGAGAATTTTGATTTTTAAATTGAAACATGAGGGACTAAAAGATCATGCGCGTGCAAAAAAAAATCAGTTGAGATTCCAATGAATTATTTTGATGAAATTAAGCAGGTTTACAGTTAGCCAAAATATTAAGGACATTGCATGTCACATTTGCATAAACAGAATCAGAAACCTGTTCATAAGAATCAGGAAATGATTTTATTTGTTTTGAATTTTTTTGAATTTCGAAGAACATTTTCTGTAAAAATTTAAAATGTTTTTTTTTTTTTTGCTTCATTTAAACATGCTAGATAAAATTTCAGAATTTTTTTACGCATCTCCATCACATAAGAATGAAGATAAAATAATCATACAATCAATAAAGCTAATAAGCTATCGATAATTGCTGTTTTGTCAGTTTTAAATTGTTGAATAGCTTTAAGCGACCTTTTAGTTTAGCAATCCTGTTGTGAAGTATTAATCAAAGCAAAATTTAATTTTATCTGATCTTTTTACATTTTTTTAGCTTACGTTGCTACTGCCATTTCGGCTTTTTGCAAAAAAAAAAAAAAAATCAATATATCATATGTTTAGTTGGGTGAGTTTAGAGGTATGATGTCCAATATTGAGAGAAGGGGGAAGGTCTGAGACTGTGTGACAGTATTAGACAATAGATTTTTGGTTTGAATATTTTGTCACAGGTCAGTGGCGAAAAAAGAGCTCCCCCGCAGAAATTTTTCACTCAAAAAATTAAATTTTGACTGTCATAGGCATAAAAATACTTTTATGTACGTCATAATTGAACGTCTCCTTAAAATATTAATTGTTTAGTTGATTACCCCGAATAGACAAAGAGTACACTTAGAGTGCGTTCAACTTTTGGCTGAGTATTCTCACTTGAGCATTCTCATTCATACAAAATTTGATCGCACTACTTTACGCATTTGAGCACGTTATTTGAGCATACTCTGAGCATACTCATTGAGTGTACTCAGAGCATACTCATTGCATAAAATTGAGCATGCTGATAAGTATACTCATGAGTGTACTCATTGAGCATGCTCATAAGTACACTCTGAGTATACTCAAATAATCGATCAAAATTTTAAAAAATAAATATTTTTTATACTTTTTCACATTTTTGGAATATTTTTTATTAATCTGTAGCATTTGTACTGTTTCAGGATAAATTTTATTTATTAGTAAATCTGAAATGAAACTTAGAAAATTTTTGATTTTACCTGGATTCGAACCCATGACCGCTCTGTTGCTGTTGAGACCTTCACCTTAACCGTTGCGCCACTGCTACTTTTTACCTATATAATAATTATTGGCAAAAGGCACATATAAATTATTATATATGTAAAATACTCTAAAACGGGTCTCATATTGTCTTATTAGACTTTTAACATGCTTAAAAGTCATAATTCCCAAAAAAATATTTATATTAATTGAATCTTTCACTTGTGAAGTATATAAAAATATCACAAAATTTTTGAGCATACTAATGAGCATACTCAAAAACTTAGAGAAAATTTTAAAAATCAAAGATTTTTTAAGGATTCTAGTGAGCATGCTCAGAGTATACTCAAGAGTATACTCAAAATGAGCACGTAATAGTCTAATGAGAGATTTTTTTTTAGTGTCCTCAGCACGTACTCAAGAGTATACTCAAGATGAGCATACTCGATTTTCTAAAATTTAGCATGCTCATGAGTATACTCAATCGAACGTGCTCATTTAATTTTTGAAACAATTTATTGAGCACATTCAGAGTATGCTCATGAGTATGCTCAAGTGAGTGTACTCAGCTGAGCACGTAAAACAGTGTTTTTGAGCATACTCAGTAGCGTGCTCAAAAAACTGAGCATGCTCAATGTTTATTCGGGTACGGATCATAAGTTAAAGAAGAAGAAATTTTGTAGGTTCACTAAAATGTTAAGTTCATGAAAAAATCAAGGGAAAGAAACATAATTTAAGAAACTGCAAGTTTTATCAGAACATGGTAAATTCAAAAAATTTTAAATTGATGCAAATTTATTGAAAGTTATTTAAATTCATTTTCAGTAAACTGCTTCCAAAATTCAAACTCAACATTTTTACGACTGTGCAAAATTTTAGATTAACATTGAAAATTTTGTGCTGCATCGTGTATCAAAATGAATCAAAAGATTAAAGATAACTGAATATCTTATAAATTCATTAACATAAAATTCAGTGTCTTTTCCATGATCACTAAAAAGGTCACTATTCTCGATTTTAGGTGTGCATTTTGACTATTTTTGATATGGATGCTGGGTTGTAGTCAGTATTTATAGGTTGTGGATGAATCTTTGAATGTAACGCTAGGAAGATTTTTCGAGAATATTGAGGTTCTAATCTAAAAAATTATTTAGATGATCATGATCAGGACATTGCAGATCTTCAATAAATCAAAATTAAAAAAAAATCAACTCCACAACAGTTCATAATATCAAAAGCTCATGCAACAGAAGCTTCTTAATTTTCTTTCAACACGAAATCAATTAATTGTTATTTTGTACAGCTTAAACTTCATACTTTTGAACTGTTCCTACATCATCATTTTATCTTCTCCATCATCAATCATTAGCTTTAATGTTCAGCAGTAAATCAATCAACCTAGCAATTATTCAAAAAGTAGTTGAAAAGTTTCTTCGGGAACAAAAAGCATGTAATTTATCTAGCCATTAGGATTTGAATTATTTTAGCTATGATCTATGGAAGCATGGTCAGGATGAAAAAATAAAGAATCTAATAAAGTTATAAAGATTTTGAAAAATTACAAAATTCTTTTTTGTGCTTTGTGTTTGAAAATTGTTCTATTAATCAAGACATAAAGGGTTCAAACCTTAGTAAAAGCAATCCCTAACTACAATATCTCAATAAATTTAATCTATTATTTATTTTGTTCAAATTACACCATGTAATGTCCACAAAACAAACATCATTAATCCATTAGAATGCGACATTGAAAAAGTTTGAAAAATTTCTTCTTCGTCCATGTCCAAAAAAAAAAATCAAGATCAACAAAATTTTCGTGTACCACGCAAGAAAACAGCACCAAAATCTTGTTATTCTTGTTTCAGACTCTAAACAGACATATAATAATAGAGCAAGACGAAAAGATTTTTCAACGTCGCTGTGTTTTGTGTTAAGCACATGCGAAACTGACTTTTCAGTTGATTTTGTGAGCTCTTACTGTAAAGAAGAATTGATTGTTGTTAGTGAAAATAATTTTTTAATCGGAAAATGTCGAACAAAGTAATCTTGTCTGATTATGAAATGGATGAGAAAGTTCAAGAATTTCGGGAGTGGATAAGCATGCAACCGCATTTACCACAAAATATTGGTAATCATAAAAAAAAATTGTGCTGTGCATCAACTGCGAAATATTTTTTTATAGATTTGTTTTTCACACATTGTATGACTGGAATAAGAAGTTAGACAAGTGCAAAAAAACCAGAACTTTGTTGATACAAAAATACCCAAAAATTCTGGTTCTTTAAAAAATTTTAAAAATTGCCATTCTTAACAATATTGTTGCTCTTTATGACAGAGACAGAAGTTCAAAATTTACATTTTATTAAAGCTGCTAAAAATATTCGATAACGATTCAAGAAATCGTCAAACTTGTTTTGTTGACAAGCTGATTTGTTTTTGTTTATATTTAGTATGAGACAAAGTTACCAATTAATTAGTGAATCAACTAGACAGCTGTTAATCAATTCTAGAAAAATTTTGAATGTAAAATTGATTATTTTGGCCTAGAAATCATGAATTCTAGACAATGCCAAGTGTACGATTCTGTAAATAATTCAATGTCAATGACTCCCTATGCCTTAAACAAGTTTTCAACCTATGAGATTAGCGCATCACAAAGTAACTGATAAAACATAAAGTTAAAGTTACTGCAAAAAAAATAAATATAAATGATGTGAGCTACATAATAACAATACCGTACACAATCTAACACAAGACAAGTTACAAAGTGAAAGCATCTTAGTGATCTTAAGCTGTCATTACACCGACGAATAACTGTTATTAAAACATAAAAAAAATATTGTGAGAAAAAAGACGTGCAATTTTTTGCTTTTTAATCACTTACGATGAGATTCCACAACGTGCTCTGGGACTTTATAAACTCACATGTGTTTTGATTATATTCGTTGAGAATTCAATATTGACTGAGATGCATCATACTTAGAATGTTAATATTATTCTAGTGTGCATGCCCTTGGATGTAACTCTTTTTAGATGATTTTCTATCGTGTGATGGGAGGTTTAAGGGAGTGAGTTATTGCAAAAAATAATTTAGAATATTTAATTTTAAGTTTGAATGCATAAATCAAAGTTTTTAGATACATGCTGTGTTGACAATAATGGTATAGTTCAGTAATGAGCAACTCATGGATCAAGTAAAAATTTAAATAAATGCTACGTTCCATATGCTGTGCACTTTTTATTTTATGGAAGTTTTTGTATCAAAGTGCACCGTGGCACAAAAAAGGTTGTCCACCACTGTAAAAGTTGTAAAATTGATGCTCAGGAGTATTTAATTCACAATTTTTAAGGGGGGATAGATGACCATTAGTAAAATGGGAGTCTAAAAAGTCATTTGTTGCCTAACGTATTAAGTTAATGATCTGGAAAGATAAAAACGGATAAAAAATAAATGCAAAAGATAACTAAAATTTTCCTTCCATTTCCAACAGAAAAAATGCTTCTTCTCCGATACCTCAAAACCTACAACTTCAATTTAGAAAGAGCCCAAAAGTTACTCCAATATAGCTTCGAACTTCGAGCAAATAATCAGCACATCTTCACAGGAAGAGATCCATTGTCACCGGAAATTGCAGGCATGCTGAACGCAATGTAAAACCTACATACTTATCTATCTAATTAATATTAATGAGTCAATAAAAAAAATGATCATTTTAGTGAAATTGTTCCAATGCTGAAAGCCACACCAGAAAACTATAAAGTTTGCATTCTTCGTCTCATCGATTACAACTCGACTAACTTTGTGTTTAATGATGTCATTAAGACATTTTTTATGTTTGCTGATTTGCGGCTTGTTTCACCTGATCCAAATCCAGAGTTAGCTGATGGCGAGATACCAATTTTTGATATGAAAGGCATGACTATATGGCATCTATTTAGAGTCAATTTTTCGACATTAAGACTGTATTTTAAATATGTACAGGAGGTAACCAGGAACATGAATCTTCAAAAAATGTCAAATTTTTATATATTTTTCATCCATCGCTAGGCACATCCAGTCAGAGTCACGCAATGTCATATCATCAATTGTACGCCTCTTTTGACAAAAATCATGTCTCTTATTCGACCTTTATTAAGACCTGAAGTAGCAGCTCGTCTTCAATTCCATTCACCCGATACTGATACACTGTTTAAGTGCATTCCAAAAGATGTACTGCCGACTGAATATGGTGGAACATTTGGTTCTATTGTAGATATGAAAAATTACTGGATGAAAAAGTTGAAGGAACGACGGTAAGATAAAACTGGATTTAATAGCTTTTAATGATTTATTTATTAACTTTTTTCCACGCAGGAACTATTTGAAAAATGACAGTAACTGGATTGTAGGCAAAGTAGATAGCAACAATAATCCAACACTCGATAAAGACATAAAAGTTGAAGCTTAAGAACGAAGTCGTCATTTTTGAATAATCTTCATCGAATTGATACAATTTTACACAGCAAAACAAATAACATTAAGTCATAATTTAAATAGGAAATAACAAATTGCAAGCACAAAACAAATAGAAAGAATTTCAACCAGCATGTCTAATAAAATTATTAAGAATGTCCTTCAAATTAAATCAAATTTTAATATGCCAATTATGATTAACATATTTTTTTTTGGTTGTTAAAATGCGGACTTCATGTGGACTTACTTACATTGAGTAAATTGTTTATATATGCGCAGAAGATTAAGTGTTATGCAAATAGACGATTTAAAATAGTTTAAATTCTGAAATCAGCTGTATTTTAAATTTTGTTATGCTTGCTGCGTAGTCATGAATAGGTCATGGTTCCGTTTGAAATCTGTCATGACGATGGATAGATTGCAAGATGAATATGAAGTGTTTTTGGTTCTTTTCTTAGATTCTGATTGATTTTTAGGCGGGTGAAAATTGTATTCTAAATTTTTTTGGATCCTTCAAAATTATTGAGCATCAGTTAATCATTTTGATGACTATAAAATCCTGTTTTATAGGATATTAGCAAGCATCATTGAAATTGATCATTTGATAAAAAAAAAAAAAAATAAATGTTTTTTCGTGAAAGGTAAACGACTAGACGAAATATTGAATGATGATAATACAAGTTTGACAGAATACCTTGAGTCAGCATGAGTTTTATGTTTTTTATAAACTAAACAATTTTTTGATGTTTTCAAAATTTTGCAAAAAAATCAATTCACAAAAAATAAGATATTACTTCTAAAAAGCTTTAATTTCATTATTAAGCTTTATATAAATTACATATTATGAATCTCTGGCCATCTCATGTTTATTGCTTACTTAAAACATTTAATCATGAAAAAAAATACAAGTCACGCCGTGTGACTCAAACGTTCTTGATAAGAGAAATTTTAAATTCATATTTTAATTTGTACATGAAGAGAAAAATTTATTTCAAAAAATAAGTTTATCATAAATAATTTTGGGGGTCTTAATTGTATAAAATTGTAGATTAATGAGATTTTTTTAGATATGAATTTGATTACTCTGATTTTCGGTAAAAATATTTTCATAAACGACAAAGTAAAAGTTAACATAAAATGTATATCCAAAGAACAAAATTTATGTAAAGTTAATTTAAACTAAAAAGTTCACCTTTGTGATAGAAATAATTCATTAAAAATAAAATTACAATAAAAATTTATTTTATTTTTTTCAAAAAATATTTTTTTTTCTTTCTAATTTTTATTCAATTCTGTTTTCAAACAATTTTTCACACGATTGTAAATTCAATTATCTATTTATTTCACTCTTTTTAACAGAATAATTAAAAATTAAAATACAATTACAAAATGCAAATTTTGTCTTACTATCTGTTGAAAGAAAATTCATTAAACTATTTAAGAATATTCTCGACGATCCTAATCTCAATTTTGATATGCAAATATTTTGCAGAATTCAGAATTATTCTGATTTTTGGAATATTCCAGATTCTATTTTTCGTTAATTTATTAAATTTTTTTCTATTTTTTGCAAAGATTTTATTCCAATTTATAATAAAGTAAAGATTGCTATTTACACCAGTGTTGCAACCAGAAATTCATTCTTAGGAATGTATAAAGATTTTTTGGAAAGAATGGAAAGAAATTAGGAGGGTCCAAATGCTTTTTTCTTGAAAAACTCTATCAAAATGAAGATAATTTTTCTTGAAGGAGAGTTCGGACCCTCTTAGACCCCAGGCTCCGCCCCTGATTTACATAGGCCATAAATTGATATTTTTTTTGCCTAAATCTTATATTTTATTGAAGCACTTTAGTCATTTTGTTCTTATGATTTCTTTTTTCTGACATTTTCCAAAACGCACATCATAAATAGTCTGTAAATTTCCTGGTTAGAGTAAAATATCTTTCTGCAGGTGTCTTTTAGCTTCAAATTATTTGCGAATTCCATAAATTCAGACTATATTTAAATTTTTTTGTTTTAAAGGAAATGATAAGACTAAAAATATAAATTAAATTTGCATTTTTGAATATCCAAACCATATCATTAGTTCTTTGTTGAGGTCAAATTTAAAATTAACATTTGTGTGGTGTAGATCAAGAAAAATATTTAATGCTTTATTTTTGGCAACAATAAATTTATTTTTATTGAGTTTTTTTTAGAAAAATTATAAAGACTTATAGATACAGAAAAAATATCAATATTTTCTATTTTAAGATTTGATAATTTAAATATTTGTAGAATTTTCGAGCAATTTTTCTAGAACTATCAATTTCTAAAGAATTGACAAAAATCCAGGTGTTCTAAGGATTCTTTTTGAATAATTTATATATTTTATTTATAAATTTAAATTTAAATTTATTACTAATTTTAATGTATGATATTATTATAACTGCAATTTTTCTTAAGTTGATAAAAATTAAAAAAAAGTGGAACTGATCAGAATGATTTTCGATAATTCTTTTGATCAATTTGGTCAGTTCTACGTCCTTAATTGAATTCGGAGTCATCATTTATTTGTGAGAAAGAAATTCTCCTTTTTCCCAAGATAGTCGCGATTCTTGTAAAGTTGCTTCAAATTAATTTCATGAAGTTCATCTAAACTTCCACAAGTTCCACCATATTCAATAGGTAAGCTGTCTCTGTCAATGTATTCATGAAGTGTTTCAAATGATGAATGAAAAACCATATTTTCAACAGATTCTTTCTTCAAAAATGGAGAAACTAAGTTGATGACCTTATTAAGAATTGGTGAGCAGTTCACAAAATGATTATTGATGACGTCCACATGAATAAAATTCTCCTCATAGTAAAGAAAATGCAATATAGTTGACAAGTTTGTGACTAGCTTCATAAAATGTCTTAATGAGCAACCTTTAGCATCATAGATGAAAGTATTTTTATTGATCCTTGGTGCTTCAACAGCATTCATGTCTTGTACCATGAAAAATGTTTTTATTATATCCTTAATGACAAAACTGCTCGCATCAGGGTTTTTGATGCGGAATATTGTGATGTGGTTGTTCTCTTTTGTCAGTTTTGGACATTCAATTAATTGGCTGAATAAAAAATAAAAATAAAAAAAAGATGCGATGAATTTAAAATAAATTCAGATAAAGAATCAAGTTGTGATTAAGAATTTAGTGATTTTGCAAATTTTTTCATCATTTTTTGCGAAAACAAAATTCTTTTTTTGAGTTCTTTTTTTTGCCGTAGTCATCATGAATTTTTAACACCTGTATAACTAACCTAAACAACATTTTTTAAGTTGAATCTCAATTCTTGTGTTCTATTCTTTTTTATTGAGTTTGTTTTTTTTCATAATTCTGATTAAATGATGACTAACATTTGGAAATTCGAACCTTAAAAAGTTTATTATTATCAAAATAGGTATGCAAATCTTGTTGGAAATTCTATTTAAGATGTCACATGATTATTTAAAACATGAGAATCACATGACAATATTACAATGATGTAAAACTTAGTCTTTTAAGAATTATTAAAGTTTTTGGTCATACATATAAAGGATTGGTTTAAAATGTAATTTTGAAATTAAAACCGATCAGAATTTTACTTAAAACAAAAATTTTCAAATGAAAATAAAATTTACCTATATTATAATACAAAGACATTGATTTAAAAATTTAATATCCATCTATTTAAAAAAGTTTTTGTAGCATTTGTTTATTTTTTTTAAAAAAAATTTCCTGCATTCAATTTTTCATAGAAAAATTCGTAAATTTTAAAGGATGTGAATTAAAATTGATTTGTAATATTGTAATAACTAAATTCTTGTATTCAAACTAATCGCATGTAAAAGCGTGTAAAAGTTCAACCATTCTGTATAATAATACAAAAAAATAGAGGAAATAACAATACTTACAATGCTTTAGTTGATCGACGAAATTCTTCAGTATTCAACCTACGATCAGTAAAGTAAAATTGATGCTTCAATCTGAATTTGACATTTCCATCAAGTAAATTTTTTGCTTCTTCTAGGTCATTTTGCTTGGCATGATAATAGCGAATCAAGACTGATCTAGCTGTAAAATTGAAAAATGGAAATAAGAAATTTGAACTTGGAAATGATGTTGTTTTTAAGGAGTGTAAAAAATATTTCATTGAGATAAAGGAAATAAAATCGATCAGGAAGTAAATTATTTTGAAGAGATGTTTTGGCAGGAAATTAAATTTTCAAGGTTAATTGTTAATTCCATATTTTTTTGGCAAAATTAAAAAAGAAAAATTTTAAAAAATCTAAATTTTTTTACTTTGCCTAACCCAATTTGTCATTTATTGAGCAAATCTTTTTTATTTAAGCATTAAATTTTTAAACCTTGGCTTTCTGAAATTTTCATTAAAATATTTTTTCCAAAATTACACAAAATTACTTACGAATATTTTTTGGAATATGTTTCTGAGTAGCTATCCATTCTTCAAATTTATCTAGAACGTTGCTACTTTCAACAATTGCTTTTTCAAGACTCTCTTTTAAATCGTTCATATCGGCTCAAACGATGAAACTAAACTGAATGGTGATTTCGCAAAAAATATTGTCAATGCTTTTGTTTATAAAGTAAAGTCCATGTGATGACTACGTATGAGGGGAAAGAAGTTTTGGATAAAAAAGTTATCAGTTGTTTTTGCCGTATTTCATGAATCATTCTGGATGTTGCAAGTCATGATGCAAAATATGCAGGAAGAAAGTTTCGAAGGGTCAATGACTGTCATTAAGATTTGTGTTTGATCTTGTTTCTTTTAAAGTTTCAAAAATTAATTTTGCACAAAAAAATTTCAAAAATTGAAAGATAAATTTTTGGTTTGGTAATTTTGCAATAAAAAATGTTCAAATTTTAAAACAAATCCTTTTAAATTTAAGAAACTTCCACAAAATTTGTTAAGCAAAAAAAAAAAAAATATGATTATACCATAGGAAATCAGATGTCTAAATATCTGCTAAATTTAAAAAAGTTACAATCCCCCTGCATCCCACAAAATCTTTCATGCTCATATATGCTTTAGTACCGTTGATCATCTTCAAAACAAGTCTTTTTTTCTTAAAAATTGACCAAAGAAAATTCGCGAATAATTTTGCGTTGATGTTATATAAACAAGTTTCGAAATGCTTTTTTGTAGAGTCCAAAGATTTGAATGAGCTTTTATGGATGTTTTGTCGTTTGAGTATTAAGTTAAAGATTGTTAACCTTTTTGCATAAATATGTTTATTCAAATTTTATGAGCTTTTGCAATATTGAAATTTATTACAAAAGTGTGCAACATCAGTTTCATTTTTGAATAATTTATTATTTTTTTATATTGGTAGGCATTTACTTTGCTGATTTTAGTGAAAATATTTTAATGAAAAAATGAAAACTCATTTTAACATAGAAAGTCTTCAAATTTTAGAATCAATTTAAATGAAATTTAAATTTTTATTCAGATTTATTCATTTGCAAGAAAAAAATTATCATCAGTTTTTAAAAATTCACGATATTTACAAACATTATTAAGTGTATTTTTTGAATATTCCTCCAAAGTTCCACCACATCCACCATAATCAACCGGTAAGCAATCCCTTTCAATCATCTCATTCAATGTCTCATATCCTGATGGATGAAACTTGAGCTTACTATACACATCATCATTAATAAATGGCTTCAAAAAAGCTACAACTCTAGTCAGCATTTTTGAGCAGTTGACAAGATGAATTTGTGTCATATTCACGCCACATGCTTCCTGTCCATATTGCGAAAAATGAATTAAACATTGAACACTTGATACAAATTTCATGAAATGTGAGAATGTAAATCCTGTGGCATCATAAATTGCAATAACTCCATTTATGTCTGGTTCCATCAGGCCATGAACATCATTAACCATAAGAACAAATTTAATAATGTCTTTGAGGATAAAATCATTAAGATTTGTGTTGGTCAGTCTGTATGACTCGATTGCATATCTTTCTTTTGTTAATTTTGGAAAGGCTGAATATTGCCTAAAAATAAGATAGTATTGGTGATTAATTTGACTTTATATTATTTGGATTCACAATTTACATATTTTTTACGGCACGTTGAAGATCTTCAGAGTTTATGTCTCGATCAGTAAACAAGTATTTATGCTTGCTTCTAAACTTTACATTTATGTCGATCAACTTTTTAGTTTCTTCTAAATCAAACTTGCAAACTTTGAAATATCGAAGCATAATTGTCCGTGCTGAAAATTTTAATTTCAACTTAAGATAAATTTTTTAACCATACCAATTAAATTAATCTACATACGAAGATTCTTTGGCATGTGTGGCTGAGTTGACATCCATTCCTCTAATTTTGATAAAATTTCACGATTTTCTTCCAATAAATTTTTATTTTTTTCGTTAACATCCATCATCTGGATTGGATGGTTTAAACACAACTGAAGATGATTTTCAAAATATGAAATATTTTTGGAGTATTTGTGTTGAATGAAATTAATGAACCGGTAATGTTGAATATATTTTTTTGTGGTTCGACTGCTTTCTAAAGCTTTAAACGCTACTATCAAAACTTTTAAAGAAGTAATAAATTTTTTTAAAAATTATGAAAAATTCATAAAACTAAATAAAAATTTTATTCGACTAAATTTTCGTCATTTAACAGGAAGAAATTTTCATTTTTACTCAAAAAGTCATGATAACTGAGTACCCAATTGAGTGTATCCTCAGCATATTCATCCAATGTCTTTCCATTTCCATCATACTCCACTGGTAAACAATCTTTGTCTAATATTTCATGCAACGTCTCAAATCCTGATGAATGAAAGCATAACTTTTTTGATAATTCATCATTTAAAAATGGCTTAAGGAAGGCCACAACTTTTGTCAGGATTTTTGAGCAATTGACAAAATGCATGCGTGTAAGTTCTACAAAATTTGCTTCCTGTGCATATTGTGTAAAATACTTTACAGTTTGCACATTTGCAACAATTTTCAAAAAATGTGAAAATGTAAATCCTTTTGCATCAAAAATTGTTGTAAGTCCATTTGTGTTTGGTTCAATAAGAGCATGTACATCATTGACCAAAATAATATATTTGAAAATATCTTTTAAAATAAATTCATCCAAATTTGAGCTAATAATTCGGTATGACTCGATTGCATATCCCTCTTTTGATAGTCTTGGAAAAGTAGAATATTGACTGTGGATGTGCATGTGAAAAAACGAGACAGTGTTAAATATTATTATTTTGTTATTTTGATTTTATTTACTCATACTCACACATTTCTAATAGCATGTTGAAGTTCGTCAGATTTAATGTCACGATTTGCTAAAAAATATTGATGATTGATCCTAAATTTAACATTTATGTCAATCAACTTTTTGGTTTCTTCTAGATCAAAGTGACAAACTTTATAGTATCGAAACAGAAGTGGCATTGCTGTAAAAATTTAATAAATTTGATTCAAGCTCCAAAAACTAGTAAAATTGGTCTACATACGAATATTGCTTGGAATATGTGGCTGAGTTGATATCCATTCCTTTAAATTGCTTAAGGCTTCATTGTTTTCTTCCAATAATATTTTAGTTTCCTCAGAAAGGCTGAACATGCTGATATGGTGATGTTAACACAACTGATACTAATTAATAAAAATGAATAATTCTTTTGAGAATATGTGTCGACAAAAATTTTGAAACTGGTAATATATTAATATTAAGTTTTGAAAATACTAAGACAAAAAAAAGCTTGATTATATCCACAAAAAAATAATTTCTAAGCTTTGAAAATTTAATTTAACTTTCATAGTTTAACAGAAAAAAATTTTCATTTTTGCTCAAAAAGTCATGATATTTATGGACATTACTAAGCGTATCCTCAGCATATTGTTCCAAAGTTCTACCACATCCACCATAATCAGTTGGTAAGCAATTTTTGTCAATTAATTCATGCAATGTCTCAAAACCTGATGTATGAAAATAAAACTTTTTCGACAATTCATCACTAATAAGTGGCTTGAGGAAGGCAACAACTTTGGTCAGAATTTGTGAGCAATTGACAAAATGAATTTGTTTAAGCTCTACACAACTAGCTTCTTGTCCGTACTGCGAAAAATGTCTTAAACTTGATAAATTTGATACAAATTTCATAAAATGTGAGAATGTATATCCTTTGGCATCATAAATTGACACAAGGCCATTTGTGTCTGGTTCCATAAGAGCATGCACATCGTTGACCATTACAACAAATTTAAAAATGTCTTGAAGAATAAAATCATTTATATTTGAATTTATAATACGGTAAGATTCAATGGCATATCCTTCTTTTGTTAATTTTGGAAAGGCTGAGTACTGACTAAAATATTAAAAAAATTATTTTTTGTTCATACTTAATTCTGAAGAGATACTCACACATTGCTTATAGCTCGTTGAAGTTCTTTAGATTTAATGTCACGATTTGCAAGAAAATATTGATGATTGATTCTAAATTTAACATTTATGTCAATCAACTTTTTAGTTTCTTCAAGATCAAAGTGACAGACTTTATAATATCGAAATAAAATAGTTTTAGCTGTAAAAATTTTATGATTTTAATGCTAATTAGTTAGATAAGACAGATTTACATACGAATATTTTTTGGAATATGTGGTTGAGTTGTTATCCACTCTTCTAATTTGCTTAAAGCTTCATGGTTTTCTTTCAATAAAATTTTAATTTTTTCATTGAGATCGATCATGTTGACTCGATTGTTCAGACACAACTGAGAGTTTAACGCTAAATTATTTTGTTAACAGCTGAGCCTATTGAAATAACTGAATAGCTTCAAATACAAATGAAAAAAAAAAATATTTTTTGCACAAAATATTCAGAAAACCCCAAACTTTACACATTTTGTTAAGTGTCGCAAATAATGATTTAAGTATTTTTAATTTGTAGAAACCGGTTTTGTTTGTTAGGGTGACTAGATGATTTTGATGATAAGCACGATAAATTTTCTTAGACTTGCTGTATGTCGTAGAATGTTGGTGTGGTTTAAAATTGAATTAATTAATTCTGAAACGGTTTTCTTGAGGTTACTCTATTGTAGAGGTGTCAAACCCAAGTCCGAAAACGTACCCCAAGTCCATGAAAAAATTCATCCCAATTCAACCTAGAAATAATTTTAGTGATGCAGAAATATTGTATAGGACCAGACGCTTCTAATGAATGCTTAACATTAATTTAAAAGTCATTCTATGAGAAATTATGGCAATTTTACGACCCAAATACCCCAAATCCCAAGTCCTGACCCCAAGTCCTTGCTATAATTTTGTGTAGAGTGGCTTTTAAAATAAAGTTAAGCATTTATTAGAAGCATCTGGACCTATACATTGTTTCTGCATCACTAGATTTATTTCTGGGTTCATTAGGTAAGAGTTATTTCATGGACTTGGGGTACATTTTGGACTTGGGTTTGACACCCCTACTCTATTGAAAATTAATAGAAGTAGGGATGTAAGAATAGATTTTTTTTTCACCAAATTTCCAATAAAAATCTTTATTAATTGCTTAATTAATTTACAAGAAAGAAATTTTCGTCCTTCATCACAAAATCTCGATATTTGTCCAATTTTTTAAGAGTATTATCATGATAGTCTTTCAAACAACCTTCAGTACCTCCAAATTCAATCGGCAAAAACTCCTTACCAATAAATTCATGTAGAGTTTCGTACGTTGAATGAAAATAAAATTTTTCCTTCAATTCTTTTGTTAAAAATGATTTAAAGAATGCAATGGTTTTTGTAACAAATTGTGAGCAATTAACGTAATGTATTTGTTTGAGATTAATACAACTGACTTCTTGTCCGTACTGTGAAAAGTGTATTGTAGCTTGAGCATTTGATATGACACTCATAAAATGCTGGAATGTGAATCCATTTGCGTCATAAATTGCTACAACTCCATTTGTATTTGGTTGAATTAGAGAATCTACATCATGTGCCATAATCACCAACTTCATCATATCTTTGAGTATGAAGTTATTAAGATGAGAATCTGTGATTCGAAATGATTCAATTTCGTATCCTTCTTTAGATAATTTTGGAAATCCAGTGTATTCACTTAAATTTAAATAGAAAACTTTTGTTAAATCTGTAGTGTTAAGAAATTGTAACTTACATCGTCCTACAAATTTTTTGAAGTTCATCAGACTTAATATCTCGATTGGTAAACATATATTGATTTTTAATTCTAAATTTTACATTGGCATCGAGCAACTTTTTAGATTCTTCAAGGTCAAAACTACAAACTTTGAAATAACGAAACAGAATCGCTCTAGCTGCAAAACAGATGATTAAAAAGTTTGAAATTTCACAGCAGTTTAAAACTACTTACGAATATTTTTAGGTATGTGAGGTTGTGTTGATATCCATTCCTCGAAATTTTTCAGACTTTCTTGATGAACTTGAAATAATTCATTCAGCTTTTCTTGAACAGTACTCATGTCGATTCGATAGCTGAAATGGAACTGAACATCTTTTTCTTATTCACAATGTATCTTTATTATTAGCTTCCTTCAAGGTTTGTACACTCAGTACTATTAAAATTTTGAAAATTTACACCTTGATTCGAATAAATCAAAGAATGAGCTTGGATTCAAATTTATATGTGAGGAATATAGTGATAATTATTTTGATCGAGTGCGCACGATTTGATTCATATGTTTAAAATTAAAAAAAACTTATAAGAACAGAGTAGCGAAAAAAAAATTATTGGAATTTCAAGGCTGGAGGAAGAATATTAAAGAACAAAGAACCTGAAAAACCCCAAATTGATTATTTCGTTTTTTAACAAGTCTATTTGGAGTTTTTTTTAGCTACTTGGCGTAGAACAGTGATGAAGGAATGCCAGATTAATGTGCGGACAAAAAACTTGTACAAATTAGGTGATAAGGCCAGCAGCAGAGTCAGATGGAAAGCATTTTGTTGTAACTTAAGCTTCAAATAGGAACTTGGTTGCAGTAAGTAAGTAAGTAATTTGGAGTTATTGAGCTTGATGGCTAAGCTTGATGATCCAGGTTTATAGTTAAAAATTTACAAGAGTTTCTTAAAAACCTTAGGAAAATAAACAAATTTTCAATCTACTAATTTTTAGTTTTCAAAATTAATTTTGATGATTTATGAACAGTTACACGCTAAGTATAAATTAGTTCTCATACCCATTGATAAAAAGGTTTAAATAAACTTAAAAAGGTTCAAAAAATTTTTTTTGTGGGTTGTCAAATTATTCAGTACTGAACATGCCAAAAATTCAAATATGAATAAATATATCAATGCTCTTTTGAAAACGATCAATTGACATGACATAATACCAGAAACACAACTAAATGAAACTTTTTATTCATATTTATCAAAAAGTATAATATTGACTTTTTTATTTCTGTTCTTCAAACTCTTAGCTATAAAATAAGAAGCTATTCGTGAAATTTATAATACCTAGAGAAAGTTGGGTTATGCATTACGAATTTTACCAATAACTTGTTAATAACCCTAATTAAAAAGTTTTACAAAATTTCATTTTTCAATAATTCACGATTTTCCCGAATTTTCTTCTGTGTATTATCCATATGCTCTTTAAAAGTTCCATTAGTTCCTCCAAATTCGATTGGAAGACAATCCTTGTCAATGAACTTGTGTAGACTTTCAAGATCAGAAGTATGGCAATAAACACTATCTTTAATTTCTTTATTGAGGAGTGGTTTGAGCATGGAAAGAAGTTTGTTGACAAATGATGAACAAAAAATTAAGTGAACTTGTGTTTGATGAAAACATTGGTGTGAATTTCGATATTGTAAAAAGTGAATTGCAGACTGTATATTAGACATGAATTGGAAAAAGTGTTTATATGTAAAATTGGATCCATCATAAAGTTGCATGACTCCATTATTGTTTGGTCCAATAAAAGCATCAATGTCATGTACCATTAGAAATAATCTTAATGCTTCTTTCAAATTAAAACTATTTATATTTTGACTGCCCGTTCTTACTACATCGATTGCGTATCCTTCTTTAGTTAGTTTCGATAATCTTGCAAATTGACTAAAATTTTATTAAAAATTTAATTAGAAATTTTCAAGAATTTTTTAAGTCAATTAAAATATGTTTTAAATGAAGCCATGAAAATTTTTGTATTAACTTACACATTATTGCCTTCTTTCCAAAATTCTTCAAAATTTGTATCACGATTGGAGAACAAATAGTTGTGTTTAATCCTGAATTTTACGTTTCCATCAATTAATGCTTTAGTTTCCTCAACATCAAAATCACGATTTTTGAGAAATCGAATCAAAATATTTCTAGCTAAAGAAATTGTAATGTGTAAGTTCTAAATTTAAATTTGTAGAAAATGGTAAAAAGTTACAAATTTCCTTGGGTATGTGCTTCTGTGTTGCAATCCAGACCTCCAGCTGACCCAATTTATCAGCATTTTTTTCAATGAGTTTTTCAAGACTTTCTATAAATTCAGTCATTTCGACTTTAACGTGCAAATAATACTAAAGATTTTGTTGCAAAACTTCTGTTTATTTTATTATTTTATTGGGTATTTTGAAATATCAAAAGTTATATTTAGTGTCAAAACAGGATTGAAATAAATTGGACAAAAATGCAAATCAAGATGATATTCTCAAAATCTGCATTGTTTTGATAATAAACTAGTAAACTACCAAGTTTTGAATTTGGGATTCATTCAAATCTCTTTTATTATTAAATGTTTTTTTTATTCACACTTTAGTCCGTAAGAAAAGTATCCTAAACTTATGAAGACTATATAATGTTGAGATATTGATGAAATATTTATGTTACATTTAAATACTGAACCTCGCCGAGGTTGCGTTTGTGCAAAACTCAAATTTAATGTAAAATTGTCACCGAAATCTAACAAACATTTTGGAAAAAATTATTTCTTGACATCTCAAACAATTTTTCAATAGTATTAAAAACATTATGTGAAACGGTGTGAATATAAATACTGGGGAGCCTCGATTTGAGTTGACTCGTTTTGAGTAGATTCGATTTGAGTAACTAAAGTGTCCTCATACAAAAATTCAAATTTTCTTTTTTTAACGGTCATTTTACATACGTTTCGATTTGAGTAAATTCGATTTGAGTAGATTTTTTCCGGAACCAAACAATTACTCAAATCGAGGCCCCCCAGTATTATGTTTTGAAAGTATAATAGCTGAATGAATTTTCGATTTCAGTCAACTTGACAATCTCGTCCTAAACAGATCAAATTTGTATTTGAAAAAAAAAAAACAATTTAAAAATGGATTCAAAACTAGTTTTATGGTTCATCTATGGATGTGTAGTTTTCAGCGCTATAATTGTTGAAGCAGCGGATATTCAATCTCTTGTTGAAGATAATATTTGTAATGGCTGCAGAGTTGGATAGATAAAAAAATCGGGAAAAATTGAAAAGTCATTGAAATCATTTATCTGATAATATTGTATTTGAATGTGAAAAAAATGTATAAAGCTTAATTTATTAAAAATTAATTCCTTAACATTCAAAATATTGAATTTTCTAATTTATTTCGTAACAATAAAAAAATTTTCATCATTCTTTAAATAATCACGATTTTCTTGAAATTTCTTCTGTGTGTCATCCATATGATCTTTGAAAGTTCCATTAGTGCCTCCATACTCGATTGGAAGACAATCCTTGTCGATTAACATGTGTAGACTCTCAAGATTTGAAGAATGACAATGTAAATTATCCGTTATTTCTTTTGTAAAAAACGGCTTCAGCATGGAAATAATTTTAGTAACATATTCTGGACAAAAAACTAAATGAATTTGCCTTGGACGAAAACAAGCCGATGAAGTTCCATATTGTATTAAATGGATTACAGATTTTATATTTGATACAAATTTCAGAAAGTGCTGATACGAAAAATTAGATCCATCATAAATTTGTACGATTCCATTGTTATTGGGTCCAATAAAAGCATCTATGTCGTGATACATTAAAATTAATTTGACTGCACCTCTTACACTATAGTCATTTACATTTTCACTGCAAGTTCTTAGTGATTCTATTGCGTAACCTTCTTTTGATAGTTTTGAAAATCTTGCATAATGACTGAAAGGATTGTTACATATCGGTATTAGAATGATATTTAGTGCCTTTTAAAAAGACATTTAATTAAAAATAAATTTTCGTAACGCTAAAATGGCCATCAATTTGACCTCCCCCTCTGATCTTAACAAATTTTGTATAAATTTTGAAAATTTTTTTTATAGAACGTAACAAATTTTACGAATAATCTCTTAGACAAACTTACAAAGCACTGATCACTTTCTGAAATTTTTCAGAATCTACGTCACGTTTGCTGAACAAATAGTTGCGTTTATTCCTGAATTTAACATTATCGTCGATCAAAGATTTAGTTTCTTCAAGATTAAAGTCGCGAACTTCAAGGAATCGAACTAAAACATTTCTAGCTGAGGAATTTAAAATTTATTTAAATTTAAAAAATGCATTCTGAAAAATTTCTTTAAAATTCCTTACAAATGTTCTTTGGTATATGAGTCTGTGTTGCAATCCATTCCTCTAGTTGAGTCAACTTGTCACTGTTATTTTCTTTAAGTTTTTCAAGACTTTCTATGGATTCACTCATGTCGACCTGAAAATTCAAATATTTGTGATGAGCTACTGCAAAAGAATAAGACCACAAAATGATTTTTTAAGATTTTTATTATTATTATTTTTATTTCATACTAAGATCTATGCAAATAAAACGAAACTGGAATTAAATAAAAGATTTCAATAACACAAAAATGAACAAATAACTTGATTCATAATAAAAAATTAAGAATTCTAGAAAAGGTAAACAAAAAACCTGATCTGTTTATTTTTTCTATCATGTAACAAGAGTTGGAAACTTTTGGCTTATGCTTAAATGAACATATTTTAATTTTGCTGGAATTTCTGAAAATAATTTTGTTTTCTCTAAGTTTTCTCTCTTATCATTTTTCAAAAATGTTAGGTATATTAAATTGAACATTTGAAAAAAAAAATGTATTACGAATTTATTTTTTATTTTTGAACTTTCGACACATCATTCAATCTGAGTCATGATAAAACACAAAAAAAATTAGTCAACCAACAAGAAAAAATTTTTATCATCACAAATAAAATCTCGATTTTTAAGCAAATTATTCAGCGTGGCTTCCATGTGTTCATCAAAAGAGCCATCAGATCCACCAAATTCAACAGGCAAACAGCTTTTATCAATTAACTCATGCAACGCCTCAAATCCAGTTGAATGAAGATGAAGCTTTTCGTACAATTCTTTTGTAAAAAATGGTTTAAGGAACGAGACCAATTTGCTGATAACTGAATTGCTGTTAATAAGATGAACTTGTTTTATATCCACGCAAGTAGCTTGTTGTGCAAATTGTATGAAATGCATTATAGCTGATGGATGTGCCAAGACTTTGAGAAAGTGTCTGAAAGTGAAATTTTTAAGATCAAAAATTTCAATGAATCCATTTTCGATTTGTTCTGATTGATTGTTAAGGTCATGGATCATGAAGAATGCTCTAAATAAATCTTTAAGGATAAATTTATCGGGATTTGGGTCAATAAGTCGATTAACTTCAATTGCATATCCTTCTTTTGAGAGTTTTGGAAGTTTAGTGAATTGGCTGGAATTATAAAGTTTATATTAAGATTAAACCTTGATCTCTGTGAATTCTAAAAATATTTTTTTAAACCAAAAGGTTAAAATAGCATTAAAAATCTTTAACATTCAAACTTACACAGTCTTCATGATTCTCTTGAATTCATCTGAGTTTTCATTTCTGTTTGCAAAAAGATATTGATTTTTTGTTCTAAATTGAACGTTGATGTCAAGCAACTTTTTTGATTTCTCCAAGTCAAAGTTATAAACTTTTAGATAACGATACAAAACTGTTCTGGCTGCAAAATAATTTAACATTAAATTTCGTTTTTTTTTTTTAAAAAAAAAATTATTTTGATTTGTAGATCTACTTACAAATATTTTTGGGAATATGAGGCTGAGTTGATATCCATTGCTCAAATTCCTTAATAATTTCAATTTTTTGATCTATTAAATTTTTAACATTTTCAATTTCTAAACTCATTCTGATTGAAGATTCGAATGCATCTGACGATATAGTTAGTGGTACAAGATTTGAAAAAGATTAACTATAATGTCGAAAATCATTATGGGTCCGTTCATATAGTACGTTACGCAAAAACAACTTTTAGACCCCTCTTCCCCTCTTGTTACATTTTTGTATGAAAAAAATTTTCTCTTGTCTGACCTGTTACAAAATCCTAGACCCCCTCCCCCAAAAAGTGAACGTACTAACTGAACGACCCCTATAACGATTGTATTTTTTTTTTAAATTTGGCATTTACGTGAGTTTGGGTTGACAATCTACTACGTCACGTAAACCCGATCTATTCATCTATTCATATATATATCAACTTTATTTTAGAACAGTGATACAGATACACTTTCATCCTTAAACACTTTTCAGAACCTTATGTAGAAAGAAAGTAATTATTCACTAAGGGACCGTTCACTTATGACGTTCATCAAAATCTTGGATTTTTAGATCCTCCTCCCTCCTTCTGTCATAAAATTTAATTTATTTTTTTAAAAATTCCATTATTTAACGCTGTCACAAAGCCTCAGACCAGGGGCGTAGCCAGGAGGGGGGGTTTGGGAGGTTTTAACCCCCCTCTTTTTGGAAAATTTCTTCAATTTGCTAGGGATTTTTGAGAAAAAAATCCCAAACCCCCCATAATTTTTCGTTCCATAAAAAAAAATTTCAACCCCCCCCCCCCCTCAAAAAATTTCTGGCTATGCCTCTGCCTCAGACCCCCCTCCCCCATAAAATCGGACATCGTACGTGAACGACCCATAAAAATATTTTGCAGATATTATTGCCACACATTTTGAAAAAATGTATTCGTGACCTAAATAGACCTAAATATTTTAAAATGCAAGAAAAATTCAATAAAATCATAAGTTAATTATAATTTGATTGTCAATTTTATTGTATTGCTTATTATATTTAATGTATTTAAAATCCTTTACACCTCTAAAGCCTTAATAATTTGATCAAAAAATTTATTCCTTAACAATTAGAAAAAAATTATCCGTATTGGCAATAAACTCACGATGCTTCAACAAATTTTTAACTTTGTTCTCCACATAATCATCTATACTTCCATTATTACCACCAAATTCAATTGGTAGACAATCTTTGCTGACAAAATCATGTAAAGTCTCAATACTTGTATGAAAATGCATGCTTTCTCTCACTTCTTTGGTTAAAAATGGTTTAAAAAATGTTACAACTTTGCTGACAACTGACGAGCAGTTGACCACATGAATTTGCTTAAGACGACAACAAGTTGCTTCTTGTCCGTAATGTAAAAAGTGTAAAACCGTTGGTGCATGTGATACTAGCTTCAAAAAATGCCTGAATGTAAAACCACTAGCGTCATAAATTGATATTAGTCCATTTGTCACTGGTTCAAATGCGTCATCCATGTCATTTATCATGTAAATGCTCTTAAATAAATCTTTCAAGATGAAATTATTCACATTTGGGCTTACAACACGATATGATTCTAGAGAGTAGCCTTCCTTGGTTAATTTTGGGAATGGTATAAATTGTCTAAAAATAAAGAAATTAAGCTTGAGATATAGTTCTATATATAGTCAGCAATTGATTTACTGCTGATAATAAAATTGTTTCAAAGCTTTAATTTTTAAATTGACTGAAAATTAGTTTCACATGACTCATTCTCTACGTCACTGCCATGTTTTTTTTACATTTTCGACCGGCGATTAGTACATAACCGCCAAATATCAACATGTCAATGACACTTCCGCATTTCTGTAAAAAAATTACATTGAACAACTTACATTGTATTCATGGATTTTTGAAATTCTTCTCCATTTGGATCTCGATCAACAAATAAATACTGATGGTTTATTCTAAATTTTACATTGGTGTCTAATAGCTTCTCGGCCTTCTCAAGGTCATGGTCACAGACCTTAAAGTAGCGCATCAACACAGATCTGCCTGGGAATATTTGAGTTTTATTGTTAAGTTATGAATTTTAGATTATTCATTTTTGTTAGGGAATTGTTTTATTTTTGTAACAATATGGAACTGGGAATATTTTTTTGAAATAAAGAATTGAGGCTTATTAATGCTTATTAATCGAAAATTTGTTAAAAATATGATCTTTTCATTAAAATTTTTTTTAATTTTTTAATTTTTCACAAGTTTAGACTTAATCTAAATTTACTATTTTAAATGAATTTGTGTGGTCTAATATTTGTAATTTTAAGTCAAAAGTTAATGACCTTTTAATTTAAACCAAGCACTTACTAATATTCTTTGGTATATGTGGCTGCGTTGAAATCCATTCTTCAAATTTACACAAATGCTCACAATTATCTTCAAATAATTTTTCAAGACTCTCCGGTAGTTCACTCATCTCTTCTCAATGGCTCAGACACAACTGAGCTAGCATTTAATTTTAATGAAAAAGAACATCTGATTGTTGCGTTGTCATAAAAATGAGTCGGATGAAGGTTGAGTGCTACCAAAAAAGGTTGTTACAATAATTAATACTAATTTGCAGGTTTTGATAAATATTTTTTTCAAACGCAACTTTTGAGTAATAAGGAATATTTTTTTTGATATAATTTTATTGTCATTATTACTTATTATATTTTTTATGCTTAAGGTAATTTTTGTGATGTTTTTAGTTGAACTTATGGCCTTTTAGAATTTATTTGCATTCATTCATTTAAGATGAAAAAATTTTCATTTTTTGATAAATAGTCACTATGTTCATTTATATTCTTAATTATGTTGATCACATTGTCATCCAACGAACATTCACATCCACCAAACTCAGCTGGAAGATATTCTCTGTCAATAAACTTATACAATGACTCAAAATCTGTTGAATGGAAGTGCATTGTGTCTCTAATTTCTTTTGTAAGAAATGGCTTCATAAATGAAATCAATCTACTGACTGTTTGTGAGCAATTTACAATATGAATCTGCTTAACATCAACACAAGTTGACTCTTGTCCAAACTGCAAGTGATGCAGTACAGTTTGTGCATGTGATAAACATTTCATGAAATGTGACCAAGAAAATCCATTTGCATCATAAATTGAAATAATTCCATTTGTGTCTGGGCCAATAAGATTCTGCATATCGTGGATTATGTAGAATGATTTAATTATATCCTTAAGAATGAAATCATCCGGATTTTGGCTGACTAGACGAGTTACTTCGATCGAATATCCTTCTTTACTTTGCTTTGGTAGTAAAATGAATTGCCTGAAAACAGGAATGAAGAATGTTTAAAGATTTACAAATTGACATAAGATCAGTGTTTCTCAAACTTTGGCACACGATACTTCAAAAGTGTTGTGAATAAACTGGGGGTATGTCAAGTAAAAATGATCGAGAACCACAGGTTTAAATTTAGTATATACATACGCTGTTCTTGTAGCTCGTAGAAATTGTTCAGAATTAACGTTTCGATCAGTGAACAGGTATTGGTGCTTAATCTTAAACTTAACATTAATATCGAGTAGTTTTTCGGCTTTTTCAAGGTCAAATTTGCATACTTTCAAGAATCTTATCAAAACTGCTCTAGCTGTAAAAATTTCAACAAAAAAATTAATTATGCAAAAATGTCAAAGTCATAAATTCTACTCACAAATGTTCTTCGGGATTTGTGCTTGAGACGATATCCATTCTTCAAATTTTTGTAGCTTTTCACTATTTTCTTCAATTATTTTTGAAAGATTATCAGGCAATTCACTCATTTCGATACAAAATATCAAATTCAACTAAGTCTAGACAACTTTTTAGATAGGTCAATTCACCTTCATATAAGTCTAATGCCAACGAATGTAGTTTGACAACATTTAAGAGGAACTGGTATATATAAGTGTATTTATTAAGAGATTTGGGATGTATATAATTAAAAAAATTTAAGTTTATTGACCGTTATTGTTTTTTTTTTGTCTTTAATGTAAGTACCTAATTTCTTTACAATTTTCAATTTTTTCACATCCAATATTGAACTTCAAATTTAAATAATTTTTTAACCGATAAATTTTAATAATTGATAGTAATTATTGGTAATTTTCAAGTAATTTTAACGAATTAAAACTACCAAAAAATAATTAAAATATAATTTAAACAAAACTCTTAATTTTTAAATGTCTGGGTAACTTGAAAGTTTGTTTAAAACTGACTAAAAATAACTTATACGCAGTGCGTGGAAGTTAAAATCGATGTTCACAGAATTATTTTTCTGTAGATAATAATTAATTATTTTGAATAATATATATATAACAAAATTTTGTTGGTGTTAATTCCTGCTAATTCGTGCGAGGACGTTCATTTAGTACAATACGCAAATAATTGAATTTTAAGACCACCTTTCCCCCCTAAAATGCGGAATTACTATGTGAATGGCCCCTACGTAAAACGATTCAATATATCTTCCAAACAGAACAAGATAAGATCAAAATAACAACACTGATACTAATAAATTATTCATGATTAAACGTTGACTGTGTAGTGCTTGCTAATTAGGAAAGAAACCAATAATCCTTATGATGAAGCCGTAAACCTTTCAATATTAACTTTAAAAATTAAAAATAGCTTCTTATTGATGAGTCAGGAAGAAATTATCATTTTTTGTTAGATAGTCGCGATGTTTACGCAAATTGTTTAATGTATTTTTCATATGTTCATCTAAAGTTCCTTCACATCCTCCAAAATCAATCGGTAAATATTCTTTATCAACATGCTCATGTAAGCTTTCGAAAGTTGGATGGAAATACATTATACTTGCCGTTTCTCTGGCAAGAAAAGGCTTAATAAATGCATGAACTTTACTGACAATTGGAGAACAATTAACAAAATGAATTTTCCGGATGTCTATGCAGTCAGCTTCTTGAACATATTGTAAGAAATGCACGACAGTTGCAACATGTTGCACCAACTTCATAAAGTGCCAAAATGAAAAATCTTTGGCATCAAAAATCGCTATTAGTCCATTTGTGTTTGGTACATTAAGAGCTAACAAGTCGTGGACCATGAAAACTAGTTTGTATAAGTCTTTAAGAATAAAATATTCCAAATTTGCGTCTGCAATACGATAGACTTCTAATGTGAATCCATCCTCAGTTTTTTTCGGAAGAGAGATAAATTGTCTAAAATAAAAATAATAAAGAAAAAAATGTTAAAAAGTTGGAAATTTTTCGTCTGGCAAATATTGGGAATTTTTTATTTGACTTGAGACTGGAATTGCTTAAATATTATAGACATGCATAAAAGAAATCTTAAAAATGATTTTTTTACGAATTTGGACAGCAAATTAATTCTTCATATGATATACCAAAGTTCAACTCACACTGTGTTTGCTACTTTCTGAAACTCTTCAGAATCTATCTCACGATCAGCAAAGAGATATTGATGCTTGATTCTGAACTTTACATTATGATCAAGAAGCTGCTTAGAATTTTTGAGGTCATATTTGCAAACTTTAAAATATCGATATAAAGTTGCTGTAGCTGTAAGAAAAGAAAAAGGTTTTTGGACTTATTTTGTGGGAAGAAAATCTAAAGCATGCATACGTGCTACTCTATCGAGATAATAAAATGTTAATAAAATTTAAACGTTGATTATAGATACTCACGAAAATTGTTCGGTATGTGCGGTTGTGTCAAAATCCATTCTCTTAAATTCTCTAAACTTTCACGATGTTTCTCAAAATTCTTTTCAAGACTTTCTTTAGATTCACTCATTTCGATCCGAAATTTAAACATCAACTGAATATTTTTTACTGTTAAAATTCCCACAAAAAATCTAGTGTGTCGCGAAAACAGGATTGGGGCATAATTTTTTAAGAATCAAAAAAGTCACATACTACAAATCGTCGTGACGTCTTTTTTGCTTTAAATATTCTAATTCGTTTTTTTTGCATACAAACAGAACCTGTTCTCTGTTATGATTCGCATACTTATCGAGCCACTCGATAAATGATTCAAAGATTAAGATTCTTTTTATTATCACGTTTTTTTTTTGTTTAAACATTAAAATTGGCAATAATTTTCATATTGTTTAGCACGTTTGAAGGTTATTTACCCGAGTGGCATACTTGTTCTTTAAAATTTAGACTAAACATATATGTTTATTGAATTAGATAGCTGTAAAAGTCTGCAAAAAATTTTGAACGAGAATTCAATTTTTTCTTATCGATTTTTCTTTCATAAATTCGATATGACTACAAAATTCTTGGCCCAAAAACTGCTTGATCATTTTTTGTTCGTTCTTTCAATTTTCTTAGGTTTTTCCAAAAGTATTTGTGTTTTATAAGTTTCTATAGTATAATATAATTTTTGCTTTTTGAAAGTCAAAGGCGAAAACCTAATTTTAAGAATTAAAACACAATCAATTTTAAATAAAAAATCTTAATCAAATTTTCAGCTCCGTGTACTGATCACAATGGGCCCAAAAATGGACTTTTTGGAAATAATTCATAATATTTTGGTGGTTGGTAGCCCTGGTCCTAGGGATCATAAAAATATAAAACTTTTGGCATATAACTCTAATAGCCGCTCAGGAGAACTTGAAATGTGTTTTGGGCACTAGTGATTTTCAAAAAATTCCTGTGCCTCACTGTGTGGATGAAATTTCACAAACTTTTTTTTATTCGTTCAATACTTGCTTTAACTTTCATAGAAAAATACCAAAAATATTTTTAATCTAAAAAAAAGTGGTCAAAAAATTGAAAAAGTCCAAAAAAATGCGATTTTTTTGACATTTTTGCCTCCTGTGCCTACAAGTTGGTCTTAAAAAATCTAAAAACTTATGATTATTATAGCTAATAAGTAGACCTACAAAAAACATTTTATTCATTACTTCCAAAAACGTCATTTAGTGCTTCAAAAATGAGGTCAAAGGTCAAAATTTTCGATTTTTTTGGCATTTTTTGGGTTTGGGGGCCCATATGACCCACTAAATGACCACGGCATAATGTCAAGTGACATTATTTTTGTAGTTTCTATGTTGTACTACAAAATTAAGCAAAAAAAAGCAAATTTTTTCTGGTCCCAGTTCACCAGGGACCCCAAAGAGGGTCTGGTAGGGGGGTCTTCAGAACAAAAAAATTCATATCTCAAAAATATCTTCACCATATTGTCTGAAACTCTCAGAAATGATAGAAAACATCAATACGGATCATTTTTAGTCATTTCGGCCTAATAAAAATTTGATTTTTGGTCTTTATAGGGGCCGTTCACTTATTACGTAACGCTCTGAGGGGGGGGGGGGGTCGAGAGTTTGTTACGGTCTATTGTTCTCGCACCTGATTCTTTTGTTAAAAACGTTACGGAGGGGGGGGGGGTAAAAAACCCGAATTTTTGCGTTACGTAATAAGTGAACGGCCCCATAGTGATTTTGCTGATTTTCGAGCTTGGTCAAAAATCAAGTTTTCACTTTTCGACTCCTACCACCTCAGGATGACTTTATATTTTATTTTTTTTGATGAATTCTTATAGCTAAGCATAGTACGCATCCAACGAGGTATAAAACATGATGTATGGTCAAGATATGGCAGAGTTATGGCCAAAAAACTGAAAAAATGGTCAATTTTTTGAGGATTTGACAACTTTCATCGCACATATTTGCTCATATTTCATCAAAATTTCAAGTATATGTAACAAATTTGGTATCGTTGGAAAGGTTATTGCTTCAGCTATACAATAAAATAAAAATCTAAGTTTGGAAGTTCCTCAGTAGACCAGAAAACTTACAAAAGTTTGTCTTGTCCTCCCGTACACAGCAAAAATTAAAAATTTTTATTTTTGTGTTTTTTCCACAGTTTTACACATGAACTTTCATAATATGATCAATAAAAGACTTTGCAGCCATTACTTCTTGCATACAGGTCCATAGAAAAAAATACAATTTTTACGAAAAAATCGAAAATATTCGAAAATTTGATGGTTTTTCTATGGGTCTGTATGTAAGAAGTAATGACTGCAAAATCTTTTATTGATCATATTATGAAAGTTCATGTGTAAAACTGTGGAAAAAACACAAAAATAAAAATTTTTAATTTTTGCTGTGTACGGGAGGACAAGACAAACTTTTGTAAGTTTTCTGGTCTACTGAGGAACTTCCAAACTTAGATTTTTATTTTATTGTATAGCTAAAGCAATAACCTTTCCAACGATACCAAATTTGTTACATATACTTGAAATTTTGATGAAATATGAGCAAATATGTGCGATGAAAGTTGTCAAACCCTCAAAAAATTGACCATTTTTTTCAGTTTTTTGGCCATAACTCTGCCATATCTTGACCATACATCATGTTTTATACCTCGTTGGATGCGTACTATGCTTAGCTATAAGAATTCATCAAAAAAAATAAAATATAAAGTCATCCTGAGGTGGTAGGAGTCGAAAAGTGAAAACTTGATTTTGACCAAGCTCGAAAATCAGCGAAATCACTATAAAGACCAAAAATCAAATTTTTATTAGGCCGAAATGACTAAAAATGATCCGTATTGATGTTTTCTATCATTTCTGAGAGTTTCAGACAATATGGTGAAGATATTTTTGAGATATGAATTTTTTTGTTCTGAAGACCCCCCTACCAGACCCTCTTTGGGGGTCCCTGGTGAACCGGGGGACCAGAAAAAATTTGCCTTTTTTTGCTTAATTTTGTAGTACAACATAGAAACTACAAAAATAATGTCACTTGACATTATGCCGTGGTCATTTAGTGGGTCATATGGGCCCCCAAACCCAAAAAATGCCAAAAAAATCGAAAATTTTGACCTTTGACCTCATTTTTGAAGCACTAAATGACGTTTTTGGAAGTAATGAATAAAATGTTTTTTGTAGGTCTACTTATTAGCTATAATAATCATAAGTTTTTAGATTTTTTAAGACCAACTTGTAGGCACAGGAGGCAAAAATGTCAAAAAAATCGCATTTTTTTGGACTTTTTCAATTTTTTGACCACTTTTTTTTAGATTAAAAATATTTTTGGTATTTTTCTATGAAAGTTAAAGCAAGTATTGAACGAATAAAAAAAAGTTTGTGAAATTTCATCCACACAGTGAGGCACAGGAATTTTTTGAAAATCACTAGTGCCCAAAACACATTTCAAGTTCTCCTGAGCGGCTATTAGAGTTATATGCCAAAAGTTTTATATTTTTATGATCCCTAGGACCAGGGCTACCAACCACCAAAATATTATGAATTATTTCCAAAAAGTCCCTTTTTGGGCCCATTGTGCTGATCATCTCAAAACTATTGAATTTAATTTACAAAGTTCATTTAAATTAATTTTCCTGACACCAAAATTTTCTGATCCATAAATTGCAATTTTGATTTCCAGTTCAAAACAAAACGATGCATAAGTCAGAGAACCATTCATCTGCATACCTATCAACATGTGATATCTAATTCTCTTTCATGTTCAATGTTAGAGAGAAAAAAAAATGAAAATTCAACGAAGCAATTAAAAAACTTTAAACTTTTTCGTTAACTTCTTCAAGTTTCGTTTAAAAAGCTCACTGTCCATGAAGTTTTTTTTCCTCACACACAATATTCTCGACTGCTTCATTATGATTAACATTTTCAGTACTTATTTTGCTATTAAAGTATACAGTCGGTAATTGTACGCATATGCTTGGAATATTTTAAGTTAGTGAACAAAGCTTGAAGCTTTGAGTGATAAAAAAGTAAGAAAATTATGATCAAGTGAATTTATTGTTTGAAATTACCTAAAAAGTGATGTACCAGTTTATTTTGCAAAATCTTAGAATTTTTAACTGAATTGGGAAAAAAATTTAATTGTTTTGAAATCTACTAAAAAAAATTTTCAAGGTGATGTTAAATGCTTAAGAAAATGTGACACAAAATAGATTTTTTTATTGATATTTGATTATTTTGTGCTTCTTATTTTAAACACTTGGAATCAAATTGACTGCGAATTTTTAATTTTTAAACAAGACAAAGTTTTAATTAGAAGTTTGAGTTTACAATTAAGTAGTTGCCAATTAAAAATTTAAATTTAAATATTTAAGAAAACGTTTTTCAAGATCGAAAAATAGGTATCCAAAAAACAATATTGGTTTAAAATCTATTTAAAAAAAAGTTACAATTCATTCATAAAAGATTCAGTTTGCAGAGATGCATAGCATCCACACAAAAAGATTGTTTAATAACAAAGAAATACAAAAGAATGACCTAGAGTTTGTCAGCTTTATGAACCGTTTCTTTTATTCGAAAATGAACAATGATTTAGATCTATGATGAAAGTGAAACTTATTATTACTTTAAGTTCCTCTAAAAGGAAGTAGAATTGAGGTCACAAGGAATAATATATGAATAACATTTTTGTCATCTGCTGTGGCAATGTTTCGTAGCAATTTATAATTTTTTTATGAGCAATAATCCTATTGAAAATTTAGTTAATTAACTAAGTTTATAGGAAGTTCAAAGATGCTTTAATTTGCAATTAATTGTTAGTTTGTATATGTCACGCAATGCTAGTGACATAAATAAGAATTTTTATTATTTAAAAGATGAAAAGTTAACAGTCAAAAAATCAATGACAAATATGAATGAACTCAAAGTAAAGAGAAGTTTTCTTTGAAATTAGATTTAAAAAAAATTTTTCCGGATAATTTGAATGCTGATTTCCTCGAAAATGCAATAAATCATTTGAATTGTTCTTGGAATAATTAGATTGAATTTTAAAACTTATGACTGTGAACAAGCAGCAATTAGATGCATAAAATTTTTTGTAGATGTAAATGCATGTGATGAATAAGTTGCACGAGTAAGTTCGATTCCTACGAAATTGAGAATTTCTTAACTACATAATTTGAAATTTAGCATTTGCAACTATTGGCGCCATATTTAAAATTAAGCAAATTCGAAACAATTTTTACAATAATTTTAGAACCAGCTATAAACGATGTGGTTTCAAAATATGTATGCAAATGAAAAAATTTACAATCTTTGTAGACGTTTTTGAAATTTTCATTGCGACAATCAGCATAAGTCATATACATGTCAATATGACAATTTTCGTGAAATCTTTTCATCAATTTATCAGTTCAAAAAATACGATTATTAAGTTTAAATTGAGTTTTAGCAAGGTTTTGAAAAGTTGATAATTTAGAAAACTTCAGACTTGCTAATCGCAATGCCGAACAAAAATATATCTTAAAATTCAAAGATTTATCAAATAAAATGAATGTGGTTCTCTGCAGTCCAACATTCAAGGCAAACGAAACTATTTACGCTGTCATAAAAAAAAAGCCGAAAATTTTAAATGAGTTGCATACATATTTAAGTTTCACATGGGTAGCTCCATAAATATTGTTTTGTCTGCTGTTCGGCAGCGCATAAAACTGAAAAGTTTATTTTTTTTTATCGTCACCTTGATCGTGAATCTTTTCTGTCTGTTTGCATTGACTTCGACTGACTCATGCTTTTTTTGATGCCGTTACTACGCACCTTGCTAATTTAAGTAGATTTTCTCAGACATTTTAATGCGGAAGTTAAAAATTGTTACGTAAATGTTTACTCACACGTGCTGTATACATTAAGGAATATTCTGATATTGGGAATATATTCTGGTTATTTTTTTGCAGTCCTTCTTTACTTAATTTGCATATTTACTACTGATTAAGAATTCAACAAAACAAAAATCAGAAATTTAAATAACTAAAAATGGTATCGGAAGCAGTATTTGACGATAAGGTCAAAGAATTAGAACAATGGATTGCAAGTCATAATAACTTGCCTGAAAAAATTGGTAAGTATTATAAAGTGAATTGAATTTTGTTGAGAAATTTTTATGAATAATAGATGATAAATATGAAGTAACAAAAGCGATTATAAAGTTCTATTTTCTTAATACAAAAGCATACAATAAAGTGAGTTCAGCTGTGAAAAAAATGTAATAAAAAATATTGAAAAATTTTTCGAAACAATTAAACAAATATTGCAGTGACAGAGATGGGATTTGTGTTATGGAGGGCAGTGATGTAGCCAGGAATTTTTAAGGACGGTGAAAATTTAATTTTTATCATTTTTTTTTAGGGGGGGGGGGGGGTACGCCACTGATGGAGAGTATCAACCAAGCGGTTGATTCCTGTAGATGCTTATCATTTATAAACGAATCAAAGTTTTGCTAAATTCAATACGAATGACGTCAATGTGTAAACAAAACTGGGTCATTCGCTTATTCTTTCATTCAAATCCCCTTTTTGAGAAGCGCAAATATTAAATCATTTTCTAGAATATTCAAAAGATTTTTTATTATTTACTTTAAACTCCAAATTTACTCTAACAAAATGTTAAGCTTTGAAAATAAAAAATATTTAAATTATCATTTAATCATTTTGAGGTTTTTAAAATGAAGAATTTTGTCCACAAAATTTTTATATCCTAAGCTTTTAATAAGGATTTGATGTCATCCCAATTCTAATTTTTATGCAAATTTATTTTCAAAAGTTTCAAGCAATATTACCAAATAAAATATTACATCTCATTCCCATTTAAATAAGCAATCTAACCCAAATCTACCAATGAACTTTGTCACTATTTCTTAATCCATTTGCAATAACTGACAATTCAGCAAATCTTGCGGCATAAAACGTGACCATACTTATGAAGAAAAATATGGCAAAGTTAAGTTTACCGTTACGATAAAGATCTCTGTTGTTGGACATGCACTTGAATGTTGATAGACGGTGTGAAGAAGCAATGAAAGTCAACAATATTTCACAATAATTTTTATCTTATTACTGGTAGATAAAAAATTTTCAATAACCTTGCTTCTGTTTGTTTATCATTGATGCGGCGGATATACGGACAGGATGTCATTAATTTTTAATTGTTGTTAAATTGGGTGAAAAAAAACTGGCCATAAAAATTGAAAAAAAACTGACCAACTTGTTGGGGTGTTGGAATTAAATTAGATCATTGCATATGCTAATGATTGAAATGGAAATGCCTACAAAATTTTCTCAGAATTTAAATTTGCATTTTTATTTAAAAATTTTATATTTAAATTTAATTTAAAATGCAAATTTTTTCAATTTGATTGATGGGTTGTCAAATTGAGTTGAAAGCTTTCAACTTGAAATTGTTTAATTAATAGCTCGGTCAAGGTCATTGAAAAATCAAATTATATCTTTAAAAAAAATTAACTCAGGTAATTAAACTTCCAAAAATCTTTAACAATTCAATTTTTCTCATCTAGAAAACATTGTGATCAGACGATACCTAAACAGCACAAATGCCGACGTTGAAGAAGCTAAAAAACTCATTGTACATAGCTACACAATGAGAACAAAGTATCCAAATTTATTTTACAATCGTGATCCGCTGGATGAAAAAATTCGACAAATCAACAATGTTGTGTAAGTTGACACGTTTTTAAGTGACGAGAATTAATAATCAATTCTCATTTTACTTTATTTAGTGATTTGGGAATTCCAATGCCAAACTTGACAGCTTGTAAGAGACGAATCATATTTAATAGGCTGATAGATCATGACCCTGAAAAGGTGAGAATTTTTAAAAAGCTTGTTTGCAAACAAATTAAATATTTAAGTACCAAAAATTAATCAACATTCGCCGGCAACAAGCGCGACAAATTCTCAAAAATTTAAAATTTTGTAACTTCCGAAAAATAAAACAAAAATTTCTTGTAGTTCCGAAGAATCGTGTTAAAGAGAAACGAGATTAATGTAATACATAACATTGACATTGCTTTGCGTATATGGAGGAAATGAATCAGATACACACATGACTGCTATTGCCGTGTTGAAAATAAATTAATATATAAAGCCTTATGCATACAGTTATGGAATAAATTCACGGTCAATGATAAACGTTGATTATTTTGAATGGTTAGAGTCAATACGTCTTTCTCCGTTCATTGTTGGAAATGAAGAATTGTTGATATAAATTTGAGGAATTAAACCATTTTGTAATTATTGTTATTTGGTTGTTGACCCTTTAGCTTCAACATTTACGTCACGATAGAGATTAAGTCATAAGGATGACTGACCTTCCTCAATAAGAAGTTGTGATAATTTTAGCCTTTTATTGTTAAACTCAAATTAATTGTTCCAATCTAGCACCAAAACAGCATCGACAAGAGCCAAACCACAAAGGTCATTAATTCCTCAAACAAGTTTTATTTAAAAAAAAAATCTTTGTTGTTTTCTTGATTCATGTTTTGGAATTTTTAATTTCGAGTCACGAAATAAATTAGAAGTTCCCTCAAGCTCATAAACCTTTATTCTCATCACGTTTCTCAATGACGAAATAAATCATCTTTGTTGTGGTTTTCTTACTATTTAGTTTAGTAAAATTTTAAGTATGTGCTGGAAATTAAAATGAGTCAAGCTTTAATGATTTGTTGCACTTGATGAAGCAAAACTGTACAAAATTGCGATAAAAAAGTATAAACACAAATGACCTTGAAACAGAAATAGCTATCGTAAAAATGAAAGTAGATAAGAGCTGACATGCAGGGGCGTAGCCAGGAATTTTTTTGAGGGGGGTTTTTGCTACTTTTTGACGTTTTTTTTTTTTGGTTCGGATCTGAAAAATTCCATAATATCTAGTATAAACTTCGCGAAAGTAGGGGGGGTTTTGACCCCAAACCCCCCCCCCCCCCCGGCTACGCCCCTGCTGACATGGATGAGAATTATCTTTTTTTGATAAGAAGTCAGGTGTCTTAGAGATTTTTGATAAGATTTAAGGCCAGTTAGAATTTTCAACGCTTAATTTTTCATAAATTTAATTGATAAATTAAAACTTAATTTTGGAAATTCTCGATTATTTGATTAAGCATGACATGAAAGCATATCGAAATTTCATTAAGGAGCCATTCACTTTTTTAGGGGGTGGGGGTCTAAGATTTTGTAACAAATCAAACAAAAGAAAAGAATTTTCATACAAAAAGCGTAACACGTTAAGGGGGGGGGGGTGTGTCTAAAAAGTGTTTTTTTGCGTTAAGTACTAAGTGAACGGCCCCCAACATCTTTTTGAAAATAAATAATCCTCATTAAACAAAAAGCTTGCTTTTATGGTCCCGTAATACATATAGGGATCGCAGTACCTCCAGCTAATCATGGCAGCTCACACTTTTTGTTGGGCATTGGACTAAGTTTTCGTGCCGAAAGATGCATTTGGCTATATTGGAACCCTATTTGATTATTATTAATACTACTACAGTATGCTAGGAAAAATTTTATAAAAATTCACTAGGATTCGTCAAAAGTTATTAGTGCAGTCAATATATTTATCCATAGATAACGTATCACGTAAAAATTATCGATATTCTCCGAAAGTCTATTAATATCAATAAAAGTATTCAGTCTATTATGTCATCATCTACTTGCTTTTTTTCAACAATAAAATTGGCACCACACCTCCAAAATATTTATTCAAGCAATAAGAAGCTTAAGAATTTGTCGAAAACTAGTTCTAAAAGTTTTAACCTTGCTAAATTTTTAACATTTATTTAAACAAGATTATTTAAGTATACATCCAGTCATAGATCTAAACACTCTCGTTAACAATGACAATGCATATTAGCGAGACAAATATTTATAAAATAAATATTTGATCAAATAAAAATGCATTGAATGAAGAAATAATGTGAATAAATATGCTGATTTACGATATCTACTTATTATTCGAGTAAACAATTTTACTTTTGAATTAGGGGCCGTTCATTTATTACGTAACGCTCTTGGGGGGAGGGGTCAAGAGTTTGTTACGGTCTACCCGAATTTTCGCGTTACGTAATAAGTAAACGGTCCCTTAGCTACCGTTGCTTGATTCATATTCAGCTTATTAAATACAGATCTTTAAATTGAATAATTGAACACTCATTTGTTGCAAGTTATTAATAATTTTTTTTTGCACTTCCTTTAGTTCGATTTCGACACAATTATCAAGGCCTTCTTCCTCGCAGCTGATTATCGTTTCTCTTTTGTTGACGAAAGTTTGCCAAATAAAATAAATGCTGGCGACATTCCAGTTTTTGATATGCAGGGATTATCATACAGACACTTGACCAGAATCTCATTGTCGACCCTTCGATGCTACATGAAATTTACACAAGAGGCTTTTCCAGTCAGATTACAGGAAATACATTTGATCAATGTGTCGCCAGTTTTGAGCAGGCTATTGACTATTTTGAAGCCATTTTTAAAGGCAAGAGTCAGTAAGATGTTGAATTATCATTTACCGAATTCTACAACTTTCCATGAATGTATCGATCAAGATTTGATGCCAAATGAATATGGCGGAAAGGCAGGAGATATGAAGGATATTAAGAGCAATTTTATAAAGGGACTTGAAAGCCAGAGGTAAGATTTTCTAACTTTAACTAGTTGCCTGGCCCTTTTTTAGTTGTTAAGCCCTCCCAAAAAATTATTTATTAAATATCTTACGTACCTAATTTTAGGGCATCTAAAATTCCTTTTATTGGTAGTAATTAATCACTAAAAAATCCAATAATCATGAAAACTTATGATTCATAACTTAATGACCCTTATTTTCCATTTCCTTCTAGAAACTACTTGACAAGCGATAAAAATTGGAAGCCGCGAGACAAAAACAACAACACAGTCACAAATATAAGATCGAATTTTCAAGATCTGGAGATTGATTAATCAGCTGGTTAATATGATATGTTTCACTTTATTTTAACTTGTATTGTATGACAAATCCAAACATTTCTCAAATTAAGCCTTTTATGTAAAAAAATAAAACTTTATGGAACTTGTAATTTTTTTATGAATTCTTTCCAAGAACTTTTGTAATGACACTCTTAATTTCTGTGTAGTTTTGTAAACCATATTCGGAATTCTCACGTCCATGTCCTGATTGTTTATATCCTCCGAAAGGTGCTTGTGATCCCAAAACATTGTATGTATTAACCCAAACAGTTCCAGCACGTACACCCTGAATTAAGTAATTGATCTTGTCAATATCTTTCGAGAAAATTGCAGCTGCAAGACCATAATCACTATCATTAGCTCGTTCAATGACCTCATCGAGTTTCTTAAAGCGAATGATTTGTTGAACTGGTCCGAAGATTTCTTCACGAGCAATTGTCATGTCGTCACTGACATCAGCAAATACTGTTGGCTCAATATAATAGCCTTTCATATCTGGATGACGACCGCCTGCAACTAATCTTGCACCTTCTCGTTTACCACTTTCAATCAAGCCTAAAATTTTATCTTGTGCTGCTTTGTCAATTTGTGGACCTTGTTCATTTGCTAGATCGAATGGATTACCAACAGTACGTCTTTTGGCACGTTCAGCTGATCTTTCAACAAACTCATCATAAATCTTATCCTCAACAAATGTTCTACTACCTGCACAACAACATTGTCCCATATTAAAGAATAATCCAAAATGAGATGTTTCGACAGCATGTGCCAAGTCACAATCAGCCAAGACAATATTTGGTGATTTACCGCCAAGTTCCAATGTAGTTCTCTTCAATGATGATGCTGCACCAGATTTGATCTTCTTTCCAACTTCAGTACTTCCAGTAAATGCAATTTTATCAACATGTGGATGATCAACAAGTGCCTGACCAGCAGTTCCATAACCAGGTAAAACATTAATGACACCATCGGGAAATCCAGCTTCGCGACTTAATTGTGCAATATAAAGAGCTGTCAATGGAGTCTGTTCTGCTGGTTTAAGTACGACAGTATTTCCAGTAGCTAAAGCTGGACCTAACTTCCATGCAGCCATTAAAATTGGGAAATTCCATGGAATAATTTGACCACATACTCCAATAGGTTCGTGTCGTGTGTAAACAAAATAATCACCGTCCATAGGAATAACTTTACCATGATTTTTATCAGCCCATCCTATAATAAAAGTAATAACAAATTTTATTGCATTGATAACGACTTCAATCAAAAATTACATTCATTCATTCATACCAGCAAAATAATGAAGATTATTTATAGCCATTGGAACATCAACATTATAACTCATCGCATACGGCTTGCCATTATCAAGCGTTTCCAAACTCTAGAAAGTATTCATAAATTGATAATTGCGCAGGATGTAAAAAAATTATTATCTCAAATCTAATTATCGCTGACTCAATAACTTACTGCCAAATAAACACGATCACGTTTCATTAAATTTGCAAGTTTATGAATTAATTTTCCTCTCGAACTTGCATCCATACGTCTCCATGGACTGTTCAATTTAAAAGCATTACGAGCAGCTTCAACTGCCTTATCAACATCAGCTTTTGAGGATTCTTGAACATCAGCAATGACTTCTTCAGTAGCTGGATTTATTGTCTGAAATGTCTTGCCTGATTCCGATTTGTGCCATTCGTTGTTGATGAAAAGCTGAAAGTAAAGGTTGTTAAAAATACATTTTTTTGGGGTGTGTATGTCTACAAAAAAAAAATCAGGTTGGTTTCTTTCTTATTTCTTATTCTATCTATGTCTATTTGTGATGCTGACATTAATTTATTTCACGCAAGTTTTTAAAATTACTTGTGAAGTAAGAATGTCAACATTATGTCCAAAACAAGTCTATGTTTGATTTAACGCACGAGCAATTCTATTGATACAGCTGCGTATTCTAATAAAAATAACAAAAACAGTTCAATTTGATAAGAAGAATCCGGTCGAAGACCTTTAAATTCACAGAAAATAAAATGTATATTCTGCATGAAAGGAAATGCGCTTTCACATATATAGAACAAATGTATCGAGCGAATTTCCTGGTTTATTTTCATTTCTCAAGGTCTTGCGCATTTTCCAAGGTCAGTTCTTTTTTCGCAGATAATTTTTTTTTTATGTAACTCTTCTTATTTGATTTATAACGTTATACTTACGCCTGTATACATGATTTGTGGCTTTTCTTTTGGTGCCGGAATTGAATAACATCTCTTTGGCACTGAATTTAATGAACGAATCACTTTAAACATGATTAAAAGAATTAATTAATGTACACAATTTAATTAGAAGTTTTCAACAAATTCTTGAGATTAATTAAATTTTGGAACCGATAATTGAACAATTTCTTAATAGAACAACGCGTGTCAACAGGTTGGAAGTAAGAAACAGAATAATAAGTTTCGGTAATCAAGCTATTTTTGTTTGAAAATTTAAAGGGACGGGAACTGTGCAAATATTAAGGCATAGATTTGAACATTTATGGAACGTTAATTTTATTTCTTATGCTTCCTCTTCTTCTGTGATTTTTTGGCTTTTCTCTTTTTATGGCTGCTGTGTTTTCGCTTCCTCTTCTTCTTTTTGTGACCGTCTGATGAACTTGAAGAGCTACTGGATGTGCTTGAGCTTGATGATGAGGAACTGCTACTTGATGAAGATTCACTACTGGATGTTGACGATGAACTGCTGGATTTTCTCCTTTTACGTTTAGATTTTTCGACTTTTTGCTTTTCTAATTCTTTCTTCTGCTTTTCAAGTTCCTGCTGACGTTCCATTTGATCCAATTTTTTTAATGGACTAATGAATTCCTCCTCTTCACTGCTGGATTCTTGACCTGCGATTATTGGCTTTCTTGATGGATCGTTTGGTATCACGTTGCGACATTGGAATGTTAGATGTCCAGGGAACTATTTTGTTAGTAAGAAATAAGACATATTAATCATGTAATAGTGAATTTAATTGAAATTTATCGGCTTTGTTTAATTTTCGACTAATTAGAGCTAAAAGTTTTAAATTTTCAAATACATACCCCACACTTTTTACATCCTAATCGATTGTCACGTTTATCTGCTCCAAACATGTCCATTTTACACGTATTTTAATTAATTTAAAATTTAATGAAATAAATTTGATGTTTATTATTGTTTACTTTTAAAAAAACTGATCCAAGGAAAAAATACAGAATATGAAATTTAAAAATTATTCAATTTTTTGACTGAAAACTGAGTTCCAATAACTCTTTTGCATTATAATCTGTAATCTAATCAATTTTCGGTCATTTATTTAAAAAAATCATATTCAATCAATTAGACTTGCCCAAGGTATCAATTTCTAAATTTTTACATCAGTGACTCTGGATTTAATTGTAAAAGTGCAAAAAATTTATGTTCCGATATTTTAATTGATTTGTGTGTAATAGACGAGATTTTTATTGATATGACAACTTTAAATCGTAATTAAACATAGTAGTCTTGTGAATAAAATAGTTAAAACAGTGGAAAATACCTAAAAACTGGTTTAAAATAGTTAAATATTCTCCGTCAAAAGTTTAAAAGGTTTCTAGATCATTGGTGATAAGTCAAAATATCAAAGATTAGACAGTGCTTGAAATTCATTTACCTATTAAGTTTCATTCATAATACAGAATAAAGAAGAAACAATAAATTAATTTAAAGTTTCTTTAAAAAATCTGTGTTTCGGTCAAAACAGTCTTTCGATCTTACGACTAGTTACCTCCCGAGTTTTATTGTTTTTATACTTCTTTAATAAATAAATATCCATAAATAACAGAAATAAAGCAAACTGTCAACAGTAAGATCAAAAATGTTATCAGGACCAGCAGCAATTACTGGACAATTACCTGGCCGCTCCTCGTATGCTAACAGCATAGATACCGACGTTTATGGTAAGTGAGATTTTTGTTGAGTTGGAATTTTTCTCTCAATTAATTATGTGATTCAAATTCATTTAGATCCAGCATCAGGCAGCATATTTCAAAGTTACAAGAAACATGACGACTTAAAACAAATGCTTGACAGCAATAAAGACAGCTTAAAGTTAGAAGCTATGAAAAGGATAATTGGAATGATTGCAAAAGGAAAAGATGCATCTGACCTATTTCCAGCAGTTGTCAAGAATGTCGTATCGAAAAATATTGAAGTTAAGAAGCTTGTCTACGTCTATCTTGTACGTTATGCGGAAGAGCAGCAAGATCTCGCCTTATTATCAATTTCAACATTTCAACGTGCTTTAAAAGATCCTAATCAATTAATTCGTGCTAGTGCACTTCGTGTGCTGTCAAGTATTCGTGTATCACTTATCATTCCAATTGTTATGCTTGCTATAAAAGATTCAGCACAGGATATGAGTCCTTATGTGAGAAAAACAGCAGCTCACGCAATACCCAAATTATACAATCTTGATCCGGAGCAAAAAGAAGAATTGATAACAGTCATTGAGAAGCTTTTGTCTGACAGAACGACTCTTGTTGTTGGGTCTGCTGTTATGGCTTTTGAAGAGGTAAGTGTCTTTAGAGATGCTGGTTATTTGACCGTTAATTTTTGAATTTTAGATTTCAAATTTTGAACGTTAATTTTTGAATTTTAAATCAAATTATAACCGTTAATTTTTTGAATTTTAGACTTCAAATTTTGATCGTTAATTTTTGAATTTTAGACTTAAAATTTTGACCGTTAATTTTTTAATTTTTTTTTTTTGACTTTATTTTCAAAATATTTTCACCGTTATCATCTTTAAATTATCTTTACCTCAATCATTAATCACAAACATTTCTATTCAACAGGTGTGTCCCGAAAGAATCGATTTGATTCACAAAAATTACCGAAAACTTTGTAATCTCTTGATTGATGTCGACGAATGGGGTCAAGTGCTTATCATCAACATGTTAACGAGATATGCTCGAACTCAATTCACAGACCCAAATCTTGAAGAAGTTATTAGCGATCAAGAAGATAAGCCATTTTATGATGGAAGTTCAGACAGTGAAAAATCATTCAAGAAGCCAACTTATACACTTGATAGCGATCATAGACTTTTATTACGTCAAACAAAGCCTTTACTTCAAAGTAGAAATGCTGCTGTCGTTATGGCTGTTGCACAACTTTATCATCATGTTGCACCGCGTAATGATGTTATAATTGTCGCTAAAGCTCTAATAAGATTGCTTAGAAGTCACACAGAAGTTCAAAGTATCGTATTAACGTGCATTGCATCGATGACTTTAAGCCGTAAAGCTATTTTTGAGGTCTATTTAAAGTCATTTTTCGTTCGTACATGTGATCCAACGCACATTAAATTACTGAAATTGGATATTTTGACAAATCTAGCCAACGAAGCAAGTATTGCAATTATTCTACGTGAATTTCAGACTTATATCAATAGTAATGATAAAGAATTTGTTGCTGCCACAATTCAAGCAATTGGACGATGTGCAGCAACTATAAATGAAGTAACAGAAACATGCTTGAGTGGATTAGTGCATTTACTATCAAATCATAATGAATATGTCGTTGCTGAGTCTGTCGTTGTAATTAAGAAGCTTTTGCAGTCTCAAAACACAGAACATAAAAGAATTATTACTCAAATGTCCAAGTTATTGGATTTTATTACTGTACCAGCTGCTCGTGCATCAATTTTATGGCTTATTGGTGAATATAATGAACATGTTCCAAAAATAGCACCAGATGTACTTCGTAAAATGGCAAAATCGTTTGTAGACGAAGAAAATAGTGTCAAGCTTCAAGTTTTAAATCTTGCTGTCAAATTATTCCTTAATAATCCCGAACAAACTGAACTTTTGTGTCAACACATCTTTAATCTTGCACGTTATGACATTAATTATGACATTCGTGATCGTGCTAGATTTTTAAAGCCATTTATATTTACAAAAAATCCAAATTCAGTGCTCTTTAAAAACGCAAAAAGAATCTTCTTGGCAACAAAACCAGCACCACAATTGGAAAGTAAATATACAGGACGTGAAAGCTATCAACTTGGCTCAATGTCTCATTATTTAAACATGCGTGTAAATGGTTATCAGCCATTACCAGACTTTCCATCAACAGCACCCGACACGACAGTTAGAAATGTTGAATCTCCAAGTCATGAAACATCATCGAGTGTTCGTTCGGATACGAGAGATAAATCTAAACAGCATGGAAAGAAGGAACAGAATAAAAAGTCATTTTATTCTGAAAGTGAATCAGATGAGGAATCTTCAAGCTCTGAAAGTGCTACATCATCATCCAGTGAAAGTGAAAGTGAGAAGGATGTTAAGAAGAAGACAAAAACAATTAAGAATCAAGCTGAAAATAATAATAATATGGACACAGAAGATAGTTCATCAGATAGTCCATCAAGTTCATCAGAGTCTGAAAGTGAGTCAGATTCTGAGGATTCCGAGCCTATAACAAATCACAAGACTAAAAAGGAACCTGAATCAGCTCCCAAAAAATCCAATTTAGATCTTTTATTAGATCTTGATGATGTAGCACCGTCTACAAATGTCATGACACCAAGTTTGGGTGGATTTTTAACACCAATGACACCTTCTGCTTCTTCATCACATCCAAATCGAATTGAGCTTGTCGGACCGAGTTTTATTGCAATGAAATCAACGGAATTGCTTAATAAAGTTAATGGCTATGGACTTGGAATAACTTACAAATATACTCGGGCTCCACATTTATTTTCATCTAATATGATATCAATTGAGCTTCATTTTACTAATCATGGTAATGTTGAATTATTGGACATACAATGTGGCACTAAGAATCTCAGTAGTGGAATGACAATGAATGAATTTGCACCAATTGCACAATTAATGCCAAGACAGACACTAATGGGAATTCTCGGTATTGATTTTAATGATTCAAGTCAAGCGGCTAATTTTGAGATAAAATCATCAGCTGGAATTAGTAAAGTGACAATTAAGCCGCCGATGGGTGAATTAATGCGAAGTGTGACTTTACCGGATGCAATGTTCAAAGAGGAAAGAAATAAATTACGTGGAATGACTGAATCTACATGCAAAGTGACATTAAAGGCTGAATTGTGTGAAAAAAGGAATTTACAGATGAAAATTTATGAGATTGCAAATGTTGCATCAATTCCATTTGCTGATGCTGATGATCTGTTGCTATTTTCTGGACATACAATGAACTCAAAGAGTCTCGTATTGATTTCAATTTTATTACAAGATGATAATCGTTTAGCATCAGTGACTGTTAATTGTGAGAAGGTCGTGGTTGGATCTATTTTAGTTAATGAGATTAGAGATGCAATTAAAAAGATTTAAAATTATTTTTAGCGCATTTTCCTCTTGGGAAAAGGACGCTATTGTCCGCACTTTGTCCGTCTGTCCGTCTGTCCGTCTGTCTGTCTGTCTGTCTGTGGAGCTATCTCCTCCTCAGGTTTAAGCTTTTTTGATGCGGTTTTTGGCTTAAAATGTGTGTAGTATGTCTGGCTAGAGCTGGCGAAAAAATCAGCACGAATGGTCACTTCCTCTGCTGGAACCAGCGTAAAAAGTGCCAAAAATGCCATTTCTTTGTATGTGTTAGTGTGGTCGAATGCACTAAAATGTTGACTTTTCAAAACCTTAGCTGTCCTCGGTTCGAATCCCACCGATGACAAAAACTTTTTTTTTGCTTTTTTTGATACTTTTTTGATTTCTAATGACATATAATATTGAATCATGTCATAATTTTCCATTTTCACAATTTTCCCGAGTTTTTCCGACGATTTTTGTTAAAATTTTCAATATTTTCATACAATTTTCATAGATAATTACTTTTTTTTTTTATATTTTTTTGATATTTTAGTTGTGTAGTTTTCTATTTTCATGGATTTTTCATAGTTTTTCCGGAAAATTTTGTGAAAATTATAAAAACTTACACTTATATAAAAAAAATCATCAATATAAATAATCAAATTGTCACAACAAAATTTCGTAAAAATGAACATCAGTGGCGTAATTGGTAAAGCACACGACTGATACCGTGAAGGTCATAGGTTCGATCCTAGCCTCCGGCAAGTTATTTTTTTTGCTTTTTTTTTTACTTTTTTGATTTCTTATGACATTTAATATTTATTTATGTCATAGTTTTCCATTTTCACGAATTTTCCAATTTTTCCGAGCATTTTTTTTTTTAAAAATTCTTAATATTTTCATATATTTCTTGGAAATAATATTATTTTTAAAATTTTTTTATATTTTAGCTGTTAAATTTTCCATTTTCCTAGATTTTCATATTAAACTTACATTTATATAAAAAAACTCATCAATATATATAATTAAATTATCACTTGTTGCATACGTAAAAAGTTGTAGAAGTGGCTTAAGTGCTAGAGCGAGCGGCTCCTAATTTGAAGGTCATGGGTTCGATCCTAGACCATAGCCGATTCTTTTTTTGCTTTTTTTATTTTTTTTTTTAGATTCTATGTTGCATAATGTTTTTTATCGGGTTTTTGTGCTGTCAATTTTAAATTTTCGGTAAATAAAGAATGGTTATAGTTAAATATTTGGCTTTGTACTTTTGGGGTTTTAATTCTTTGTTTATTTACTGATCGCGGGAAAATGCGCTTTCGTCGGTCACGAGTGACCACGTTGATACTAGTTTTTAATATTATTTACTGACGAAATTATTAATAATACATTATGCATGAAATTATTATCTTTATTCAAATTTCTGTAACGTAAATTTTTATTCGCTTATGCACTTAATAAAATAAATATTATGCAATTATAAAATTATTTCATTTTGTGTCTTTAATTTTAATTTTAAGAATTTTTCGAAAAATTCATTATGAATTTAAGAACTAAATTTTTTTAGAGTTTTAAATTTGATTTTGAAATTTAATTTTTAAATTTCGAAATATTTGTTAAAAAAGCTTTAAATATATTTTCCAGACAATTATTAGCCAATTCATTGATTTATAATAAAACTTACCAACAAAAAAGTTGACATTTATGTGCTTACTCAACCATTATATTCGATAATCCCCTTATAAATACTTTTATGTATTTTGTGCTTTAACAGTTCATCCAAAAGTCAATAAAAGCTCTCTTGACATTTTTATCATAAAAGTTTTTTATGTTCGCTCAAATAAAAAGCTGTTTAAAACTTTTTTCTGACAATGTTTCATTGAGTATGTCATTAACTCCTACGTAATGTCATTTATTTTTGGTACCATCAAATGATTACAGTATGTCTAAGGATTTCGAATCACAAAGAACTTTAAACCTTCGTTTGAATAATGCTCAGTGAATTGTGGATGCAGATATGCCACAAATATCCTGATGATTGCTTTAGGTTTTCTTTTTCTGAGAAGAGAATTTAATATTTTGAGCTTCGTGGCATAAAAAACAGAAACTTAAAAAAAAATTAAGTTCATATCGCAACAAAGTTTTTAAAGATCCTTCAAATAATAATTGAACGTTTTTGTTGAAGAACGTGCCCCTAAAAAACGGTCGTTTTGAATTTGAAAATTGTTGGCCGATTTTTCCAAAACACAAAGTTGAATTTTTTTATTTATTCAGTAAAATTTAATAGGTATTTCATGCTTCAATGTTATTCATTTATCATTTTAAATTATTATTGTAATAACATTGAAACATGAAGAATTAAATTTTACTGAATAAATAAAAAAAATTTTAACTTTGTGTTTTGGAAAAATCGGTCAATAATTTTCAAATTCAAAACGGCCGTTTATTATGGACATGTTCTTCAACAAAAGCATTCAATTATAATCCCTGAACTGCACCTAATCAGTCTACAGTGTAACAAAAATAAACAAGAGAATATTTTCAAATACTCAATAATGATAATAATTCAAGGAATTCAAAGCTCCTCTTCATATTCATCCATTGCACAATCCTCGCAACATTCATTTGAAATCAAAATAAAGAAAATTGTTGATTCATTGCAGATGCTTTCCTCGTATTATTCTCAATAATATTGGAACATTACTTGACGTAATCATTACAATTATTCAAGATGTATACAACAGAAATCGTTTTTACCACCATTGTCATTTCTTTTATTAATAATTCTATATTCAAATAGACACAATGGATGAGAGTGAAGTAGAGTGCATTTTTATAAATATTTAAATTATTTGAAGGGGTTGTTGTTAGAGATGGTTGGTTGAATGGTTTTTGAAGTTATTGATATCTTGTTTGAAGGATTGAATAAGCTGAGATTTTTCGGGAATGTAATTTGGGGTCATTGACTTATGACGTCCATCAAAAATTTGGATTTTTAGAAACTCCTACAAACCTCTGTCGAAAAATTTTCAATTCTCTTGTTTAACACTGTCTTAGAGCCTCAGACCCTCAAAAAAATTGAAAGTCATAAGTGAACAGCCCCCCTTTATAAACACCTTAAGCCTAATATATCCATTTAAATAATTTGAACTTATTCACCCTCACAAAAATTTTGATATGGAATTTAAAAAAAAAAATTAGCATAGAACAACACTAAAAGAACAACCCTGCATTGTCAGTTTCACAATATATAAAGCTAACATTCAAGAATGTATATCATGCAATTGACTTCATGATTGATGCAATATCTATAGTATTATAATAATAAAAAGTGAGCATCAGATTCATATTCTAGAATTGCTATAATAGATATAACCTCAACACGTGCGTTGATTGAAAAGTAAACTTTTTTATTTTTCCGATATAAATTTAGATCAATATTCACTTAACAATCGTATAAGGTCATATTGCATGAAGAATTTGTGGTTTTCAGTTATCTAGTTAGGTTGATTTAGCGTCAATCAATTTGTTGATCACTTGTTAAGTGGATGATTATGGGTGATAGACATTTTGTAGAAAGTATGTACTAGGAATTCCTATTACTTTACGTAGGACCTAGGATTTTTGTTTAGGAATTTTACGTAGGAATCTAGGAATTCCTAGTATTTACTAGTTGCTGAAATTTCCTACGTTGCTTGATTAATGTTTAATTTAAAACTTAATTATTAATTTGTTTTTTGCGTAGGAATATAGGAATTTCTAGTATTTACTAGTTAAAATACTAGAAAATTTGGGAGTTTCTTTGTTTTAACTTGATTAAGGTGAAGATCATTTTGCAGACGGAATTCCTAGGAACTTTTTTAGGAATTCCTAAAAATATTCCTACGTTTTCCTTAGATTTTTTTACTATATTTACGATTAAATTTTCTTAAATTTTCGAGTCAATTTTAGTAATTTCTAGTAATTCCTAGGAGCTACTAGGAATTTGTAGAAAACATTGCTTTAAAAAAATCCTATTTCTGTACTTAGGAAAACATAGGAAAACGTAGGAATTTTTTCAAGAGACTTAAGAATGTTTAAAAAATTCCTAGGAGCTCTTAGTAACACCATTCAATTTATATGATTTCCTAGAAAATTTTCGGAATATCCTACGATTTACTATAAAATATTTTTACCAATTTCTTACATACTTCACAAGATGTAAGGTAAAAGAATACACAATGGGATTTGCATGATTTATCCTTGTACAAAAATACAAGAAAAAACTTTCAAAAACAAAAAATACTTTAATGTTTTTACTGCAATTTTTCCTTTTACAAAAATTGTGAAACATATAATTTCTTACGAAATTTTAATAACTAACTTTTCTGAAATGTAAAAAACAGAAATTACTTAAAAATTCGGAATTTTCAATTTCTAAGTCTCTTGAAAAAATTCCTACGTTTTCCTATCTTTATCTTAGTACAGAAAAAGGTTTTCTTTAAAGCAATTTTTTCTATAAATTACTAGTAACTCATAGAAATTACTAGGAATTTCTAGAAATTACTAAAATTGATTTGAAAATTTAAGGAAATTTAGCCGTAAATTTAGTAAAAAAAATCTTATTATACTTATTATAGGAATATTTTTAAAAATTCCTACGTTTTTCAGGATTTAAATTAATAGGTAAAAGCTATTAAAATATTCCTAAAACATTCTAGGAGTTCCTAGGAATATTCCTACGTATTCCTGATAATTCCTACGTAAAGTAACAGGAATTCCTAGTACATACTTTCTACAAAATGACCATAAGCCGATGATTATATCAATTAATTAGTGTTTTATTGGTTTTTAAGTGAAGCATGTTGTACACATGTGAAGTGCATGTGATTAATGATCACATTTTTGATTACGGATCAGATTCAATTACTTGGAATTATATCCTTTCATATTTTTTAACTTATAAGCCTTGAACCTCTTCTGAATCTGTGAATTTTGCATATTCTTTGCATTTTTTAAAAAATTTCCAGGATTAGCATATCCTTTATCCTCAACACCATTTATTCATGGCTTATAATCCTCAATGTTAATTCCAAAACCTCCACTTTACACTATTTATAACACTTTTTATCCTGTACGTTCTTGAATATTCCGTTATATAAAATAAATTCTATATTTCCTTTTGTTAATCTAAGTTGTTGCTGTTCGCAAGTATTAAGTCTGTGCTGAAAACTTTTTCTGTTCATATTTTCATTTTAATGCTAAACAAAAGGAAAAATGATTCTAATTGTGAAACAATTGAAGAATACCTATAAACAAGAGAAAAAGTTTGCAGCTGCAAAATGTCGTCAGAAATGTGTAATCAGAAGCTTCATTTATAGGAACAATACGACTGAGGCTTGAGTTTTGCAAGATTATTGTTGACTGTGCTTTTATGATGTTTATATAAAAAGTTAATGAAACTTTTAGGGAATCATTTTGGATTACGTATGGATGAATGTTCTTGAAATTTATTATTTCTGAATTTTTAAATTAGGTATTTTAAAGTCTTTAAATTGAAAGAAAATGTAGCTTCTATGGATTTCAGCATTATTATTTAATTAACTGTTTAATCTTTGTTTTAAATATTTGTAACTTAACTAGGGTTAAAATTCTTAATTTTTCCACACCCATATAGCGTAGTGGATAACGCGTAGGATTCCTAATCCTAAGATCGTGGGTTCGAATCCCACTATGGGTAAGAATTTTTTTTTATTAATTTATTTTATTTTTGTCACCGTTAACTTAAGTTTTCCTAGTTTAATGCTTCTTTTAAAAGTAGATAAAGTTATATACAGCAACTCAAACACACATCTTTTAACTTCACACCACATTAAATCTTCAAAATAAACTTCAAAGGTTATACAGTCTCATGTTAATAAATATCTAGACTGAATAGATAATGAATATTTTGGTTTTAAATTTACACAAGCGGAATCAACTACTTGTTAAGCACATCTTATCTTCTATTGATATTAGCACGCTTTGTGATTATTTAAAGTGACGAAATCGCATCACATGTACTGGATTCTTCTCCGTGATATGTTTATTTATGATAATTGGGATTTAGCTGGTTCTTATTTACTTCATAATGAAAAAGATTTGAGGAGATGAAAAGTTGTATTTTATGATTGTGGAGATTGTTGTCAAAAAAAGAAACACGTTAATGATGTATGGAACAAAAATCTGCAGTCGAGATTCGAACTGAATTCTTGATTTTGTTAATAAATATATTGAAATTTTAATAAATTAACTATTAAGGAAATTTTATACTTCACAAGAGAGAAAATTCCGACTTTAAAAATTTTTCTTTTGAGTTTAGAAATTTACGAAAGGGGTCGTTCACTTATGATGTTCAATTCTTAGAAAGGAGGGGAGGAGTCTGATGCAGTTTGACAATTTTAAACAATAGAATTTTTTTATTTGAAGCTATTTGAAAGTTTTGTAACAAAAGGGGTGAGGAGGTCTAAAAGTTCAAGTTTTTGATGGTCGTCATAAGTAAATGGCCCAAAGAAAAAAATATCAAGCATAAATGTCAACTTAAATATTTATAGCAAAAAGTCTTCAAGCATATATACGATACATCACCAATCTTCATCAAATGACATGATGTATAAATTTCAAGAAATATCAACAGATTACTTATGAATCATTTTATGGAATCTGATTTGGTAGCTTAGCATCAATAAGATTGTAATGCTCGAGTAACTCGATGTCCTTTAACATAATCATGCATGCAAACATCAAATTACTTTCGCAGAGTAATTTCTTTATTTCTTTGAAATTTAATGTACATCACTGAACCATAAAAGACCCTCGATTTGAATCTTTTTCTCCATCCACTTCCTTTCAATGTTGAAGATTTGCAAGAACAGAATTTTCTTCATCATTTAATTAAATTCCTATTCAAGAGTCTTTTGATGGTGAAGAAAATTTACGTTTTATGCTTACCTAACCTTTCTCAATACTTCATCCTGTGAACTTGACTTTTTTATATTCGGTGGGGGTTTTTTTTTTATTTTCATTAAGAATCGAAAAATCCACAACCACATCTCTGAGGTTTTGACTTTTTTTTGATGAATTTAGAAAAAGAAAATTCGCTTGAAAAAATTGGTATAAGGAATGACTTTTGTTACATTGTGTTGTTGATTTTAGGTAGGAAATAGAGCAGAGAATCTCATTTGATGTTAGAATTAGCATAAATTAATTAAAAATAACTAAATATTAAATATTTTTTTAAGAAATAGGAAAATTCTGTTCAGGGTCATAGCCAGGAAGGAATCGAACCCCCCCACAAAAAAAAAAAAAAATTGTATAGAAAAAAATTCTGGTTATGATTCTAATCCTCTTCATTAGTTTTGAGCATAATTTTGTGTCAGTCAAGATTAAATTCTTGATTTTTTAATAGTTTTGAACCTAAATTTACCTAAGATTAAGTAAAACGTTAAACGATTAAATAAAATTAATCATAAAACGAGAAAAGCTATGTAAAATGCCAAACTTTGAGTTTCAACATTTGTCAGCCATTTTGTACTAAAATAGGCTGTACTAATCACTTTTATTTTAGAACAAATTCAAATTTTGAATATTTATATTTTTTTTTACAAATCCACATTTCATCCAAGCCAGCTCAATCTCCTATCCATATATTCAAACTTAAGAAAAGAACTAGCATTGTATTTTTTCACTATAAACTTACCCTTCACGACACAAAAGAAACCAAAAATGAATAGGTAGAAAAAAAGTTAATTTTCCATCTCATATTATGTAGCGAATGTAAAAGGATTCAAATTGCTTTTACGACATCATCAGCATCGACGCGAAAGTTTGTTCTGCTTAACAAAAGAAATGATTTTTTTTTTATTGTAATAGTTTGCGTAATGAAATTAAATCGTGAATTTTTTATGCGGCACTATTCAGAGACTTTTCTAAAGACATGAGAAATTGAAAGCATGAGAAGTTTTATTAAACCACAAACTTAATCATCAGTAGGTTACATGAAACTTGTAGCTCATAAAATGATATAACAAACTGATTCAATAGTTGTTGAGATTGCATAACTGAAAATTTCTTCACATCCCGTTGCTAGTTTCGAGATAAGAAAGAAAATAAATATTTTGCATCACACTTATGCTACAATACATAATGCCAATGGCAACAGTAGCGTTCGAAACAAAATTTAAATTTGAATTTTTTTTGTGTTTAAATTTATCTCAAAATTTTTGTTTTCTTTTGTGTATGAAAATCAGGCAAACAAGGAAGGAATAAACAAGCTATGTTGATGACGTTGTTTGCTTTAATTAGGTAAATCTTGATTTTATAACTTTTTGAAACTTAGTCTTCAATATAATCCTGATTATAAGTTTTGTTGTGACTTTCGACATTTCCATGTTTATTTATGTTAGTATAAGATTAATTATTTTGTCAATTTAAGTGTTTATTGATGTGTTAAATTGCTTAAAGCAAGTTCAAAGATTTTAAATAAAAGCAGAACAAATGAAATAATTGGGGTATGGGAGGGTGTCGATGACACTTTATGCAATGATTAATGTTTACTTATTTTAAAGGCAAACAAAAATTTAATTTTCTGTAATTTTAGATTTTATTTTAGGAGTCGTTACCTTATGACGTCCTTTAAAATCATGGACCCTTCCCTTACTTACTTACTTACTTACTGCAACCATGTTCCTATGTAGAGCTTAGTACAACAAGTTCTCTGTCCGCACATAAAGCTGACATTCCTTCATCACTGTTCTGCGCCAAGGAGCTTTTGGAGCTCCTGGACGTCTCTTCCCTTGCGGATCCCAACCAAGGGCGGTGTAACAAACTTGTGTTTCTGTCCCAGCAATGACATTTTCTCTGGCATTGCGTTTACGAAGTGTATGTCCAATCCAGTCGTACTTCCTCATCTGTATCTCCTTATTGATGTCTTTTTGGCCTGCCAATTGTAGAAGCTTTTCGTTTGAATGCCAATCATTTGGATTTCCAGTCCACCAGATCCTTAGAATCCTTCTATAGCAGCTGTTGACGTAGACTTGCAGTCTACGCTTAATCAAAAATAAATCTTCCCTTACTCTCTGTCAAAAAAACTTGTAAAATTGTTTTGTTTAGGCGTAGTTCGTAACGTTAAAAATGATAATTTTTGACCCCCCCTCCCTCCTTCCTAATGAATTTTGAAATTTTGTATGGAGTATAGCAAAATCTTAGACCCCACCCACTCCCTTAGCGTTACTAATTTTACGAACGGCACCTTAAGAGTCTTAATGCGGGGTGGGGGGGGTACCTACCGAAATGCAAAAATGAACAAATCGGGCCAAAAACAAACGGAACGGGCAAAATCCGTTCAGAACGGGCAAAATTCCGAATGAAACAGGCAATTTTTTTGCCATAGTTCATTTTCCTCCTGGTCTAATTTTAAGACTGTCACACATTCACAGACTTAAAAAGACTTCCCTTGGACGTCATAACTGAACGATCCCTTTATTTAATTTAATTAAAATATTTAAACAAAATTTCCATCAAGATACCATCAAAAAGTTTTATATGCCAATAAAAAGTTGTGCCTAATTGAATTTGCAACACTTCAAGCTAGACAAATTAGTCAACAAAACAAAAAGTCACAAACTAAAAGTTCCCAACAAATTTTCTTCTATCTCATCACATTTGCATCAGACCAATGTTGTCCATGTCAATTAATGTCAAGTTTATAGACAAAAAAAAAATTGTTCTACATGTACATGGTACGAGCACATGGCACATGATAACATAAACATATGATTGAAATTCTCTGTTTTTATTGTCGATACTCAAAAAAAAAAAAAATTTGTTTCTTCAAAATCAAAACATCTTCCAGCGCATGGCAAGAAGCATCAAAACAGAGATGCCGTTGAATGAGAAATCCACAAGTATTTTCACTTTTTCAAGTTTACAGCTCAGTTCTTTCGGCAATGTCACCGGTACAAGACGTTGAAAAATCTCGGCAAAAATTTGATTTTATATTTTTTTAATACAAAAAAGTTAAAGTCATAGAAAAGGAACAAAAAAAAATAATTTTTTTTGTGTCGTGCTTATTTTATTCTTATGATTGTGCAATGCACGAGAGAGATAGAATATCAGTTACATACCTAACGAGATATAGTCATAATGTGGCGGTTATATTATCTTACAAAAAATAGTCAATGTCATTCAGTTTGTTCTTACCTTCGGCCGCGTTAGCATCGTAATTATTATTCATCTGCCTTTTTTTGATTCCTCGAATAAAATAAATGAGAAATTATTCAAATCAGAATCGAGAATTGTGAAAATAAAAATTTATGGAATATTAAAAAAAAAATAAAATAAAATTGTGTGCTGAATAAATTTTTAAAAGAGGCTCGGAAAAACAATTTTTTGATGAAGAAAAAAATATGAAATATTACGGAAGTGAAAATAATTAGAAAGGTGTGTAAATGAGGCATTCTCGGAAGGAATAATGCTTGTGATGAAAATATAAAATGAATATTTATGAGGATAAATAATTAAAGTGAATTAATTCAAGCGTAAAATAATTAAATGGAATTATTTTTCTTGACAAGTGATGCTGACTGATTTTTATGTCTGTGGCTTTTTTTTTTCAAAGAAAAAAAGAGGATTTATTATTTGTGAAATAATTGGCTTTAAATATAAATACAATAAATGTATTAAAATTAATGACATATTGAGGTATTTTGTAGCTTGGTAATCGTTACCAAGAACTCATCATTGTGGATTTAATGATTTTTTAATTTTAAGACATTTTAATGATCATAAAGAATTTCAAGATTTTTATTAAAAAAATAATTAAATACTTACCTAAAATGTTCATAAAAACTTTTAATTTAAATTCTTTTATTTTTTATTTTTTAATTTTTTTTTTGGAACTGAAAATTTTGACGGAATTGATATTTTTTCAAAAAAGAACACAACTTTTCAGAAAACATAAAAATTAAAAAAAAAAAATGATTTTTTTTGGTGTAACAGTTTTTTGATGAATTAAAATGAAATTGATATAAAAAAAGATCCAAAAATAAAATTTCATGAAAAAATATGAAAAGGAAGGGAAACTGAAACAAAAAGGTCAAAAAAGGAAACGATTAACACGTGTTTGATATCCCGATCCTGTCAATAAAATAAACTTAAAAAAACTTTTTCCAATAAACAAAAACAATTTATTTCCAATTTTTTGCCTCCAAGAGTTAGGTCAAGAAATGTATTTCCTCGAAAAACTCTACATGGGGTAGATTGAATATTTTATATTATTAGAAATTCAGTCGGAAATGATCAAATAATTCTTAGCTAAAAGGTTTTTAATTTTTTATGACTTAAAGTTGTTTTCTGTCCATTTTAAAAAGTTTTGTTTGTTTTTTTTTTTTTTTTTTTTTTTAAAAAAAAATGGAAAATATTTAAAGAAAGTTGAAATTAATTTCCTTAAGGCTTAAATCTTTAAACCTTAAATCGTTCAAAGCAGAACAATCAACAATCTAATGGCAAAATCACTTATGCAGAAATATTGCTTACATTTGTCTGTAATTAAAATTATACCACAAAAAAGGTCAAAGAAATTTATTCAATTTAATTTCGTGTCTTCTTCTTTTTATAGTGTAAAACAGACCTCTCCTACTTATTCAAATTGAAGATTTTGGAGACCTAAATTCACTCTATTTTAAACGCTTTTTATTTATATTTTTAAATTGAGATTGAAAATAAAAAAAATTAAGTCTTCCAAAATTTTTTTCTGAATTAAATATTTTCTTTAAATCTTCGAAAAATTGAGAAATTTCAAAGAAAAATAAAAAAATGCAAATCAAAATATTAATTTCTGACTATTGCAATTAAAAAATAAAGGCACACAAATTTTCTAAAATTACAAAATTTCATCCAAGTTTTTACGAAAAACAAATATTGAATGAATATCAGAATTTTCAACAACTTCATAATTACCCCATGTCTGTTACAAAATTTATTGTTTACTTTCATGATTTACGGTCGCTTATTTACTCAACTAAAATTGAACATCCAATAAATATTTTGTGGTGTACGATGAACAAATTACATTCAAGTGAACGTGCTTTCAGTAGATGTGATAAATACTTTTTAAAGTTATTTACATTACTTTTACTGTACGAGGTACATAAAATTTTGTGATAAAAGCCTTCATTTCTGAGAATATGTGAGATTTGATTGTGGAGCAACAGGCACAGACGAAGATAAATTGACTTTGTCAAATGGTTCATGGAATTAAAAAAATTATAAATTTCGCTGCTTTTCAATTAAAAAAGCTTATTCTTGAAAATGTTGAAAAATATCTTTTTGATTTTTAAGTAATTGAAATTTTTTCATGTTAATCAATTTAGTAAGTTTTTGTAAACTGCTTCAAATTATGAATTTTTAAAAACTTAAAAACCTTTGAAAGAATATTTTTGATTTTTTGATATTAAAAAAATATGTTTTTTCCTACCTTTTGTAAATAAAAAATAAGTTAATGACCCATAAAATGATTCTATCGAGCTTCAAGTCAGTGTATGACGAGTGAGTAAAAAAGGAAATTGAATAAATTCTTTCAAAAGCTAGATTGTGACATATCAAATGAATTTATCGATTTTCATCTATTCACAACTAAGTGTGAGCTTTAAAATGGAAATTTAATTCAATCAGTAAACGTATCCAATGTTATAAATGTATTCCACAGATATGTAAAATAAATCAAATTTTTGTATGTAATTCAATTTACTCTGTGTAACCTACTGCTCTATATCTACTTCAATTATAGAAAAATTGCCATGTAAAAATATTTCCTTATTTTTGTGCCATTTTTCTTAATAAAAAAGCATCAAAAAATCGTGTTTGTTTTGACGAACAAAAATTGTTTACATCAAAAATTTTTGAACTTCATATCGACGTATTCATGTGGAAAAATTTCCGAGGAAAAACACATCCTTCATATCTAATCAAAAGCTGCCATAGTATTTTAACATAAATTTATTCATGAAAATGTTTATGCTTTATGCATTCATGGAGTGAAGCGCATTTTAATTGGGGTTGTGAATTGAAATTAGACTTTTAGGTTATGAAAAACAGTAGCTTTTATGTCATTTGAGCAGTGATTCTTAAACTTTTGACTTTATAAATGACAGATTATTTAAGAACATCTAGCATAAAAGTGCTGAACAAGTCAATTTTTAGCGCATTTTCCTCTTGGGAAAAGGACGCTATTATCCGCACTTTGTCCGTCCGTCCGTCTGTCCGTCCGTCTGTCTGTCTGTCTGTCATCGCATCTCCTCCTCAGGGTTAAGCTTTTTTGATGCGGTTTTTGGCTTAAAATGTGTGTAGTATGTCTGGCTAGAGCTGGCGAAAAAATCAGCACGAATGGTCACTTCCTCTGCTGGAACCAGCGTAAAAAGTACCAAAATGCCATTTCTTTGTATGTGTTAGTGTGGTCGAATGCACTAAAATGTTGACTTTTCAAAACCTTAGCTGTCCTCGGTTCGAATCCCACCGATGACAAAATTTTTTTTTTTGCTTTTTTTGATACTTTTTTGATTTCTAATGACATATATTATTAAATCATGTCATAATTTTCCATTTTCACAATTTTCCCGAGTTTTTCCGAAGATTTTTGTTAAAATTTTCAATATTTTCATACAATTTTCATAGATAATTACTTTTTTTGTATTTTTTTGATATTTTAGTTGTTTAGTTTTCTATTTTCCTAGATTTTCATAATTTTTCCGAAAAGTTTTGCATATGTTATAAAAACTTACATTTATAAAAGAAATCTCATCAATATAAATAATCAAAATGTCAAATTATAATTTTAATAAAAAGAGCATCAGTGGCGTAAGTGTTAGAGTGCGCGGCTCCTACCATGAGAGTCATGGGTTCAAACCTAGCCCGTGACCAAATACTTTTTTGGTTTTTTTTTAATTCTATGTTGTATATTGTTTTTCTTCCATTTTTTTTGGTCAATTTTAAATTTTTGGGTAAATAAAGAATGGTTATAGTTAAATATTTGGCTTTGTACTTTTGGGGTTTTAATTCTTTTTGTATTTACTGATCGCGGAAAATGCGCTTTCGTCGGTCACGAGTGACCACCGTTATACTTGTTTACCCTATATTACTAAATTAGACGTCGGATTTCAAAGTTTGAGAAACACTGCTCTATGTAGAAAGCTAGCAGAAAGGGCAAAAATATCAGTTTTAATTACTTTTGAGGTTAACAATCCGCTTTAACAGAAGTAAAAATGGAACAATTGAATTAAATGTTGATGAATTTTCCTTTTTTAACATTTTGGGTAGGCTTTCTCGAAATCCCGGTTTTGGAAAATTTCCGGGACCGGGACCAAAATTAAAACTTAAATATCTTGAGCATTAATGAAAGATTTTCAATTTTTTTGTGTTTAAATGATTATAATCTTAATACTAAACAAATTAAATTAAATTTTTTTTTTTTCAAAAAACTAAAATCGTTCATAATACAATAGTTTTAATTTTTTGATTTTGGTCCCGAAAAACCTGGGACCGGGAAATTGAGAAAGCCTAATTTTGGGCCGCTTCCACTTTTTTTTTCGATACGAGGATAATTCACAAAATTTTTTTGATGTTTAAAATTTATTAAAAAATTACCAAAAGTCGTTTTTAAAAAAAATTAAGGATTGATAAATTTCACAATAAAAAATTATCCATGAATAAGGATTATCCAGAGATTATCCACACTGAAAATCAAAATTGTTAAACTTGGTCTCCGCCAAATTAAAAATTAGTGAAATAAGAAATTAGATTTAATTCCCTTAATGCTTCTTCCTCTCAACCAATCAATTCAACAATAAACTCGACACAAATAAGGAAAAACCTCACAAAATAAATTTACAGAAATAGACAGCTCAGCTCACACGTTTCTGTCACTTATCTGTTAAAGATGTGACTCTAAATAATTAAAAAGATCGAAAAAAGAAAGTTTTGAGAAAGGTCACGAGTACCGAGGGCATTCAAAATAAAATCACGAGTGACATTTTTAAGTGTAGAGCCAGCCTTCAAAACAATAAATTCTTCCTGATTCTTTCTTCTATTGTCTCACTTGAAAACTTTTTCAATTCTAATCTAATTTGACAATTCCTAGTCTTTAAAGAAGAAAATTATTAAATGCCTGAACGATAACGAAATGAAATCCATATGAACTGTTTTTTTGTGTTTATTTATAAAAGTTCAGGATGTCTACATGTATTGTTGACGTGAAATAGACACATACGATCGTTGAAACGAATTGCATGAAAAATTCATAAAAAAAGCAACAATTTGAAGGAAATTGAGAGTTATGCAACTTTATACATGCATAGATCTTTTTTTGGATAATTCAAGGACATTTTTTGATAGAAATCAATAAACCTAATAAAGATTTGGAGCATGAAATTTTGGAATTAAATTGTTGGTCATTCGCTTTTGATATTTTTCATTTAATAGCTGTTGCATTGAGCTAATTTGATATCCTTCCATCCTGTGTGCGAACGTGACTTTGAAAGCTTTGAACAATTAACCTAAACCTTCAAATTCTAAAATTAATTGCTTTTATGGATTTGTAAGCTGAATTACGAACAATGATTACAAAAATCATTTCTTAGTAATTTACAAACCTTTTTTAAACCCTTTTTGATGGTTCCTTTCCATTGAAATTCTTTAATTAGAATTGGTAATTCAAAAGAAAAGTATGAGGAAGGAATTACAGTTGAAGGAATGTAAATGTTCCAATTTTTTTTACCGAGAAAGGTAATATGAAAATTGTGTTACAGCATGTTTCCAAAAGTTACAAATTACAGTGACATAAATTTGTTATCCATTGGAATTCAAAAACATACAATTCTAAATTAACATCATCAATTTATTAATCAATTCAATTTATAATTTCTTTCATGAAATTTCTCGAATCTATCGGTTAATTGCCTTAAAATAGTATTAATAATAATACAAATCGATTCAATTTAAAACTTGGAACAAAAAGAATTCATGATGGAATTTAAATTAAGTTTCTACCTTCATGAATTTAATTACGTGTTCATTCAACAAATAGAAGCATCTAAATAATTTGTCAACAACTAGCTAAATTACTCAAGCATTGACAAAATTAAATGTGATTACAAATCGGATGTTGGAACTGTTAATTTTATTTTAATGATTCTAAAAATTACGATTTCAATTCTAGCAATAATTAAAATTCTAGAAAAAGATTGCAATTGCAAGTACATTTGCAATATTGAATTAAAAAAGGTTTTTAAATTGGGTATCGTTCATTTATTACGTAACAAAATAACGGTCATATTTCAAAAAAGAACAATAGAATTCTCAGAAATTCTATTGTTCTCCTCTCGACCTCTCCCCCCCTGCGTTACGTAATAAGTGAACGAGCCCTTGAGAAATAAATTTCTTTCATTATTTTCAAACAAAAAATGTTAAATGTTAAATAGGGTTAAATATAAGAATGTTTATAGAATGCATATTCTTATTATACATATTGATACATACAAAGCAAACATATAACTACAGATTATATTAAAATAAACAATGTTAAATACTCTATTTAACAGATGTTAATCTCCTCAATAGCTTCTTCTTCTTACATTATATTTCATAATTAAGTTATCATATTTCACATTGAATCAATTGACGACAAATTTTCTAGGTCATCTGTCAATCTTGAGTCAATTTATAAGGAATTAATTTTTGATGTGTCTGTCTGAACTCACTGAAATAAACTTCAATGTTTTAAACAGAGTTGAAGATTAGACTTCTAATCTTAGATAATGCCTTTTATAAAAAAATTTCATCTAAATTTATTTTTTTTTTTTTTGTAGAAAAATTAAAATTTAGAAAAAGGAAAAACTAAAAATTGAAAAAAAAAAATAAAAGGTTGAAATTTTTGAGATTCATAACAAAATCTTTAATTTTGAATAAAAGAAAATCAAGTTGAGAAAATATTCTTCACAAACATTAAAATTTATACCTCTAAATTGAACAACTCTGAACGAAACTTTTCAAAAATTCAAAGAACCTTCATCCACAATAAAGATGTATTTAAAGTGTAAGCTCATGATTTTATACAACTTAAAATGAGATGCTATACAGAGGGTGTTCAGTTAGCACACGTCTATAGATTTGTAATTTTTTTTATTATTATTATAATGTATCATAAGTGCTCATCCTTTTTAAAAAATAAAAGTTATGCAAACGCATAATGTGCAAAGCTTTTATGATTTTAGAATAAAGTACTTAAGAATTGGATTTTTATAAAAAAAGACGAAGACGTAGCATGAACAGGATTCAAAAATAATTTTCAGTATTTAATGTCACACGAGCATTCCATGGTTACACACGCAGTACAATAAGAAATTTTTACTCAAGCATCTTGTTTGTTAAAGCGAATCAAAAATGCTTGTTATTTCCACTTCGACATTTGAAATATGATGATTTCATTATTTTCCCTTACTCCCGCATTGAATATCAGACGAGTCGCTGTTTCATACCAGAAAGTAAAAAATCATGTGCTATTGTTTATATGAATCACGGCTGAGTTATTTTTTTGTGAACAAAAAATTGTGGATGGAAACAGAAATTGATTAAATTTAGCATAACAAGATTTACAAAGTGAATATCGATTTTTGTTATTGATGGTAGAAGAGTTTTAAAGTTGTACTAAAAAGTGATCAAATTTAATCTGTTTGTAAACAATAATGCAAACTTAATGCATTCATCAGAATAGAAAAAATGAGTTATCAGAATAGTTTTAAGTCCTTCAATGTAATTGATATCGGGTGATTAAAAAATTATAGAAGAAAAGCGGTTATAAAATAATTTTTTAATTAAAACTATGCCAAAATCAATTTATTAAGGTATTTTTCAAAAAATTTTAAATGAATTTTCCTGTATTTTCAATTTTCAAAAATTGTTGTAAATTCTGAAAAAAATTTATGGAACTTTTTTTTTTATTAAGCTCAGTTAAACTAATAATTAATTAATGTTAAACTGCACATTTCAAATTTTAAAATCATAAAAATTTCGATTAAAAATAGTTCATCCTTTCCGCATTCAAACCAAGTACAGACGATGAAATTTGTACCGAATTTAATTAATGAATACGATACTTTCAGAATATGAAATGAAGTGCCGGGAAACTGTTGCACTTAGAAAATCCAATATTCAGCTTGGTCTGATTATTATGCATCACAATTTAAACAAAAGCTTGATTTTGCTGTGCATAATTAATTCACTTTAATTCAATTTTTTTCTCATAAAGCATAATTTTTTTTAAAAAAAAAAAAATCTCATGGTGCCAATTTATTTGATTTTTCAGATTATTACGCTTGAAAATGACATTTACGAATTGAAAAGATATTAAAAAAAAAATTGAAAATTATGATTAATTTTAATCATTAAATAATTGTGATAATATATAGAAAGTTATTAATTAATGCACGATGCCTTGTAAACAAAAAATTGCCTAAGGAAATTAAAGTTGATAAAAGAAGTAAAAAAGAAATTCACAAAAAAATTATGTCTACAATAATGACAACATTGATGACCCCAACAATAATATCTTCAACGCCTATAAGCATAGACAGTCAAACGATCAATATTACATCGGAGACATGCTTTTCGAAATTTGAGGATTTTTTATATGTAGCTGACACATGTGAGTAAATTTTAATTTACCTAAATCAATTTAAACTTTTTTTTTGTGCAGATTTTTTTTTAAATTCTTTAAAACTTTTAAAAACTATCAATTTCATCGATGAATTAGTAAAGATTTTATAAAAAGAAATAATATCCGTTTAAACGGGCGATTCTTCAGACAACAAAAATTTTTGTTAAATGTTAACCAAATCGTAATAATCTTTGACAAAACATCGTCAAACGAAAATTCAGTTTTAAAATTTCTTTAAACTCCTGATGATGCCATCGGTGATGGCGAAATTAATTGAGTGAAATTAATAAAACTTAACAGTCTTTTGGAGATTAATATTAAAGAGTTTTCATTCATTTTGCAAGAAATTGTCTGAAGAATCGCCCATTTATTATCAAGACTGTAGAAGAAAAGGATTTAACATCGTATTTGATCCGTTTAAACATTCTTGATTGATTTTGTTCCTGGAATAAGTAATCTAACCTGAAAATATTCACGTCTTATTGGAAATTGATGAGTTTTATAAAATTACACGAGTGTGAAACCACAAAATTTATTAACATATAATTCGATACTTTTATTAAAAATTCAATCTTTTTAATACTTTCAGTATATTGTAATTGGACATACGATAGTTTTTTGTGTTGGCCGCCAACAAAGTCTGGCGAAACTGCAAGACTTCGTTGCCCATCAGCAAGAGGATTGGATCCATCGAGTAAGTAGGATTTAATTTCTATATTATTGTATTTTAATTACTCTTAGCTATAAAGTAATTGTAACTATGGCAATCTAGATGTATTTCTCAAAACTTAACATCAACAAAACGATACATAATAAATTATTTTTAACAAAGAATATGAAAAGGTTTTCTATGAAAACAACATGTACGTACTGTCTATACGTTACAAATGTCAACAACATTAATGCACAATATATAGTATTATCCATGTTAAGATGCATGATTATGACAGATTTATTACGATGAATTATACTCATGATATTAATGTCGCGATTATATTTTTTGAACATATTATTTTTTTCTTTATTATTTGTTTTAAGTTGAAACAGCGATTATATTCAAAATTATTGTGTTTGAATGTCAGGTTCTGGAGAATAATGGAATCTCTAACAGAGTCTGAAATTGAATTTTTTCTTTGATAAATTGTTTGGGAAATGTTGACGAGCATCCGAGAAATTAAAAAAGAATGTTTTAAAAAAATGTTAAAAATTCAAAATTTAGATAGATTTTCAAGAAAAATTAATATTTTTGGATGGATTTTAATTTTAAAAAAACTTTATGAATGTCTTAAAACTTTATCTCCATTTTTTGAATCCTCAGAAAATAAGCAGCACAATATTCTTCTTCCTCCAATAAATTATTCAAAAGAAAATTTATATCACCTGATCTTACAATCATAAATCAAGTCATAATTTAATTTTCATCGATTTATAGTTCAAATAATAATATAGTAAAGCATTATTTATTGTCAACTACTATAAATAGATCACCATCTGTTTGAAAACGAATTCCTTATTACAAATTAATGGATCCCTAAATTATCGCTTAGCAGATGAGTTTTTGAGATGAAACAATTTGAATTTCTTATTCAACAAAATAAGTTTTATCTTTTTCAAAAGTTTTTAACTTCCAAAATAAAAGACAGACACTAGTTTTGATAAATATTTTTCTTGACATTTTTCTCAGGCTGAAAATTACTTGAAATTCCTTCGAGGCTTTATGTAAATTTCCTCTTCAAGTCAACGACACTTTGGTTTGGTTTCCGGATGTCTCATGACAAAAATAGATTTCATGTCTGTCTAAAAATTTAATTCTTGATTTTTGACAGGGGAAGCATGACTTATTTTGAAGGCCATACAATATTTTTTAAGGTTCTATTGATGTCTAAAAAAAGCTATCATAAAGCTTTAATGAAAAATTGTTCACATTTCACGTACGAAGCATAAAGTATCAAAAAAGCTAAATAAAAACTCTTTGATTCCTTGCTTGAAATGTTTCGTAATTGAAAGACAGAAATTGAGAATTTGAAAGAGAATCTCATCTTTACGGTGTCCTTTTTCTCGTCTTCTAATTAAAACATTTTTTTCTGCAACAACATTAATTATTAAAAGAGAGCGACGAATGGACAAGAAAAGGAAAAAAAAAACGAAGTGCATTCATTTTGTGACTTCCATTTCTCGTCATTAAACTTTCATTCTTATCATTACATAAAGGAATTAAAAAAAGAGAAAAAAATATTGTAAGAAGAAAAAAAAAACTGTTGCAAGAAGAAAGAAAATTATGCGAGAACGGAAGTAACATAAATCCTAAGTGAATTAATAAACATCACTTTAACAGAAAAACTCTTGGGATTGTTAATGCTGTTTATTAAGAATTCAAAAACTTCTTTGCGAGTTGCTCAATAACACTTAAATGCTTGAGGGAGCATTTAGTTATGAATTTATTAATTTTACTTTCAGTTTCTTGCTATCTTGATTGAATAAGAAATTTGTCTTGAATTGCATCAAGTTTGTCTATTAAGTTTTAATTTTTTATTTCAAGACACGCTAAGATTTTTTTCATGAATAAAGTTTTTATTGACTTTAAATATTTTAAAAATGATTTTTCTTGAAAAGATAAAAAAAAAGATTTTAGATACCTTCTAACAGTTTCGAATTTTCAGAAAATTTTATTAATTTTTTTTTTTTTCAAAATTTAACTAAATTTTCAACAAATTCTCCACATTTTCTAATTGCTTCTTACAACAGTGGCGTAGCCAGGGAGCGTGATTAGGTGATTTTTCGCCCATCTCAATGGAAAATTTCTTTAGTTTGCTAGGGTTCTTCGTGAAAAAAAAGAAACGAAAAATATCTTCCACCCCCTAAATTTTTTTCATGTAAAAAATTGAATTTTCAACCCACCTCGAAATTTCTGGCCATTGCCACTGCCTAACAATTTTTGAATTTTAATAAATCTATATTTTGAGTAGTTTAAAATTACCGTCTACGATCCTAAGGGGTCGTTTGTAAAATTCGTAACGCCTAAAATGACCATTTTTTACTACCCCCTCCGGTCATAATGTATGGGATTCTGAAAAAATTAGCATGAAGAGTCTCAGATCCCTCCCCCTTCCATAAGTGTTATAAATTTTACGAACGACCTTTAATCTAAATTTTCAAAATGCTTTTCATTCAATTTTCCCAAACAGCAGATAGACCATCTGCATTATCATCCGAGACATAAACAAATTTAAATCCATATTATAAGTACATTTTTTACGACACGCCAAATAAGATAATAATGAGATAGACCGTTTAAAAGGTCATCACTCAATTCAGTTCCTTAAACATTTATAAGAACCTCATTTTAAATATCTCAGATTTTTGTGTGTAGGTTAAAGTTCAGGATACTATAGCATAGATTGTTGCTCATCTGTCTCTACCCGAACACGTGTTCAAGACAGAATATTTATTTTTTTTTCTATTCTGTTGAACATATTTTTATATTTTTTGGGTGAAATTTTCGTTCTTTTGTTAGATAATAATAGAGCTCATATATCGTTCAATCAAGGTCTTTGGTTCGTTTGTTAAGACGGAAAAGTTGATAGAAGAATATATGCAAAGATATTATTAAGGCTTATTGAGGAGATAAATTTGGAATTCTAAGAGAGAAGAAAAAAATAAGTTTGACTTTTAAATAACAGTCATCTGTAAACGTGATAAAGATTCTAAGAAAAAAATTGTTGAGATATAATTTTATATGATATTAAGCTTTCCATAATAGAATCTTAATATATTTTTGGAAAATGTTTATGAAAAAAATAAGAACTTATTTTTTTTTTCATGCTGAAAAAGATTTTTTTTTAAATTATATTTTCAGCTTTCTAAATTTAATTTTCATTTCGTTATAAAACGCAATTTTTGATGCTAAAAAATCAAATGCACGTTTTTTATTTAACAGCAAAGCGGCATTACTGTCAGATTATCTCATATCGAAAATGTCAATTGCTTTGTTATAAAATAATACTGTAAATATATTTTTGTATGTGAAATTTAAGCATCATTATATTTGATGTAATTCTAGGAATTAGATAAACGGATTTATTGTTGATAGCTTTTTGTAAATTGTTTGAATTTAAATTTGGTTAAAAATCTTTGACTTTTTAATAGAATTATTTTTGGAATAAAATTTTCATTAGAATTTTATGGAATTCTTTTGAGTTTTCTTGTTCTTAGCATCAATTTAAAATAATATGAAATTTGATTCAAAATAGACGGAATTCAATACTTTATTTTCAAATCAAATCAAGGCTTATACACTTGGAATTTCTAAGAAAATTCAAAAAAATTTAGCAAAGTATGAAGACAACTCTTAAACTTTTCAAAATTTAATAAAAACTTATTTAATCACTTTAATATTGAGCTAACTGCTTAAAGACATCCATTCATACATATTTTATAAAAATTCTTCCAAGACATTACATTCAATGATCTTCCTTTATGTCTAAGAAAAAGAAAAATCAAATCAAGTCACATTCATATACAGTATTCATACAAATGCAGACATACTTTTACTGATATCATTTTCAAAATGTAACTCACCATAATTCCCAAAGCTCACTCACTTCACTAACATAAATAGCAATGGTTAAAGGAGGAAAAAAATATGTTGAATGACAGAACAAGCTGCAACTTGATACAACATACCAAACATAATAAAACAAAAGGAAAACAGGAAAAGGAACTGGAAAAGGAAAACAAAACACGAAGTATATCTCAAAGGAACCTAGGACTTTTTTTCAGTGCCATTTAAAGATGTACAAAAAGTGTTATGAGAGATGTTGGAAGTATAAAATGTTTTGGGAATTGTGGATTAAAAGCGCATTTTTTAGTTATTTAATAGATCAGAAAGGAGATATTTTGAACTATAGCATTAAAAGAGTAGCCAAAATATTTTGATAAAGATTTTTTTTTTTGAAAAAATCATGGGAGCGAAGAAGAGGCTACTAAAAATTCCTTTGCGATCAATCATCGAAAATTTATTAAATTTTCACTTTTTCACACGCTTTTGTTTAACTCACACAGTAATTAAATAAGAAATTTGTCAATCCAAGCAAAATATTCAAATCAAGAATATTCACAGTCCAAACTACAAGAATGCATTTAAACACCCCCGCAACTGCATCAGCAACAATTTTAAAGATAATTTTTCTCCACATTCATAAAATGCATTTTTACATAAATTCATGTGATGAAGGTCAACAATCTATTCCAGCTGCAGTAAAGCTTCTCTTTCATGGACAAATAATATGAAAATGATCTTGAACGAGAAAATTGCTTAAGTATTCAGTTTTATTCATATTCATCGTTCCTTAAACACTCATCGAGAACAATTTTACATACCTAACAATAATAATAATATTAGAAGAAAAGCATAGCGAAAAAGTGCTAAAAGAATAAAAAAGACAGATAAGAAGCGAAAAAGTGATGACTGCTGTGATTTACACTGAAAGGAATAGCAAAGTTGAAAGGAACGAAAATTATCGACAATTTCTTTTTTTTTCGCTCACGGCGTTCAAGAGCAAGAACGTTTCATTTTCTGAGTAGATGGCATGTAATTGATACGTGGGGAATCTCTTTACTTATACAAGTATCGATTTAGTGCTTGAATATACAAACTTTGTAGGATATTTTACATGCTGTGTTTGTGTTTAAGGATATAAAAGAAATTTTCTGTTTCTTGATGTTGCTAACAGTTCGTTTTGGTTTTGATTTAATCCTTGCATATATATCATGTAAATTTCTTTGGTAAGAGATTTCTCATCATGTTGTAGTTTTTTTCTTCTTCCGCTTTCACCGTTTGAAGCACAAAGAAGAGATTTATTTTAAGCCAAAGTAAATATTTATTTTTAGATTAGAGCATAATATGTGGAATATTTGTTTCCGCATTTTGTAAATTTAGTAGATAATGAAATGCTTTTGGATGAAGATCATAAGCTTTTGACTATTACACATTATGACAATAAAATTAAAAAAAAAGTTTAAAAAGTTTATTATGAAATTGTGAAGATGCTTTGATGTTGTGTTGACTTACTTTTGGTGATATGCTAAATCTTGTCAAATAAACTTCTTTGTAAGGATTTAAAAATTAAAATTTTGAATAGGAGTTATGATGCTTTAGTGATCAAAAATTGAAAATTTATAAAAGGAACTGTGGAGGTCAAAAATTTTACAAAGCGTAGTTAAAAATTATTATTATTTTTTATTTTCCTTTGTCTGATGCAAAAACATTTTTCCTACAATTTATTTATTTTTTGTGTCCTATATTCAATATCCTGCTAAAAAAATTCAAGTCATGTGGGAGACAAGAAGAAAGAAAACTTCAAGATTGAATTTAAACGATGATAAAAAAATGCATGTTGAATTCAAAAATATTTTATTTGTGCGCTGTTGCATTTGATAGATAAATAAGGTATTCAAGCAATATGGTTAGGAAAATGAAAAAATTATTTGCAATTTACTTATATTGAAATGAAATTATTTGTATTTTTGTATGTTATTTTATATGTTGAAAGTTTGTCTCTTTATACATACTCAGTAGTTTTTATCACATTTGAGAGATAAATGACAAATTTCGTAAGTTTGTGCCTTTAAAAATAAAATTTAATTTTTGGATCCTCCAAAGAAAAAATTTCTCTGTCAATAGGATTCGATAGATCTCAGCACTCAATAGAACTACAGTTTAAAGTGGAATCAGAACCGTTACTTTGCTGACATTTCTGTCTGTAGCCTGTTGAGTCTGAACCCATAATCGCTGTAACGGTATGTATTGGGATAATTAGGTACCAAAAGATGAAACCATTCCGCCATCTAGCCACTTCATCTTACTATATTCATCTATATTCATAACAATCAGATAAATCTTAAAGATCTACTTGAACAAACAAATCTAAAATAGTATCTTGAGATGCATATGAGTAAAAAATTTCAATTATATGCTTTTTATTTCTCTACATCTTGAAGAATAATGTACAATATGCAGACGTACACATGTGGATCTTATTGAACACATAAAGGAAAAAATCTGAAATCGATTACAGAATCATCTAGTTTTGCTTCTTCAATTACAATAAAATTTTCATATAAAAAGGATTCAGTAATTCATTGACCCTTATTATCTTTTATTTATTAGAATTTGCTGAACGAAGGTGTAGCAATGAAGGAAAATGGGAAGGAAAACCAGGTTCAACAGAGATTGGACGTGGATGGACCAACTATACACCATGTTATTTACCAGAAATTTTAGAGCTAATTACGAAAATGGGTGAAGATAGAGAGGTAAAAAAATTATTTAATTTGTTATGGAACAATTCTAATAAAATTCATCATAAATTTCAACTACTAGGTAAATTTTGAATTGTAAACTTAGAAAATTTACAATTTTATGACATTTTTTTTGAAAGTTTTAAACTTATTTGAATGAAATTCAATTTCATTAATTTGAATATTTTCAAAAAATTGAAACTCAGCAGAATGGATCAGAATTACCTAATAAGAATATATTTTTAATCTCATGATTTAACTACACTTTCAGTAAAATTGAGTTTAATCACCATTTTTTACAGATTAAAATGAATATTGCTGAGCGAACGCGAACTATGGAGATTATTGGTTTAAGCATTTCTCTACTAGCATTAATTGTATCACTTGTAATATTTTATCGATTTCGGTGAGTTTCATGAGATTTTCGTTCCTGGAATTTCACTACGTATGTGGAAAAATTTCCATTGGAATGATTTTAATTAGTTACAAACTTATCGAATGAATCATTTTTTCATGAAAAAAATCTGATTCCATTTTCATCATTTTCTCGCTTCATAAAAAATATCTTTAGAAGCCTTCGTAATAACCGTACGAGAATTCATAAAAATTTATTTATTGCTATGATAATTCAAGTCCTCATAAGATTAACACTGTATATAGATCAGGTAATTTATTTACACACAAAATGAAAGTTACACATGATTTATGATGTTTTTTGTTATTTTACTTTTTTAAACAGGCAATTTCAAGGGCGGGTGAGGAGAGTGAAACGAGTCATGGAATAGACAATACGGTAATGATCTGTTTTGTTGATTTATTAATGACAGGTGTTGACTGCACGAGTACTTTATTTTTGAAGTTTATTTTAGAGTGTGACTTGAATTTAATTATTTTTTCATTTTTACGTGATGTTGAGAGGTTTAAAATTTTTAAAATTTTATTTTAAATAGTTTTTAACTTAATTTTAAAATTAAAGATAATTTCTCGTAAATTCGTTTCAATGGGTTTCAATCTTATTGTAAGTTAATTAGTCTTTAAAATACTCAGATCAAAATATAAAGGATTCCAATACAAACCACAAGCTTAAATAAATTGTAGCATTTCCACAAAACAACTAGGAAAATTGTTATTGAGTTGATTTTTCTGTACGAAGAAAAAGCAACGACAAGAATTTTTTCATTTGAAAAATCTTTTTGCAATTTCTGTCATTAAATTTTCCAAACATTTGCTAAAGTCGTTACAAATTTTACCATTATGATATGTAAACGATGATTTTCAGACAATTTCAAGTATTTATGCTTCATATGAACGCTTTTGCCGAAGAACGTGATATAAAAAAAACGGTCGTTTAGAACGGTCGTTGTAATTTGTTGACCGATTTTTGCAAAACAGGAAAATTCATTTTGTCATGCTTTAAATTTATTCCTATAATAATTTAAAATGTTAAATGAATAATATTAAAGCATGACAAAATGAATTTTATTGAATAAACAAAAATTTTCAACTTTGTGTTTTGCAAAAATCGGTCAACAATTTTCAAGTTCAAATCGACCGTTTTTTATATCACGTTCTTCGGCAAAAGCGTTCATATATTTTAACAAACTGGGCATAAATATTGATTTGAACACTAAATGCTTATGGAAAACATTTATGAGTGCAAGTGGGTTTGATTTGATTATTCAGAAAATTTTTAATGTGAACCGCGTTTGAAGAATTGTAAAACTCGGATTTTAGATTGAATTATTTTGTAATTTTTATTACATGATTACCAGGAAATGGTGGATGTTTCATGGTTTACATGATCGATCTCGTTAATTTTATTGATTTTTGAAAATTTCACAAACTAATGTCCATAATTGAAAAACATTCTCGGAATTTCATAGTTTCCCATCTCTATTCAGAATTTTCAATTTCGAAAATCTAATTTGCATTCAAACCTATTCAATCAAAATTGCTCATATGTCATTCAAATTAGTCAATAACTGCTGTTTAGAAATTTAATCGATTTCAATTTTGCAAACATTCAATTTGCAATATCGAGGTCATTATGAAGGGAAAAATATCATTATTCGATTAAACTGTCAATAACAAAGTGTTGAATGAGAATCAGGACAGTATCCATTGTGTGAAAGATTTTTAACCACATTGAATTTTTTCTTTAAAAAGAAAAAATTAATTAAATTTGAACTTGAAGTGGATTACAGCTTATACTTCTTGATGCGTTTTGAAAGCTCTTGATTGATGAAAAATTTTATTGAGTTTTTTTCTTTTAAATGCTTCATGACAATCAATTGATTGTTCATTTTATGTGGATCAATAGCATTTTTAATCAATTATAATTATTTTCTCTTCTATATTAAAATAATTCAAAAATAACGAATTCAAAATCTGTCAAATCTTAGAAAAAGTTCACTTTTACTTTTCTAACTTAAAAGCACTTAAAAGTTTTATCAATTACATCATTAATGAATGACCCTACAAACCTCATAAAATTTAAATAATACCAGCAACCTAGTTAACTAAAAATTTACTTATTGATGCGAAAATTTCTATTCCAAAAAATCCTCAACATTCCAATAAATATTTATTGGATCTAATTAGCGTATCACGGTAATGTGCAGCGTTTTAATTCGATATAAAATGCATGAAAATGAACAACAATAATCAAGCACGTATAATCTTTGTTTTGAATTTCCTGCAGATTCGTGTGCCATAATGTAATGCAGTTTTATGCTGTTATGCATTGTAATTAATGAATTTAAGCAGATATCTACAAATTTCTCAATTTCATGTATTCATTAATTAACTTTTTGTTTATCATTTTCCATAACACTTTCCATAACACTATTTTGCATCGTGCAGCTCTCAAAATCAGGTTTAATAAATAATTTTTAATATCTATAAAAAAATTTCTTTTGCAGCCATATTTATGTGAGGGGTCATACATCCTCCTCGAATATGCACGTACGGCAATGTTTTTATGGATGTTTATTGAGGGCCTTTATCTACACAATGTTGTGACTGTGACAGTATTTCAGGGACGCTTTCCACATTATTTATATGCATCCATAGGTTGGGGACTTCCCATCATCATGACTGTAAGAGATAAATTAAAAAAATAAAGTTGCAGACACGAGATTGTAAAAATATATATTTTTTGGACACTTGCCTTACAGACAATTTGGGCAGCATATACAGCTGTGCAGAAAGTTGATCAAAAGTGCTGGTTTGGATATAATTTAACGCCTTACTATTGGATATTGGAAGGACCTCGTCTGACTGTTATCATAGTGAGTTAAAGGCACAAAATCATGAACAATTTTCCATAAAATTTATTTTCATTTTATTTTCTCTTTTCTATCCTTCATTTGTCTGTCATATCCACACATTACAGTTAAATCTTATATTTCTACTAAATATCATTCGAGTACTTGTTGTGAAGCTACGACAAAGCCATACGAGTGAAGTTGAACAAGTGCGGAAAGCTGTTAGAGCGGCAATTGTTCTCCTTCCATTGTTAGGAATAACAAATATGTTAAATATGGTGAATTCTCCACTAGATCAGTCGCCTTTGGAATTTGCTGTATGGTCGTATGGAACGCACTTTTTAACGTCATTTCAAGGATTTTTTATTGCTATGATTTATTGCTTCCTCAACGGGGAGGTAAGTGATGAGATTTTGATTTTTTTTTGTGTATTTTCATTTTTTGGAATCTAGTTTTTGTGTACGTCTGTTGATCCGTTTGTATGATTAAATGATGTTGTTTTTTTAAAATAAAAAAATGTTAGTTTTTGGCGAGGGTTTTTTGGGTTTTATTTTTCCTTTGGGGACAATACCTTTGTAAGTTTTTGACAAAGATCAATTAATTATTAATTTTTGAAATGTTTAAACTTCCAATTTTACTGCTTGAACTTATAACAATTAGGGGGGTTAGCTAGGGGTTGAAATTTAAGTTAGTCAAAAGCTTCCATTTAAAAAATTAAATTGGTCATCAATTCTAAATCAATTTAAATTTTTTTAAACATAATCTAACTCTATTCACAGTTTTTATCCTGGGTTAATGTCCTTCAATATTTTAACTTCTAATTCCTCCTTGTAAGTTCACAATCTTAAATTTATTTTATATTTTTTTCTTGTTTTGTTGTGCATTAAGGTTCGTGCCGCGATACTTAAATCCATTAGTGTATATATGTCATTACGTGGACACCACGATTGGGCAATGAGACGGCCGTCAATGTTCTCTGGTAACTATCCAACTGCTGCTGATACGGAGCAACAAGTGCCACAGCCGTTGAATGTTCATAATATTAATAAGTGAGTGGAATAAAGTGATTATATTTTGTTGTGAATTTTTTAATCTGTTGTGCATGTAAAAATAAATAAAAGTTAAAAGAAAAATTTTTTATTTGAATTTTCATGATCCTATAAATATTTTTAACGCTACACTTTTTTTTTTTAATTTCGAAAATTATATTTTTTTATGCGATTTTTTGAACTTTTACATCACTAGCTTTGCTCTGACCTAAGGTCAATGCTTAGTTTTACATTCGAGTCTTTTTTTATGTGCTAAAATTACATCAAATTTGAATTTCACATTGTATCAAATTTGAATTGCAGAAAATGCAAATTAATTTATTAAATTTTTAATCTGTATTATAAATTAAACAATTCTAAAATGTTAACAGGCAGAACAGTTTGTAGTGCATTAATAATTTACATTTTTCAAAAGCAAATTTTAGTATGGCATAATTTTTGCTTAGTTGAAATTCAATCTCACAGAACTTAAGCATTCATAAAGCAGTATGTATTAAATTGAATTTTTTTTCACTATTCAACTCACTCTAGTCCAGTGTGCAAATATGTTTTTGAATTTAGATTTATGATTTTACGGAAAAAATGCATTCACTGCTTCATGATTAATTTTTAATAAGTTATTGTTTGCCTTTACAAACCCGCAAGGCTGTAAGCAAGAACATTGCAGATAATTTGAGTATATTCAAAAATTATTCATCAGTTCGCCTTTAGAAACATTTTCTCTTTATATTTATCTACTTTAATGTTATTAATAAACAAAAAAAAAAAAGATTTTCATTTTCGAGTGGGAAAAAATTTCCAATAAAAAGAAATTTTAATAAAAATTCTTGATTGTTTACTTGATGAAGTTTTAAAGCTACGCATACCGCATGAAGTAATTTTGTATTTGAAGTTATGCAATTTAAAAGTTTGAAGAAGGTTTCGATAAATTTGGATTAATTTTTAAAAACTTTATAGATTATGATTGTGAGAATTTTATGAAGAAAATTATGGTTTTTAATTCTTTTTGGATTGTTTAAGTCAGACCTTAGATGAGTTCAATTAGATTTTTTATTTTAATTGTTTTATTTATTAGTATTATAAATCTAATCCTTAGTTAACTCATTTCACATCAAAAACAATTTAATTAATTTAATCTTTTTTTAATTTTTTTCCTATGATTTTTCATCCCGCAAAATTCAACAAATATCACAACAACAATATATCAAAACACCAACTCAAAAAAAAATAAATAAATTAAAAAAAATTTCAGAACAAACAAGTCGCAAAGCACGCAACGAATGCGAAGTAATTGGATAAGACTATTCTTCTCACCAAAGCAAATCAATCAGATGCCAGTGGAACAACCAGAGTCAGTTGTGTTTGATATTTCCGATTAATTTGTCCATAATCCATGTCAACTATACACAAATCAAAATATCTATTCTATATTTAATATAAAAAAAATACTTACACACAAAATAAGAACAAAAACCAAAAAAATTTGATCAAAAAAATCAAACCAAAAAAAGTGCGCAAAATAAAATTTCATTAAGATTTCTTTTCTGTGTATTGTAACAATTTTATTATTAGCTTTTATATGTGTACAGTTAATTAGACAGACAATTAAATGTGAGCAGGATTTCCTTCACAATATACAGTTCATTAGTGTGATGTGTCATTCTGGATGTTTATAAATACTCTATTTTATTATCACAAATTGTTGAATTTATTCTATAGAAAATTTTCATTCATGGATGTTAAATAAATTTTATTTGTTTGTTCTAAAAAAAAATTAAATAGAAAATAAAGTAATTATTTTATTGTTTGTTAGGAGTGTTGAGTTTAATTATTTTTTAATTTTATTTTTCATTATGGGTCGTTCATAAATAACGTCCAAGGAGGAAGGAGATGGGTTGAGGTCGAAAACAATAGAATTTTTTTATTTTATTTTTTGGACACCATTTATGAACGACCTCTTATAAGATTGAATATTTTTATTTTACTTGATTTTTTTAAGACAATTATTTTTTTAAAAAATTTTTGGAATGTGCTGAAACTTTTTTCAAAATGCTCAAAAAGTGTGAACTTCATCCTATATAAAAAAATAACACGACAATAAAATATTAAAAGCTACTTGCATGTTTATTTTATTTATTTATTTATTTATTTTTTTTTAAATAAAATGTTATGTTTTTTCTTTTGAATTATTTCATCATTGAAAACTTTTAAAACATCATCAAATGTCAAAATTTCGAAATTCGCATGTGTGAACTTAAATCAATTTCTTTTCATAAGTTCAATCATTTATGCTTAATTAAAATATTTAATCGTTCGAAAAAAAAAATCATTTTCGTTTTAAGAAAATTAAAAAAAAAATCTCATCAATGTTGTTATCGCTGTGGAATGAATCAAGACGGAAAGAAAATAAAGTTCTGTAAAAATACGAAAAGAAAAACTCAAAAAAGACTTGAAATCTTGTTTTCTATTTTTTCCCAACATTTCTTAATGTACATGTGTGTTCATTTCATTTCAAATGCATTTTTTCCTCGTACTTACATATTTTTTTTTCTAACTTCAAACTGCTCGCATTAACTCACAAAAAACAAAAAACTTTCACCTTTTTTTCTGGCGTCTTTTAACTTTTTAATTTCTATTCTTTCTTTTTTTTCTTTTCTGTCCTTCCAGCGTTCTTTACTTCATTAGTGGAAATTCAATTAAAGTAGAAAACAAGATCATCGATGGTCAAATTGAAAATGGATTGAGCGAAAATAATGAGAAAATGTAATTTTGCAACTTGATGATGATATTATTAATAATAGTTTAATGTCATTTTTTTATGTCATAAAAACTTTTGAAAAATTGTTACTTGTTGCTTCTGTTGAATTGTCTTTTTATGAGAGGTTGTTTAGATGTTTGGTTGTGATATAAATTATATTATGAAAAATATCAAAAATATAATAAAATAATCTAATAAATTTATGAAAATAAATTTTTGAAATATTTAAAAATATACTAAGATTTTATACTCTTAGTAGAATTAAGGTTTCTCAATTTGCGTGATTGATCCCAATTCATTAAAAACTTTTTTTGAATTTTTTGCTGATTAAAGAGCCTAAAATATAATGCATTAATTTTTCAAATTAATATCTATCACTACCAAAAATCTAATCGCCCTGCAAAGCTTTTTTACTTCCTTTAAAAAATATATTTAAACGTTTTCCTTTTTTTGCACACTATATGTTGAAAACTATGTCTTTACGTTTTAATGTCTCCTTTTTTACAACAGGTGAGTTTAAAGAAAAAATTTTCAGATTCATATTTTGCATAATTTTATTTTTTAAAAGTTGTATTTCATATTTTTCACTTGTACATTTTATAAATCATCCTTTTTTATCCCGAGCGGTGAATTTTCATAAATTGTTAAAATATTTTATTTCAGAACTTTGATTAAGCGACTGTTCACTTAGTAAGTAGCGAAAAAAATGTCTTTTTAGACTCCCTCCCCTCTCTTTTTATGCTTTTTAAATGGAATTTTTAATTGTTTGACCTGTTAAAAAATCCTAGACCCCCCTTCTTCTCTTACAAAGCGAACGTACTAAGTGAAAGGCCCCTTAGGATAATGTGTTAAATTAGAACTAAAAAAAATCTTAGTTTAAACTAGCGTAATGATTAAAAATGAAATATCTGAATTCTTAAGTCTTTGAAAGTCAATTTTTGATAATTACAAAATTATTTAATATAAATATAGATTTTTTTCCGAAATATTCATTATAATAAACCATAAAATTAAATTTACGCATACTGTAAATCATTTACCGCAAGGGATAAATTCACTCGTAAAGCATGTAGATAATAGCATCCCTTAAAAAATTTTTCATTACCATATTTTGCATTCCATATACCTGCATCACAAACTTTTTTGTGGTAGCTGTTTTATGTGAGTTTTTCGTAGTCATTTTCAATTTTGTTTTTTTTTCTGGATAAATTTTTAATGCAAAAAATTTAATTTTGAGTCTTTTTTCATACATTTTTTATTTATGTATTATATTTTTTGAGTAGTTTTGTATTTTGTTAAAAATTTGATTGAATTTTTAATGACAAAACAGAATTTTTACAAAAAACCCCAAATTTTTTGAGACAAAACTAAAACTTTGCACTTTGATTTTTCTTTTGCACTTACGCATTGGCTTTATCAATTTTTTCAAGAGTAAGTAGAATAGATGCAATTATATTTTATATTTTTTAAATTGCTTTAAATTTTTAAACAACCAGACATGAAACATATTAAAGAAATTAAAAAATTTGAATAAGGTACAGTGAACGAATAGAATAGCAATAGAATACTTCCATTTTGTGAATGGAAGATTTTTCTAATAATTGTTTTTGTTTTAAGCGAGAATTTAACACTGTTAGAGTATGGCAAGACGACTAGAGATAATTTAGAAGTGAAAAAATGATTCTCAAATGTGCTTTGAATGTTGATTTTTAATTAAGTTCTTCGTAACTTTGATGATGAAGAAGAATCAACTTTGTTAATTGTTCAATGACTTGATTAACTTTGATAGAAAATTAAAAAAAAAATTATTTTATAAACTGTTAATCTGCCGGGTAATGCAAAGTTTGATTTATAATTGATAGCTGAAAGCAAAATGGATTTAAATTTTGTATTTTATCCATTATATTTTCAAATAAAAATGCAATAAAAACTTTACTTTTAATACCAAATCAAAATTAAAGTTTTTGATTTATCATAAAACCTCTCTATGTTTTTTAAGTTTACTGCATGACATGCAAAATTTTAGAACAAATTTCAAAACTTTTGGAAAACACTTGATAATTAAAGAAAATTGAAAATATTAAAGAAAATCAATCAGAATAATTAAGTTATTCTAAAGAGTTGTCGCTTAAAAATTAAAAGTTGATTCTTTTTTCAATCATTAAATCAAGAAAATTAGCTGCAAGATTTTCATGCTACAAAAAAAAAAAAAAAAAAAAAAATAGCTTTAACTTGAAATTTTAAATTTTCAAGCAATCTAATTCCAAAACAAACACTTTTCACACATTTTTTTTCATTTATTTTGCTTATAAATCATTTTCATTAATTGATATATTTTTTTGCTTTCAAACTTATCCATATTGTCAATGGACATATGTTTCAACGTTTGCCATTGTAAATGGATGATAATAAAAATATTATTTTTACTTGACTTATCATGGATTGAAAATCACAAAAAAATCTCTTTTTTTTCTTTTCCTTCTTTCTTCTCTTTCTTTCTTTGTCTAATTTCAGAACAAATGTGTGATTTATAGTGAAAAATAAATTGATAAATTTCATCGATGTGATTAAAGTCAAAACTTTAAACTTTTTTATAAGATGAGAGAATGTAGGGCAAAAAAAAAAAATTGCAGCTTTAACACTGAAAAATAATGCCAGAAATCGATTTAATTCAACATTTAAGAAAAAGAAGAAGAAGCGAAACTTTTGTCGTAAAAAATATTTTTCTTTAATTCAATTTTTCATTTTCGTTTTTATTTTGTTGTAAGGAATGAAAAGTCAAAGCGTGTGTATGCTGAGAGGAAAATACGACAGCATTTGTAAATTTTGAGTCATTATTCTTGTTAGCTGAAAGGCAAGTTGTTAATCATTACTTTTATAATGCAAGAAATGACGAATATGGTAGTGACGTAGAGCTACTTTGTGAACCTGTTATTACACCTACACAGTTTAGGAATAAAGGTTAGGATAAATGAGGTCATTAAAGATGAGATTTTTGTATGGTAATATGAGATTGTTGCTTTGATTAACATGAGTAGGATAAGTCTTTAGATCCTTTACATTTGTGTATGTAAGAATTTTTTTTCTTAAGAAAAGATGTAAGTTGAGTTGAAAGAGAAATGACTGAAATTAATTCATGTCGCATCTATAATCTTAAATTCTCAGTTTCATTTTCACATTTTCGACATTTTTTCCTTACCAACTAATAAAAATTCGCATCAGTAAATCCACACACATTTTGACTTTTCAATCTGTCGATGGTTTTTAAAAGTAATTGAAATCGTGAATTGTCAGGTAATGTACCTTCAGTAGATGTTTAAGAAAAACGATTATTTTGTAAATTAATATTAAAAAAAAAGTTAATATGAGAGGAAAAAAATATTTTTATGACACTAATTTTTGATAATTTTGTTACCACAAAGTTTAATTAGAAATGAGAGGAAAATATGTACAAACAATTATTTTTCACTACCATTTTAATTTAAAGTTTGCTCAAAAATTGTTAAAGACTCGGTCGAAAAATTAAAAAAAAAAAAAAAATATCGAAAACAATAAACTAAATTCACATATTTCAAAGCCATTGAATTTTTTGAAGCGTGAGTGTCAAAGCAAATTAATAATGGGAACAAAAAGCTTCATCATAAATGCAGCAACAAAATTCTGACAGCACCATTGTAATGTGGTGTTATCTAATGGTCTTTATTGAAAATGTCAATCTAAAACACATCAAAACCATGATATTTCTCTTATACTCAATTTCCTAAAGAGTTTAAAAAATGAATTTCTAAATTAATTCAGATGACATTGTACATCCATATAGACTCAAAACATTCTAGACTTTTAGTTCTTTATTAGTCGAAAATTCAGAAAAAATCTCATATTTCAGTATGATTAAAAAAAAATCCAATTAATTTTTCATTTGCCATTTTAAAACGGATGTGCCAAAAATGATGTAAAAGGCGATTTGAAAATGTTAACGGAAGGAAATTAAGTTAATAATTTATTAAAGTAAAGTCCGTCAATATTCTGAGTAATACAAAAATTTACTTTCCAACAAGTATGCAGTTTTACGAGCTCATTGAGATTATAGGGCGGCTGGGGCGTAGCCAGGAATTTTTTTTGAGGGGGGTTTTTTTGGTTCCACAATAAAAAGTTCTATAATATCTATATAGTGTAAACTTCGCGAAAATAGGGAGGGGGGATTTGACCCCCAACCCCAGTCCCACCTGGATACGCCCCTGTAGAGTGGAATTAGCTTTCGATTACTTTTATCATGATTAAATTTATTTCAAATTCATCACGTTCTTTAGTAGATACTAAATACAGTAAGTTTCTTTTTAAATTTGGGATTAGTTTAATAAATGAATAAAAAAATTGTCCAAAAAGAAATAAGGAATATGTTAATGTTGAGGGACTGATTTAGTTGCAATAGAAAAATTGATGTATCACGCTACGAATTCTGATTGATGTTAAGTCAGGTGTCAAGTTCGCTACCCTGAGATTCATTCACATAAATTACCAACTCAGGAATTAATAAATGATTGGCACTACGTCACTTCCAAATGTCTCCAAAGATAAAAAAGATGAGAATTTTTCCTTTTTCCCATTCACGTAGACATTTTCATCTTAAAAATGTTGATGAAGATATTGAGATATTGATTGAAAATGCAGATGATGGTTGGTGCTTTATACCTCTCATTATATTGTAACAATAAAGGTATATAGAATAAAATGAAAAAAATGCCAATTTGGTGATGATAGGATCATTGCAAAAATGACAAAAAATTGTTAATATATATAAAAAAAAGATGGATCAATTTATATGTAGATTAGACATAAACTTTTTTTTTCCTTTTTTCATAATTCTTGTGAATTTTTGTAGATACATACTTAAGGAAAATTTATTCTGTGGAGTCTTCAATATTTTTTTTTTTTGTATAAATTAGAATTTTGTCATTTTTCACATTTGTGTGTTATTTTATGTACCTAGGAAAAAAATTGTTTGAAATGAAATAAAAAATATTTATTCTAAGCTAAATGCTTTGAGAATGTTGAAATTAGTCATTATTTGACGTTTTTTGAAAATGAAAAAAAAAAAAAAATCAATTAAAACCTGAGCTGGTCTCAGTCAAAAATTATGAACTTTTCGCCAACTTTATCTTAAAAAAATTACAAATTAATTAATTAAACCATAATTTTTCTCCTCTTCCAAAAATATTATTTTTAAGGACCCCAAGGCCATTCACATTCCAATAAGAATCGTTTCCTCATAAAGCTTACTGTGCCGGATAATTAATATGGGTATGCTTAAGGAATTTGCTTCAAGCGGAAGAAGAAAAAAAAAATCTAGAAATTTATTTAATTTATTTGAAAATCATATAAATGTAAATAGGAAGGATCTTTTAATGAAAAAGTTGTATGTGAACGAAAATTTTTATAAATCATACCTCAATTCAATTTCTATTAGCTTTAATGCTAACTTAATTTTTATAATCTTTTTCTTTAAAAATTATGAGTGACATGGGTGAGATTTTCAACATTTTTGAGATCAAAATTTATGGTGCATGCTCGAAAGTCATTAATTATTTATGAGACACATTTTATGAGTAACAGACATGCCAATTCACTTAATTTTTTTTTTTTTTTTTTGGATAAAGTAAGTGAACTTTAAATCTTTAATTTTAAAGTTTAAATCATCAATAAAAATCTGCGCTATTGAATTAAAAAAAATTCGAAGCAGTGACAATTTCTGTTTCTGATGGCTACAATTCTATTGTTTGGATGTGAAATGATTTATTTAATATAGCAGAAATTAATTTAATGATTCGAAAATTGGTCAACTTTAAATTAATTTTTTAAACTCGTTAGATTCGATTATGATCTGATTTATCAAATTTTTTACGCTGGTCGTAAAGTTTATTCAAACCAAATTTAGAAAAGTTCATAAGAAATTGTAATCTAGGTAAAACATGCCAAAACTTATTAAAATTATGAAATTGATAGCTTTTTAAAAATCAAAAAAATTAATTTAATTCAAATCAAATTGAACGAACGAAAAGTCATTAAAATATTTACAAAAATTCAAATTAAATTAATTCATTGTTTATCTATAATAAAACGAAAAAAAAAATTGAATGTTATTTATTGTATCATAAAATGAAGAAAAGAAAAAAATTATTTATGGTGAATAAAAAAGAAAAAAAATTATTTGTGATATTTAATCAAAAAGATTTTTTAATTCCTTCAAGTCTGGGTTTTCTTCTTTTTTTTTTTTGTAAATTTTCACAGAACCCATAATCTTTATAAAGTAAGTCCATAAAGTTAATTAAAAAATTCTTTTTTGATCTTTTTTTAATGCATGAAAAAATTTTATTAAACATAAATTTACAGCATATGGTTCGTGTGTTTATGAAGGAAATAAATTCGAACTTAATAAGAAAATTAATTGCATTATTAAGACTTGAGCTTCTCGGAATTATCTTTCATTTGAATACAACAACTTTTGTAATTAGTTGAGATAAATTTAGATTTTTCGGATGTTCTAGGTTTATGTTTTTTAGGCTCAGTAGCATGGGACCTAAAAAAATTCCGCGGAATAAGTTCCGCGGAAAAAATTCCGCAGAATTTATTTCGCGGAAAATTTTCCACAGTAATATTTTTTATTTTTCATTAAAGACTTCCGCGGAATATATTCCGCGGAAAATTTTCCGCTACTAATATTTTTAAAATTCCGCGGAATTTTTTTCGCACTTCATTTTCTTCTATATTTGGTAAAAAAATTATAAATATTTTTTTAAAATTTTTAAATGAGGATATTTCATAGTATCCTCATTTAAAAATTTTAGAATAATATACAGAATAATATTAGAAGCATTATTCTCTTTATATTCTGACTAAAATGGGTTAAAACTAAATAAAAATGTTAGTTGAATAGATTTATTCGAAAAATCTTATTCCAAAAACCTTAAAATCGGTGTTTTTTTCTGAAGTGACTAAAGCAAAATATTTAACAAAAAGTTTAAAGGTTAATTAAGTACCTTTTGATGTAGCTGTAAACAAGTTTGTCACGTTAAAACTAATTTCTGCACGAAAGTTCTGAGTTTACAATTAGAAAATAATTTTGTCTTTAAAAATTATTGAAAAAATACGGCAAAATAGATTTTCATATTAGTCATTTAATTTTAAATTTTTGAACCAATGCTGAATTTTTATTTGATGAAATTAATCAGAATCTGTATAGGAGGAAATCAGAATTTATTGATGTTTAATTTTCAAGATCAGTATATCAATTTGTTTTTTTCTATTCTATTTCCTAAATAATGATTTAATCGTAACATTATTTATCAATTATATAATTTTTTACTAAGTTCAAACATTACTTGAACATTACTTACAATGATGGGAGTTACTTAGGCGTTCGCTGAATATCAACTGTACTCACCAAATTTGAGTGAGCATCAACAATTGGATTGATGATAGTCATGATAACTTTCTTATTTTATATTAAAAATGATTAGATATTTTGAGAAAAAATCTGAGGACCTTCTTACCTTTATCTTTTACAAAAAATATTTTTAGACTTCTATAAAACGGACTTTTTTGTAGAAGGAAAATATAAGTTTCAAATAATTTTAGAGTTTTTTTAATCATAAAATATTTTTCATTTTATATGCGGAAAAAATTCCGCGGAATTTTAAAAATATTAGTAGCGGAATATTTTCCGCGGAATATATTCCGCGGAAGTTTTTAATGAAAAATAAAAAATATTACTGTGGAAAAATTTCCGCGGAATAAATTCCGTGGAATTATTTCCGCGGAATTTATTCCGCGGAAAATTCCGCGGAAATCTTTAGGTCCTATGCAACGCACCCTGTTTTTTAAGCTTTTGAAAAGTCAAATTTTTAGCTTAACATACCCAAAAGCGTAAATGAACAATTACTTTAAAATTTCATCCTTAAGGTAAGTTCTTCAAATAATTTACTTCAAAGTTCGAATTGTTAAAGTTTCACAAGGACTTTAATCTGTTTGAAACAGGAAGTAATCGTCTAAAAAATCTAAACTTACGAAATTCTTCGCATCCAAATTGAATTTTATTCCTGGTACATCTTCAAAATCCCACTCAAAATCTTTGTGTTTGTCTCAATTAGGTAATGTTTCGGATACTTTTATATCAATATCAAAAAAATGAATATTTCTATTATAACGTGTACACAGCACAAAATTGTTGCTCATGAAAAAAGCAATCAAATTGAAAAGTTTTGCCTGCTCGCGTAGTCAAGGAATTATTAATATTTGCCATGCTTAGTGATTTTTTTTTTTGTAGCCGCAAAAGTGCAACATTTTGGTCGAGATTTATTGATTTTTGAAGTGGAAAAAATACTTTTTGATTGTTTCGATTCTTTTTTTAGATTTTTCTGGTCAAGGTGTGTGGACCAAACGGGAACAATGTAGCGTAAGTTTTCAATTAAAAAAAATAAATTTTGAATATTTTAAAAATATTCTCTCAGTAGTAATAGGAACAAATGCTTTCAAATCATGCTTTACTCCATCTTTACTTGTTTTAATTTCAAAGTTGTATGAAGTACTCAAATAGAATTGAAAGCATCTTGAACATTTTTAATAAATCAGAAGTGAATTTAACAACTTTAAGTGGCTTTTGAGTAAAGTAAATTTTTTTATTCCTTTACAGTTTCATTATTTTTTATCGTTTTGTGTAAAACGTTGATGGAACGTAAAAAATAATTATTCAACTAAATTTTTAACTTTTTTAGAAACTTAATCTTCAAAAAATTGTTAAAATCTGGAAAATTTTTCATTAAAATTTTTAAAAATTACTGATGAATTGCTTATCAAATTAAATTAATATTTTTTGAGTATCTATTTTTAGAATAGCTTTTTTATCCCTAACACACACCAACAAACAATATACACGTGCTAAAAATTACTTTATGTTACCATGTCACCTATTGAGACAGCAAATATCTTCAAGATATTAATATCTGCAAAGTGTAAGTAAGTCGGAAATCTATCGCTTTGAACGTCACGTTTTCAAAGAATTCAAATAAAAATTCATACAAAAAGTTAAAGACATCTATTTGATGTTATCATGCTTATGTAAAACAATATTGATCGCAAATATGGGGAAATTTACGGTTAGATGCCAATTTGCAATATTGAAGAATGATGTTTTTATTCTATAACCAGATTTTTTTTTCGAAAAATTCTTTGATGTCTACATTTAGTTTGGAGCTTTTGTTAAAATCTTTTAAAAATATATTTCGATTGTCGACTAAGAAAAATCTAAGAAAAATTCATGAAAAATCAAACCTCATATTTTTGACCTGGAAAAGTATTTTTTTTTAAAATTGAATTTTATCAAAAAAACACCCTTCTGTAAAATTTGATGCGCTTAATATAAGCATATCAAAATATTGATTCACGATGCTTTTTACATCAAAAAATTCTCAAGAATTCTCGAATCACAAAACATGCACATATGTTTCAATTGCACATCCTTGATACAAATTGAATTAGTTACAAAAGATATAGTCGTAAATTAATTTTCAATTGAATGAACATCCTGTTGGAAAGCATACATTCCTCTTTTATTAAATATGTTGCTTCTGAATCTAATTTAACTGCTTTTCAATTTAAATCAAGGAGTCATCCTTGAACCATTTTTTCATATCCTATTTGTTTTCAAACAATGCATTTATATAGCCTAAAGTTGTAAGACTTTTTTCTGCGTGTCATTTACATACCACTGTGAATGCTTTCTTCATGGTATTTTGATAGCACTTTTGAAACTTTATAAAACTACTTTCTTTCTGTTGGTCTTTATGCTGTCCATCTATATGCTTCAAACTGTGACGGTCCTGCTTTTTTTTTGACAAATTCTATTTTTTAAAACAACAGGTTGCCACAATTGCTTAAAAGTTTTAAACACACTTTTCCGATTAGTCAGCATTTTCTAATCAAAATTTTTCAATTCACTTTGTTCTCCTTTAGTATCTGTGGTATGTGGGTGGTGGATAAAGGAAAAAGATATCAAATTTAAGAGGATAATGAATAGACGATTTTTAGATTTTCTATTTTTCCATCTTTTTCTTTAATAAGTACCGTCAAATTGCTGTGACCAAAAAATTCTTTTATTTTTTGTGCTCTGAATAACACAAGCATTTATTCTCAATTGTTCCAAAAGCCCACGCATATGCATTAAACATCACTAATTGTCCTTAAATGAGCTGAAAGAAATGAAACACAAAAGATGTGAAAAGCTATTCAAAAAATGAGCTTTAGATGTTTCTATTTAAATGTTGGTGGTACTGCTTTTGTGATTTTTGACATTCAACGATTTTCTTTGTTTATTTTGCTGTCTACTCTGCAGAAATCGACTATGAAGTTAAGAATGAGATTTTTAGGCGAAGAAACAAAATCATAAAGGCATCGGTACATCGCTGGATTAACGATTAAATGATGTGGAAAATTTAGAGCGTTCTGATAAGCTTTTGGTGGCTATTTAAAGTCAAAAAATATGTATTGATGTACAGTTTTTTGCTCAGAGCTGATTTCAATATTGACGGATAAAAATTATTGTTTTTAAGAAAAATTATTCAAGTAAATAATAAACCAATTTTAAAAGTTGTGGTTGCTCCGAGCTAATGTCTACGTGATTTTTTAAAAAGTCATCATGATTATTTTTAATTTTAAATTCAAGGATGAAATATAAAAAAAATAAAATTTATAAAATTAAAAAAAAAAAACAATAGAAGGAATTGATTTTTAAATTTTTTAATGATATTTATGAAATCATTTTTATTTTATTTTTCATCATTAAATTTTAAATCAATATTATTTTTAACTTTTGAGATCATATCAATAAAAAGTATTTTAAATGTTATTTTTATTCAAATTTTTTTATTTATTAGGAAATTAATTAACATTTATGGAACTTTTTGTTACAAGTTCATCGGCTATGCCCTTTAAATGTGAAAAAAATTTCAAAATGTTTTATGATAATTTTGAAATTAAATATAAACATTTATAATGTCAAGATAAAAAAAGTCATTCAATAATTGCATACAGATTCGCATTCAGGAGTAGAAATGATGAAAAAAACAATCTTTAAGTTTTTTTATTTTGTAGAATTTGAAATTCTTCAGCTAAAGAAGTTGTTTTTTATCTTTAATTCTCATAGACATCATAAATTGATATTTTCATTTTTATCTTGAATTATTATTTTAACATTATCAATTAGATTTTATTATTTATTTTGAATTTCAATAACAAATCAAATCATTTAGAAGGAAAATTTATTATAATTAGATCAATCAAGAGACTCTGAGTTGCAAAGATCATTAAATTAATTGAGCTTATAATTTTATGAAATCATGGCATATTGAATGCATTTATTTATGGTCATTTGATGACTTTCACTTAATTTTATTGGAAGCTTGTTATAAAATTGAATAAATTTTTTTATAATTTAAAATTCTTTTCCAAATTTCTAAAAATCAATTTTAATGCCAAATATTAATAAAGTTTGTTTTACACATGGGGTCGTTCATAAAATTCGTAGCACCAAAAATGGCTATTTTAGACCCCTCCTCCCTCCCAAAGCGTTTCGAATGTTACGAATGACCCCTATCTTTGTTAAAATTGCTAAAAATAAAAAATAAAAATTGATTTTGATTAAGTTTTACTTCAAACTCTGAAAAATCATTTACCTCAGTGAAGTTCACTTCAAAAATATTTTTTTATTTTAATTTTTTTTCTATCTAATCAAATTGACTTTAACGGACTTAAACTTATCAAGGTGATAGAATAAATGCTTTAATCTCGCGATAAAGTAAAATATATAAAATAAAGATGTTAAAAATTTCTCGAAACATTTTTTGTGCAATTTTTGACTCGAGATGTTGTTGAAATTAGTTCTTGTTTCAGTTCTAATTGCGGTAGCTAATTGTGATTCACGTATCATATTTCGCTACTATCCAGAGTAAGTAATTCATAGAGAAATAAACAAAAAGAAAAAGGAACTGAAAAGAAAATTAATTTGTTGTGTCAATTTTTTGCAGTGCTGCATCCTTCGTTGAATACAGCACAAGTACACTTCCACAAGTTTTGAGCCATCCAAGTTTTGTTCGTACAAGAGAAACTGTATTTTATCACTATAGTAATGGCGAAAGTTTAGTTACACCGCAAGTTCATGATATCGTTACGTCCTACGCAACCATGCAACGAGTTAATTTCATTGTTATTTGGTATCAGGAAAATAATGTCGTGACTACTGGAGTGAGTAGAGATTATGATTATTATTTTTAAGAATGTATTTACTTTACATAATTCACAGAATGCCATTACTCTTGCATCTGGAATTGCACAAACTCTCATCAACTTTTGTGAATTTGGTTACAATTCAGCACTCATTAATCTTATCGGAGCTGGACTTGGAGCACAAATTCTTGCAAGAACATCAAGAAATGTTCAAGACAATTCAAACCGCAGACATATTGTTGGTCGATTGACAGGATTAGATCCACAAAGTTTAGGACCAATCAGTAACATTCAAATCGGACGATTAACTCCAGCTGATGCACAGTGGGTGGAAACAATTCACACAGACGGAACGTCTCTTGGCGATCATGATTCTCGCGGTCATGTTCACTTCTTTGTCAATGGCGGAACCAATCAACCGATGTGTACACAAACACTTCCTGGTGCCAGAGCACAATGTAATTATGAAATGGCAATGACATATTGGGCAGAGTCTGTACGTTCAATTGCTCCAATTTTCCCTTCATTGTACTGTGACTCGTGGTCAGCATTTATATCATCACAATGTAATAACAATATGATTGCCAATATGGGACGATCAAATTCAGCAACTAATTTGAGAGGAGCATATATGTTGAGGACCAACAATCAGGCACCATTCTCGAGAAATCAAGCAACACCATAAAAATATTTTTGCAATTGAAATATTTTTCTTTGGACTGAAATAAAAAGAAAATATTCACATGCTTATCTAATCTTTCTATCTAGTACTTAATAATTGATTATGGGGAAATCCCTTTTCGTGCGATAAAATTTTGATTGAATGACAATACAAACAAAATAATGATTTGTCGGTGCTTTTTAAATGCATTTTTTTGTAAGGTTTCTAATGATTTAACATTGCAATGTCAATGCATTGAAATTTTATTACTAAGAGGGATATATCCATGAGTTTTCAAATTGGACAGTATAGTAGATTCCTTTCTGTTTACCTTGAAAATTCATATATGTTAGTGATATTTCAAAAGTTAATAGAGCATAGAAAACAATATGTTGACTGTAAACATCTGAGATTAGTGGTTGAAAACTACTGAAAAGGAATGTAAAGCTTAATGACTTTGAACAAACATTTATCTCCGGGAGAAATAAATGGCTATGAAAAAAAATTTAGATTTTAAGTTGCAACGTGTTTTCAGTATAATGAGACATAAGAATTGTATGAAAAAACTTTTAAAGGGTCTGTCGTAAAATTCGTTAATCCAAAAATGACTATTTTACACACCTCCATGTAACACCCCTTAACAAAATATAAGACCCTCCCAAAGCGTAACGAATTTTACGAACGACTCTAAGGAACTCAAAACTTTTAAATCCAGGCACAAAATCCACGCGTTCTGAATTTTACTGTCAGCATTTAACACTTTGTCATCAGCTTTAAAATAACAAATTTTCAAAAAACACAATCCGAAGCTTGAAACTAGTTATGAAGCGGATCACGCTTCATGGAGATATTCACACCGTTTCCAAATGAGATTAAAATAATATCTGACTTGAGATAAAATAATATCTGCTTTTTTTTACTTCCGCTTCGTTCCAGTTGTTGCTCCGCGGCTAGTCTATTCTCTAGATCAGAGCTACATATATGTTGATCTTTTTGTTAGATCAGACTTTATAATAGATTACAGTCTCGATAGTTTTGCAACTTCTGCTTCGCTCCAGTTGCTGCTCCGCAGTCAGTCTATTCTGTAGATCAGACTTTCATGTATGATTATCTTTGATAGATAAAAAATGTATAAAAAAAACTTTTTAAAAAACACGCTTTTTGAAAATGACCAAAAAACTTTATTAAAATTGTTCTAAAAAGTAGTAAATAAAATAATATCACGTTTTTATTGACTAACTAAATAGTAAAAGCGTGGGGCGTAATTGTCTTGGCGACCCTTTGATTTTGATGACCTCTTTTGAACGCCCCACGCTTTTACAGTCATTGTGTTCTTGTACTACATACTTCGTGTTCTTGTACTTTTTCACTCGCTTCGCTTCGTTCAGCTCGCTCGCTTCGAGCTTCACTCGAACACTTTTACATTTTACCTTATGAATCCAAAATCTGAGGACGTATTATGAAAATTTTCACACCTTCACTCGCTTCGCTTCGTTCGGGATGTAAAAAAATGAGATCCAGTAAGCATTTATGGCCATAAATTGAGATCCAGTAACATTCATGGCCATAAAGTGTGATACAGTAGCTATTTATGGCCATTAAGTATGATCCAGTAAGCATTCATGGCCCTAAAATGAGATCCAATAAGCATTCATGGCCATAAAGTGAGATCCAGTAAGCATTAAATGGCCATAAATTGAAATCCAGTAACATTCATGGCCATTAAGTATGATCCAGTACCTATTTATGGCCATTAAGTATGATCCAGTAACTATTTATGGCCATAAATTAAAATCCAGTAGCTATTTATGGCCATTAAGTATGATCCAGTAAGCATTCATGGCCCTAAAATGAGATTCAATAAGCATTCATGGCCATAAAGTGAGATCCAGTAATGATTCATGGCCCTAAAATGAGATCCAGTAAGCATTCATGGCCATAAAGTGAGATCTAGTAAGCATTCATGGCCATAAATTGAAATCCAGTAACATTCATGGCCATTAAGTATGATCCAGTACCTATTTATGGCCATTAAGTATGATCCAGTAAGCATTCATGGCCATAAAGTGAGATCTAGTAAGCATTCATGGCCATAAAGTGAGATCCAGTAAGCATTCATGGCCATAAAGTAAGATCCAGTTAGCATTCATGGCCATAAAGTAAGATCCAGTAAGCATTCATGGCCATAAAGTGAGATCCAGTAAGCATTCATGGCCATAAAGTGAGATCCAGTAAACATTCATGGCCATAAAGTGAGATCCAGTAATGATTTATGGCCATTAAATGAGATCCAGTAAGCATTTATGGCCATAAATTGAAATCCAGTAACATTCATGGCCATTAAGTGTGATCCAGTAAGCATTCATGGCCCTAAAATGAGATCCAATAAGCATTCATGGCCATAAAGTGAGATCCAGTAATGATTCATGGACCTAAAATGAGATCCAGTAAGCATTCATGGCCATAAAGTGAAATCCAGTAAGCATTCATGGCCATAAAGTGAGATCCAGTAAGCATTCATGGCCATAAAGTGAGATCTAGTAAGCATTCATGGCCATTAAGTGAGATCCAGTAAGCATTCATGGCCATAAAGTAAGATCCAGTAAGCATTCATGGCCATAAAGTAAGATCCAGTAAGCATTCATGGCCATAAAGTGAGATCCAGTAAGCATTCATGGCCATAAAGTGAGATCTAGTAAGCATTCATGGCCATAAAGTGAGATCCAGTAAGCATTCATGGCCATAAAGTAAGATCCAGTAAGCATTCATGGCCATAAAGTAAGATCCAGTAAGCATTCATGGCCATAAAGTGAGATCCAGTAAGCATTCATGGCCATAAAGTGAGGTCCAGTAAACATTCATGGCCATAAAGTGAGATCCAGTAAGCATTCATGGCCATAAAGTGAGATCCAGTAATGATTTATGGCCATTAAATGAGATCCAGTAAGCATTTATGGCCATAAAGTAAGATCCAGTAAGCATTCATGGCCATAAAGTGAGATCCAGTAAGCATTCATGGCCATAAAGTGAGATCGAGTAAGCATTCATGGCCATAAAGTGAGATCCAGTAAGCATTCATGGCCATAAAGTAAGATCCAGTAAGCATTCATGGCCATAAAGTAAGATCCAGTAAGCATTCATGGCCATAAAGTGAGATCCAGTAAGCATTCATGGCCATAAAGTGAGATCTAGTAAGCATTCATGGCCATAAAGTGAGATCCAGTAAGCATTCATGGCCATAAAGTAAGATCCAGTAAGCATTCATGGCCATAAAGTAAGATCCAGTAAGCATTCATGGCCATAAAGTGAGATCCAGTAAGCATTCATGGCCATAAAGTGAGGTCCAGTAAACATTCATGGCCATAAAGTGAGATCCAGTAATGATTTATGGCCATTAAATGAGATCCAGTAAGCATTTATGGCCATAAATTGAAATCCAGTAACATTCATGGCCATTAAATGAGATCCAGTAAGCATTCATGGCCATAAAGTGAGATCCAGTAATGATTTATGGCCATTAAATGAGATCCAGTAAGCATTCATGGCCATAAAGTGAGATCCAGTAAGCATTCATGGCCATAAATTGAAATCCAGTAACATTCATGGCCATTAAGTATGATCCAGTACCTATTTATGGCCATTAAGTATGATCCAGTAAGCATTCATGGCCATAAAGTGAGATCCAGTAAGCATTCATGGCCATAAAATGAGATCCAGTAATGATTCATGGCCATAAAGTGAGATCCAGTAAGCATTTATGGCCATTAAATGAGATCCAGTAAGCATTCATGGCCATAAAGTAAGATCCAGTAAGCATTCATGGCCATAAAGTGAGATCCAGTAAACATTCATGGCCATAAAGTGAGATCCAGTAAGCATTTATGGCCATTAAATGAGATCCAGTAAGCATTTATGGCCATAAATTGAAATCCAGTAACATTCATGGCCATTAAGTGTGATCCAGTAGCTATTTATGGCCATTAAGTATGATCCAGTAAGCATTCATGGCCCTAAAATGAGATCCAATAAGCATTCATGGCCATAAAGTGAGATCCAGTAACATTCATGGCCATTAAGTATGATCCAGTACCTATTTATGGCCATTAAGTATGATCCAGTAAGCATTCATGGCCATAAAGTGAGATCCAGTAAGCATTCATGGCCATAAAGTAAGATCCAGTAAGCATTCATGGCCATAAAGTGAGATCCAGTAAGCATTCATGGCCATAAAGTGAGATCCAGTAAACATTCATGGCCATAAAGTGAGATCCAGTAAGCATTTATGGCCATTAAATGAGATCCAGTAAGCATTCATGGCCATAAAGTGAGATCCAGTAAGCATTTATTGCCATTAAATGAGATCCAGTAAGCATTTATGGCCATAAATTGAAATCCAGTAACATTCATGGCCATTAAGTATGATCCAGTAAGCATTCATGGCCCTAAAATGAGATCCAATAAGCATTCATGGCCATAAAGTGAGATCCAGTAATGATTCATGGCCCTAAAGTGAGATCCAGTAATGATTTATGGCCATTAAATGAGATCCAGTAAGCATTTATGGCCATAAATTGAAATCCAGTAACATTCATGGCCATTAAGTGTGATCCAGTAAGCATTCATGGCCCTAAAATGAGATCCAATAAGCATTCATGGCCATAAAGTGAGATCCAGTAATGATTCATGGCCCTAAAATGAGATCCAGTAAGCATTCATGGCCATAAAGTGAAATCCAGTAAGCATTCATGGCCATAAATTGAAATCCAGTAACATTCATGGCCATTAAGTATGATCCAGTAATGATTTATGGCCATTAAATGAGATCCAGTAAGCATTTATGGCCATAAAGTGAGATCTAGTAAGCATTCATGGCCATAAAGTAAGATCCAGTAAGCATTCATGGCCATTAAGTATGATCCAGTAAGCATTCATGGCCATAAAGTGAGATCTAGTAAGCATTCATGGCCATAAAGTAAGATCCAGTAACATTCATGGCCATAAAGTAAGATCCAGTAAGCATTCATGGCCATAAAGTGAGATCCAGTAAGCATTCATGGCCATAAAGTGAGATCCAGTAAACATTCATGGCCATAAAGTGAGATCCAGTAAGCATTTATGGCCATTAAATGAGATCCAGTAAGCATTCATGGCCATAAAGTGAGATCCAGTAATGATTTATGGCCATTAAATGAGATCCAGTAAGCATTTATGGCCATAAATTGAAATCCAGTAACATTCATGGCCATTAAGTGTGATCCAGTAGCTATTTATGGCCATTAAGTATGATCCAGTAAGCATTCATGGCCCTAAAATGAGATCCAATAAGCATTCATGGCCATAAAGTGAGATCCAGTAAGCATTCATGGCCATAAATTGAAATCCAGTAACATTCATGGCCATAAATTGAAATCCAGTAACATTCATGGCCATTAAGTGTAATCCAGTAGCTATTTATGGCCATTAAGTATGATCCAGTAACTATTTATGGCTATAAAATGAGATCCAGTAAGTATTTATAGCCATTTAATCATTCATTAATAAATTTTCATACAAAAATGTCTTTACGTAAAAAAATACGTATACGTAAAGAAAAATTTACGTAACGTAAAATTCTACGTTTTTTCGGAAAAGTGTTATGCAATAATCGGCTATAATTTTTCAGTTTTTCGTTGATTTCTCCGGAACTGCTGCATGAATCACTACCAAAAGTTTCGTGGCACCATCGGAGCCCAATACACACATTTTGGTTCATATTTGAAGTCCTAACTCGCTTCCGTTTTCCCGGAATTTGGCCGACTATAGTCCAAGCAGTGTCTACATCAAGGCCATAGAACTCCCAAAATTGTGCATTGAAAAATCATCCATGTGCAGCAAAGTGCAGTAAAAATTAGTTAGGTGGAGTAAAGTGCATAAAAGTGCATCAAAGTGTAGTAAATTTAGTGAAAGTGCAGTGAAAGTGTAGTTAAAGTGCAGCAAGTGTAGTGATTTTATTTTACACTTTAATGGGCCAAAAAAACTAAATAATTGTTAATTAAACAATGAAAAGTTGATAACTAGATCAAATTAGAATAATACTGCTTAACAAGGATAAAATTCAATCCATAAATGAACTTTTATATTTTATTAATTTTTAATTTTTTTAAGAAATGCGAAATTTATCGTATTTAATTGAAAGTTTTTAGCGTATTTTTGATGCAGTAATCAGTAAATGATCAAAAAGAAAAAAACTTCGAGTTTTAATAACAATTGTTGTTTCTTGCTCAAATTATAAAATATTTCATTAGAAAATATTGAAAATATTGAAACAAAATTTATTTAGGGTAAAAAATATTGAAAGTTGTACAAACAAAATCACAAAAAAAAAAATGTAAAATTTTCGAACATAAAAACTTGGCAGTACTTTTGTTTGAGGAGGTGGTTCTGCATCATCTTGATCTGCTTACTAGTCTATATGAATGCTAATATGAAAATATTAAAAGTCTGTAAATTCTAGTGTTGAAAGTAGGGATTCACGATTTCCCGTCCATTTTTGGGAAAAAAATCAAAACTATAAACTACAATAACTCGAAAATTAAAAAAATTATTTTTAAATTTATTGTTTTGAATTATTTTTATCAGTAAATGACATCAACTAAAGCTTTAAATAAGACTATTTTTTTTTTGTAGTTTGGAAAATATTTGAGTTTGAAATTTGTCAAGAGTCCCGAAAATCATACAAATTCGAGAAATAATAAATTCGTAGTTGAAACTCAATCTTAAGGTTTCAAAACCCGTTAATGATTCAATAAAGTAAAGATATGTAAAGATAATATCATAAATTAAAAAAAAGATGGAATTATTTTTTTTAAGGTTTTAAGCACCTATTTTAATAAAATTCGTGCATTCTTTAAAAAATTGAAAAGAATTTCATGTTTGTTCAAGAAAATAAGTTAAACTGATTGAAATGTTAACTTAAATTTTAATTTTTCATACTCATCTTTTAAGTTCTGTCAAAAATTGTTCAGTAAATTTAGTTTTCCAAAATATTCATAAATTTTTGACATTTTAATTAATTTTTTGTGGAATTAAATGAAGTGCATTAAAGCATGAGTCAAGTGCATCAAAGTGCAGCAAAATTTAGTAAAGTGCATGCAAGTGCATGCAGGTGCATCAAAAAAGTATCAAAAAGTAGTAAAGTTTAGCAAAGTGCAGCCAAGTGTAGTAAAGTTTAGACAAGTGTAGTAAAGTGCATTAAAAAATTAGTGAAATTGTTCAAAGTGTAGCATTGTAATACAAAGTGTACTAAGTGTAGCAAAATATCAGTAAAAAAGGAGGAGAAAAGGAGTAAAAAAGTAGTGAGTGTAGGTAAAATGCAATTAGTTCTAGGGCCTTGGTCTACATCAACAGTTTTTCGCGATTTTCTCGAAAACAATGCAACCAATTTTCACGGGGTTTGCGGCATTTTGTAGAGAATTCCAAGGCCTAACTTTTATGTAATTAGGGTATAAAGCGTAAAAATGATTAATTTAAGAGAAAAACGCAAAAAACGGTTTTTGAGAGTGTAGTAAAAACAATATATTCACGCCGTGAAACGGTGTGAATATGATAAATAAATTCAATTTGAATTTCAAGTGCACATCTTTCCGAAGCACATAGCGCAAAAACTTCAAGGATGCACGTTTTATTTTAGAAAGAATTTTCATTAACATTGAAAATCGGAATTCATTATCGCTTGCAGTAATCCACACAAAAAGTCAACATGAATGTTATTTTTTAACTACCTTTTTTTTTCTTTATAAGCTAGTAGCTTAGTAGAGTAAAAAAGTTGATTTTTTGGCTCCCTAGTAGCTTAGTAACGAGTAGTAGCTTAGTAAAAATCCTGTACTAAAACAGAATTTTTCAATTTTCTCAAAAAATTTATGGATTTATCTCGGAATCTTGATTTTATCTGACTTTTAATGACAGATTAAAGCATAAAATGCAAATAGATTCTCAAAAATTATTGTCTAAATTTTTTTATGGTAGTAGCTTAGTAAAGATTACAAAAAAGTTTTGGATTCAAAAAAACTTTACTAAGCTAGTAGCTTAGTTACGAGTGGTATCTTATAAAGAAAAAACAGGGTACATTTTATAAAAAAAGGAATTTTAACAAAAATAAGAATAAAAGTCATCAAAAAATTGTTACAGTTAGTAACAGTTGAGGAAATACAGAATGATTATAAAATACCAGAAACTCTCGTCCATTTGATATTCATTGCTATTATTATTCTTAGGTATTTGAATATTCAAGCATATGAATAAAATCTGAAGCTCTACAGTATCAAAAGATATGATAGCATATGAAAAAGGATAACAATGATAATAATGTTAATGGTTGGCTTGATAAGGAGAAAATTTCTTTTATTGCGTGATTAAATGAGTCAAGGCCTTATAACTTTAATAAGATGAAGCTAGTGTTTCTATGGTTTTTGTAGGTCATCTTTGAATGAGGTTAAATGTGGAGAAGATACTTTAAAGTTATGAAACTTCATGTTGTGATTCTATTATTTGATACACTCAGGAAAAAAAACTAAAATTCAATTTTAGATTTGTATGGAAAAATCTAACAGAAAATGTTAGATATAGAACCCCAAGGAAAATTTTAGATTTTTAAAAGTGAAACTTTTAAATTTTCTAAAAGAAAATTTTAAAATCTAAAATTTTATTTTAAATTTTAACTTTGAAAAATTCAAAAATTTTTATTTTAAAATCTAAAATATTTATTTTAAATTTTTAAAACAAAAATAAAAATTTTAGAATCTAAAGAAAATATTTTAGAATTCTTAAATTTAATTTTAAATTTTCTTATTGAATAGTTAATTTTAAGAAGAAATGATTCAGAAAAACTGAAAGTATTAGTTACATGATTAAAGAAAGCAATTCATCATCACTAAAACTTATTGAAGATATTTTTATAAATATCTTAAGTTTGTATGAAAACTTTTTTTATACTTAATGGAGTGATTTCTGCGAATTATTGTTTTGCTTGAGTCATTTCTGCGAAGTTTTGTTTTCAAAAATCAAAAAGTTTTATATTAAATTCTAAAATTTTTCTTTTAGAATACAAAAAATTTTCAGATCTAAAATTTTATTTTAAAATCAAATATTAAATTTTAAAATGTAAATCTAAAACTTCGGATTTTAGATTTCTAAAATCGCAATTTTAAATTTTTAAAATTTTATTTTTAAATTCAATAGAAAATATTTTATTTTAAAATTTTTATATTAGATTATAAAATTTTCTGTTAGATTTCAGTATTTTAAAATCTAAAATTGAAATTTTAAATTTTTTTTCCTGAGTGTAGCATTTTATATAAGTAAGTGACTTGGATTGCACTATAAACGGTCTATTGGTTGTGGTACTATAGATTCTATATTTTCAAAAAGAAAATTTTTCAAAATATCGCATCCCTTGAATCCTTTTGTTTGCTTAATTCCTTCAAGTACGGTCCGTTCCTTGATGCTCAAATTTTAATAACAACTTTTTATCATATTTACAATCAAGCTTTTCAATACACATCATCATTGTCATCATCAGGAATCACAGTCAATATACTCATCATCCACATCTTGAGTGGTAAAATTTGTGTCCTTTCATAAGAACATAGTAAATACACGCATAATAATGTAAGAAAAATTACTAGATAATATTGCAGGAAAGTGCCTCGTTCAACAAAAAGTATCGACCTTTTTGAAAGTTTTCTCCATTTTGCTTCTTTTATTGTAAAGCTTCATAATTCTGTTAAGTATCATTGACTTTACTTCGAGGACTTTCGAATTAAACAAAGAAATGTGTTCAGTCCGCTCAGCAATTTTGTTGTTGTGAAGAAATTTACTTTTTTTTTGTCTCTTGAAACTTTATGAAATTGATCGAAGTTACACGTGCAGGAACTGTTCTGGATTAGTTGATGTATGTAAGTTGTTAAGTTTTCTTTGGAAATTGTTTTGTATTGAGGATGATATGGAACATTAATGGTTGGGGAGTTTTTTGTAATTATATTTTTTTACAGTTATTGTTTTGCTTTGTATTACATTTGCCATGTCTTAATCAAGGTTATTTAGCAAAGTTAAATAAAATTAACTTACCAACTTCTCATCTATCAATAATTAAAAATAATTGCATAATAAAATCAAATCAATCAGACTTTTTAAAACATTTCCCAAGCCTACGTCAAACAGCATCTGATTTAATACCCAAAATTATTCATCTCCAACGTTCTTTAAAAAAACATGATTAAATTATTAGAAAACAATAGAGAACCTTCTCAACTCCAACAATCCAACAAATTCATCAAAATTTGAAAACAATGACGATACACTCATAGAAAAAAATCAACCAAGCTTTTGGTTATTTTTGTAGTAATCGGTTTTAACAAACTTTTGGTTAATTTTGTATGGGAAAAAAAAATTTCAACTAAATTTTTGGTTAAAACTTTTACCAAAAAAATTGTTAATTTTACTAACTTAATTGTTATTTATTAAATTAATAATTTAATTGTTTTTTCAATCTAAAACTCTTTATTTCTTATTAATAAAGAGTATCTATTAAAAATTTAGTCAATAAATCAAGTTTCGAAGCTTAAAATCACATTTTTATAAATTTATGTAACCAATTAATTTGTTAAACTTAACTAAAAGTTAGTTACCAAATTATAAATTTTAAATTAATCTAAAAATTGATGGTTATAGCCAAATTAAATATTTTTTTCATGAACTTTGTTGCTTTGCTAAGTTTTAATGATTTATCGATCAATTAATTTATAATTACGATATTTTAATTCATTAATTATTCATAATTGCTCAGAGTCATTCAATCTCTAATAAAAATTAATCAGGATTTGATCAGCGGAAAATCTTAGGAACTCAGAAGTTAAGCAACAAAAATTTCATTTTAAAATTGGATGGGTGACCAAAATAACAAATTTTGTGGTTAAAATTAACCAAAAAATTTGTAAAATTTTTGTAAATTTTTAATTTACTAAAAATTAACAAATTTTTGGTTAAAAATTTGGATTAACCAAAAATTTTGTAAAATTTAACCAAACAGTTTGTAAACGCTATTTTAACAAACATTTGGTTAAAATTTTCATATAAATGACAAAAGTTTGGTAAATTTTTTTCTATGAGTGTAGAAAAATATTGTAAATGAATCTTAAATTTAAATAAATTCATTAAAACCACCTCATATATTCATATATATGTTTATTCTACATCAAGATTCATAATGTGTTATGACTGATGTGGATGACACGTGGATCATATTGAATTTATTGGTATTAATAAATTTTGCAAAAATTTGATTTGTCGAAGGAAAATGCAAATAAAATCTTAAGAAATTTGATGACTTTTCAAATTAATTTTCATTTTATGTTTGAATATTTTTGAAGGTTTTAACGTTTGATGTCTAGTGACATTTTGCATTTGACTGATGTGTGATATTTTTGGAAAATATTTACTTGAAGAGATTTGAACGTTGAACATTTAATTGGGATCAGGATTGCGATAATTTATTATACATATTGTATTATTAATTTTATAAATAGGGTCTATCTGCGAGTATTTACAATGGACAGTCCCGTATTTTTACAGTTGTCCCGTATAAAATTTTCAAAATTTGTTTTTGGTTCCTTAGTTTTTTTCATAAAAACTTCCATTACTTATCTTTCGTATTTTAGCCAAATTTTCAAAATATCCTGTATACTCACAGTCAGTCTGCTTATAAACATACATATTTATTCCATCGCTTTTATATTCAAAATAGCTTAATCTCTGCCAAAAATGTAAAAATATTGAGAAAATTTAGTCAAAGAGTAAAAAAATTAAAATTAGAACCATTGCTTCCTGACGGTATTCACTTAGTAACTCAACCTTATATAATATGATGGAATTTAAAAAATAATTTTTAGAAGAAATATTTAGGAAAAATGGTTACAAAATATTTTTAAAAAGTACACCTGATATTCAGATAGAAATTGTTCATACATCTGTAATTATTACAGAAGTGTAGTCAGAAATTTTTATCAGTCAGTTTATGATTTTTTTCTTTTTTTTACAATTTTACAAATATTAATTAAAGATTTCCAAAAATAGTAATGATTTTAATCCTCAAAAACACCCTTTGATTATGAAATTAATTACTTAAATTGAATCCTTTACTTAAACTTACTTGAAATTATTTCCAACCCATATGAATTAGAGTAAAATTAAGATGTCAAATTATCCATTTCAACACTCAAAAAATGTGATTTAATCACTTCTACCTACACCCACTCGATATCATATCACGTATACCTTCTAAGTAAGTAAAATGATTGATAGTTACACCCATATTACGTAAAGAATCTGACTAAGTCACGTGTATAAACTTCTAGCATTAAAAATGTGGTTTCAAAATGAATAAGAAGCTCGTTTGCGTCTGTTTGCAGAAAAAGCAAGCCACACAAAAAATTCCCATTAAAAATAAAATTGTGCAACAATTGAGATGATGGAAAGGCAACTACGTTCATTTAAAAGAAGCAAAATAAAAAATGTGACGAATGGGACTCATGCTATCACGTTGCATGTGCCGGCTTTCAACGTGTACTGTTAAGTTTTTAATACTTTATTTCTTTCCATCCCATCCTACATCCTCATCATTCTCTCTATTTATGATTACGAAAACTGACATTTATTATTCAAAATTATGTCAGCACCGCTGGTGATTTTATGTTTGAACAGTTTATGCAATTAAAATAATTTTCATTCCACCGTGTAATTAAATTCAAACAATGACAAAAAAAGTAAATTAACAGAAAAATTTGTTGCTTTTGGCAGATTTAATTAGTTGGAAATTAAAAGTTTTTATCAAGATTTGACAAGGCAGAATTGGCGATGGAATTTCATAAACAAGTAAATGTCAGCTTGAAATTTACAATTCATTAATAATTTTGTTTATTCAGGTAAAAATTTGCATGCCAATTAACAGGAAGCTGTGAGCAGTTGTGATAAAAGGATTAATTTAATGTACATGGACATTGTAGGAAAATGATAAAAATTTTTTGATTACAAAGTATTTGCAAGTAATTGTCATGATTTGATACTAAAAATTATAATGGAGGGAAAATTTGATACTTTTTTGAAATTTCTTAACATTGTTATTAAAATAATTATTTTAATGAATAAGTTTACGACACTAATGAAAATTTCCTAAGACATTTAATTCTGATAATAGTTGAAATATATTATTTAGTATGCCCACAGATCTAAAGTGTCATATGAATTAATGGAAGAACCTTTGTAACTAAAGTCCAATGATAGTTTTACATGACATCATAAAATTTATGAGAAAATGGGACAATTATGCCTTCCAAGAAGATTGTATGGTCTGATCTAAAAGAAAATTTATTATTTTGAAGCATAAGGGCCATAAAAGAATTTCGGTTAAATGTTTCTAATTCTTGAAATAATATCAATCAATCCATTTAATAAATAATAGAATTGTTAAAATATTCGGAAATGTAAAATAAATCATCGTTAAATTTCAAAATATTTTATTTAAAATTAAATACAAGGTTCCGTTCAAACACCTTCTTAGAAGTACCTTGTTTTACCGTTAGAAGCCTCTTCTCGTTATTAAGCCTTAGGCTTAGGAAGGTTTTTTAAGTATGTAAATTTTTTTTTAGGTTTTACTTTATTAAGCCTTCATATATTTTGTTTTAAACAGTTTTAAAAACTACTAAGCATTGGTCTTATAATAGAAAATAGGATATGCTCCGTTAAATTTGTAACATTTTGAATTTTCTTAGCGAAATATTTTGGGAAAAGGATGACTAATGAGAGAATAAAATCGACGAAAAATTGTTAAATGTAGATTTTTTTAAAAAAATAATTGGAATAATCAAAAAAATATATAAATTCTGATTGCAAGAAAAGTTAAATTCAAAAATCAAGCAGAATTTCTGGTAAAATAAACATAAATTCCAGTAAATCCAATTCAACTGAAAAAGTTCAACAAGCTAATAAGCTTCACAGCGTACCTATAACTTTTTATTATTACTTAACAATAGATTTATATCGTTATTTAAATCACACCAATTATGAACTTCATGAATGTTAAATTAAGTTGAAAGTTTTCACACTAAACTTTTTCATATATTGATCCATTATCATCATCATTATGAAACTTTAGAGCTTTAGTTAAGTATTATGTGTGCTGTTTATGACAGTATGCAAGCAGTAAACTTCCTTAACAAAGTTTGCAGCATGAAAATGTAGCTTTCATCTTCACTTTTAAAATTAAAATATTTTCATAGCTAAAGGCTTAACATCGTGAAAAAAATATTGTGCGGAAAACATTTCCGGTGTACAATATCAGCGTAGAGAATTTCAAAAGCTTTAGGCACTTTTAGATTCATGATATTGGATGATAATATGAATTCTATTTTAAAGTGAAGAACTTGATAGTTTAAAATTGATGATTGAGAGTGAAAATAATTTTAATTGAAAATTGTGTCTTAATTCTTTAGTTGATATTGATTTATTTGCATAGTTATGCTGTAAATTTTTATTTAACCTCATTTATTTTATTTTTTTGATATTGACTGAATTTACATTTCATTCACAACTTCAAATTTATACCGCATAAAAAATTTTTACAGCAAATGTGTTGGAATTGAAAAATGAGAGAAACCTGAACGGAAATGTGTCATTTTTGTGGAATGAAAATTGCGAAAACAACTGAAAAACTTTTTTTTTGTTTAAAAAGGAAATTGAAAATTGTTGTTCATTTTTGTTGCCAAAAAATTATGTAGGAAAATAAGAATAGGACAGAAAATAACTTTGAATTTTATTTATTAAATATTAAAATATTATTCTAGTGAAATAATTTATTCAATGAAAATTTAAAAGCTTGATATCAAATAAAGTTGCACGCTTACAGGAAGTAAAAAAATGAAAAATAAGAAGCTCGAAATTTAATATTACTAAATTGGGATCATTACATTTTAATTCAACTTTGAAGTATTCAATTCTAAAAATTATTGCAATTAGCTTATTTATACGCATATTAAGATTTTATTCTTTATTCTTTGAAATATTATTGAATTTTAATAAAATTTTCTAAGAAACTATGAACAAATTACTTTAGTGATTAAGTACAGTTTTAGAGTTCCACACAGTCATTGATTTTCAACCTATCAATAAAATTAATAATTTATTACATTTGCATTTTTGAGCTGTTGCCAACAAAATTTCAAAATCTTTGTCTAAGCTTCTTTACTTCCTTAGATAAATAATTTTTTAATTACTGCCAAAGATCCGAAAAATATTTATTATAACTTTATGTGTTTTTAAAAACATTCATCATATTTCCCAGCTTTATTTATTTTTACTTTTCCGTTTAGTAAATATTTTGAAATTTTTATCAGCAACAAGTATAATAAATCTACGAATAGAACTAGTTTGGAGTTTAACCAGATTATTGAGAATTTTGTGGGTTTAATTTCAGAAAATCAATAAATCATATTTTAGGATGAGAAAATACATATTTGTGTAATACGATTTATTAGGGGAAATCTAGAAAAACTAAGCAAATTGCACAAAAATAAAACTTTGTTTATTAAATGAAAAAAAATATAATTAAATTTTAAATGCATAGAAATGTGTCTTATTAGCTATCTAAATATTAACATAGTAAAAAAGTTAAAAACAATGAAAGGGTGCTCAATCAAGAAGAGCGTGTCAATATTGACGTTAATTTAAAAATAGCTTTAAGGGGTTGCTTTTCGTGCTGAAAATGCTTTTACGAGAATTTTGATAAATAAAGTGTTTTTATGAATGAATGAAAAAAATTCTTCTTTTAATGTCTAAAATACGAATTTTGATCGAAAATTCTTCATTTCATGGATAAGTAGTTTACATTTATTTTTTTATTAAAATATTCAACTGTTAAAGTTTTACTTACTTACTGCAACCATGTTCCTATGTGGAGCTTAGGTTACAACAATGTTAAAGTTTTAAGAAATACAATACAAAAAATGCTTTGAAATAAATCGATTTTTCTCACTTTAAAAGTATACCTAGTATATCTCATTTTCAAAATTTTTAAACTTGTAGAAAAGATTTATATTTTCAATATCTAAATAATTTTTTTTAAAAAAAAGATTGATTCATTTATTGTATTTAGTTTACACTAATTAAACGTTTTTAAATTTATTACAATAAGCTGTTACTTTTATTAATGTTTACATATCACACCATAAATGTTTTAAAAATAGTTTAATCAATTTATTTGCAATTTATAATAAAAGGTCGAATTTATAAGGTGAATAATAAATTTTATCCGAAAAAGAACTTTTTTACTTTTTAAAAAATTGAAAATGAAAAAATGCTGGATCCTTTATTCACATCCGTGCAAAAAATCCCACTCATTCTTAAATATCTCATTCATCCTGTTGACCCAATGCAATTATATTCAAAAACCTATTTTCTATGAAACACAATAAAGCTTAGGATTTTTTAACAATAAGAAAAAAAAAATTATGCGAATAATTCAATACCTTATGTAATGAATTAATTTTCATGAACGCTTTTTCACAAACTCGTCTGCATTATGTATTTAAAATATTCAGTTTCATAGCAATTTGAATTTTTCGTTGAGTCACTCCTACACAGCATTGTTACAATTTGCTTATGATAATTGATATGATTTATTTATTCAATTAAATTATTGTGAAATAATGCGAAATAATTTATTGATAATTTATTCGCATTATTTTGAATATTCAGTTACTTATTCCAATAAACTGTTGTCAATTCATGGTTTTGTGTTTTTCTTTGGTTTTTTTTTTTGATTTTAGAAAAACTTTTGTTATGCTGAATAAAAATTTTAATTTTTTCTTAAAATTCTTGAACGCCAGATTACTTATCAACTTATTATGCCAATAATTTATAGAAAAATTTTGTTATTGTCATAAAAAAAAGTTCACATAACAAGGATTAAAACGATTATAAATTTTCTATAAAAGCTTTTTCTATTTATGAATAATAAATCACATATGCTAGTAATATACAAAAAAAAAAAGTTGAAAAAGTAATTCATGCAACACTTTTACAAGCTATTTATAGATGATTTAATTTTGTTCATAACTCATGAGTCACATTTTATGAACATTCCGAAGGACATGCAATAACCTAAAGATTTTACTATTTATTTCAAATACCATTAAGTATCGTACGATTTTTGATGTGTAATGAACTTTTGGCCATATATTGTATGTACTTACACTTCTAATTTCTCTATCATGTTTCATCGAAATGACTTCATATAATCCAAATTAACACCAAAAAGCTCTAAATCTTATTTTACGACAAATTTTTTCTTTGAATTGCATTTACGCGTGGAGTATCGTACATATACAAAAAATTACGATATGTATTGAAAATGTTGTTCTTTTTGTGCCACATTTATATTGATATGGAAAATGCCTTTATTATCAACAATTTATGTGCACATGAAGTCTTTCTATTTATATACTTATAAAGATTTTTTTTTCATTGAATTTTTGATGAGTACGTGAGGAGTTAGAAGTCTTCCATTGTAGCGTAGGATTATGTAATGTTTATAAACAAAGTATTAAATATTTATCAACACATCAAACATTTATGAATTAACTTTAGTAATGAATCATAATTTTGAGATAAATGAATCAATTCAATTATTTTTTAATAATTCTTATAATCCAATTTTTCGGTGTTGCAGTATCGATTAAATTTTAAAAATTAATAATAACGCCTAATCGGATCAATAAGGGTTCAGTAATTCACTTTTCTTTTTATTCAATTATAAACAATAAGAAGGAAGTTACAAATTAAATGGATCGAGGGTGTTTTATTTATTTTTAATTCAAAGATTCGAGGAAAATGAAATTTGTTTTAACATGAGACTAACACGTGTAATTTTACATTACGACAATATTTGTTGTGTTTAAAGATGTTGTGGGTGGGGAGTCATACACTAAAAGTGATGATTCCCACTATGTAAATGATAAGTTTGTGACGCTTAAGGAGGGAAGTTTTTCCTAACATATTGTTGAGTTTCATATACGACCAGGCTTTTAGATCCGAAAATGGTCGCTATTAGGCTTAGGTTACAAATTCTAGAAACAACCACTTTACTTCCTCAACTGCCAAAAAAAAAAATAATAATAATATAATAATCACATACTTTCCAAGAAAAGAACTCAACCTAAATATCAATTTTATTTATAAACATTATACACGTAGGATTACAACTTCCGCACGATTTATGGCGTCTCTTATAAATAATTCTAAGGATTTTGTAAACGATAATTTGAAATTGTGCAGTATATGAAATTTATTTAAGTATTGTAGAAATCGTGAATTTAAGTGAGAATGAATGATTAAATTCTGCTGGAAGTTTTCACAATCTTTTTCATATTCTTAACCTTTACATTCCACTAAAATAGGGAGTCATTGCTACAACTCTAAATCAACCTACCTAAATAAAGTATCGTGTAAAAATAGCAATTTGTAAAATTAGGATCAAAAATCTGATCTTTCTATTCATTCTTCAAGAATCACGAGACGTAATCACATTTTTGCATAATATTTTATTCACATTCCATAAATATGTAAAGCTTGCAGATTTATGTCCTATTATGAAGAAGAATTTTTTTCAAACGTAGATAAATGCTCACATACTGTGTCTGTTGAAAGTTGAAACTTAAATAATAAATATAAACATCATCATACAAGGAATGGAAAACTACGAGAAAAGAAATATTGTGTGTTGAAATTGATGACATGAGCATTATGTCTGTTAAAAAGCTAGAAGATGGATATACTTGCAATGATTAAAGTAATGTGCATTCATCCTGATGCACAAACAGTCAAGTACTGCGAACAAACTTTTGAAATTTTAAAACAAAAATTGTTTGTTTTGAGTAGGCAGCACATATTGATGATGATGAGGCTATTTTTTGAAATTTATTTTAGACTTTCAGCGAATCAACCCTCCAGACCGCTGATGCATGACTTACGCTTGTGTGCATTACATAAAGGAACTCCTCGAAAAAGTTAGATTAATTAAAATTCTTGAAATTCTTTTTACTCATAAAACAACAATTTCATGCATGCAGGTAGTATAATATTTTGGCTAGGAAATCCCTAAAGATTACTTACAAACTCGTGTGATGCAAAAATAACTGTTATGACTTTGTTATTTTTATTCCATTAGAGATACGGTTCTGCAATATTTTTTTACGGTAAATTTTTGAATTTAAGATTATTAAAAATATTTTTTTAATAAAAATTTTCCTAAAAAAGCTTATCTTTTCATATCCTTAACAATTCTCAAAAGCACATTCTGGATAGAATTTGCATAACAATAAAACAATGAATTTTATTCCATTGAAAGTCGAACAAAATAAAACATTGTTCATGAATTTTCCATACTTAATTTTTTTTTTCACTAACGAAAGAATTTTCATCGCAAATGGTACAATAAATTTTATGACTTTAAAAATTGTGATTTTCCTACCTCTGCGGGGAGAATTTTTCTTTCATTACTCTTAACACTCAATTTACTGAATTAATTTGCAAATTTTTCTTTTCTTGTTCTTTTTAAAGTTAATATTTAAATAACAACGAAAGTTTTTTAAGGAAATGTATTTTTTGGTTTAAAAATAAGATAATCACCTTATTGAATATGATACATAATTCAGTGGCGTAGGCGGGGAAAGGGTGAATTGGTGAATTTTTAACCTCCTTCCCCCTTTCCTCATTAGCAAACTTCTTTAATTTGCAATTTGCTAGGTTTTTTGTGAAAAAAGGAAAATTTACCCCCATCCACCCAACCGTCCCTAAATTTCTCAAAATTCCTGGCTACGCCACTTACATAATTCATAAACACTCCACATTGACAAAATTTTTATGTCCCCCAGAAATATCAATAAACTCTATATTGAACGTTCGTTATCAATGAACAGGATTACGATACACGTAAGATATGAGAAGGAGACTTTCTTTTTATTTACAGGATGTCTTCTTACTTCCTGCAACCATAAATGATAAAACTGACATCTTTCAGTAAACTTCTCAAGGCCAAACCCGCATTTCCAATTCATGAAAACATCCTTAAACATATTCAAAATCTAGCGAAAGGAAGTCACAAAATCACGATTCGAAAACTTTTTCTCAGAAAATCTGATCTGACAAGAAAAAAAATATCGGTGGCATAAGGAAGTTTAAATGAGCATGAGGAACGAGGAGTAAATAAATTTGTAAAACGTCAAATGCACACCAAGAGACAAAAATAAACAGCACGATAGAACTTATTGAAAAAAATCAAACATCTTCAGCCTGTTAGAAAAGTTTTACATAAAGTTGATGGAATGACGAAAATATTGGATGCTTGCTTTTGAGGTTTACTTTAATTCTGGGGCATAGCCAGAAATTTTTTCAGGGGAGGGGGGTTGAAATTTTTTTGCATGGAACGAAAAATTTAGGGGGCGTTAAACCCCCAAAACCACCTCCCCCCTAACTACGCCGCTGCTTTAATTTTTTTACTACTTGAAAGTTTTAAATCAATAAAGAGAAAACGTTGGTATTTAATGTAAGGATGTAATTTAAGTACAACTTTACAAATCATTGTGGGAATCATGTCTTTATATTGTAAAATGCTATAATGAGGATTACACGAGATATTTTTTATGATTCTTAATCATCTAGCTGTCTTCTTAGGAACGAAAATTCTCATTCTGTAAGTAATCCCAGTTGTATGAATAGGATTTAGAATGAAAGAAACTATTGACAGCATGGATTCTTATATGACATATAATGCGATGTACCTTGAACTCTGAGATTCTTAGTAAAAACTTCAACATGCTTCCTTCCTTGATAATTAAAGTCAATGTCCCTAACAAAATGAATGAAAAATTCAACAACCACAAAGCTTAGTGTCATTAACAGGGGCGTAGCTAGAGGAGGGACTTAGGGGTCAAAACTTCTGTCATATTGAAAAATTTCCTTAATTTGCTAGATTTTTTGCTAAAAAATTCGAAAAGCTCCCCTAAAATTTGTAAAAACCTCGCCAAAAAATTTTCCTGTCTACGCCTCTGGTCATTATGTGTATTATTTTCCCAAAATAGCTTTCGTATTGTTTCATTATCTACCGCCATCAACCGTTTCCTTTTGTTCACAATGAAGGAATTTTGGTCAACATTCTATCCAATTTGTTGCTTACAAGCATTGTCTATTTTAATGCTTTTCTCAAGAAATACAAAATACTTTGATGACATATGCTGACAATGAATGAGACATGAAAAAACAAATAAAAGGACATACATGTTGCACACAGTTGCTGTTTTCAACTGACAATGAAAGTCTCGATGATATAGATACGAACTGAGAGAGTTGTGACATTGAATGAGAGAATAAATAACAGCGCATGTTCTATGGAAATTGTTTACATTTTTTTATTAAGGTTTTCAAAGCATCAACACGTGTCTTTGGCATTTAAGAGGAACTTTCACATTTCAAATCATCAGAAGCAATGTGAAATGTTTCGGATAAATATTTACATTTGATGGAAAAACAATTTGTTTTCGCCTCATAAAATTTTTTGTATTCATTTTTAGCTTCGTTTGAACTTGTCATTGTTTATCTTTGAATTTTTTTTTCTTTATGTTTATAACTCATTTGGAATTTTTGATGATTTAATGAGAATTGGATTTATTTTTGATCTTATTTACTCATCACATAAATCACATCGGATTAGTTTGTATGGGAAAATGTGTTTTATGATTATTGGTCTTCAGTATAAATTTAATAGAAACTTTAAAAATCAACATCTTTTTTATGATAAAGTATATATCATGCATCCTGAATAATAAATTCTAAAACATTTTGATCAATTTTTAAATTTAAATGAAATTTGTCTGTAATTTACACGTGACATGACTTACATAGAGAATTTATAAAACGTACTTAATTTGAATTCAAAAATTAATATTTTACAGCATTGACCTTTTTCTCCATTATAGAACCTTTTATAAGGAGCTAGTCGCTATAATGTAGAGTAAATATTTAAAAGCCTGTGTTTTTTGCTGAATCGATCGGTCTCATGTATAATTATGCAAAAATTATATGCAGAATCACAATCAATTTCTTGATAAATTTTCGGATGAAAGCATATTCATTCTTTCTGGCTATTAAGGACTATTGGAAACTAAGCAACTGAAGGTTAATGCTACCTCTTTAAATTCCTTTTCGAATTTTTTTATGTCTATGTTTTTTTGTCGAGTGCTGCGGTCTATTCTCTTTTTCTTCGAGAAAATTAAAGCTTTAAAATAAATTATGTAGTAAGTCCCACAGACAATGAATATTTTGAGACAAAAATGCCAATTAAGTATGCCACGAGAAGTAAATATTTTTGTGAAAATTCCAACTAATTTTCATCTTCATTTTTGACTTCAATATAAATGTATTAAATCAATTTGTGGTCGTTGTGCCAGTAATGGATAAGGAAAGATTTTCGAAATAGACTTTTTACTAGAGAAAAACGCTACTTTGTGCTAATTATGAGATAAATATGATGTTTATTGTTTAAAAGTTGAAAACATACTAAAAAATTTGTATGAAGGGGTAAACAGCTTTAAACGTGGAACTACGCTGCGTAGATAAGAATATATTTCAAAAATAAAATGACTGTTGATCCTTCATCAAAAAAAGTAATCTATTTCTCGACATATTCCAGATCAGTTTTCAAACAATTTATAAATTCAATTAATTTGAGCTTAAACTCGGAAAAGTTTTCGAAGCTCTTCGTTCGTTGAAAAAAAATTAAAAATGTTGAGTAAATAATAAAATGATAAAATAATAGATGAACTGGATGTAAATCTGATGAATGATAAATAATATTTATTTTTCGAAATATGATAATTGGGGAAAAATGAAAAATCAACAAGTGGCCGCCTATCATTGGAAATATTTGTGTATTTTTTTTTTAAATTTGTAAATTTATATTCAATTATTAAAGCCTTAATCTACAACATTACTTTTAAAAGGAATAATTTTTAATGAAATCATGCAAAATTTTTAATTAATTTTTTAATGTCCATCGACTTATTTACGCAATTGTTTACACAGCTCTTGCTCAATTATGTTGGGAATGATAATACGTAAACAAAATAATTAACAATAAAATAAAGCATCGCAAAAAAAAATAATCTTCTTTGTTACGCAAAAGAAGTATAAAAGCTGATTGACACATCTACAGCCACTGCAAATGACAACTTTTAATTAACAATTTTCTTTTTCATCCATATGATTGATAATTGAATTAAATAATTGGTAACTCTAGATCCACCTGAATGTGAGGGATTAATTGAAGATCTCTGTGGGGTTTTATGGACAATAAGTAATGACAAAAACATTCAATATTGACGCAAGTAAATGGACATCGACCAAGATTTTCAAGGAAATACAAACTTTTCACGTGGCCAGTTGATGTCAATATTGAAACCAACAGTACAAGATCTCACATGGACATGTGGTTAGGAATAAAAACGTGAGCTGTTGATTGCTTTGTTAATCAATTCCTTCTTCTTTTCAAGGATTAAAATAAAATCTTTTTCTGGTTGTTTCTTTAAGTCAGACTACCGACATTTCATTTCGAATTTCTTCGACATTTGATTCGATTTCTTCGAAATTCCAAAACAAAAGAAATTTTAATAATCAAAATTTGACTCTTTAATGTGACTTTAGCTTAAAGTTTTATGCTTTAAACTAAACTTTGATGGTTATTAAATGATTCTCTTTGCATTACACATTATATAATTTAATAGTCAAAGAGAAATTAGAGAATATATTTCAAAAAATTTGGTTCACTAATACATTCATGTTTTATTTGTTATTGTTTAAAAAATTTTAATTTATTCAAAAATAGCAGTTTAACCCATTTGAACAGATAAAAAATGATTGATAATACTAAATGAAGTGTCTATAAGCTAAACTGGATGTTTTATAGTTTGATTTAAGGCATATCAACAAATTTAATTAAAAAATTTTAACGACTGGAATTTTTTTGAAAAATTTTGAATTTTGGTTTTAACGGGGATTTTTGAAATGACGGTAGTCTGCTTTAAGTTAAGAAATTTTTCACGTTTTAGAAACTTGGAAGAAGTTTTTCATTTCAATTGTCAAATTAAAGGATTTCTTTTAGTTAAAACATCATTGCTGAAAACGTGTTAATGTATTTATGATAGTTAAGGACACAGTTTAGTAAAATGTGGCATAAACTTATGCTTTGAAACCTTCTATACACTTTATAGTGATTCTAGAAGAGGAATGTGCCAATTCTTGGTTTATTTTCATGTTTTGAATTGATTTATCATGAAAATTTCAAAAAAATTTTATCAAGTAACAATTCACTGATATTCAATAATTCAAAGTTTTCAACGGTCAAAGTAAATTCAAAAAAGTTTTCAAAACTCACCACAAGATGGCGTTTCTCACCATAATTTTTCGAAATTAGCTGCGTACCCCCCAAAAACTCAACGGTCGTTTAAAATTTGAAATTAACTTACACATTTACAAGAATTACAAACACAGTTACACAAAAAACATTTCTCCGATTAAATTTTTGGTCAAATTAAATATATTAAATTTAATGAAAACTACATGATGATCTTCAGAAAAATCGCTTTAGGATTAAGCGGCGGTGTCGATAGTGCTGTATCCGCATATTTGTTAAAGCAAAAAGGCTTCGAAGTTTGTGGAATTTATGTGAGTTGAAATATTTATTCAAAATATTGTTTACTATGATTGAAATTTTATTTTAGATGAAAAATTGGGATGATAGAGATGAAAAAGGATATTGTTCAAGTGACAAAGAGTTTGAGGATGCACAGTTTGTAGCTGACAGACTAAAAATCCCATTGAAGGAGGTAAATTTTGTGAAGGAATATTGGAATGACATTTTCTCGTAAGTTTACTGGAAGTTGATCTAGTTCTCATTGATTAATCAATTACTGTTTATGCAGGAACTTCATTAAAGAATACGAGGAAGGAATCACACCAAATCCAGACGTCCTTTGCAACAGAATCATTAAATTTGATCTTTTCTATAAAGCAGCTATAGATAAATTTGGATGTGATGCAATTGCGACTGGACATTATGCAAGATCTTCATTTGGAAGCTTTCTTGAGCATTATGATGAACAAAAGAATGTGAAATTATTGGAAGCTGTCGATACATTCAAAGATCAAACATTTTTCCTATCACAAGTGCCACAACAAGCCTTAAAAAAATGCTTATTTCCAGTCGGTTCCTTGACAAAAAGACAAGTTAAAGAGATTGCTAGTCAAATTGGACTGAAGAATATTGCAAAGAAAATTGAATCGACAGGACTTTGTTTTGTGGGCAAGAGAACATTTCAATCGTTTATAGCTGAATTTATTGACGATAAACCTGGACATTTTGTGGATATTGACACTGGAAAAGTACTTGGAGAGCATCGAGGTATTCATCATTGGACGTTAGGACAAAGAACAAGAATGTGGGGAACTAAAGGATATTTTGTATATAAAAAGGATCCAATAACACAGACTGTAAGTTTTAATGCTACAAATTAAGGAAATGATTCAAAATTGTTATTCATTACAGATTTATGCTGCATCAGGCACAGATCATCATCTTCTATGGTCCGACATTTTTTACACAGAAAATCCATTTTGGATTAGAGAAAATCCATTCAACAATCAAGACATTCTTAAATGTGAATTTAGATTCCAACATACAAAACCAAAAGTCAATTGTACTGTCTGTAAAGCAAATGATAAAGGAAGTAAGCTCCTTATGAAACTAGATGAACCTTTAAGATCTATCACACCTGGTCAATATGCTGTACTTTATAAAGATGGAGAATGTCTTGGGAGCTCTAGAATAACAGATGCAGGAACTGGTCCATTAGAAATTCAACATTTAAGCAGTGATCAAGAGAAAGTTATTGAAATTTTAAATGAAAGAAAAGCTCAAATAAATTAGAAACTTTTTAAAAGGATGTTCAAGAATTTGAAAATTAATTCAAGTTTCAGACAAAAGGTAAGATTTAACTATTTGCTTAATTTTTATTACAGATATAGATTTAAAAATATAGTTTTTAAATTTCAAGAAAACTTATTGACTTTTCGAATCCTCATTTTAATAAATTTATTAAAATGAGGATTCGAATAGTCAAAAATTAAATTTGAAAAAACAATCTTCAAATTATGAAATGATTAGATTAAAACAAATCTGAAGATTAAACTCAACTCAATCTTCTATGCTTTTATGTCAATAACTTTAGTAACTTAAAAAAAATTAGACAATTTCAAAAATTTTAAGAAAACTAAATTTTAATTTTAAATTTTGATAATTTTCAAACTTGAAATCAATAGCATTTTTTGCTTTTAAATATATTATTTTGAATTCAGCTAAACATTTTCAATTTGATTTAAAAAATTAAATTTTATTAAATTTAAAAAATCAAATTTTACAAAATTAAAAAATTAAATTTTACAAACTTTAAAAATTAAAATTTTCCTTTAAAACTTCTTAAAATTAAGTATTTCAACAATTAAATAAAATCCTTAACACAAAAAGCAATATTTTCCTTAAAAAGGGCGGAGTCGCAAGGAAAATAAACGAGCATAAAAAAATTTCCCACAATAAATTATCCTTCGAGATATGAAAAAAAAAAATCCTCGCTTTTCCATTCGAAGAAACAAAAACAAAACAAAACGCAAGTAAAAAGATTCTGGTATCAAAAACAAACAATATTCGTAGAATTCCACGTGCTATCATCACATTCTGCGCACACTCGTCACATTCCATGTCCTTTAACATACACGAAGTGTCAGAAGGTTGCGTTAACACTCAACGAATCAAAAGTTTTTGTTCTATTTATGGTTTTTTTTTTAAAAAAAGAATGAAAATTACTTCATTAGTTGAATTTAAACGATCGCGATGAAAAGACGTTTTTTTCTTAGTTGGTGACAAAAATAGCGTCAAAAATGTGGATTAAAAATAATTTAATGTTAAAGAGGATTAAAAATAAATTTTCCAATTGACTAGACATTTTAATCTAATGAGATTTAATTCTGTTTGACGGGAAGGAAATAAAGTGAAGTGAATTTTCCACGTGAAAAGTCGTAATGCAATTAACACAAAAAAATGATGATACAATTATAAGCATATAAACAAATTGTGCATGCATGACACACAAATATTGAGTTAAAAGACTTTACGCCGCTAATTTTACTCTCACTCATTTTCTCTCTTTTTCCGTGAATTTAAATGCACCGGCATGTGAGAATTGTAAACAAAAAATTAAAAAAAAGTGTGTATAAATAAATAAATAAATGGTTTAAATTTTCATTTATGGATGTGTGTGTTAAACTGTATGTGAATAGTGCGCTGATAATAAAATAAAAAATAGATGATGATTTTCTCAAACATAAATTGGTGAAAGAGAATGTGAGAGAAATGAGAGAAGAAGATCGTTGCATAAAGTAAAGTTTTGATTGTATTTGAGATTTCTTGTAATATCGCGATTGTGATTTTTTTTTCTTTTTCCTTCAATAAGAATTGAGAGAGAAAAGATTTTGGTGAAGAGGAATAAACAAGAAAATTTTGTTCTATATATAAATAGTGTCGTAGGGCTGATGGCTGATGTAGTTTATGGATCTTATTAGACAATTAAAAATTGGGCGTTTTGTTGGATTTTTTAGGTTAGGTTTTTGTCAAGTTTTTTTTTTTTTTTTTAAAAAAAAAATCAGAATTGATTTTTTTTTTTTTTTTTTTTTTTTTTTTTTTTTTTTTTTTTTTTTTTTTTTTTAAATCAGAATTGATTTTTGAAAAATTATTTTGAATTAAAAAGTCAATTTTCTTTAATTTTTTTTTTCCAAATTTACAGCTTTTAAAAAGAGTTAAATTTTTAATAATAAAACCGTTAAAATGAATTTTTAAACAGGGCTCGTGAGGATTTTGAGCAATCTTAATTAACTGATTGATTTTGAATAGTTTGAAAAAATCAGGATTTTGCAAATCTTAGGTAAATTTTTACGTAGGATTTTGATTTCTGTACGATAAATGATTTTACGTAAGCTAAATCTTACGTAAAGATTTACGTAAGATTGAAAAAAAAATCCTGATTTTTAAAATCATTCAAAATGAAGATTCCAGAAAATGAAGATTGCTTTAAATCCTCACGAGACCTGTTCAAAAATAAAAATTTTATTAATTTTTTCTTTGATTTTTATTTAAACTCCAAATACATAATTTTAAATTAGCACAAATTAAAAGCTCTAAATCTATCCAACAATCCATAAACTTATCATTATCATCATCAGTTCCTCACCCTCTTCTTCAAAAACTTTATTTTTCTTTTACACACAGAAAAAAAAACTTTTTTTTTCTTGCATTTTCGAAACCCGTTTTGGAGTTCAAATATTCATTCATTTCATTGTGCTCCCGTCGTTCGGCTCGCGTGGACGGGTTTTTTCGTTGCGGTATCGCAGTATTTTTTTGTGGATAAAAGAAGAACAAACTTTTTTTTGGAAAATAATTTTTCATTTGGATTTTTGATCAGTTGGAATTGGAATTGTGAATTCCGAAATTTTTCATTTGTGAAAATTTCGTTAGTGAAGTGAACTTTCGATAAGGAACTAAAACTTGAAGGTTGAGGATTTTTTTTTATCATAAAAATCTTTATCGAATGGGAATTGGAAAAACTTACAAAGTCTTATCGCATAATTCTTTTTTTTTGTGTAACGTTAATCAAATTTTTCACGTGCTCGATTATTTTTTTTATGTTCCGTAATTATCTTAGCTGAATGGAAAATTTGATTTTATTTAAAAGGAAAATTTATGTTTAAAAATTTTTTGACATTTTAAAATCAAGAAACAAGAATTCTCAAGGATTATGTTCTAATTTATTTATTCGCAAAGCAAACAAGATCGACGAAATAAATTGAATTCAATTTTCTAGCTCGAAAAAAATAAATAAATTGCTTGACATCAAACTACATTCCTTCAGATGCAAATTTTCTAATAAAAAAATATCAGACTTAAATGAATAAATTCTAAATGATCATTTCGCATGTTTTCGCAATATCTATCAATATTTTGTCAATATCTATTTTAATTTTATTAGAATTTATTCACATATTGAGTTTTAGAATTCGATTCAGCATAAATTGAAAGCAGAAAAAAAATAAAACAAATTTCAATAAATTTAAAATACTTTTCGCATGTCAACATCAATTGTGATTTTTGATCTAGGAATTGCTGAAAGATTTAATTGATTGAATATTTTTGCAAAAAATTACCATTTCGATAAAAAGTCACGTATTGCAAAATTTGTTAAGCTAGAGTGTTGCTTCTGAGAAGAATCGAAACAAATTTAATTTTGTAAAGGAATTTGAAATTTTTGTGATGTTTTGAAAAAAAAAATTATTGGCTCAAGTTTTGAGTTTAAAACAGAGTTGGAAAAAATTTTAATTGAAAAACTTAGATTTAAAATTTAAGAATCAATTTTTTTGGAAGAACTTTTTCTTTTGTTTTGAATTTTTAAACTAATTTTTAAATTTAAAATTTTAAATGATTTAAAAAAAAATTAAAAGTCAAATTAGTTTTTTTTTAAAAAAAAAAGTTGAAAATATTCACAAAATTGTTAACAAAAAAATTGATTAAAATTTTTCACCTAAAAAATTTTATCTTAAATTTTATGTAAATAAATTAATAAACTTAAACTTTGCAATTTCTCACACCTCAAAAATCACCGAAAACATGTGTTCAGGTGAAAAACTCTTTTTTTTTTTGCGTGTTGATATTCACGTAGTCAAAATGTCGTCTTTTCTAATAAAAGAAAGAAGAAAGAGTTATTGATATTATCGAGGTCATAATGATAAGAAATTTAATTGAGCTAATCAGGAAAATTTCTTGTTGCTAAATATAGAACGAGACTTGAGTTTTCTGGAAGGATTTTTTTTAAAAGTTTTAAAATGATTTTTTATTTAAAAATGTAGAATTTTAAAAATTTATGAATTTTTTTACTTTTGATTTTTTTTTTTTCATAAAGTTCCAACTCTGTCTTTTCCACTCAAATCAATTAGACTTAATGCTTAACCAGCTATTTATTTAGTAAACCAAAGAATTTAAATTTTAGAATTTTCAACTCTTCTATTTTATCACATTAGCACGTCTCTTAATGTAAATTTCTTGCATTTTCAATTCCAATAATTTTCCACGTGCGGAGACAATTTGTGTTAATTTATTTAAGAAAACTAAAACAAGACAATTTTAACGTCCAAAAAGGGGGGAAAACTTAAAATAAATCACAGTGTTAAAAGAATGAAAAAAAATTTTTTAAGTGAAAAACTTTTATTTTTCCTTTCTAATTCTAGTGTTTATGTCTATCACCAATTGTGTGTGTTGAGAAAAAGAGAAGAAGAAAAAAAATATATAAAATAATTATAAAGATTAGAGCAGAAGTTTATTGGCCTCGACAAGAAGAAGAAAAAAAGTGAAAGAAAAAATTTTCTCTGTGAAAAATAAAAAAATTCCGAGAAGAAAAATATCATAAAAAAATTTACAATCATGGGGTCAAAAAGTCCCCAGCGATTTGGATTCACTAACCGCTTTACGGTTGTCGTCACCATATCCACCCTTATCCTTATTATTGGATTATGTTGTGCTGTTGAGTCGAAGGTAAGTACATAAAAAAAATTATTAAATAAAATTGAGAATCTTAAATGTGAAAAATTTTTTAATATTTTTTTCGCATGTGTGGTCTTCTCAGTGAATATTTTTTAGTTCCCTTAAAATTAATTTTTTTTTCGTCTGCCGTCTGTCAATTTTTTTTTGTTCCTCAATGACTACATTGAAAGATAAAAAAAGTATTTTTTTATTTTGTATGAAATCATGCTACACAATTATCATCGGGAATGAAGAAGAGTTTCGTCAATTATCAAAAGTTGTTAATTTGTTGCTGCTAATAAAATGTATTTTTTTTCTGCTATCATATGAACTGTTTATGATCAATTTTTAGTATGTCCATGTACTTGAGTGTACTATTAGAAATATTTCGTCATCAGCAGCTGTTGGTTAATAATTTTATGAAATCAAGGGATTAGAAAAAAAAGAAAAACTTAATAAATTTTGAGTCTTTGACATGTGTTGTCATAACATTTAAGCACGCTGATTTTTTTTGCTTGATAATGAAAATCATAAAATTAGCATCGGAATCTGTTTAGCTAAAATTAGAAAATTATCTTCTTCATCTTCAAAGGAGTAACTAGAGAAAAAAAATTAGAATATAATCGTAGTTTAGATGGGAAAAGTTGAAGGACTATAAAAACTAATTTGTTATGACCGGATACATTTGGCACGCTCTGACTTTTATTTTGATCGTTGGTGTTTAGAATGTGTTAGGAATTGAGGTTTTTGGGTACGAATATTTTGATTTTTCTGGTCAAACAATTTTGAAATATACCCAATTTTTATAAGAAATATGAAACTATTTGGAATGAATGTTCGGGAATAAATGTTTATGTTCATCCGAAAGGCATAAAAATTAGGAATTATTGAGAAAAATATTACCGAATTTAAAATTATGTGTATGGTTATAATAATATTTTACTGATATAATAATCTTTATTGTAATAGATTAAATTAACGTATAAAATTGAAATAGTTGTTTTTAAAATTCAAAATCTGATTCAAACTTTAAAATTCTCTACAAAGTAGTTGAAGTGAAGTAGTGAAAAGTTATACAATTTTTTCAGTCAAAAAATTGTGAAAATTGTACAATTTTTACAATTTTGCAATTTTTTCCATACAAAAATTGTAAAATTGTACAAATTTTTACAATTTTTAAAAATTGGAAAATTTAAAAAAATTGTACAATTTTACAATTTTCTGATGAGTGTCTGAGTCTTGATTTTTAGTTACTGTTCAAATGACATTGACCAAATATAACTTGAAGCTTGTGACGACAATTCTATCCAGAATTTGTTATTTATTTACGGTTTGATGATGCTAAAATCTGGATTTTACATAATGTTTAAACTTAAAATTAGACCATTTGGTTGAAGCTAATATCATATGAAATTAAAACTTGCATGTTTTTGTGACAACGAATTTTTATTGTAAACTGAAAATTCAGTTCCAATTTTCTGAATATTTGCGTCTGACTCTTCATAAAAAAAATATTTTTTATTTGAAATTAGGTCATTCAATTTTAATTCTAATAATTTCATCAATTTCTTGATTCATAAAAGAAGAAAAAAATAAATAAAAGTCTATCAGATTTCGTAAGTTGAATGAACCGACAAAGTACTTCTTGTTCTCCACATATACAATTTAAAAGCATTGTTTTTGGTAAAGAGGCCACAAATCAATATTTTTATCAATCAACGATGAAGTAAAAAAAAAAATGCGAAACGCAATCAATAAATTTTTGTTAATGATAATAAAAAAATGAGAACTTTAAAACTCAAGAGAAGAGAAAATTTCGTGACTATATCGTATCGTACTAGTATAGAAAATGTGATCAGAGTTTATTTTTAACGCACAACAATGTTTAATGTTAAGATGGCTTAATATTCCATATAGTAACTCAACATGTGAACACCTCACTAAAATTTTATTTTTTCATCACTTTAAAAATTATTTTATTATTTGATTTTCATGGAGATGAATATTTTTTACGTGTTGTTGATTTTTCCTTAAAAAAAATTTTTGTTGGTTCCAGCGGTGCGGTTGAAAATATGAAATATATGATTCATCTTTTGTGGAATTCATCTCCAAAAAGTCTTGTTGGGTGATTTTTTTCTGTAATGATGTTAACAGCTTTTCAAGGTCGAACTTGAACGATGGTCAAGATTAAAAAGGTTTACGGTTTTTTTGGAAAATATTGAAAATTAATTTTTTTCTCCAAAATTAAATTTATTTAACTTTGAAAAGGTTTAATCTAGACCTGGCAACAATTTTAATTCTGTTATGAACATTTTAAAATTATTTTAAAATTCACAAAAAAAAAAAAATCTTTCATCTCTTATGCTAAACATAATAATCCATTCATTCAGACTCGAACATGTCACAAAATCTTGTGTTCATCTGCATGTGTATATAATAAATTTATCTTTATCTAACCATTGACCATTGATAATTAGAATATTATACAAAAAAATAAAGTCTTTTGAAGCGGATTATCCGGTTGCACGAGGATGAAAAAACTTTGGCTGAATGTTTCTTTTTTTTTCTGTGTCAAATTTAAATCTGATAACAAGAAAACATCTTTTTTTTTCTTATTAATTCTTAAGATGTTCATTAAAAATGTATTTACTGATTAAGTGTTGAAGGGCAAATTTCATGGCGCCTGCAGACAAATCGAAATTTATTATTATTTTTTTGTGTTTCTTGATCGATCTAACAAGGGAAGGCAATAATTTTTTTTAAAAGTTAGCAAGAGAAATTCAAAATTTAATTAATTCATTCAAATTCTTGTAAATTTTAAATTAAAGTTAAAAAAAATATTTAAGCTTCATCAGAACTTTCAGGAACATTCCAAAATATTCAACAGAACAACAATAAAGATAAAACCATAAAATTCATTTTTGTCTGTTAAATTGCAATACTAAAAACAACATTTCTTTTAAATCATATCAGCAATGAATCCATTCTTAAATTCGACTTATGATGTCTGACATTCTAAAAATGTATTTGATAATAAAAATGGAAACAATCAAAAAGTATTGTGCAATTTATTAATGCAATTTTAAAGACTTTAAAAATGATAAGAAACATTTTTTGTCGCTCCAAATTTCATTTTAAATGCGTCATGTCTGTTTCATTCTAAAAACCTATTCATACTAGTAGTCCAAATATTGTGCCTGTCTTAGTATTAAAAAGGGGTTTGATTTCATTAATAATAATTTCTGTACAAAATCCAGACACAAAAATGAATATATGAAATTTGATGCTCTCTCTTTTTTTTTTGAAAGAACTTCACATTCTTGCGGTTTCGATTTCGGTTTGGAAGTACGAATTTTTATGTGTGCTTTTTTCTGTTGAAATATTTCAGAACTCTGACATTGAGTTGGTTGGTAGGGAATATGAGTGCATGTTTTTTGTAGTTTACGATGCAATAAAGTTGTGAAACTTAAATTGAAATAATTGGGGCTTCTGGATGGATGTTGGATATGAATTGGCAAATTAAATTGAGTTGGAAAACAGGTGAAATTTTTGATTCAAAATTTTTTTAAATAATTTAAAGTTTGATTTTTTTTTGTGGAAAAAATTGGATTTGTTAAAATTCAAAATTATTATTTTATTAAAATCTAATTTCCTTAATATTATCTTAAGAGTTAAGTTCACACAAAATAAATGGCAACATTTTAGTCACGCTAATCAGCTAAATGATGTCGATTGCCATTCGATCTTTAAGCCCCGCTCATTTGTATCTTATTAATTCCTTTAAAAAGTAGCATACAAAGTTTCTCTTAATTATCATCTGCATACATTCTGATACATAATTTCATACGAAAACTCGTATAAAAGATAAAATGTGAATCAAATTAATATTTTTTTTGTAAACCTCTTAACTGTTCCTAATCCTGAGTACAAATTTTTCTTTAGTTCTTGTTCTTCATCACTTCTTTTAAATTGTTCTTCTTTTTAGTCATTAAATGAATTTTTTGAGATCTTTTTCGCTCATAATTTTAGAATCTACACATACCCACTGATTATCATTCTACACTTGAGTTCTCCATCATCTTTTTTTTCTCACTCATTTAAAGAGTGAAGAAGCATAAAAGTGTATTTGCACAATATGTACAATGTACATTTCATTGTGGCTAAGTATGCTCGTGGTATTCTAAAAAAATTGTGAAACCATCTGCGAGACTAAAATTAATGGAAAAGGAGACAAAAAGAAACATTGCAAAAATGTTTTTTTTTTCGCTCTTTTTCATCATTAATTCTCGTTAGAAATTCTTAACGCTGCATTGAGGAAATGTGAAATTTTCTGTTGCAAATCGATGCAGAACAAATTTAAAGGCGTTGATTAGAAAATATGTTAAGAAAAAATATTTGAATTTTTTATATTTTTGTGGAGTTAATCTGGAGTGGCTGTGAGGGAATTTTATGAAGTGTGTCTGGGAAAGAGTTGTAATTTTATGTCGATTGTTTCAAATTAAGAAATTAATAGCGATCATGAAGCTAAAGATTGAACTCTATTTTATAAACAAAATTGACTTTTGAGAAACTTAACTAAAATTTTGACCAACAATTTACGCTTTCAATGCTATTAAACTCTTCAAATTATATAACTAATAATATTTTTAGTATCATTGAAGCACCCACTTGAATTCCAAATTTTTATACCGTTCAACAGTGTTTATGACCATAGTAAAAAATTTTGCGTCATTTGAGAATGAAATAGATAATTTTTAAACGCAATAAATAAGTAATTTAACCACTGCATGGTAAGCTAATTAATTAGCATCTCCATCCACAAAGAAGATTAAAGAAAAATAAAAGAAAGATGATTAATTTTCATATGATTTATGAGCGGTGATGAGTTTCTTAGAACAGAACTGTATGCATATTCACAAGTCATTTCTTGTATATTTCATTCTACATAATTTCTTGTGTGTTAAGTCTGCAATTAAAAATATGCAAGATTATTTTTCCAGTCTTCGTTTCACTCATCAGCACTTCTTTTTAAAAATATTCAAAATATAAAAATTTTTAATTAAATGTTTTCTCAATATTAATTTTCATATCAAGTCAAAAAGAATATTTTTTTCTTATGAAAAATTCTTGAAAAAAAAATCATTCGACGGACGGAAATCTCATACCGTGATGTTTTAAGATCATTTTAAATAGTAATCTTTTAAGATTAGACTGCAAAAAATTTGAATATGAAATTGTGCACACAATTTCGCCATAGGCGTTCAGTTGAACGAATTTGAAAAATTATGCGGACATCCGTGGCGATCTTTCCTCTGATCTCGCACGAGTTAAATGAAAATTTCTGAATATATATGAAAAATTGACCTAAAGGAAGAGGAATTCAAGGTAGAAATGTCTGATACTTACATTTAATATTTTTCAATTTTGTTCTCATATTTATTGCGATTTTGGCATTGAAGCTGGAGAAATTAGAACAAATGTTTTATGTTAGTTCATTAAATGTAAGGTAATACTTTATTTTATTTTTTCATAATTGCGGAATAAAGTTGTTTACATCAAAGTTAATACATGGAAAGAATAAATTTTAATATTTCCGAGGCAATGACAGTTAAACGGTTTCATGCTTTTAAGAATGAATTTTTAAGTTTTTACAAACGTTATGTTAAAGAAATTACATTCAGAAAACTAATTTTGAAAATTCTTAATTAAAATTTCTCTAAATTTAAATTAACTTAAATTCGATTTTTTATTTATAATTTTTCGACTCATTTCAAAATTATTTTCAGGACATTTTAAGCAAAAGTTCAATGATCTTCTCACTAACCACTCTAAAATAATCGGAAAATCGATTCAAAAATAGAAAAAAATATTCTTAAACAAACCCAATTTCTAAGTGATTAAAGATTATTTATTTTTATATCCAAAAGAGTTCAAATTCTTCTTGCAAAAGCGAGAGTAAGAAATTCATATGAACTAAATCTATCAATTTATAGATGTTTAGATTATTTGAAAATGAAACCCCGGAAGTTTAAATCGCAGAAAGAATTTCAAGAGATTTGCAATGATCATTGTAGAAAATTACCCATAATTCAGCATCTATAAACATTCCATAAATTTTTTCTAGAAAATTCTTGAAATTTTCAATTTCTTATTTGCAGACTACAATGTAGTTTGGTTGAAATTGATAGAGTTATAATCTCATTCATAAAAATAATAAAAATATTTTTGAAAAGAAAAAAAAAATTTAAAAACCAAAACAAAATCTCATAAATTGAAACTAATTTAATGACATGTATAAGCAGCTATAACATTTATTCTAAACATTCTTTTCTATTCATTTTTATGGTATTTAATTTATGTGACATAATCGGATTTTTGTATTCAAACTCGAACAAAAGGCGAAAATAATGGAAAAATAGTTTCGATTAATTTATATGCCGATACTTGAAATTAATTTTTTTAGTAAATCAAAAATTATTGGTAATGACATAATAATCCAACATTTATGAGCCATAACTACCTATAAATAGGTTCATATAAAATCAAGAAACTGGAGTAAAAAAGAAGAAAATATTTAACTTATCTTATCGTACTGAACCTCACCGTTCAAATAAATACATGCCTATTGCTTCAAAAAATATCGAGACAGAATGGAAGAAAATGTATTGGAAATAATGACAAGCAGATTAAAGAATATTTGGAAATGAGATAAAAGAAATGAGATAAAAGAGAGAAAATTTGTTTTTTTTTTTTGTCCCACATACATTTTAAAAATAGTTAACGGGGAACAAGAAGAAGATTAAAGGCCGTTTGTAGGTTCTTATCAATCAAAACAAAAGTTAAGTAAAAGTTGGATGGGGTTTCAGTAGGTTTTATTTCCTGATTTTTTTTTTCAGGATAGTTTAGAAAAAGCTGTATTTATAGCATAGATGTGATTTTTAAAACAATTATAAATTTATCTCAAAAGTTTCTGACCCTTAGAATTAATCCAAAAGCTAATCTCAATTTAATTCCAAACTATAATTTAATCTTTCTGCATGACATAAACCTCAAAATTAGCAACTACAAAAATAATTATTTTTTGTTAAAGATTCATAAAATAAATTTTTTGGCTATCAATTGATACTAGTCTCTTTATTTCTTATCAGTTGTGACACACATTCCAAAATACAAAGCAAGAAAAAAATAAAATAAAATATCGATTGAACATCAAAAAAAAGTTGTACGAGAATGAACATTACATCATACTGGAAGCCATAGTTATCGATTGAAATTGTAGAGCGGTAGAATAAAAATTCTCTAGTGCAACATGTTTGTAACATCTTTGGCATAGAATGCAACTCATAAATTATTTTTTTTTCTTCAATCTCCTACTGTGATAATGAATATTATATCTATTAAATAATATAAAAGATGCAATTTTATTTATTTATATGTTCAATTATGTAGAGTCACGAGTATACGATCACTGAATGTAAATAAATATAAGGAAATTTATATGGAGGAGGAAGACAATGGAAAAAGTCAATAATTGGCCAATAATATGGAAAGATTTTACAGAGAATAAATGGGAATTTGTAAAGATGTACAAGATATTGTTGAAGTATGCAGTATAGCATTGATGTAAAGTTTATAGTGATGACTAGATTCTATTTTTCCTTTACGATTAATTTGTATTAAAATATTCTCTTATTCTGTGAAAATGAATACTTTGACAAATTCAAATTAAGTCAATCCATAATCTCAACATTCAAACGATTCCCATAATCCAGCACATCAATTAATTACAAAATTATAAACATTTCCATAAAATAATCATTATCAACTCAATAAAAAAATTAAACATCAAAAGAGAAATTTCTCCAGGATGTCATTATCACAATTTTATATTTAAATTTTTCATTGATTCTCACAGATAATCCTTAACTTCCCGAAATTCTAATGCTACCGCCTTTATATTCACAAATCATAAATCACATTTTTATGGGCTTCTTTTAATTAATATTTTTTTTTTTTCTATTTCTAAAACGACATCAAATTTGAATTTTTATTGCTTTTTTGCTTCTCATGATATTTCTATTTCTATTTGAGAAAACAGATTAAACTTTAAAATGAATTAGATTGTTGTGCTAAAACACGTTCGTCTGTTGATACTTTGTGTGTGACATAATGTCGATTTTTATCGATAATTTACATTCGATGTTATTTGTATGGATTAAACTGGGATTGTTGTTTATTTTCTGAGTAAATTTTTAACTTCTAAGCGATAAGATGTTTTTATTTTTGCGAAAATTTGCCGCAAATTCACAAAAGTCTTACTTCTATGCACTTTTCTTATCATTTTCGTTGTACAGCTGTTTTAAAATACACAAAAATTAACCAAACACTCCCTCAGCTATATCATGTGTCCAAGTCTCTTAATCAATGAAATTCGATACTCTTCGCAATAAAGTTCAACATCTTCGTTCACATCTCATATGATTAACATCATTCAAACTTTAAATTAGACAGTAATCGAGATACCGGTAATCATCTATCGCATCGTTGAGCTCAAGTCTCTTTTAATTTATCTACAATGATTTAATGTATACCATATGGTCGCCTTAGTGGTAGTCTGCTTAGATTTAAAACCTGTTGTAAAGCTACCGTATGGATCATTTGGCATGCTTAGAATTTATTGCCAATGAAGCAATTTTTCTTGTATCGAAGCGATCTTCCTAGAGTAGGAGATTTTTTTTTTTATTTTAAAAAACCATTGCTGATTAATATCTGCAGATTTATTGCTAATTTATTTTGCTAGTCTCTGCTATATTAGAGGAATTTTTTTTTGAAAAATTAAATTATAAATTTTGAGATTTTCTGATCACCAACAGCTAATTGGCAACTATGAAATTGTCAAGCTTTTAATTCGAATTTCGAGTCAAAATTTATTTAATTTTATTTCAAACTCATTTCATTTATAGACTATTGCCTTTATGTCACCCACAAAGAAACAATAAATAATAAAAAAAATAGTCACATGTGGAATCGATTTTCATATTTATTTACAAACTATAACATGTGACATAATACACTACAGATATGACGACTTAGAAGAATGAAAGTAATTTATTTCTAGGTCATTTTTTCATTCTTAAGTGTTCATATTTATCAAAACTTGGAAGCTCGCTCGCTACTTGAACTAATTACAAGCCCTTTGACTTCTTAATCAGCTTAGAGGCATTAAAAACTTGAAAATATAATTTAAATGCTCACTGCTATTTATTTGAGTCTTGTGCAAATGTTATTCATTGTAAAATTATCGCCACAGGGAAGCTCCTAATTGTGCTTCGTATTTTTTTCTCATTTTAATTTTTTACTCCTTTATTTATTGCTCTATCTTTGCAAATGCCATGGAAATTGATACACAATTAAGTCATTCTTTTTATTTATCATCTCATTCCTTTCATGTTTCATGTTTATCAAACATTATTTCTTTTTTTGCTGCTGCCTTATTTTGTTCTTTCTCCTCTCAATAATCGGTTCACAATTTTAATGTAAACAAGACAAAAAATGCGAAGCACAAAGAATGCCTCTCTAATCTTAGTTAAATGGATAAATGTATGTAAGATGAAGAAAATTGGAGATGGAAGGAATAAAGCAAAAAAGCTAAACAACGTTGAGAAATAAATCACGGCGGCATTAGATTTCAGACTTAAGAGAAAAAAAAAACGATTTTTGCTCTGCTTTGGAAATTTATAAAAAAATGAATTAAGTTTGGATTTTAGATTGACTTTGAGCGCTTTCGGATGATTTTTTTTTAAAAATTTAATTGATATCAAACCTAAAATTTTCTAAAAGGATATGTAAATTGAAAATTTCTGTCGATAGTTGAAGCTAAAAACAAATATTTTTCATTCTCATAGATTCAAAAATGATTAATAATCCAACTTCATAAAGATATCTAATATTTTACAATTAAAATACGCAATTCCAATAAATTCAATACTTAATAGCTACTAAAAATCTCTCATTTTACTAAAATTCCCACCAATCTCTTCCAAAACCATCTCATCCTTCTTCTTATTCTAAAAAATTGATATTCAAAATTTCCTAATCGATAGATTTGTATTTTATTAGTATTGTTAAAGATGTCATAAACCTCCAATTTTATTGCACTAATAACAATATGACCTCACATTTATATATCCTAACGTTTTCAAAAGTGGACAGCACAGTCAAAATATTCATTTTAACTCAAATTCACCACAAAATGACCTCGATTCTCTCCGTTTTTTCATTATATTCTTGTTCCTTGTTCTCATTCATTTAATAAAAAAAATTCTGCATCTTTACACGCTTTATCATGCCATACATATTTTCATGCATGTGGTTCGCTCAGTGTAGAGTCAGAATAAAAAATGTATGATTAGTAAAAGTGCTGGCAGAAAAGAATTTTGCTAGCATTGCCAAGTTATGATCATAAATCCTATTAATAAATATGTAATGAAGTTTCATGATGTTGACTGAACATTATGGAATGAATACTAAAAACTTAGATTTTAATACATTTTTTTTTTTTTCATGGAAAAAAATGAAAATAAGAAATTTGAGATGAAATGAAATCAACCAGAGGCGTCAAGATATTGTTTATGTGCTAATTATATTGTTGTATACAAAAGTAATTGCGGAAATCTTGTCGAGAATCCCCTTCTTGATAAAAAAAATGTATAAATAAACTTTGAAGTTTGTACAATTTTTTTTGCTCACTTGAAAATTGGAACTGACTCAAAATAGAGCACTCAAAAAATAAGTGATAATTTATCTTATTGCGAATAAATTTTGTTGAGCGAAATTAAACAACTTTTTTTTCTGGAAGCAAGTGGCTGTGCAATGTTTCATCTCTGGAATATAAAGGAAGTTAAATATTTGTGCAGTTAGTGTTAATTTTAAATGAATGAATGAGGTCAAAAATAGGAGAAATGTATGCTAATTTTTGTATATTTTAGCTGCTGTATTTTTAGAAATTGAATTTTGAAATTTTCTGAAAGTTTAAAAATGCATGTGGAGTGTTGGAGCTATTGGAATACAATTCAGAATTTATTCTATAAACTTAAAATTTTTATGATTTTCCTATTCGCAATTGCGATCATTCAGATTCTGACATATATTTTTCGCCCCTATTAACAATCCAACTCCAATCAAAACCACATCAAAAAATTTTAGTTATTTAATTCAAAATTATTTCATCGAAAAAATAACAAAAATTACATAACACAAATAAGGATTATCACGATTTAGATTGTCTCATAAATCCCCCCGCATCTTCACATCTTAATCAAACATCAAGCATCACTCAAAATCTAATCCCACAAAAATCTCTTTCTATTCCACAATTTATGAATTTTAAATGTCTGAATACATCGCCTTGTGGCAAATAAAAAGAAAAGAGAATTTCGTTAAACAAAAAAAAAAAAAAATAATAATAATAATAATAATACCAGTCACTAAATTTGAGACAAAAGCATGGAATTTTCTGTTCGGTTCTTCGAGTAGCATTAAAGTCCATAATCCATCATGAAAGTTTTCATGTCGTCAGATGCTTAAAAATTGCCTTTACAAGAAGAATGTTTTCTCGTCTTCACGAAGGAAACGAGTAAGGATGAAAAGAATGAATAAGATTTGACAGTGGACGGGAAGTTAAGTGCTTCTTATTATTTAAAGAGTCTTTTATTTTTATATCTTTCGTCTCTTTTTGTTTTGTTCTGATTTGTTAAAAACTTAAAATAATGCCAAAAAATTTATTTCTCTTTTATCACATTCTGTGATGGCTCTGGATTGTTTTAAAAAATCTTTTTAATTACTTTAATGACCTAGAATTTATTCTTTTTGGCAGCCACACACCGAAGGTTACATCCATTAACATTTAAAATAACAAGAAAAAGTATTCCTTTATTCTTTTCACCAATCCGCCCACAAAACATGCAAAGAATTTTTTGGTCAACGAGCAATTACATGAGGCTAATTTATATGTCATGAATAAAAACATTAATGTGAATAAAAATTTGTTCTTTTCACCACAGATTCATTCTCGACTTTCTCCTTTAAAAATTTCAATCACGTTCTGTTTTTCTTCTTAAATATTATCTGAAACAGAAAAAAGTACATGTCGTACATCCTCCTCCGCATGTAAAAAGGCTTTTGTCGTTATGGATTCAGGGTTGTGTGGAAGTTGTGAATTGGAATTAAGTAATTCTTGCATCAATTAAAAAATAATATTTTTTCAAAATTTTTCCGTAAAAAACGCCAAAAACTTTAAATAGTTTTCTAAAAGAAAACAAAAATTTAAAACTTTTACATTTTTGTACTTAAAAATGATTTTAGTTTACCTAATAATTTTTAAAAAAATTTAAATAAATATAAAATTAAAACTTTTAAAGCAATAAAATCTGAATCAATTAAAATGTATCAAAATTTATAAAATTTGAATCTAAGATTTAGAATTAACTTATTCATTTCACCTCTGTTCATGTTTTCCACAAAAATTAATTTTATTTGCATACATGATTTTCTTACAATTTTGTAACAACCAAGTAAATTTGAATTATGAACCGTGATAAAGAACGATGAGTTAAAACATTTCCTTCTTCCAAACTAGATTGATAAGTGCAATAATTAAAGTTTTTCTTCTCTTTCTGTCTATATGAAAAAATAATTCATACCAATCATAACTTTTTGATACTCATTTAAATTTTATTTTCATCTCCTTTTTTGACATTCCACAATCATTGTCTTTACAATCTTGTTGAAAGAGAATAAGAACAAAAGAAGCATCCAACTAAGCACCGAACCATAAAAAAATGAGGGTAACGTCATAGAATCTATGTATATTATGAGAATGGGTATTAATGGCATGTCCGTATAATGGCAATAAATTTTCATCAAATAATTTTTTTTCTTGTTCTTTCTTTTTTTTTGTGTCTTGCCCTTGCTCCAGTGCTTCATCAGTTCTTCATCGTCAGGCCATAACAACAAGAGAGAGAAAAAAAAGAATTATGATTTTTTGATGAAGGGAGAATGTGTACAGTGAGAAATGAAGTCTTAATCCTCTTTCTTTACTGACTTGTATTTTGATTGCCACCGACTGGCAAAAACGACTGACAGACAGCTAAAGCCTGTGTGACTAATACAAGAAATTTCTTTTAATAATTCTTGTTTAAATTGATCAACTACTGAAACTGGTTCAGAGTTGTTAGGTTAAAAATATTAAATCATTAGACTTTTATTTATTTTAAGTAAAAAAAAAAAATTATAAAATAATTTTATTCGCAAAATAAAATTAATTAAAAAAATCTGTTAAATTAGACACTTCAGTCATAAGTTTGTAACTTAGTTTTTGAGATTCGAACTTTTGATTTCCGTATATAATAATATGATTTACAATTCTAAATGTTTTTGAATTTATATTGAAATGGACTAAAACCATTAACATGTGTTCAAAACCATCAAAAATATTAACTGAGAGAAATTTTCGTGACTTTTTGATAATATTTAAAATATTGTTCGAAATTTAACTTCTCATGCCAACAATAATATTATTTACTGAAAATTACTCTTAAATTACATCCTTGCATGTGTACCTCGCGTAATTTTTCATTCAAGTCGATAATGAATTAAATTAAATATTTGTACAAAAAAATTAAACTCTGTTTACGGATACTTTATATTTTGTTACTTCTCCTTTCAGTTACAAGCAAAATTAATGAGATTCTCATTTTCTTCTTTTCTTTTCTTTTTTCTCTTCCTTTTCTTCATTATTTGTTTAACATGCTCCACAACTATTCATTAAAATGATATAAATAGACTTCTGTACATGAAAATATTTAGACATTAAGCACTGCTACTACATTTCTAAATGTGTATCTTTATTATTATTGTTGTTAAAACAACACCGTGATCTCACTTTATGGATACATTTTAGAGTGGTTTGCGGAAATCTCATTAAGAATAATGAAATCATATTTTGTTGAGAATTCTATTTTTTTTTGTCTTGTGTGAATTTCTTTCCTTCTGGCTAGTCTCTATGGTGATGACTATATTCATGATAATTTAGAGTCAATTTTAAATGAGTAAATGAGTGGGCATGTGCGAAAGGTAACTGATGAAAGTGGTATTAATTTTCATGTGGAATGTTACAAAGTGGATGAGTTGTTTTTTTTTTGTTATTAATGAATTTAATTTTTTTTGTGATTGCATGTGGTGAGAGAAATGTGATTAGATTGTGGGAGATTTATTTTTAAATTTTTTCGAAAATACAAAAAAAAAATATTTATTAAAGGTGTGATATTTTATTTAAATTATTAAATTGTTTTATTTTTATTGGATTTTATTTGATCTTAAAGTTGATATGAATTTTGAAAATTATGACCATCAGTTTTCTATATTTTTTACAAATTAATTTGATGTCGTTCACTTATGACGTCCAATTTTCATAGGGAGAGGGGTCTGAGTCTTTGTGACTGACAAAAGAATTTTTTTTGTTTCAAGGTTTTTTTAACGGAAGGAGGGAGTGAGTATAAAAATTCAAATTTCCAATGGAGTCATAAGCGAACGACCCCTTACATAATTAATAATCTGAATTCATCACATTTCAATGAACACTTATATGAACACTTATGGCATATCTTTCTCATTTGGTATCAAAATTAATAAAATAACAGCATTTAATTAATTTGGAATTCAGAGTTATTTCTGGATGACTTAACTTTCGAATGCCTAACATTCATCACAAATGTCGTCAATATTAACTTCTACGCTTTAGCGTATAAGTTATTGGTTTTGCTTTTGCCCCTTTTTTACGTTTTTTGCATTTTTTGAAAAAAGTAAGCATTTTTACCCCATATAACCCGGATACCAAATGATGCACATTTAATTACGCGTCGAATGATGTAACCCGTTTTCCCAAAGGTCCCCCCCTGTGACCCCTCGGGGGGAAACAAAAATGCTAAAAAAACGTCAAATTTTGTTCAACGGGTTGTAGCTTCGGGATTAACATATTTTGATGAGGTTTTGATGCCATTTCATTAGGCAAGCAGTGAACCGGATGGGAAATTGGTGCGCTTATCGTGATTTTGAGGTTATATTAGTGTTTAACCTCCAAATCTGAGAGGAAGTTGAAAACACATTTTTTTGAATTCTGATGGTTGGTTAGGTCCAAGGAAGCTGAAATTTGGCATGTAGGTTCCTTGGCTATGCCTAAATATGGAACCAACATCAAATCAAGATCCGAGGGGCATGCTACTAAGGTAACCACGTGTTTCTTCTAAAAAGAGAATACACTTGTTTTGATGCTTGATTAGGTTCAGGGAAGCTGAAATTTGGCATGTAGGTTCCTTGGACATGCCTGAATATGAAACCAACATCATACCAAGATCCAAGGGGCATGCTACTAAGAAAACCACGTGTTTCTTTTAAAAAGGTGTACACTTATTTTGATGCTTGATTAGGTCCAGGGAAGCTGAAATTTGGCATGTAGGTTCCTTGGACATGCCTGAATATGGAACCAACATCATACTAAGATCCAAGGGGCATACTACTAAGAAAACCACGTGTTTCTATATAAAAGAGAATACACTTATTTTGATGCTTAATTAGGTCTAGGGAAGCTGAAATTTGGCATGTAGGTTCCTTGGACATGCTTAAATATGGAACCAACATCATAACAAGATCCAAGGGGCATGCTACTAAGAAAACCACGTGTTCCTTTATAAAAGAGAATACTTTATTTTGATGCTTGATTAGGTCTAGGGAAGCTGAAATTTGGCATGTAGGTTCCTCGGACATGCCTGAATATGGAACCAACATCATACTAAGATCCGAGGGGCACACTACTAAGAAAACCACGTGTTTCTTTTAAAAAGGTGTAGACTTATTCTGATGCTTGATAAGGTGGGATAAGGTCATACTGAACTGAAATTTGGCATGTAGGTTCCTTGGCTACGTCTGAATATAAAACCTACACCATCTGGTCTCATGAATAGACTGACCGCGGAGCAGCAACTGGAGCGAAGCGGAAGTTGCAAAACTATCGAAACTGTAATCTATGATAAAGTCTGATCTAACAAAAAGACCAACATATATGAAGCTCTGATCTAATGAATAGACTAACCGTGGAGCAGCAACTGGAGCGAAGCGGAAGTTGTAAAACTATCGAGACTGTAATCTATGATAAAGTCTGATCTAACAAAAAGACCAACATATATGAAGCTCTGATCTAATGAATAGACCAAGGGGTAGGAGCTCGATGCACCTCGTTGCAAAATGTTGCAATTTGTTGCAATTCATTGCAATTCATTGCAAACGCAGCACTTTGCTACACTATATTGCAAATAATTGCAAATCATTGCAAATAATTGCAATTTGTTGCACTTTATTGCACTTTATTGCACTTTTTTGCACTTTATTGCACTTTTTTGCACTTTATTGCACTTTTCTGCACTTTTTTGCACTTTTCTGCACTTTTCTGCACTTTTTTGCACTTTTTTGCACTTTTCTGCACTTTTTTGCACTTTTTTGCACTTTTCTGCATTTTATTGCAAAATTTTGCACTTTTCTGCATTTTATTGCAAAATTTTGCACTTGTAAAATGTTTATGATAAGCTATGAAAAGTAAAATTATTTTCATTTTAATTTAATTTTATATCGAAAAATTGTTTAAAATTACTAAAATTATTAAAAGGAAACAAAAACAATTTTTTTGGGGCAAAAAATCAGTTTTTAGCTTTTTTTACCCCTTAAATGGCCTCTAAATTGATAAATTCCTATGTATTATGAATTTACTCGTCGTGACGTATATTTTAGTACCATAAATTTGTCATAAAAGCGGTGGGAACATGGTAAACTCTAAAATGAGCATTTTAAGTGAAACCAAAAATTCCATCGCAACGCGTGGAAGTTAAAATTTTTAAAAATCCAAAAACAATATCAGAATTATTTAATATCTTCAATGAAAATTATCCACAGACTTATCGAAAGTCTAGGGATATTCAATTATGCATGTTCGGAAATTGCAAAAGCTTTTTCTGTTATTTTTTCAGAAATTTTGAAATTTTGTGAACATTTTCGAGTGTGTTCAGAAAAAAGTTTTTTTTGTTCGAAAACTCGAAATTTTAAAATTGATTTAACTATTTAAAACATTTCAACAATCGTAAATGATTTTAAATGATCTGTTTTTAATCAGTTAATCAAAATCCTTTTAATAAATTGCTATGTATTGCAAAAATTTTCCCACTTTCGAAAACAAAGTGCCAAAATATCAAAAATAATACACGATTGTTCTATGTTGGGTAAGGGTTTAAAGCAATCCTGATTTTTTGAAACCTTCATTTTGAATGATTGATGAAAAACGTCAAATTTTTGCGTAGGATTTTATTTACGTAAAATTATTTTAATACAAAAATCAAAACAAAAATGTAAACAAAAAATATTGTAAACAAACAAATATTTTGATATCAAAATATTTTTGCATTTTTCCATTCTGGATCTTGATTTATCAAATGAATTGCATTCTTTAGCCTTTTTTCTTTCATTTAATCAATAAAGCTTTCATGAACAAGCTTTATTCGACAAATTATTTCAAAAATAAAAATTAGCGAAAAAATTCACCAACACATTTACAATTTTTATTTTCAAATTTTCAATTGTATTTAACTGTCAAAATTCGAATTGTCGGTAGTCGGATTCAAATCATGATTTTAGTTTTCAATGCTCTACAAGTCAATCATACAAATGGGCGTTTCCACAGATAGATGGAATTTTGTAAAAAGCGCTTTTGTAATCCTTGTTCTTTAAAAAATTCAACCTTTGAAAAATCAATTTAAAGTTATTAACTCAATACAAAAACCAAATTTACATGTTGATTTAGTGTTTAGCTGTTGTAAACAATATTCTGATTATAAAAAATGTTTCTAATTAAAGCAAAATTTTCTTTGAAAAATAATAATTTTTTCATGGATTATGTAAAAAGCGCTTTATTTTTAATATTTTGTTATTTAAGATATGTAGGAAGAAGATGTAAGGATATAAAGATAGAATTCAACGACTTACATAAAAAAATTTTGTTATTTATTTGTCTAGATAGCTTAATTAAGTGAAAATTTACTTTAAAGTCAAAATTTTTACAAAATCCAATCTGTGGAAACGCCCAAATGTAGGCAAGGAAATGTTTAGAATCCATCTATCGGAAATACCTATTTAAAAAATAGATTCTTTTAAACCCAATACATTTTGGCACTTAAACACAGCTGTAAGTGGCGCAACATTAAATTAAAATACAGTGCATACAAAAACTTACAGCTGCGTGTGGCATAAAAAACACCAGTTGTAATTTACAGATGGTGAAAAATGCAATTTATAAGATTTTTACAGCTGTAATTTACAGATAGCTTTCGTTTTAATTTTAATCGTTTTACTAATATTTTTCCTTTTACAAAAAGACATGATTGGTATTAAATCTTTCACTTTCAATATTGTCAAACACTGTTAAACAGTATTAGCAAAGAAACTTAAAGAGCAAACGCGAGGTTTTGGATCAAATTATTAATGAGCAATAGCTTACACAGATTTTTTTTGGATTTTTCTGGGATATTTTTTTAACAGCTATTTTAATTAAGAGAATATGAATGAAAGATTTTGCTAATCAAATAATTTCCATTTTTTGACTTTTTGTAAAAGGAAAAATATTAGTAAAACGATTAAAATTAAAACGAAAGCTATCTGTAAATTACAGCTGTAAAAATCTTATAAATTGCATTTCTTTACCATCTTAAAATTACAGCTAGTGTTTTTGGAGCAACAAACAGCTGTAAATTTTTGCTTGAGCTGTATTTTAATTTAATGTTGCGCCACCTACAGCTGTGTTTTATTGCTAACTATAATTTAGTGCCAAAAAGTACTGGATTTCTTTTAAGATGTTTTAACCCAATTTGAGTGAAAAAAAATTATTTTTCGTTTAAAACTAAGAAAAGTCAACCAAATACACCAAATTGAAGAAAAATGCAGTTAAGTGCAGTAAAGAGCAACAAATAGCAATAAGTTAGAAAAGTAAATTAATTTAAAAGTACTACAAAATACAAAATTTCATCTAAATTTCAATTTTTTAGGTTCATAGTAGATAAAATATGATTATTACAACTCAAATTTGTTCGCTAACAATAGTTTTATCTTTTAAAAGTTATTTAAAAAAACCGTTGCACTATGCTGCACTTACTCTACTTTGCTGCACTTTGTTGCACTTGTTGCACTTTATTGCACTTTGTTGCACTTTATTGCATTTTTTTGCACTTTGCTGCACTTTATTGCACTTTGTTGCACTTTTTTGCACTTTGTTGCACTTTATTGCACTTTGTTGCACTTTTTTGCACTTTATTGCACTTTTCTGCACTTTTTTGCACTTTTTTGCAATTTTCTGCATTTTATTGCAAAATTTTGCACTTTTTTAGGAGCTCTCACCCCTTGAGTTTTATCTTTTAAAAGTTATTTAAAAAAACCGTTGCACTATGCTGCACTTACTCTACTTTGCTGCACTTTGTTGCACTTGTTGCACTTTTTTGCACTTTATTGCACTTTTTTGCATTTATTTGCACTTTGCTGCACTTTGTTGCACTTTTTTGCACTTTATTGCACTTTGTTGCACTTTTTTGCACTTTATTGCATTTTTTTGCACTTTGCTGCACTTTATTGCACTTTGTTGCACTTTTTTGCACTTTGTTGCACTTTATTGCACTTTGTTGCACTTTTTTGCACTTTATTGCACTTTTCTGCACTTTTTTGCACTTTTTTGCAGTTTTCTGCATTTTATTGCAAAATTTTGCACTTTTTTAGGAGCTCTCACCCCTTGGTCGAACGGAACGAAGCGAAGCGAAGTGTAGTTCGACACTCCTGTAATCTATAACAGTCAAACGGAACGAAGCGAAGCGAAGTGGAGTTCGACACTCCTGTAACCTATAACAGTCGAACGGAACGAAGCGAAGCGAAGTGTAGTTCGACACTCCTGTAATCTATAACAGTCGAACGGAACGAAGCGAAGCGAAGTGGAGTTTGACACTCCTGTAACCTATGAAAGTCGAACGGAACGAAGCGAAGTGGAGTTCGACACTCCTGTAATCTATAACAGTCGAACGGAACGAAGCGAAGCGAAGTGGAGTTCGACACTCATGTAATCTATGAAAGTCGAACGGAACGAAGCGAAGCGAAGTGTAGTTCGACACTCCTGTAATCTATAACAGTCAAACGGAACGAAGCGAAGCGAAGTGGAGTTCGACACTCCTGTAACCTATAACAGTCGAACGGAACGAAGCGAAGCGAAGTGTAGTTCGACACTCCTGTAATCTACAACAGTCGAACGGAACGAAGCGAAGCGAAGTGGAGTTCGACACTCCTGTAACCTATGAAAGTCGAACGGAACGAAGCGAAGCGAAGTGGAGTTCGACACTCCTGTAATCTATAACAGTCGAACGGAACGAAGCGAAGCGAAGTGGAGTTCGACACTCCTGTAATCTATAACAGTCGAACGGAACGAAGCGAAGCGAAGTGGAGTTCGACACTCCTGTAATCTATAAAAGTCGAACGGAACGAAGCGAAGCGAAGTGGAGTTCGACACTCCTGTAATCTATAAAAGTCGAACGGAACGAAGCGAAGCGAAGTGGAGTTCGACACTCCTGTAATCTATAATAGTCGAACGGAACGAAGCGAAGCGAAGTGGAGTTCGACACCTGTAATCTATAAAAGTCGAACGGAACGAAGCGAAGCGAAGTGGAGTTCGACATTCCTGTAATCTATTAAAGTCGAACGGAACGAAGCGAAGCGAAGTGGAGTTCGACATTCCTGTAATCTATTAAAGTCGAACGGAACGAAGCGAAGCGAAGTGGAGTTCGACACTCCTGTAATCTATAATAGTCGAACGGAACGAAGCGAAGCGAAGTGGAGTTCGACACTCCTGTAATATATAATAGTCGAACGGAACGAAGCGAAGCGAAGTGGAGTTCGACACCCCTGTAATCTATAAAAGTCGAACGGAACGAAGCGAAGCGAAGTGGAGTTCGACATTCCTGTAATCCATAATAGTCGAACGGAACGAAGCGAAGCGAAGTGGAGTTCGACACCTGTAATCTATTAAACTCGAACGGAACGAAGCGAAGCGAAGTGGAGTTCGACACCTCTGTAATCTATTAAAGTCGAACGGAACGAAGCGAAGCGAAGTGGAGTTCGACATTCCTGTAATCTATTAAAGTCGAACGGAACGAAGCGAAGCGAAGTGGAGTTCGGCATTCCTGTAATCCATAATAGTCGAACGGAACGAAGCGAAGCGAAGTGGAGTTCGACACTCCTGTAATCTATAAAAGTCGAACGGAACGAAGCGAAGCGAAGTGGAGTTCGACACTCCTGTAATCTATAAAAGTCGAACGGAACGAAGCGAAGCGAAGTGGAGTTCGACAATCCTGTAATCTATAAAAGTCGAACGGAACGAAGCGAAGCGAAGTGGAGTTGAATACTCCAGTAATCTAAAATAGTAGAACGGAACGAAACGAAGCGAAGTGGAGTTCGACAATCCTGTAATCTATAAAAGTCGAACGGAACGAAGCGAAGCGAAGTGGAGTTCGACATTCCTGTAATCTATTAAAGTCGAACGGAACGAAGCGAAGCGAAGTGGAGTTCGACATTCCTGTAATCTATTAAAGTCGAACGGAACGAAGCGAAGCGAAGTGGAGTTCGACACTCCTGTAATCCATAATAGTCGAACGGAACGAAGCGAAGCGAAGTGGAGTTCGACAACCCTGTAATCTATAATAGTCGAACGGAACGAAGCGAAGCGAAGTGGAGTTTGACACTCCTGTAATATATAATAGTCGAACGGAACGAAGCGAAGCGAAGTGGAGTTCGACACTCCTGTAATCTATAAAAGTCGAACGGAACGAAGCGAAGCGAAGTGGAGTTCGACACTCCTGTAATCTATAATAGTCGAACGGAACGAAGCGAAGCGAAGTGGAGACACTCCTGTGGTCACTCCTGTGATCTATAAAATTCGAACGGAACATCGCCGAAATTCCTAAATAGGCCCATATTTCCAAGAGGCCGCCTTGGACACCGGTCGCCTGAACCAAGAGGCCGCCGAGGATAAGAACTATGGATTGGACCGCCGATTTCCAACCATGATATGGAGATTTAAGATTACAGCTTAACTGATTGCATAAACTGTAATTTTTCAGTAAAAAAATCTATCAGAAAGTAGCGTAGAAGTTCCTGGCTTTCTACGTAAGTCGTGTTTTTGAATAATGAAAATAATATTCAAGGTTTCAATTTCCATTTATATCCATATCATCCTTAAAGCCCATGTATGTATGCATTGTAACCTAGTGACCTAGAGCTAAATTAATTTAATATTAGTTCCATTCAATATTCTTTCATAATTCTTCAATTCTTCATACACACATATTGTTTAAAGAAGTATATTGTTTAAGTAGATAGTGTGAAGTCTTATAGAATCACTTATATATGCTTATGTTCAATATTTGAGTGACTATATATGAAATAATATATTATCGATTATTTTTGGCTTTTAAATAGACAATGAATATTAAGTATGATGGATGATTTGTTGTGTATTTAGTTGACATCATTGATGACATTTTCAACGTGATGAATCTCTTAGTTAATGCTGAATTGTGGTTACCTTTAATATAAATAAAAATTAATTAAAACCAAAAATGAAGCAGGAAAATATTTTTTTTCTCTCCATCCAAAATGAGGATGTGAGGAGATACGGTGACAAAAATAGTAAAGAAGATTTCCATAACAGAGCAATATCACTAGCACAAGCCACTTAAATGATTTATGTCATGCTATATTTTGTTATTATTATTATTAATATGATGAATTGTCTCACATTCTTCTTCGTTACTAAGTGTAAATCTAGTAAGATGAAATGTTAAAATACTGCGCGTGTTCAACGACTGTTTTCTCTATAAATATTTTTTTGGCTTATTGTGTGAATTGCTTTGTTACTTAAATGTTGAGATATTTAATCTGGAAAGTGTACAATTTGAGAATGTTAGGCAATATAGAGTGATATTGATATGACAGGGCTGGATATTGAGATTTTAAATAATTTAAATGTTCGATAAAATTTCATGATCTACAAAAATTTTTAAAACTATCAAAATTCCAACTCTGCCACAACTTTTCTCAATATTAAGTAAAAGAACACGCTCAAGTAGCAATTAAAAATTTTTTAAGATAAAACAGAAGTTGATGAAAAATTTAGTGCGTTTTTGCGTACGAGAATAATTTCCATCAATCAGCCATTAAGACAATATAATTATGTGCTAATATAAATGATGATTTTCATAATAAATGATGCGTGAATTCTTCCATATTTTTGTTATTATAAAATTTTTTTTGATATTTCGTAATTTTTTAGAGTTTCTTGCCCACGAGAATCCATAACTTTTGCTGACCACACAAATCTCTTTTTATTACTCTTTTGTTCCGTATCTGCTAAAATATTTTACTCGTCTTCTCGATTTTTTTCTCACTTTAATTTTAAATGACCAAAATTGGCTCTCATGATCTCAAAAAATTCATTCGACAATCGATTCTCACTCATTCTTGTTGAAAAATCGTACGAAATGAAAGAATTGCATAATCAATGTTTTTTGGTCATTGTAGAAGAAGTGTTTAGGTGAACGACATTCAGAGGTGTGAAAATTATTAGATTTGATTGTTAATAAATTGATCTGATTGTATTGGATGATTTTTAGAAGGAATTATCAATCGTGGGCGGTTTAATATCTTGTTGACATTTGAATTTGACGATGCATCGGATTGCTTTATTTTTGGGATTAAAATGACATAATTCAATACAATGCTGAAGATAATAGAACTGATCATAAACTTAATTTTACTAAGAAAAATAATTCATTGGACACAATCTGTTGTATAGGGCAGCAGCTATCCTACTTACTCATACTCAAGATGATCGTATGCTTGCAAAAAATCTGAAATAAAACATGATTAATGCATTTGAAATTTCCTTCTGATGTCATCCGTGCTTGCAACTTTTTCTGCGATCATATTCACATTTTAGCAACATGAGAGAACTGATGACGAAGAATTTAAAACAAGATCGAATTTGTAATTTATCATCATCAATGTCACAATTTACATTACATTTTATATGACTTACATCACCATCATTATTATTATTATAACAGCAAGTTGTTGAAGATAAGTTTAAAATCATGACAAATACCAGTTATTTATTATTATTGAGAATTCTTAAGGAATATTGATAGTGATCGTATCTGTAGAGAATATGGATCATCCACTCATTTCAGGTTATTCGCCTTTATATGAGCGCCACACATTGTGCGTGGTGATTATAGTGATGGAACCAATTAATGTTTTTTAAACAAAACGAAGAAGAAAATGTTAAATTGAGGCAATAAGTGATCAAATTTTTACGAGCGAATAAAGCTGATTTTGGGATATAAGAGTCTTTTGTAAAATCTGCTTGTTAGTTTTAAGTGGCGGAATATTGAAAACAGAGTTGAAATCTTTGTCATTAAAAATGTTTCATGAGGTCTAGACGATCATAAAAATGATTTCAAGAGGCATAAAAGTTTTTTTTCTTCTTTTATAGCTTTACATGAGTCACTTTTTTGCTAGTCTTTGGAGATTGATTGATTGTTTTGGTAATTTTTGTTGTTTTAGTTTGATGTGGGATAGGGCAGAGATAAGGTTATGGTTGTTAATTTTGAATCAATTTTAAAGGATGCCGGCATGAAATATACTTTATTTAAAACATACATTTTTCATAAGTTTGTCCTCTTAACCATAAATTTCAAGATTTAGGAACAAATTATTCACAAATCTATAGGTTTTGAAGCCTCATATTTTATCATTTAAAAAACATTTTTTAGAATCAATTTTAAGTCGCAAAAGTCTCGAATCAAGTTTAAATAACCCGCTCAACCCTATGAGAGATTAATTAAAAATATGATTCAAAACTGATACTCAATAACAAAGGAAATTTCATCATCAATTTCTCATAAATAAAAAATAAAACTAATGTCTGAGGCTAAAAATAAATTTTTGCGATAAAAAGTTTATTTTTTATTTTTTTCAAAAAACACACAAATTAGGATTGAATCACTCAAAAAAGCCAGATCTTGTTTGCCATCATCATGTGTGTGCCTATTGTATGTATATTGGTAATAGATCGATTGAACATATGAGAGACATATTATATATGTAAATTGGTATTGTTATGTTAAATTAATTGCCATAAAAATGCTCTATTGAGGGAACAAAACAACAGATACAACAACAATGATTGATGGGTTTATAATGGATAACAAGCAAAAATCGTCGTTTTGTCTTATTGAATGGATCTTTATGGTTGATTGCGATAAAAGGTCAATACATGTGATGATACGACACACGCATAAGCATATATGTACATCTATAAATATCATCAATTTTGTAATTTAAGTCTTTTCTTATTGACCATTTTTTATCGATAATGAAGTTGTAAATTTTTTTCATGTGTATATTTTTTACTTCACGCCAACGCTGCTCATTACTATTCATTGATACAATTTAAGTAAAAACTTTTTATTGCCATTTTTATTGCATTTACTTAATGGATGAAATGACCGAATAGCTGTAAAATAATTATGTTCTTTACAATGCCTAATAAAAAGATATCACATTTCGTGTACACATTTAATGCATTAGCATATTCAACAATAGGATGTTTTGTGAAATTTTGTGCATGATTGTTATGCATGCTTGTGGTTGGAATAAGAAATTTTGAGAAAATAATCTTGGGTGAAATAAAATCATCAAAAAATTCAGCTTGCTGCTTACATCAACACAATTCTGACCCTAAATTCCTTAATTTTAATTCTATCACTCATAAAAATGACACTTAAATGACACTTTTCAATAACATATTTTTTACACTTCTTATTTACCCCAAATAAAGCTCCAAGTTCAATTAACTTAGTCGTGGTCATCAAACCATTATGTTCCAAATCAATCAATTAAAGTAAGCCAAAAGCAAGCACTTAAAACTGATGATTTTTTTTAAAGTTTCAAAAAGCAAATCGTGAGTTGGCGTGAATCGATGCTCATGCTGCTCAATTTATCATCAATGAATGAGTCAATTGATATTTTATTTTTCATTTATTTATATCCCCATTAATTTATCCATCTATCTCTTTATTTTTTATCCATACTCATTGAATGCCCATGCAATAGAAAGAGGAAAGTGATGATGATAAGTGTGTGAACAATGAGTACTTTAATGGATTTGAATGGATATGAATGCATAGAAGTATTTATTTATATATTTAAATTAAGTGTATTTAATTGATGTTTTATGATGAAACACTATATGGGATGCCATGCGATGATGACATATTTTTATCTCTGCTTTCTAACTGCTGCCGTTTGGTGCTACTATGAGTTCCGAGTAGCACAAGTTACTGATGAATTATTAAGAATATGTTCAGTCAGCTAGCAATTAACTTAATAAAACATTTTGAATTGGTGTAGCTGTAAATATCGAAATTACAATATCGAAATATCGAAATATCGAAATAACATTTAACACTTCTTTAGCACTCAAAAACATAGGATTTTCTATTGTGTGCTACTCGGAGCTGCCATTTGTTTATTCAGCGAGTTATGCATTGCAGCGTAATAAAACAAATTCATTGGAAATTGTCATCATATTTCATGCATTTCTATTTTATTTTAAACACATTTTGAGTTTATTTAAATGATCACAATTCGACCCACTCAGCATGGATAGATAGTTGATTTGGGTTAACAAAAAAAAAATCTTTTTTGCAGTCATATTCTTTAATTTAGAAACTTTCTGATCTCATTTTTGTTGAATTTTAGATTTTTTTTTTTATTTTGTGTGATTTAATTTTAATATTGATGATGCTATCTCGACAATGATTCACACTTCTCATGTTTTATTGCATGAGATAATATTTTTGTGTTTTATATTGCGAATAGAAAATAAAGAAAAGAGGAGTCATATATCATTGAGCCCGCGAAACACATGCAGTGAAGAGAAGAAAATTAACAAATTTGCCATAAATTTTTGCTCCACTAGAATAAAAATATATAAAAGTTTTTTGTTTTGCTTATTTTATATTGTTAACTCATCTTGACTTCTTTTTGTGTTGAGCTGGTGATCTCAAAGAGGAAGAAAATAAATCAAATTTGAAACAGTAAATCTGTTGAATAATTCACATAGATTTGTGTATAACAAATTGATAAGAGATTTCGTTTAAATTTATTTGGATGATTTTAGTTTAAATTTTAAGAAGATTACATGTAAGACTTTAAGATTTATGTTTGTTGATCGTTGTTTAGTAGTTTTGATAAAAAAAACGTTGTTTTCAATTATGCAAATTTAAAAACGAACATTAAAGGAGCGGAAATTGGGTTATTTGTTATTCTTTGAGAGACAATAACTTTAAATTTATTGATTGGATTTTATTTTTATTTGTTTTAAATTTTATTTTATTTGAAATATGGATAGCTTCTGAGGATGTTTTATGATGATTCCTGATCATAAAGAATAAAAGATAATCTCCTCAAAATTCGAGTGGATTGTAAGTCAATCAATAAATCATTGTGTTTAATTTTTTGCTTAAACTTTTAACTTTCTTACAAGTGTTGACACTTCTTGTAATTTTTGCAAAAAAAAAAATTCTGTCGTAACGCTTTGGGAGAGGAAGGGTCTAAGATTTTGTTACGCTCCATATAAAATTTTTACAAAATTCCATACAAAATTTCTTACGGTTAAGGTTTAAAATTTGCCATTCAATTAATTTTGGAATGATTTTCATAAATCTCTATCACAAGAGCTTATAAGTTAAATAAACTAAAAGACATAAAATTTGACAGGAAATCGTCATCTTTCGATCTTAAATGAACCATCAGCAAGAAAACATTCTCTTTTAATTTGTAACAAAATCCTTCAATACAAAATGTGTATACACTTTCTTCATATTATTTAATCATAACAAGAAGGAGAGAATGAAATTACAAAGTTAAAATCCCCAGTAGCTTAACATTACTCATATGTTAAATTTCCATTGAATTTTCTTCACTTTAAGGAAGAAAAAGAAGGAAAATTAAACGGTTTAGCAATTAAAAATTTTTATTCATATATATTTTCTCAGCTTTTCATGCCACACACACAAAAAAAATGTAATAAAACAGAAGAAGAAAGAAGAATGAAATTAGCATGAGATTAAAATTAGCAAATCATTTGCCATGTTTATTCAATCAAAAAATACGCCAAACGATGCCGAGGAGTGAGTAAAAGGAGAGGCAAAACACATTCGCTAGTCATTAAATTTTACTTAAGACTTCATGTCCGATATAATCACCATGAGTTGAAAAGTAAAATAAAGAAAAGAGTCGAGAATATACAAAAAAATGAAGAATCGTCTCACGACCTCAAAAGAATGAAAACAAAAAGCGACTAATGGTGTTAATTAAAAGTTATGTTTCTCTACGATTCTTCGTCGCGTCTGGGGATCTTTCAGACATAAAAATCTCTCATTGAATGAGTCAGCACGAGAAAAATTTAAATTTTTAATTTCTTTTCTTTCTGTTGCCATACGTGCTCGCCACACGTTTTTTTGCTCTACAGCCTGTATTTTATAAATAAAATTTTTTTTTTCGTAAATTCATTGAACTTTATTCTATATCAATCTTGATTATGTTTGCGAATAGACATGACAGAAATTGCGTGGGATATACTTCAATTTTTCAGTATCAATGTTAACTGTAGTGGCATTGATTGTCTTAAGTCTCAACATTAAACACGATAAATCAGTAGCAGTAAATATGAAAAATGACATACCATTGTACATGTCATCATGTTGTCTATTTTGAACATTCAACATATTAAGTCATCACATATGAAAAATTGATTTGTCGTTTTGTTAAATTAATCAGCTACTCTAAAAGATCTCTCGTAAATGTTCATTTTTTGACAGCTTATTTGTTTAATATTTCGACAATTTACAATTAAAATTAATGAAAAATTGAAAGCAATGATGATTAATACTTTTTTTATAATACTAGCTAGTGCTGAGGCTGCTGAGGTCATCTATACTTATAATTGAAAACGTATCGTTCTTTATTTTTTTTTTTAAATTTTCTTCCGATTGATTTTTCAGTCTTAACTTGATTATGACTGCAATTTTAATGGCTTTTCAGTGTTCATAATCATAAATATGAAAACATGAAGTGAGATTAATTGCATAGTTGCGAGTAGGAATTGAAAAGAATATTCAATATTGATTGAAAATGCTGTTGCCGATGACTGGCCTATAATCATCTTGAGAGTGTTTAAATGAAATGGAATTAATTGAATAAGTGATGGAAAGAGAGCTTGACTAAATGCTTTGAGATTGATCGGTCGTGGCTGGGTTAAAGAGGATTTGTTGCTGTATGTTGATGGACTTTAGTGTTTTTTTATAATGAAGGGTTTGCTTTGATTCAAGCACTAGATCTATTATTTAAAGTGTCAGGATGAATTAAAAAAATTATGTTATTAATAAGAAACTTTAAAATCTCCCAAAACACTTAACTCAAGATCAAAACTATACATCCTGTAAGGTGGATTCAAAACGAATTCAAAAAAAAAAATTCGTAAAAAAATCGTACAACCCAAAAAGCCAACAACCATAAATCCCTGATTTCATTTTTCTCATTTATTCTGATCATATCTCTTTAGTCATGAAAAATTAATTTAATAATTTTTTTTTGTAAGGCTCAATTACAGTTATTACATCAACCAGCTAAAAAAATAGAACAATAACTTATTACTGCTTTGCATGGCATCATTCGTGCACTCTTATTCTTCTTCTTTATTGCATAAATCTCCACTTGTTGCCTTACTTTACATTACCTACCTTTTTTACCATACATTTTTCATCCGTGTAAGTAGCCATCCGCGTATTATCTTAATGGTCATTAAGTTGCTTATGCAAGCAAGGCCAGGAGGAGGTAAAGAGTGCATGCTGAAAATATTCAACGATGCGATAAGAACATCATTTCAATGGGAATAAGAATGAACCATAAAAAATGTTCTTCGAGTAAATTTTTGTGTTATTGAGAAAGAAGTAACAATAACTAACGTGTGTTGACCGGCTGCTCATGAAACTTATCATGAACATGCGAATGAAATTATCTGTGACTTCTTAAAGTGGTTGGAACTTTGGATTTTTGGTGGTCTGTAAAATAATGATGAACTTCTGATTCTATAAATTAAAAATTTGAATTTGACATAAAATTGAATTAACAAACTATTCAAAGAGTCCAAACCCCTTCGTTACTAACTGAACAATTTACAATCCTCACGAGATGGAAGAAAATATCAAAAAAGAAATCATGAACTGAAGTGCGTCGTGTTTCACATTGTATATACAATTTGCAAATTAGCATAATAACAGTAATTCCATCCTGCTCAATTTATTAATAACATCACATTTGCAAGTACTTTTCGAGGAGTAAAACTGGAAGATTTTTTTTAAAAAAATTAGAAGCTACACAATGTATTGAGTTTGAACGGAAATTGAACAATCTTTTACAATCATTAATTGGTTACAATTTGTAGCAAGCCAAAAACACGATAATTTACTATTTAAGCAGAAAATCGATAAAAATCATGCTTTTAAATTTAAAACAGCCTTGAATTGTCGGCACATAAAATTCTTTGATCCCATAACTCTAAATTTGATGATCCAATAAATTGAACAAAAGGCGCCAAATTCGTAATATGTAAGATCAATATACCAAACGATGACAATTATTGTGCGTGATGTGTGGGTAACTCATTATTGTAAAATTGTGATAATTGAAGTAGCGTGGTAATTGAGCAGTTTTGACTCTTCATTCATTCACAAAATGATCATCAATGCTTCTTCATTTTGTTATTGTTGTTGTTGATGCATAATTTTTTGGAAATTTGATTCCTTAGCTTCGAGTATTATTTAGTTCAAGAGCCAGTTCCAATTATGGAGAGATTTGAAAATTTGTATAGTTTTTATTGTACCGTAAAATGAGCAATAAATCAAATGAATGAATCACATTAAATGTGAAAAAAGAAGCAAATCAATTCATGTCATTGGTTTTTTTTTGTGTCATTTATCTTTATAAGAGCATTGGCAATCAAATTTAAATAAGTCATTGAATTCGATGGATGCAGATGAATGAAGCGGTTTTCTTCTTTGTTTTGTGAAATGGATGGATAAGTTTTTGGAAATAGTTTGGCGCTTTTTTCAAATTTTAAAATTTTTTTGAAGTTTTTTTTTTTTTTTTTGTTTTTAAAAGCTTTTGACCGTTTTTAATCTAAATTTAAATTTTCTAAATTACATAACCAAACCTTAAAATGAGATTTAAATTGTTTTAAGCACTGAAATACCTCAGAATTATTAAATAATTATCATCTGATAAATCAATGTCCAAAATCTATTTCAAATGTAAATTTCCTTAATTTACACATTCAACTCATAATTCTACAATCTTCAATTCAAAAAATTGTAATTTTAATGATTTCAAAATCTACACTGCAATTAACATTTTACATTTTCATGTTTCAATAAATCATTTATTTGCATTCGAATGATTTAAATGTGCATAAAACTCCTCTCAGCACACCAATTATATTCCAATAATAACAAAGTTCTAAAGGTTAATTCCGTTATTCAATCTGACACTGCTTTATTGCACAATTTTTTATTCGTATAAAAATCTATTAACAGAAAAGTGTGTAATTAATAATAAATTGATTCTTTCAAACAGGTTTCTGTCGTCATACTTTCATGTACGGAAATGATATTTGCATTTTAATTCGAATTTCCTTGGTTTGTTTGAAAAATTAAATTTTATAGATATATAACAAGTTTGATTAATTATATTTTTATTTTTAGTTTTACTTATTTCAATTTTTGAATATTTTCACAATTTTTGAGTCGAATTCAATTTTTGAACGTTTTAATTTTTTTTTTAAATTATCACCAATTTCATAATGTTATGAATTAATCTTAAAATTATTAAAAATCCACTCACAATGCAAATCATTTTCAATCAATCTCCAATTTTCTAAAACTTCCCACATTATCAAAACTTTTCACATTTTTACTTGCAATAGCTTTGTCCATATCAATATCAAAATCCATAAAATTATTCAAGCTTTCCGAATGTTTTTTGACTAATTCTCGAATATCTTCGACATCCTTACTTCCACAATCATCATTCAAAACTGCTTTAACATTTTCATCCGATAACTCCGATACGTCATTAAAAACATTAAATCTCTTTCTCATTTTATCTGTGAGTACATATTTCAGCATATTCAATGCTTGCGTTGCAAATTGTGGTACGCCAATTATGAAAATATTTTTGACACTCATTGGAAAAACTTTGAGGTTAGTCAATGCATCGAATGTTTTTTTCATCGCTAATAATGATAAGTGGCTAACTGTTGTGTTTTTGAGGCTATTAATATAGTTCATTCCACAAATTTGTGTCTCCTCTTCATTCATTAAAATTGGAAATAAAATGCATTGGAGATTCATTACATCATCGCCATTAAATTTAGTTGGGTCGCCAAGACTACTCGCAAAAACGGCATTTCTGCGTCCCTCTGAGTCCCTTTTCTTTAATATTTTGATAAATCCAGATTCATAAAGTTGAAGTGCTCGCTCATAATCCTCGGCTGATAATTTGAACCAATCTTCATGTGTTTTGACAAACAACAGACATTTTTCAAATTGCTCGAAGGCGTTGGACATTGAGTATTTGCAGCAACGGAGGTGCGCAAGGAGATGAGCATCAGCTGTATAAAAATTTTTTTATTCTTGTTAATCTGTTTTGCTAATAATATTTCAATAAATATTTATCTTACAAGGATTGCATCTTTTAATAAACGGATGTTTACTAATCCACTCTCTAAATTGCGCCAATGACTGACTTTTACGACTTTCATCCTCACCAAAATTTCGTTTAGCTTTTTCTGTGAAAAATGAAAGTAACTCAGACATTTTATTTTATTTTATTTTTTATGTTACTGGATAACTCAAGTGATGAAAGCTGACTGAGAGATTATTTCGAAAAAGTGCAGCAAATAAATTAAAAAATTACAAATTAAATTGTTAGTTGTGTATGTGAATAAAATTAATACTTACGGTGAGAAAAATCGTGAATTAATTTTTCTAAGAATTTTATTTATAATTCTACTGAGAAAGTTAAGTGGAAATTTAACGTTAGATGTAGAATCACGATTGATTCTGATCAAGTTGTGTGTGTGTGCTAATGAGTCTAATTTCAGATAATGATAAAGCACAATACAAGTAATTGAACTATATTATACAGATTATACAACTCTCATCGATTTTTTTCCGGCTATTTAATAGTATAGTTTAGAATAATGGAATTATTTCCATATTGAGACATTATGACTTGCTGTTTTGAATTTATTTGATTTTTAAAGATTTTACCAGAATGGTATTGAGGATTCATTCGAGATGAATTTAAAGTTTATGACTTAGGATTTTTTTCTACGAATTAATGAATCTCGAAAGGCACAAATCGAGATAAAATACGTCATCAAGCCGAAGAAAGGCCAGCAACACTTCAACTTAAATTTTATGCCAGCTTGGTGCTGGAATCACTTCGGATTGGTGCCGGATTTCATTATCCGATCTGTGCCTTTAGGGAAACACTTATTAAGTGCTGTTATTCGTGATTTGAATGATTTTGTTAATTCATTACAGCTAGTGTTGATAATTAATAGGTAGCATTAATTAGATAAGATCGTAATTCATAAATTTAATTAAATGCTTTATTGTTGGTGTTTTATCAAAATTGAAAGGTTCTAAAAACTTATTTTATTTTTAGATTCTTAATTAGAACTTTTTCCTTACTTAAGATGCAAATCACGTTAAATGCCTTGATTCACCGTCACACTATTTAACACATCTTGTAATACTTTCATTATTATCCATGCATTATAAATGCATCATGCCACAGCATGACGTCTATTTAAATCTCTGCAATTATAATTTTTCATACCCGCACCACAAATGGTAGTATTTAATTCAATCAAATGATCAAGAGTTCATGGAAGATTGAAATTAAAAGTTGAAAGATTTAAAAGAAGCATGAAGAAAAAGGGGGAATCAGGCAGTTTACTGCCTACATAAATTACTCACGTATGAACTCCAGTCGCGCAGACATATGTGTGTTTTTGTAAATACATTAAGTATTCACTACTTCTATCATTATTTATTGCATTGAGATATTTATACAAAGATATTAAGGTACAAAAAATGGGATAGAAAATGAAAGAAGGATGGTGAATTTCTGCAAGGTGTGGTGATTAGTGGATGAAGATATTTTCAAAATTTTAAAAAATTTATGAGTAATTATTTTCAAATAATTTTCAATTTTTTTGAACATTTGACAATCATTTGACGGCAATTGCACCAAAAATTGCAATTTTGCTTAAAATATTTAAATTCTTATTCATAATTTGAGATTCTAATTCCTCCCCCTGAATTATAGCTTCTTAACAGTATTACACAGCCGAAGAAAGAAGATATTACAGTATACAAGAGACATAAGCTTAAGAGATGTTGCTGTCAAGATGAACCCACTTCTAAATACATTACTTTGCAAATAAACGGAGAACCTTTTGACTTCTTATCATTTTCTGTTTATTCTTTTCTAAACCTTGCTTTTCTATAGAATTAATAGTAAATAGTCACAGTTTTGCGCCTTTTCATGGTATTTTAACCCCAGTTGATAAATTAGTGCTTGGTAAAAGGTAGTTTAAGTTATATTAGATAAAGTTTGAAGAAAAAATTGTTTTTGAGCCTTTTTGAGTAGTTTATTTGGTCAGAATTCAAATTTTTCAAATCTTTGACTTTGTTAAAAAAAATTTCTATTTGTAAAAAGTTTTCTAGCTAAAACAACATCTAGCTGGGAACTATCTACCACACTCAACTTTTAAATTCATAAATCAGCAACCACCTTTGCCTTGAAAAATGAAGAATAATTTTCACGACTTCGAAAGAATAAGAAAATAGATATTTAGACATGCCAATATAAACTAGAATTTATTGTTGACATGATTTGCATCCAAAAAAGGCATTTTCGCTCGATTATAAAATTTATTCCCTCTGCATTTTCGCTCACTTGAGTTATATTGTCTTCAAAAGCAAAGCAAAAAAAAATGTCAATAAACTTCTTTTCTTCTCTTCTTTCACTGCCACAAATCTATTCATGCACACGTAAGCGATTACTTTTTACGTTTTTTGTATTTTTTATATGTTCATTTTATGCATAAATGATGCATAGACTACATTTTGTTAGGAAAAATAAATAAATTTGCGTTATTCAATACTTGTTGAATACCTTGAAAATAAATATTCTAACTGCATTTAAAAATCGATTAAAGCAAAAAAAAAAATAGTGCTGCATTTGCGTTTGTAATTTGACATTTATGATATGAATGAATTCATTATGAAAATGCTTTGTCAGTTGTGGGCTAATTGCTTAAATTCTGATAATTTGAAAAATTGTTTATATTCACCGAAAATTTAATTTGCAAAAAAAGTTCAATTCATAACTAAATTCTTAAAAAAAAATTTCTTAAAAATTCACCCGAAAAGCCTCAAATCCCACAATCATTCAGACACTGTTGACAACAAAGTTGTTCAAGATTTTTTTTTATTCACAACAGAAAAGTCAAGAATAATGTTCAAGTGCTCTTTTTTGTGTGTTTGAGTAGCATTGATTTTTTTTTGTATGTTTCTACCAAGAGCACAAAGAGGTAGGATAAATAAAGAGAAAAAAGAAGAGGAAGAATTCCGACAAATATTTACTAATGTGAACACGTGAAATGATAGCGATGCGATGACAAAATGATAAACATTTTTTTTATCTTTGAAATTCTTTTAAGTTTGTTGGTGGGTTGATGACTTTTGGTAAGAAGATTTGGTCTATTAGTGGGGTTCTAATCTCAACACTAAAATTTGGTTTTTAATAATTTTTTTGATTTTTTTATGCCCTTTGAATTTGACACAAAGTAAATATTTTTACTTTAAAATTCAACATCGCAAACCTACATGACCTAAATCATACCAATCAATTGCTTTAAAAGCTTTTAAAATTCAAATTAAGATCCAATTCATCAAAAGATCACAAAAATTAAAATTAATAAACAAAAATCCTCTTATTGATTAAATTCAAACTCGTTCTGGTCATTGACTGATTACTTTTGCTATTTAATTTCTTGATTATCAACCAAAAAATCAAGAAGAAAGAAGCCACAAGATTCAAATGCTTCTATTTTAACAGTAATTTATCACTTTAGTCTCAAAAATAAGAGTAAAAGATTTTTCATTCTCAAAGTCCAGCCACAAATCAATCATTCTACACCTTTAGTGTGTCAAGCAAGTAAAAAAATTCTGCATTCAAAAAATGAATAAATACAAAGTCGCAAATGCGATAAAATCTCAAATTTCACATTAAATTCTGGCGTGTCTATATAAATATCATTTATTTTCTGTAAACCATCCCCAAACACAAAAAAATTCTCACCACATTAGCTTAATGTACTTTAACAAAAGATTTTTTTTTCTGTAAATATTTTAGCGAAATCATCATAACAAAAGAATTAAATAAGTTTTTAAAAAGCGAAAGGATTGTTCCAAAAATTATTCACCTTTTTCAAATTACATCATTCCACTTAAAAATGCTTATTTATATTTGTGAATTCATTTTCATTCATCTTTATATCAACAAACGTGCAATATTTGTTGTGAAATTAGCATTGCTAATGATGCCGGCTGATTTTGTCCACACATCGCACACGAATTGCCGACAGAGAGAGAGGCTTTAAAATTGAGTTAGAGAATTGTTGTGATTAAAATTTTTTATGCTAAATTGTTATTGCTATCGATAAATTATCGGCATGACATTAGTTTTTATGTTGATGGTGCTGATAATGGAAGTTTGAGAAAATTAAAAGAATTGTGGAAGGTTTTGTGAATTTTTGATGGATTTTTTCATTTTTTTTAAGAACCCAAATTTTGATTTTTCTAAAAAATTTTCAATTCAAAATTCTTCACTAGAGACAAATTCATTCACTTAAAAAATATCACAAGTTTTAAATACCTCATGCCGTAAGACCTAAAATATTTTCATCTTAAATGTGACTGTTTAATCTTTTGTGTCTATTGAGAAACAAAAATATTTGCTAAATATCAACATTATTGCCAGAAGTTGACAATTTAATGTCAATAAATAAACTTGTTGTATTTATATTTGTGCTGATCGTAGCTTACTGTTTAATATTCAAATTAAATTCGCAATAAAATTTATCAAACTTTGATCGAAATCCTTAAAAATGATGTAACTTAATGCATCTTAAGTGTGCGCTTCAGACAAAAAGAAATAAAGCTCATTAAAGCATCAATCATGTGATTAAGATTTAAGACCTTCAACTTTATATGCCGTTCCGGTCTACCACTCATCTTTACGCTGCTAGTCAATAAGGCGACATTTACATATTTTTTGTATATTTCGTTGATTCAATATTCAATCTAATCGATAATCGTGTGTCGTTTTTACATTATGAAGTTTTTTTGGCTATCTCAAATGACATCACAAAACATCTTATTGTTAGCTTTATACACGAAAAAATCTACAAGCTAATGAATTCATGGTTGATTGAGTTCTGTAAACATGAGTAAATATGTGCACAAAAATTATTAACGATAATTGGTTGTCAATGAAAAAAATTTCGTTTATAGATTTTGAATATTTTAATTTTTATTATGTTCAAATTAAATTAGATTGTCATGATGATTTATTTGCTAGGTGGATGTTCTTGGAAGTAGTTAAGATGAGTGATTTATGAAGAAGAATATCTGTTGAAAATTTTGATTAGAATTTGGGTTGGTTCTTTAGTTTAGAAAGTAGTAAATGTCAATCAAAATTTTAAAATTTGTGGGATTGGTCAAAATGAATTTGAGCTATAAAAAAATGTATTCTGATAAAGATTTTTACAGGCATTTTGAAACATCTTTTTTGCAATTTTCTTTTATTTTCTGTTTTGAAAAAAGACAAAAAAGAATTAAAAAATTTTAATTTTTGATTTAAAAAAAATAAGATTTTGAATTTTTGAATTAAAAACTAAAAAAAAAAAATAAATAATAAAAAATTCAATAATATTTAAAAATGAGCATTTAAATATTTTAAACAGTTGTTTTATTAGATTCAGGACAATATGATATAACTTTTAAAACTTAATAATTCATTTCACTAGATCATGTCTAGGATTACTAATATCCTATTTCTGTTCATTTATAAGTAAAAGATTAAGAAGAAAAAATTTTAACGCTCCAATAAATTTATTTAAAATGTTGCACAGCTTCGACCTAGAAAATTTTTCCTGCTTTTTAAAATAATAAATTGTTAAAGTGTGGCAAAAATTTTCAAAAAAGATACTGAACAGATGTGCGAAAGAAAATTTCTTTTTTCCATTTTTCTTATTCAATTTCCTTTTCACAAAAAAGTTACTTCTTATTGCACTGATCTCAATAACCCACATTTCACTTTTAAAATCTCAAATTTCAAACAAAATTCGCTTGCTGTTCTTACAGTTTATTTCTTTGTAGGTTCTGCAAAATTTTATTTAATCTTAAAATCAACACACGCCAGGCCAAATGAAAATTTAGAAGTGAATATATTTTTTTGCACAAAAAATGAGATCAGAAATTTTTCTTGGAAAATTGATCACAAAAAGCTGTTTATAAAATTTTTCTCATAGATGAAATTAAAATTGTGCAGTTGAGTTACTGAAAATTTCTTTTTGCCACTCTAAAATGATGTAAATCTTTCCACAATCTGATCATTTTTTTGATGGTTTGTTTATTTGGATTTCACTTTCTTTTCTTAACGATTTGTTTCAAGCTCAAAAAGTCGAGCATTTTTAGTCAGAGTTGGGGATATTGAAGACTTTTTGATGTTGATTTATTTTTTTTTTTTCAAGTTTTATTCAAAGATGGATTTAATTAAGACAAAATAACGAAAAAAGTAGAAATAAATTTGGCTTTGCTTCCAAAACCTCTTTTAATTTGCAATTCTTTGTACTAAATTTTTAAAATTTGCATTTGCTCCACTTGATTTGAATAATCATGGACCAACTCTGTTTTTCAAAAAATATAACATCATACGTGATGAATTCAATGAATGTACAAACTATCACTTCATAAAAAAAATCATTCTAATGTTTACATTCAGTGGTCGATAGATTATAACTGCACACATGACCTCACAAGCGCACACATCTAAAATTAGTTTTCCTGTCAAAAGTATCAATAAAATTTTTCGAAAAAAAAAAATTATCAAGCACGACACGAGATTATGAAAAGAAAAAAAAATTGTCGACAGTTCATTAACATCTGGTAATATGAGGCAATAATAATAAGAAAGATACAAAATATAAATATCGGGAAAATTATCTCACAATCTTTTAATATGAGTCACATCAGAAAAGGAAAAAGAAAATTAATTCAAAAATAGAACAGAAGAGTAGAGAAATTAATGTTCAGCATAGTTGTTCACAATTTATTTTCCTTTCAGTCGCTTGCTGATGCATTAATTCTTATAAACATCTTTGTTGCTTTTAAGCATAACTTTTAGTTTTTTCTACATGATGTTATTAATTTGAATATTATGAAAATAATTTAAAGTGTTTTCTTTATGACGTTTATTAGTTTTTGGGGTCAAGCGTTCTCATATCTTCCGTTTACGACTTGATGGTGTCATTGTGCTTTATTGACGCCTCGTAAAATTAATCTTTAACACTTAATTTTTTATAAACTATCATAACAATAAATATTTTTTTTGTTCAAGATTCTGAGCTTACAACATCATGTTGATTTACATATTTAAAGTTTTTCTTATCTTTCTCGTGGTGTTCAATCATTAGTGATGATTAAGCAGAGAGAAATATCGGAAAAAGGATTTAAACAATAAAAATCTCACTTTAAAAAATTAAGTTATGCAAATCTGAGGTATAAATGAGGTAACACATCAGGTAGAATTTAATATTTCTTTGATTTTGATGTTTTGTATGCTGATGGAAGCTTTGGTGAATCATTTTTATATTATTAGGATAAAATCTTGGTTAAATATTATATAACATATGCTATTTTGCTATGTTGCTATTATCAACATTTGTAAGGTTTAATTTCTGGAAAAATTCGAAATTAGTTTCCGAACTTTAGTTTTAATATATTAAAATTTGAATTGTAGTTTATTTGAGAATCCAAAGCAACCAAACTATCTTAAAAACATCAGATTCATCTAAAGTATATTTTTCAATTCCTAATCGACCTTGCCTATCATAAAACAATCAAAATAACTTCAAACTTTCTAACCTAAACATCATGTCAATTTATTTTCATTCAACTGCATTGACCTGTCAGTTTTGATCTCAAAAAAACTTTAAAATTAAACAAAGGTTCTAATTTCAACTCAAATATACAAAAAATCTGATACACTATTACTTTTTACTATTTATTTTACACACATGTGCAATTAACACATAATATAATGACCCTCACCTTGATATTCCCCTTTGATTTCCAACTTCTTCTTCTCTTGTTTCGTAAATTTAATTAAAAAGTTTACAATATTTTTAAAGACGTTCAATAAAATGGTGTAAGGGGTGAATGCTTAGCCAACAATTTAATTAATGTTTTTCTAAAATAATTAGTGAAAGGCGAAAAAGGGATTCAATGATGAGGCTCCAATGTCTCAATTAAATTTTGCTCGCATTTTCTTTACTTTGTTTTATATAATTGAATTAGCCTCAGACCAGAATGAAATTTGATATTATTTCAATTACTGTTGATATTGATATTTATTTGTTGCATATTGTTGATGATGATGAGTAAATAAATATGTTGTAGGAAAAGGGGTTACTGTAGCAACGACATTAAAGTTTTTTTAAAATAGATGAATAAACTGAAAATTGAATCCTGATTTAGAATGGAATTTTCAAGATTAAATCAATTTTAAAGGTGACGTCATACTGAGCTTACCTTAAAAATTAATCAGATACAGCAGAACCTCAAAAGATTCTTACTAAAAACACTTCCTGGCTGCTCCAATTAATAATTCATAAATAACGAAAAATCTCATGCTGCTAGAATAATCACATCTACTTCTCCTAAACATACTCTTCCGGTTCTAACGAGTTCTTAATTTACTTATCTTCACGTGAAACACTAAAAGTGAAAGTGAAGCACCAAATCTGAATATTTTTAAAATTTATCTCACAACTTTCATTAGCATGAATTTAAAAACAGGCTATAAATCACGATGTGTTGGTTTACGGTTGTCAGAGGAGCAGTTTGAAAATTGTTTGAATTTTTCTCACGAAAATATTTTTTACTTGCTGTCGGTATGGACGATATAAATATATTTATGTATATACAAATTTGAAGTTGAAGGAAAAAAAAAGTTATCAGCTGTTTGCGGAAATACACAGCATTTTAATGGGTTCTTCTTCCTTCATGCAGCTTCAAATGTCTGCAGAAACTCAATAAACAAAAAAATTATAAAATTTGAATTTTTCTGTCTGATTTACAAAAAATTAATTTTGTAAAGTTTCACCTCCAATAATGAGCGTTGCGATAATTATGAATGAGTCTTTAAAGAGCAAATAGTCGATGTATCGTGTTACCATTTAACATTATTATTATCCTCATCAACATAATTATTAAAGGGGATGCTCGAAGCAAGCCAAAAACACTTCATTATTTTTCCAATATTGACAATATCAATCAATAAAATTTTGCGACAATTATACACTAACATAAACATGTGCATTTTCATTACCGCATCAATTCTAACCGCAATTTCAATTTTACCGATGTACAAACACGATGAGCATGCACATTCATGATGGACTTTAATAAAAAAAATGCAAATTGTAGAGTGGATAATGATAATGTTTAGTTGGTTTACTTTAGGGCTTTTTTTTATCCCTGCAATTACCAACGACTACTTTTTGATTATGGCATGAACAATTCAATTTTTTGTGGAGTACGGGTTGTGAAAAAATTGCGGAGAGTTGAACTTTTTTGAACCAGATTTAATGATGTCAGGAGGGCGATGAAAATTGATATTGAATATGTGAATGAATTTATGTCTGAATTAAATTAATGAAAATTTAATGTTTGGAAGAATCACGTTGCACGACCACCCAATTGAATCACTTTTGGATCATGTGTATCAAATTCAAGTTCTTCAATTCCTCATCTGCTGAACTCCATTCAAAATTCATTCTTATCTCATGCAAGACATTTGTTAATCCATAAATTCTGACTAATTCTTTTATGTCGAAGTCCATACTCAAAAACCAGTTAATTTATGCAAAATTTTCGAAAAACACAATTCTTGAAGAACAACAAAACGTCTTCAGATCGTTTAACATTTTTTTTTTATTTTTTCATAAAATGTAGCACAGTCAGATTTTATCAAATAACATATATTGCCGTATGTATATTCATAAATTTTCATATTCTTCCGATAAATCCAACAAATAAGAAAGAGTTCTTAGCCGCATATGAATCATCAAATTGGTCGTAAAAATAAGGCAGCGGTTGATTCTTTCAGAATTTTTTTTTTCGGCAAAAAGCACGTTTGAAATTAATTTTTTTTTTGTGTTATGTTAACTTCGTTTTGTTAATTTGATTATTCAAAATGTGGATCTTTCTTTGCTAGACCACAAATGCAGGAATAAAATTGTTTAAAAGGGGTTTAGATTGATTTTTTATTGCGTGTTCCAATTCATGTACAAATTGATTGATTGGTGTTGAAAATTGGATGCATTGAAATGAATTTTTGATTCTAGAATAATTACAATTCTGAATTAAACATCCAAAAGATTAAGAATACACATTTAAGTACCTTTTTAAGGACTTTATGTCAATTTTACATCCAAATTTTATTCCTCGAACTCTGTTTCATTCCCTGAATCACCTCATAAATTCACAACAAATTGACATAAGTCTTTCAACTCTTTTTATCTGTCTGAGTCTCAATCCCTTTTATAATATTTTCAAGGCTTTAACAAATGCAATTTTTATTTCTGACATAATGCTGACTGCAAAAAAAAGTTTTATTGCTCTTTAAATCCACGATAAAGCATTTGTTGTTTTCTCCTTTTTGAATCATTTCTTGTTAATTTTACACCTACATGAAAAGCATTTGAGTTTGTTATAAATTTTTCAAATTATCCACACAGACTCTCCTTAAAGATGCAGTATGAAATATTGATTTTAAAAACATAAATTTAGGAACAATATTTAAACAAGAAAAAATTTTTTTTTGGCAGAATTATGAAATGAAAAAAACCTACAGACACACATTACTATTAGTTAATGCAATTTCAATGCCAAAATCTTTTCCGATAGAATTAGATTAAAACAAAAAAGAAGAAATATTTACGATGTGCTGATTGTGCAGAGACTTTTTTCTTCTAAGCACTTAAAGTAAAATTTATTGCATTATGAAGGTTTAATTGCTGTGATTTCATAAGTTTAAGGTTAAAGGTTCATTATGTTTTTCCTAGAATTTTTAATGACGTGAAACAGATAAAATTTCATATCCTTTAAACAGCCTACATCGAAACTATAGATTGTAATTAAATTTTCACATTTATAATAGGGCAAAATATTAATTAAAATGAAACATGAGAAGATCCATTGTAAGCAATTTTTGTGGTTACATACATAGGTTTTATTGTTTACATTATGAACTCTACCACATTGAATCAACGGTCAATGATTTAACCTTGAGTTATTTTTTGGTGATTGGGCCATGAACCATATTTGATGGATAGCAAAAAATTTTTAATTTTATAGTCTAATCCTTTTAAATATGCGTTCAATTCCTATTAGAAATTTTTCTAATTTTCTTTAATGATATTTTGATGTATGCCTGTTTTTTACATTTTTCTGATCCGCTCACGTTTTCAGTTCATTTAATCACTGCCCATTCCAGTTGCAAATGTCATATCAATACAGTCTGATCAATATATCTGCAGTTGATTGATAAATTTTGATCTAAAAATAAATAAAGACTTATTTAACAAAATTTCAATCAAATTACTCATCATACTGAACCGTTACTTGCTAAAAATAGCAATATATGTACATATTATGATTAATATTTATACCCTCGATATTACTAGCTTGTCATTTATTAATTATCAAAAAAAAGTTTACGTGATCTGATAAAGAACAAAATTGCGATAAAAAGTATGCGTATATTCTAATCTTTATGAATAATAAAAACAAAGAACTGCATACACGTGAGTGAATTATTGAGCTTATCGGAATATAATAGAGAGAAATCAAAAGGAAAGAGCGTTAAAATGCCGCAATTGAGTACAAAACTCTCGTTGTGCTTTACGTTTTTTGATAGACGTAAGTTAGTTTTCTCGAAAAAGCAGTACAAGTTAGAATGCAATTTCATTGTGTCTCCAAATAACAGTTATTATTTCCATATCAATGGGGCAAGATATTAAAGATATTGAATTATCATATGACAGTGACTCAACAGCTTCAAATTCAATAATTGATGGATATATTGGAAAGGAAATCGAAAGTAAAAAGCCGATACCGACAATAAGTACAATAGCATTCTCAAATTCATCGAATATTCAGATTGGTGATCGTGTTGTCTATAATGGACCTGTTACTATTAAACATGACATTAATAAACTAGAAATCGATGGCACAAAAATTGTTGAAGATGGAACAAAAGTTGTTGAAGAAAAAACAACGAGACAAATTTTAAAACTTCACTGGAAAAGTATTCTAATAGCACTTGGCATTTTTGTTGCACTTGCATTAACAATATCATTGACACTAACGTTCATGTGGGACAGCATTAGTGATTCTCTAGGATCTTCAAAGCCTTTTGAATTAACTATAATTTCTCGCGATGAATGGGGTGCAAAACCACCAATAGATGGAGATATGGGAACTTTGACATTACCTTTGGAAAAAGTGATTATAAATCATTCAGTCATGAGAAATTGCTATACTAAGGTAAACAAAGAATTTTATTTAAGAGAATTTTAAAAAGTTTCAAAGCTTAATTAAAATTTGATTCGATTTTTAGGAAAGTTGTTCGGCAAATCTTAGGGAAATGCAGGAAGTTCATTTAGGCTGGGATTTCGGTGATATTGGGTTTAATTTTGTAATTGGAAATGATGGAAATGTTTATGAAGGTAAAATTTGATCAGAATATTTATATTGATTATGAGTTGTGTTAAAAATATAAAATTTTAAGGTGTTGGATGGGATACTCGTGGTGCACACACTTCAGGTATTATTTACTTTAAGGAAATTTGTAATTTAAATCAAAATATCCTTTCTCGTAGGATATAACTCCAAAGCATTCGGAATATCTATCAATGGGAATTTCAAGTATGAAGTTCCGAATAAAAATCAAATAACAGCTTTAAATCTTCTTCTTGAAAAGGGAATTGAATTGGGAAAATTAACAGCTGACTATAAAATTTATGGAGGATGTCAATTTAGACCAACAGACAGTCCCGGTGAAGCATTCTATCAAATGATGCAAACTTGGGAGCACTGGTCGGATGTGATTTAAATTTACGGTGATTTTTAATAGAGAAAAATGTTTTTTTACGTAATAAAAATGGGATTTCTTAAAAACTAGTAAAGTACAGAGATTCTTGTTCTCAATTTTTTCAAGAAAAAAAAAAAAAAATACATTTTAACATTTTTGAGATGTTTTTTAGGGAATCATTTTAAAATTTTGAGCGTCGCTACTTAAAAGTTTTTAACTCAAAATCTTCATTGAGAATTTAAAGAGAAAGAGATTTGATTAACCTAATGATTTTTTATTTTGTAAGCATACAATCAGTAGTGGATGAACAGTATCAAAAGAAGTATCAATTCTAAAGTTTTATATTATCAGTACTTTATTTTTGCGACTTTAAAAAATTATTTTTTTTAATGGAGCTAAATTTGAGTTTACACGATTTGCATAGCACAATTTCCGACGTAACTTACGACAGTGACTCGACAGCTTCAAATTCAATAATTGATGAATATATCAGCAACAAATTAGATGGAAATAACCGACAACAAGCAAATAATGTTAACACAATAGCAATTTCTAGTTCATCCAACATTCAAATTGGTGATCGTGTAGTTTATAATGGACCTGTAACAATTAGACAAGAGATTACATCTAAAGGAAGCGTTTTAAAAGAATTTAAAATTAAATCTGTATCTGAACCTCCAGTAAAAGACGTAAAAAATATTTCTAAAAGTCGTGTGAGACGAAATTTATTCACAGTAATAAGTTTATTTCTTATTATGATTTTAATACTTTTGATACTTAAACTAAGTTTTAAATTCGCAACTAACGACATAACTAGAGAGAATGTTTCAAACACATCAAAAATATTGTCGAAATTCTCGAATTTAAGTGAAGTTAAACTATATTCACGATCAGATTGGGGAGCAGTAGAGCCAGACGGTCCAGTAGATTTATTACAATTACCATTAAGCAAAGTAATCGTTTGTCACACTGTGAGGAATAATTGCTATACCAAGGTGAACTACAAGTGTTAATTTTTTTGAGTCTTATTTAAAGAAGATAAAAAAAATGTTGTAGGATTGTTGTCTTAAAGCTATGAAAGAAATGGAAACACAGCATATGAGTATTAGATATTTTCGTATAGGATATAACTTTGTAATTTGTAATGATGGAAATATCTACGAAGGTAACTTACCTAAAACAGCATTGAAGAAATTTCGTCTAAATAAATTTTTTGATGATCTTTAGGAATCGGATGGGACAAAGAAGGAGCACATACTAGGGGTAAAAATCCTTAATTTAATTTTCTAAAATTCAGTTACAATTTAATTTTTTAAGGTCAAAATTTAAAAAGTTTTGGAATTGCATTTAATGGAGATTTCAGCACAGAACTGCCAAATAAAAATCAAGTTACTGCTTTCTTTTCGCTTCTTAAGTTGGGTGTTGAACTAGGAAAATTAACTACTGACTACAAAATTTTTGGAGCAAGACAGTTTGCATCGACAAAAAGTCCAGGAGACGCACTGTATCAAATGGTTCAAACTTGGGATCATTGGTCTGAGAAAATTTAATGAAATGATTAAATTAAGATTATTTTACAAATCATAAAAAATGCAAGGCGTTAGCACTTCGAAATTTCGGGATTAATCCTGAAAAATCCCTAAAAAAATCCCGAAAAATCCCTAATTTCCTACAAAAATCCCGAAAATCCTTAAAAATCCCATTTGAAAAAAAAGAGTGTTAACGCCTTGAAAAAATGTGACAAAATAAATTCAGAAGTTTAATCTTATAATTTTTTTGCTTCAAGATTTTAGTTTTAGTGATTGTTTTTTTTTCGAAAAGGGGGTTCCCTTACGAAGCTGATAAATTTGCAAGTAAATAATCTGAGAGTGCTCTTAATAAACAAAAGAGAATTCTTTTTCGTTTTCTGAGAATCTCTGAGATTTAAATGCATAAGTATCAAGATTATTTATTTTAAAATTTTCCAAAGGTTAAGTTTATGAAGTTGAAAACTGACCAATGGAAAGATATGATGCAGTGCTGCTGACAATTTTTTGGTAATAATACTGAATACTCTTTAAAATTATCAACGTTTTTTACGACTGCAAAATTGCATACAAATCAAATAAAAACCATTGTTGCTTTGAACTTAATTTTCTCTTTTCATTTTACAAATAAAAACTGGGATCAGTATAAAGTTAATTTTTCCCATACAAATGGTCATTGATCACAAATTTTGTTTGGGTGTTTATACTCCATCTCTCATCTCTTCTATTCATCATTGTTATCACAAAAAAAAAAATTAAATTTGTTTATGCTATTGTGCTTAATGCGTGGGAGGAGATCTTGTCAAGCAAGAGATGTCTCGCGTTTCAGTCGGCATTCAGTGGCTAATAATACATAAAAATAAAATTTAATTTAATACTGTTAGCATGTGAGAGAAAAAAATACAACAAATAAAAAATAAAAAGTGCAGAAGTTGAATATTTAAATTTAAATGAGCTCTGCAATAAATAAGCAAGCTACTACTCATATGAATGGAGATGATGAATAAAGAATGAGAGGAAAATCTTGACGTGTCTCGCTTTAATGAATTTCATTCATACATAAAGAAAAAAAATAATAAAGCAAGCACTTCGTATGAAACATGTCATAAAGTTTCAAACACAATAATTCTTTTATTTTTTGTTACATATTTTTGTTCCAATTCTTATGATGTTGTAGAGTCTAAGAATTTATGATGTAGAACATATTTATTATTGGAAGTAGAAACTATGTTAAATGTGCTAATATTCTAGCGCCTTTTAAGTCAATAAATTACATTTTTAAACATTTTATTGCTTAATATATGTTAGCTTGTATTTTGTGTAATTTATTATGGCATTGCCAATTAAGCAGTAATATTTGAATCATTTAGATTCTCATTAGAATTTTTTAGTCCAGTATCCATATTTTTAACTCTCACTGTGGCAAAATTTCTACAACTATCTAGTCCATAAATTTGATTGAACGTAGGTAGAGAAACAAATCTAATTTAGATTGTTGTGGATACATGCTTCGATGAGACATGCTCGTATATTTATTACTATAATGTAAGAAGAAGAAAATAAAATAAAATGTGTTGCAAAAAAAAAACTATCTACATTGAAGTAGGAAGGAAACAATTGAGTTTAATGAGGAGAGATGAGGCATTTTAATGATCATATTACTTTTATTATTATGTCATATAGATACAATGCCATTGTCACAAATACAAATAAAGATTTTTTTATGTTGTATGACCCTGAAAAATTTTGAGTTTATAAATAAGAATTTGCAGAAGTCAAAAGTGGTACTTTGCGGAAATTTTTGTGTGTCGTTTAAGGAATTTCTTTGCAATATCGTTTCACGTGTTTATTCATTCTATAGCTATATGCACATAAAAACTTTTCGTCTATTGCCATTTCAATACAAGCTAGATGGAATGAAAAGGAGGCAGAAAGAATATTGAGATCACGTTTCAGGAGGGATTTTCTCTTGGTATCATATTTTAAGTGGAAAAATTATTACATTTTCGTTGCCTGTCATGCCATATTTACATTCTTAAAGATGAACAGCGATGTTGCTCTTAAAGATACCGACAAGATATTTTATACATCGTATCACAAAGCATACAGGTTAATGTAATAAATATGGGTCAAATGATTTTTCTATCATCAGATTTTATTTTTTTTGGCATAGGGAAGAATATTGTCGTCATTGGATTAATGCTCAATTTGATGGAAAGTTGCTGCTCACCCTTAAAAAATGGAATCATGAAAACATACAGACACAGTTAATAATAATTCTGAATGACACTTGACTGTGATTTTTCTTCTTTTTATGAATGTTTTGGGGTTGTTGAACAATGATGTCGATTGAATGGTGGCTTATTGGGTACTTTCAAAAGTCTAACTAGTGGCTCCACAGAAAAATTTCTACAGATTGACAAAAATGCAACAATTTTACCGAAAATTTGTCAGTATTGAGCACATCATTTACAATTGATCCTTTTCTTCTGAGAAATTTTCCTAATATTATTTTTCATGCCCTGCCTCATGTCTGAAATGATTTTTCATGAAATTCCATCTCTCTCTTTTTCATTTTTATCGAGAAGACTTATGAAGATTATGATGGATTATTTTCTAATTTTTTATGGCCGTTTGTGTATGCGGGAGAAGATTTTTGTCGAAAAATTAATGTGTTTTAGATAGATTTTGATTGTTTGGCGCTTGTGAATTTTAAATCGTTTTGTGGATGTCGAGTAGGATTTTTGTGGGATTTGAACATTAGATTTTGAGATTTTGGCAAGATTTGAAGGAAAAATGCTAAGTTGTGTAGCTTAATTTTTGATTTAACTGTTAGATTACGAAAAAATCCATGAATTTTTAGTTTTCTGGTGACCTTAAAGTTCGCTCGATCAAGCCTTCCTCACTCTACAATCCTGGAGAAAATAAACTCATTCATGACGCAACACATTGTAATAACAATAATAATGTCAAGAAAAAAATAAAGAAGCAGAAGAAAAATCTTTTAAAGCCATTGCAGCGAACAAGAAATCACCAGAAATTGCTTCATCGTGCTCTGAATATTAAATGAGTTTGAATATAGCTGATAACATCTTCTTTTTTACATTTTGTATGGAAGCATTTCCTCATACTAAATAACTGTCGAACCGCAACAGAGCAGCAAACTTTGTCAAATAACAATAAAACCCTTTTGTATGACTTTATTTTATACTGCCAATAAGTTAATGATTCATTTAGTGAATCTGAATTGATGATAATGAAGACTTATCGTAACAATCTGTCAATCAGTAATCATTATTTATTGACATAAAGGGCGCATTTTTATTCAAATAAATTGGCCTATTGTTGAGTAATTTTAAGGTAAATTGAGCAATATATTAAGCCATAATATAAAAATATCGTAAGAGGTTAAAAATTTTAATTAAAATATCTGAACTTCGGAAGTTGCGTATTGATCTTAGTGATCCTAGAATTGAAGGTTATTGCACGCTTCTCACATTACCTATTGATGTCCAAATTCAACATTAACTCCATTATAATTATGTGAATATAATAGTCGTATCGAATGAACAATAAAAGACTATATTAAATGCCTTTTCATCATTCATCGTCCATCTGTTTTGCCTTTTTCGTTCTCTCAAATCAGTCGTGAATCATCATCAATTGCCATAAATTGCTTATTCTGAATCGAAGGCACTTTTCATCGTCAATTCATTTCAATTCTTTACTTTTTCGTGTTTAATGTTCTTCATGCTTCATTCTGTGTTTTAGTTCTCTTTTTATTATGCGTGTTGTTGTATTCATTTTTGTATATTTATTTATCGACAACTAAGAACAAATTGAATTGAAGTCATGATCTTTTTGATATCTTTGCTGATTTGGATTCTTCTTTTTTTGTGAGATTCTGATGAACAGGAATTTTGTGGGTTTTGATGAGGAAAAGTGAGTTTTTTGCTGCATATGACGGATGCTGGTGTCTTTCTGCTAATGAATTTGAATATTTTAAAAATTTTTTATAGAATTTGAACTGCAGTTTTAAAGTTTTTACCCCAAAATTAAAATTAATGAACCAATAAAACTTTTATCCCTACATTTAAATACATAGATAAAGCTACTGAAGTACTTAAAATAAGACTTTTAAATAAGTTTTAAACAATAAGATTGAAATTCCAGCTGCATTCTAAATAGCGTCTGAAAATGCTACTGCATTACCATTCCTTACATTCTATTTCCCATTTATATCAACATCTTTGATCATACACATATAATCATTCAACAAACTGCATGAACAATCAATTACGCGCTGTTTACGCATCAATTGACTCAATAATAAAAAAAAAATATTTTCTTCATCATGTTTTTTTCGGTGATTTAAAAGGTCATGGAACTGATAATAACATTCACATGTGTTTGCTTTGTTGCAAAACAATTAAATTGTGACAAAGTAGTACAATGTAGTCGTATAAGTAGTATTATGAAAAGTGAGCCTCTTGAAAGGTTTTATGGTGAAAGATCTTAAATGTAATCTGTCAAGCTTAGAGGCTCTTGAAAAGCATTTTCAATGTTTGGCTGGTTCGGTGATTGTAAATGTCGTGGATTACAATTATTTCTGTTAGAATAAATTCAAAAAAGTAATTGATATTTTAATCGCAGTCGAAATTGTAAACTAGTTTTGACAAAAACTAAATTCAAACCCGAGAAAAATTAAAAAAATCACACTTCAAAAAGTCATTGCCATTGAACTCCTTATGACTACAACATAAGCATCACAAGTCTTACACTTGCTTATTACAAAATGTCATATTCAAAAGGCAAAGGATTCTCAAGCTTAGACTTTGTAATGATGTGCACTTGTTTTATGACATCTCTTTTCATGCAGCGTTTGAATTTTCAATTGGAAAAAAAGATGAAGGGTTGAATGTAAGACAATATTAAGGATCCCTTTTGACTCTTTAAGTGTCACTTTAGAGATTTTGTGTTTAATGTTGTATGAAGTGTAAATATAAATAAAGAGAGTGAGAATTGAATTATTAGCAGGGAATGAAAGTCGTTTAAATGGGGAAAATTAATGGTAAATTTTGTGGATTAATCAGAATTAATGGTCTTTGAGATATTTAAAATATGTTTTTTTGTGACGAAATTTATAGAATCAATTTATTCAATATATTCTGGATTAAAACCAAGATCATGAAAATTGTAAAAACTGTATGAGTTCGAATCTTATTAATTCAAATCAAAAAATATCTTTCTATTCTTATTTGGTGTTTTTTTTCTAATTTTAAATAATTTATTGCTTCCATGAAAAGTTTGATTTCTAAGACTTTTATTTGAATCCATTTCCTTTTTTACAAAAATTAGAAATTCTAAATTACACAAAATTTCCTAAAACATGCAACAAAATTCATAAAACATACAACAAAATTCATAAAACATTAAGAAAATGAGGAGCATGAAGAAAAAAAAAGCAGCAAAAAATTGTTGCATGATAAATGGAAAATCGTGCGGTGACTGCTCAATTGCACAACAAACAAACAAACAAAAGGGGGAAAAATCTACGGGCATTATTATCATCGTCATCACATTGCTGTATGTACAATTTGGGTGGTTAAATTGTTGTAATGTGTTGACATGAAGGTATGAGTTTATTGTTTGCGAGAGAACCTTTTGCGGTAAATATAGATCGGAAATTTTTTTTCTTCTTTTTTTACTCTATGTCGTGCTAAAACAAATAAGGAAAATGAAATTACGTGTGAAAATGTGGGATTCAAATGTGTGTTGAAAAAATGTTTAAAGATTTTTCTCTTGTTGCAATTTGAGGCATTTAATGACTTACTTTTGTGGTGAATTACGGTATTGTTTTAGTTTTATCTTGGCTTTAGAAAGAAGGTTTAATACATTGTCGGTGTTTTTCTGCATGGTATGGTGTCTGGTTTAATTAAATTAAAATTGTTTAAAAATTAATCAATTTTTAAAATGATAAGTTTTTGACTACTGTCACTATTAATAACCATGTTATAAAGATTTATTCAAAAGGCAAAACTCAAAAAGTTCTAGTCCATCATCAAACAAACAAATTCATTCCATCTTTCCACACCAATCAAATCCCAAAAATTTTTTCTTCCTATCCGACAAAAATTTTCCTATCCGACAAAAAATAAGAATCTTAGACAATATTGACAGGATGCTAAAAGTCAAGTGCTATCCAAAAATAAAAAATCAACATCTCAGCACCAGCATCAACATAATAATAATCATCATCATATTGTATCACGTTACGTGTTATTCATCTCACATTTACCGTCATCCCTTTTATGATACGTTATCGGCACACATATTAAATATGATTGTCATGTCGTGTAGATTTTTTTACAACAGATTTGAAGCAGAGGCTTTAAACTGTCGTTGCTGGAAGAATATCGATTTTATTTTTTTTTTTTTTCATCATCATTTAAATATGAAGAAGGAAAAAACCACAAACAATAAAATAATCGAAGATCATAAAAAATTATTGCCAAATTCTTTTTATGATTTGACAGACTTAGCGGCCAGAATTGTTGATCATTTCACAATATTTTTTACATTCTGTCTAACAGCATTTAATGATAATTTACTAATGTAAAGTCACACGACTATTTTTTTTATTGCAAACTGTAATTCAATCACTCATTTGAAAGCTGGTTTGAAGAGCGCATGTGTCTAGACATTTAATGTTATTTCTATTTATGATATACGACTGGTTTTGATATCATCATCATCATTGTGATAATTTTATGATTCGCAAAAAAAATCTTAGAGCATTTTAGTCGTGAGAATTTTATAATGATGATCATAACGAGATTCACGGGTGGGTTATTGAAAATTATTAATTTTTTTTATGAGAGGAAGCGTCACATGGGGGATGGCTTTATGTTTGCTTAGTCAGATTATTATTAATTAACGAATATTTTTATGGCAAATACCAGGGTGATATCAATTAAAATTTTGAATAAATTTGTGTGAAAAAACTGTTAGTTTTTAAGACTTCTTTGACACTAGCCTCAACCTACAACTGAGGACAAAAAATTCATAAACAATTTAAAGGTGTCAAATCACGATAAGAGATAATCACAAAAATACATTTTAATCTACGATTAATCCTCTTAGTAGGTCAGTAATGTTATCAGATTAGGAAGTGATTTCGAATGTTTTTTATGAAGAATTTTATTTCCAAAAGCAGATCATGGCAGATATGGAATTTTTAAAATAGATATTGGAAGAACAATAATAAATTTGAATTAATGTTTAAAAATTGAAATATTACTTTAATTTAATTCTTTTTGCCTATACAAAATTGTATTTTAATGAAGATTCTTAAAAGCCTAGTTATGACGTTAATCATGCCAATTTACACTCCTCAATGTGTTTATTGTAATTCTTTAGTTAATTAATATAATTCCAATTTGCCAGCAATATCATTAACAACTTGCAACATCAACACATAAACATTAGTTAGCACTATTAAAAGTCTCGACAGCATAAAAAAATCTCCAAGATGAAAAACTCATCACATGCAGAGTTACATAAAAAAATTAATGACTTAAATTTTCAAAGTCATAAAAGTATAATTAATGATTGCAATGCTTATTCATCGCCATAAAAAAATTAATTTTTGTTATCCATAATTATTCGAAATAAAACATTTGCATATGAAATTGAAGCGACATAAAAGTTATAGTTTAAGTTGTTAATCGTCGAACATGACAAATGTGGATGAGCTGAAAAAATATGCAAAATTTTTCTTTATTTTTAAATTTTCTTTGTGCACTTTTTGTGGGTGTGTAGTTTGAAAAACTTCTTTTCCCATCCGTTTATTGTGCAATGAACATAAATTTACATTTTTGCATTAATACACATGTTCAAATAATTCATTTTTTATTTGTAAAGAAATGCATTTGTGACCTAGATCATAAATGTAAAGTGAAAATTATATAATTGGTTTGAAGACGCATTTGTTCGGTGACAATTATGACTGATTGTGCAAATGACTAATGGATATTTTTTTTTGACATTTTAACAAACAAATAAAATTTTTTTAATCTTAATTCAAAAACCAATTCGAAAAAGATTTTTAAATACCGTTTAAGTATATTCAGTGCAAAAGAAGCCCCCCATCCCAAATTTTCGTATCCATCAAATTATTTGTTTTTAAATAATTTTTCCTAATTTACAAACCCATTTTTTTTGTTAAGAAAACCTAATTTGGATCTTTTAAGTTTCATTAATTTTCTATCAAAAAAATATCAACCAAAAGACTATTTCAAAATTTTATCCAATTTTACAACAGCTTTATTTATTTTTCATACTATTCACATTGCTTTAAATATAGCACCTCATACGTAAACAATAAAATGCATGTTAACACCTAATTATAAGCATAAACTGACCGTTTAGATACCCATTTATTTACCTACTCTATTACTAGCTAATGTACTGTTAAACGTCACTTTTGTTACTTGTTTCTAACTTTTTATTATTTTTTAAGTTAATTTTCGCTTCTCACATTACTAGAATTAAAAGTGCAAGTGACTGAAGAATCGGTTTCACATCTATGTGTGAATGATATTTTTGACTAAATGCATCACTTCCAAATCATTCCTTCGTTTCTATCTCAAATTTAAACTTTCTTTATTTTTGTTCAACTAATTTTCATGCGGTGATGAGACGTACATTGATACATAAGGCATGCGACAAAGATATAAAAGATAGAGAAGAAAAGAAAATAGACGCATAATATAAACAAAATTAGTCATTTAAGTATAAATAAATGCTCACATGAATATGAATGATGGTTAAGCAACAATGAAAATGAATAAAAATGAAGTTTTTCTTTTTATTTGTTTTTCTAAAGATAGAAAATAATGACGGAAAAGAAAAGTCGAGACGTCAACAAAGAGCTTATCAGCTCTTGAGGTGTCGGAAAATTCAGTGAAAAGAAATGAAGTGGTTTGTCTTTTTATGAGGTTTTAGGTTCAATTTTATACTGAAAATATTGAATTGAACTAATTTTTTGAAAATTTTGAGATTAAAAATTTTAAATTAATAAAGTTGGCAATCATAAATTTTGTCTCGTGGGATCCTTTTTTATTGAGATTTTTAAGTTTATTGAAATTCCATATTTTAAGTCTGAAATTTAAAAAACATGCACAATAATTTTTAATTTGTGATTTTTAATTTTTTTTTTCAATCCAAAAATTTATATATTTTTCTAGAGAAAAATATCTCAACCCCTGCCTAAATCATTCCATAAATTGAAATTCGTATGAAGAAAATAGTGTCTTACTGCACTTCTAATTATAAAAATACCCATATCACGCACCAAAATCTCCAAGTACCTTAACTACGTCACCGAAAATTAATCAGCCAAGCAATTTCAAGCATCAGTTAAAATTCCAACTTGAAACCTCAACTCTTTACAGCTTCATCCTACTGAAGATGACAAAAACAATACATTTTAGTAAATTTATGATCAAGTTTCAAGTCTCGAGAGAGACAAATGAAGAAACATACAACATAATCAAATAATTATGTGTAATTTACATAAATTTTATCTCTCACTCAATTGTATGCACAGGCCACAGATAGAAAGTATAAACGCGTGCTTGCATATACAACACGCATACATGGAAATTATGTCAAGTCGTCGTGTGTGGAATGCAGTACTGTGAAGATTGTTGATCATCGTAAATAGATATTAAAGACATTAAATTTTTGGCGATTATTTAAATGACCGTTATATTTATGTTTTTATTACTTTAAATCATCATAAATTTTGGATGTAAAGGGCTAATTTCATTATGAATTCAAATGTAGATGAAATGCATAAAATGTGAAATATTTTGGAAGTTAAAAAATATAAATAAAATAATGAACGATGATTTATCGTAGCTCATTAACTAGCTACTTCGTAGGCTACTTATATGTTTTGATTATCTCAAGGACCACACTTCTTATGTCTATAAGATTCCTTAATTAAATTAAAAACTTTTTCAGCTTAATTAATTTATGGGAAGACCACCACTTAATGATACCAAATATATCAACTTTATTTTTTTTTGTGCCTTATAAACTAATTTTTTTGCTATTTCTTATTCTTTTCAGCGACCCGACAACGATTTAGTGTTCGACGACAGTGCGTTAAGTGATGATAAATTATCCGCTGTCAATACAAATCATGAAAATTTACGAACAAAATTAGTTAGTAAGCGTAGTGTTAGTGATCCTAGTGATATAAATAATGAAAATGTTGGCCTTTGGCAGCGATTAAAGCGCGGCGTTAAAAATTTATTTGGTATTAAAAATAGTGATGAGAATAGCGAGAAAGCTCATCAGCAGGATGTAGATATTCCAAAAGTTGAAGAATTAAAAGCTGTACCAGCACAAAAGTCACAGACACAACATGAAACCTCAAAAAATTTAAGAACAGAACAAGATAATACATTGAGAAGGAAGAGACATAGGAATGATGATGAAGATGACGATGAGGAGGATGATGATGAAGACAATGAGATTAATGGATCTGGAGAAAATGATAATGATAATGATAATGACACGATACCAGACAATGATGATAAATTGATTGTCGATTTGCCTCATGTTGATGATTCTAAAAGATGTAAGTCTATTTAATTATTTTATCTTTCGAATTAGGTTTTTTTATGACCCTAAATTTTTTATTTTATTGACATTTCGATTAATTTAATCTCAAAATTTAATTTAAATCCTAAGATTAAAGTTTAATCCCAAGATTTAAATTAAATCCTACGATTAATTTTAAATCAAAAGATTTAAACAACTGAGCAACTAGCTATTCATTCTATCTAACTTGATATATTTCCTTGTACCACCCACAGTCCGATTAAATCTCATAATTAATGAAATGTGGAATGAGAACCTTAGTAATCACAACAGCGATGATTTCAAAACTCTCGCCTTATTAGTAAAGAGAAGTATTGAAAATTGGTACAAAAAGACAACGAATAACTCGATCATGGCATCGCTCATAAATGTTGAGTAAGTAGTTCATAGATGGCGTTTTATAAACTGAGCACCAAAGAAGCTAACGCCATCTGTTGGTGGGAATTTTAATAAATTTTTCTTCTTTCCTTTTTTGTAGGAAACGAGACATGTTTGAGTCATACTTGTCGATTAATATTGCATCAGAACTGCCAAAAATTGTAGGAAATGATTTGCGCGATTTATTTTACAAACAAATTAATGATCATCGTGTTATTGAGGACATCCATGTCGATCCTCGTGACTTTATATTAAGACCAATTACAGGTAAATTTCAGATAATGGTGGCTGGTCACAGAAGAATCATTCATACACGTGCTAAACCTGCTTATCATTTCTTTTATCTACTATTCCTTTTCCCATATTTGTATCTGTTAATTTTATTAATTTGCTTTTTAATTTGTTAATTATTTCCCTTATAAAAAATTATCATTATTTGTAAAAAAAAAATTCGATTAACAAAATGAAAATTATGTTAATAAGAAGAACCAAAATTAGAACTGACAAGTGAACCAAAAAAGCAAGAAGATATGCAGGAATTATTAGCAAGTCTTGGATCACAAGAAGAACATTATCCAGAAGAGGATCATCATGATGGCGATTATGATAGTGATCCATGTGATGAGGATAAGGAATTTCAATGTCAAACGGACTCAAAATGTATACCACTTAATGAGAGATGTGATGGAGAAGTGCAATGTAAAGATGGATCTGATGAGAAAGATTGTAGTAGTAGAAGTACAGGTATTGTTGATTTTCGAGTTTCTGAAAGAATTTTTAAGCGGAATTTGTCTGCAAATATGGCGAATTTTTTTGAATTGACTCTGAATGGTACTTATGGATGCAGTTGGGATGCAGTGATGTTTTTTTGGGTGAAACTAGGTTTTGAAAATTTTAAAAATTTAATATTTTAAAAAATTTTGAAAAAATTTAAAAATTTTAGAAAACTTTGAAAAATTTTGAAAAAATTTAAAAACTTTAAAAAATTTAAAAAAAAATAAAAAATTTTAAATTTTGCAAAAAATTTAATATTTTGCCAAAAATTTAATATTTTGCCAAAAATTTAAAATTTTGCAAAAAGTTTAAAATTTCGCAAAAAATTTAAAATTTTGCAAAAAAATTTAAATTTTGCAAAAAAAATTAAAATTTTGCAAAAAAAATAAAATTTTGAAAAAATTTAAAATTTCTAAAAATTTTAAAATTTTGAAAAAATTTAAAATTTTAAAAAAATTTAAAAAAAAATTTTTGAAAAAATTTAAAATTTTTTGAAAAAGTTTAAAGTCTTAAAAAATTAAAGTAGGTATTGAAAATTTGATTTTTATTCAAATTTACAAATTTCTTAAAATTTCAAAATTCCAACAAAATTTTCAAATCTTTCTCATCTGCATTAAAATATAAACTGTAAAACTTCTGCTTTGAGCTGTTCTGATAAAAAATAAAAATTTGTTAAATAAATTCGATTAATGAATTTTTTTATTAGCACCAACTCAAATTACGATGCATAAGCACCATATTCAGACCAATTCCATCGATATTCAAATTGCAATTCAATTAAATAATTAATTGAACATTCTTGTGGAGAAAAAACACAAATAATGCATATGCATGCATTTCAATGAACTTCGACTATAAAGTGTAAAAGAAAATGTTTCACACTTTACATTAAACAAACCAGCATTTCGAAGAGTTAGATGAACCAGGAAGTTTTAAGAAAAATACGAGAAAAATTTAATATTAATTGTTGCACTAATAAAATGTTGTATAAAATCTGGATGTATTAATAATTGATGCAATACTGTAAAAATATTTTCTAACAATACGTTTTTAAAAATAGATGGTGATTTATTTGTTAAAGTAATCGTTAACCGAGTAAAAATGTACATAAAATCTACACTTGAGTAATGCAAAAGTCAGTAATTATTGCAAGTAGTTTAAAGGAATTCGAGGATTTTAAAATTTTAATCTGATTTGAATGCCAGTAAGCATTGGATAAAGATATTTTTAATTTTTTTTTTCAATCAAAGTAAACTTTTAAAAATTTTGATAAATTTGGAAAAAAATTTAATTCAATTAACTTAGTCTGATAAAAATGCAAAATTTTTAAAAAAATTGATTTAAGGAAGAAAAATTGAAATTTAATCATTCTAAAATCCTAAATTTTGAAACATAAGATTTCGTAAGATCTTGAAATGCATTAAAATAAGGGTAAGATTAGGTAAGAATTAAAAAAAAAATAAATAAAGTTCAACAAATTCCTTAAAACTAAACGAATATGACATCATTTAATGTGCTGCTCAAGTCTGTATATAAAAAGAAAAACAGTCAGATAATATTAATAGCATATAACTTTACTACAAGGTTATCAATAATTCTGATGCCTTAAAATCCCTTAACAAACATCGATGTTTAAATGTGTAAATATTAATATTGTAATTATTGTATTGCATCTTATTCAAAAAAATATCATTAACATAGAAAATTTTTAAGAATCTAAATCATTTTTCTTCAAACGACTTCTTTCCTCCCCACAATACACAAACTTAACTTCAATTTTCTGTACGTAAACAAAACATTCATAAATCACGCAAAAATTTAATCTTTCGATCATCTATTCGCAAATCTCATTGGCATAAACAATTCATATCATATGTGCATATACTCACGGCCAATTAACATACCAAAAAATATTTAATTCATATTTGGAATTACACAAACTCTAAAAATATTCATTACAAAATTTCATATCCATTTACACTCATACAAAATTCAAAATTTTCCCCAAAATTCAAAATTCTCATTTTACCGTACAGAAAATGAATATAATGAAAGCATGCCGGCGATTGAAACGCCTGACGATAAAACAAATGAGGAAGAAGATGACGACGATGATTTTATTGAAGATCATGAAAAACTTGATGAAGATGAAGAAGAAGAAATTGAAAAACCAACAACGCCATATTTTGAACCTGAAGAGGAATTAGTTCATGAAATTGATAATGTAAAGACATCTCATGAAGATGAACATTTAATTCCACTTGAAACACAAAAACCAATTATTGATGAATCGACTCCAGGAGCAATTCTTGGAGAAGATGGACCGCCTGATAATGATGATGAAAATAATTTATCTATAGATAATAAACTTGCTGGGGAGTCAGCTGAGCGTGAAGTTTTGGAAGTTCCAACATTACAAATTAATGATACATGCCGTGGAGATGACAAATTCAAATGTAATGATGGTCGATTGATTATTTGTGAGGTTCAAAAATGCGATGGCGTTAAGAATTGCCCAAATGGTGAGGATGAGGAAAATTGTCCAACTGGAACTGATCCAGACGAAGATGTTGAAAGTGGAGATTTTGGAGTTGAAACTTTCAATCCATTGGATATATCGACTGAGAAAATTCATGTTGAGGATGATAAAAGAAAGACAATTCCTGCTGATTATGATGATGAAGTTGAGGAAATTACAGATAAACCTGAGGAAAAAATTATTGGTGATTTTTTATTATTTTTTTATGATTTCTTTAAATTTTTAAGTTTGATCTGATTTTTATTCTTTTTTTTATTTTTAAAAAAATTATTTGTTTAAAATTTTGCAACCCCACAATTTAATTAATTTTTTAGGATGTACATAACGGTTTTAATCATTAATTTCACAGTGGTCTGTCTTTTTGTCTCAGATTTTTTATTGAAATTAAATTATTTTACTAATAGCTAGAAAAATTTACTTCCATAATTCGTAGGTTTATGCATGATTTTTTTTTTTTGTGTAAGAATTTTGAGAGTATAAATAATTAACAAGCACTTGATAGATTAGATTCAATTTTATTTGGAATTTTTCTGATTTAAAAAGTTGACACTAAAACATTCATTGAGTTAATTTTTGACAATAAAATTATTAGAAGTTCACACACTCTGGATGAAGAAAATCAAATGTGGAAGCAAAAAATCTGAAACATCCCTGGTTAAATTCACATTTGTCTGCATTTGACTTACTAAACAAATTTTGACAAGAATATAAAAACTTTTTATCTAAAATTAAGGGTTTTAAAATTCTAACTTATTCTTAATTGAAACTGAACTTAAAGACATTCGAGAAGTTGTTCATCTCATCAAAATTCTAATATAATTTGATAGGAGTAAATTCTTAAAAATGTTAAAATTAAAAACAAAAATGAACTTTCAAAAATATTCCTTACCTCAAACAATTTTCGTTTTCTGCTAAAATATTTTAAACTTCCCCGAATAAATATTAAAAAATTTCAAAAGACAACCCCATTAAAATAACTTTCTTATTCACGACACTAATTCCATTTCCTTCAATTTTCTTCCCAACAAACCATCACCGACAGAATGCAGCGATAATGAATTTAACTGCGATGTTACACGCTGCATATCCATCGATAAACATTGCGATGGTACTGCAGACTGTACAGACGAAACAGACGAGAGCAACTGTCCAGCCCCAACCACTCAACATGTCGATATTGGTAAGTACAAATTATTTGACTTATTGCATTATCTAATCGAAAATATTTTGCGGGTGAATATTTAAATGAATCATAAAACGATTTGTTGTTACTAAATGGAAGTTCAACAACATAAAAAGTCATGCATTAATAAATTTATTTGACAAAAAATGTGAGGGCAACGAACATATTTTTTTTTGCTCTGCTTGTAATAAATTTCTCAGTGGAGAGATTTAAATTTTTTTTTGTATGTCATATAAAACTTTTCCATAACGAGAAAAAAGGGGGATGTGATGTACTGAATTTTTTATTAAAAAATATTTTTTTGGTGGGAGGGCTGTGGGAAATTGAGAGAAATTAAATTGCTTATCAAAATGACATTGAATATTGTTATGAGTAATGTTTAAGTTTTCTGACTTATTCTTTGGAATTTAAAGATTAAGAATCTCAATAAACAAGAAAAATATTGAAATTTACACAAAACCAATCACTCTTAAAAATTGCCTTTTTCCTTAAAAGTTTAAAATCAATAAAACGTCAATCGTGACTTATCAAGAGAAAAGAAAACATTTTAAAAATTAATTTTCACAGAAATAAGAAATGAACTTTAATATTTAAAAGCCTCAACTTTAAAAAAATGAAATTGTAGCAAAATTCTCATATTCTCATTTATTGTTCTACAAAATATCCAACTGAGAAAAAGTCGTATGAGTCAGACCATCATTCCTTTTTTCGTAGTCAATTTCTTTTATATTTTTTCTCTTTTATCTGTTTCAATGTTAAATGTTATGCAATGCAGAATAAGAGCGGGGAAATTGAACGGAAGAAGTGAATTACTTCTTTATCCTTATGATTTAAACGATAATAAAGGATAATCATTTAAAGATACAAAAAGATTTTTTTTGGTCAATGCTGCATTGGAAAAAAAAAATTTTTGACTCTGAATTTAAATAAGTTGAAAATTCACAAAAAAATTCTCAATTCTCTACAAAATATATGAACATGAAAAAGAGAGAAAAAAAAACTTTTAGAAACTCAAATTAAATTCTTTTTTAGCAAAGCATTTATCGCTTCTTATATAATTTCTCCTATTACATGCTAAGAGCTCAAGGTTAGTGCTGACTGAACATTATTTTAAAACTAAAGTGCTCTTCTCAATAGACAGCGCAACGGGTGGTTTTGATTTCAAAAGGTTTTTACTCCCCTTCTTTCTTGCTATGATATTGGATATTAAGCTTGAATTTTAACACTTTTTTCTACTTCTGATCTTGTTCTTGGTGATTGGAATGTTTTGAAAATGAAAACTTTTTTTAGTCTTTCGATTTTTCTAGGAACTTATTGGAAAAGTTTTTTGAGGAAGATTGAAAATTTATTATAAAAAGTTTTGAAATTTGAATCTTTTTATTTTTGAAATTTTTTGAAGAATTTTTCAACCTTTTATGAAGTTTACAACATTAAAAAACTAAAATAAAATTGAGTTGGTTACCAAAAACATAGAAAATTACTAGAAAGAATGCAAATTTTATCTCAAATTTAAATCTTTTGTTAAATCTTAAAATCAATTTTTCTAATAAATTTAATTACAAAATCCACCAACAAGATGCCAAAAATAATAATAATAATCTCATAAACTTACTGAAGAAAAAAAAAATCCATTTACTATCTGGGTATGAATTTTCCTCTTTCCATTGCTCATATTTTTCATAAAAAAATTATGCATAAAGCTTTTTATAGCTTCAATGTGTTTGATAATATTAAATTATCTCTTTATATATTTTTTCACGCCCCCTATCTGAGCGGATGATGAGTTTTTTCAAGTGGAGCGAAAGAGCTTAAGATCATTTTTTACATCATCATCTTAAATAATAAAGAACAAACTCGTTGCGCAGAATTGAAAAATATTCAAGATTTTTTTTCTTCTACAATTTTTCCTGCGACAGTTTTTCAAGCATCAACTACACAATTTTCTTTTCTTTTTTTTTTTTTTTGGTAAATGAAGTTGTCTATTACAATAGTCACTGTGGGATCACAAAGTCAATTACGTTAAATGTTGAACGCATTTTCTTTGTTATTTAAATTTGGTTTTTTTGTGTACAAAGAAAAATTTACTTTAAGTTATCATGTCATGCTCCCTGAAATAACTTAAATGAATGATACAACAGGTTATTACAAATTGTAATTCATTTTATGTAAATTTTGGGATGTATGCTTTAACGAAAAGAATGTTTTAAGTGACTTTTTGTAAATTTTTTTAAAAAAATTATCTATCATAAAACTCAAAAGAACATCTTAAAGTATTGTATTAATGCACAGCCATTTTTGTCGTTAATTATTTCTTTTCCTAGAAAATTAGTAACAAATGAATGACTAAACTTAAATAGAGTAAATGCAATCAAACAAAACTCTATAAAACTTAAACTCAGCAGTTAAATATCAATTTCAATAAAAATTCATTAGATTTACATTCCAGACTGCCAACTTTCTACATTTATTTTTCTAATAAACAAGTCATAAATAACACAAAATAATAGTCTCAAAAAGCTCAAATTTACAACTTGTTGTTGTTGTTGCGAGGGAGAACTTTTTCTTTCTTATCGATTTAATCACTTTTTATATTCATTTATTATTAAATTATGTCACTCATTGTATTCCTTTGTCAATCGATTCATATAGACGACTAGCTTCTTTAATTTTTCTTTTATTATGATTAATATTGTCAAATTTTTCTGTGATCGATCGAAAAACTAAAAGTTTTTTTTTATTATTGTTGCTGAATCATATTCATGCTTTATTTTCATTCTTGAATCGTTTTGTGGAAATTAATATTCCTTGGAAAAAAAAGTTTTTCTTCATTCCAATTAAATTTATTATTCTTTTTCGCAAATCAGCCTTTTTGTACTATGTTATTATGACTGAAAGTTTTAGGAGTGAAAAGTGGAAAAGAATAAAGAGCATTGTGTGATTTTCACAGTTTATTTTCGAACAAAATAAGAACATAATTAGAATAAGAAACGATTTTTGAATGGCAGTGGGAAATCGAAGAAATTTTAAATTGAACATGAAAATTTTGAGTACAAAATATTTTAGATAAAATTATTTAAAAAATTTTAAAATAAATTTATGAAAATCCTTTAGGAAAGTTCATTCACATTTCAAGTTTGTTTATGCATGCGTGAAGTACAATTTAAAAAAATCAAATCTCATTCATATTTTGTAGCAATTTTCAATTAAAAACTTCAACAATACAATTTCATACTTGATTACATATCTGAATGGATGACTTTCTTCTGATTCTTTTAACCTCATTTTGAAAAGAAAATAAAAATTGTTAAAGTCTTTAAAAGATGATGAATTGTGAGGATCAAAATTGCCTTTACATTGTTCTTTATTTGCAATTTTCTTAATTGAAATGTCTATCAATTTTAATTAATAATTGGCTCATGATACAATCAACATGAATAAAAATTAATTAATATGCAAAAGAAGAATGAAAGTGAAAACCATCTGTCATGATAGATAAAATCAAATAAAAATTGAGGAACAATGAAAGTGCCATATAAAAGCGATAAATTTCAATAAAAAAATTATTTAATGTTCTAAAGATTAATTGTCAATTGTCATAGACAACAAGTGATATTTATAGTGATTTGAAAGTGATAGTTTTGATTATGTAATATTTAAAAATTTAATTTTCTTTTAAAGTTTTCAAAAGCAGAATTTAAAGTAGTTTCAAAGTTCAACCCTCGAATCCACATCGATTCCAATTTTTCCAACATTACAGTTCTTTTCAACTGTAAAATGATCATCAATACAAACAATATGACTTTCTATCCAAACAACACTCACATAAGTGTCAAGTATCCTCTTTTTTCTATTCATACCTTTAGATGTCTCCTTTTTACCCGTATAAGTCATGTTTATTGAACAAAGTTCAATCCTTCCACAGTGATTGTTTTAAATTCGATAGCATTTGAAGTTGAATTTGCAAAACTTTACAAAAAAGGAAAAAAGTCTGTACGAGATGAAAGAGGTGAAAAATTTTACGGATTCGATGAAAATTTTGGAATGTTCTCGTTCTGACGTAATTTGAGATTGAAGAGTGATTTTTTATAGGGTCTGTTCACTTACTACGTTACGTAAAAAACGTCTTTTTCAACCCCCTTCCCATTCATTACGCTTTTTGCATGAAAATTCTTTTTTTTTTCTTTTTATGATCTGTTCCAAATTCTTAGAACCCCCTTCACCCTAAAAAGCGAACGTTCTAAATGAACGGCTCCTTTAATGATAGGAACTTATACTTTTTTACTGGGTTATGGATTTTTTTACAATAGATTGATTTGAGAAATTAATCTTAAGTTCATCTGTTCTAATCAAGTTCTAATTTCCAAATTAATAAATTTTTAGAAAATTTTGATTATTATTCTACTTTCAACCCCCTTAAAAATAATTTTCAAGTATGCTTGTTCACATTCTCAACACAATACTCAGACAATCAACAATCATTCCAGCATGTAAGCATAAAGCAATCTCATCATGTATATGCATATGAGTCTTAAAGTGTAAGAAAAAATTACATTAATTGCCTTGAGTGGATGTTACATAAAACAAGGCGCAGCAGCACCTTTTTTTGCTATTCAAGAACCTCTTGTCAATGAATTTTGTTACATTAGAAAAATGATGATTTCTTGCTGCTCCTTAAGTAGATAATAAATTCCATTACATTTACATCATGTTTTTATTAAAAAAAAATGAATGTAAGAAAGGTATGGATGAAGATTCCACTTATGATTTGTATGTATGACTGTATATTTTATACATTGTATAATCCCCATTCCCTTCAGTTATCAAGAAAGTAAAGCTCTTGTGACAAGAACATAATGGCACAGAAAAGCAATTAAAGAAGCAAGAAAAAAAATTCTAGCATGAAAAAACTAGTATCAACGTGGTCACTCGTGACCGACGAAAGCGCATTTTCCACGTATAGTAAATACCAAAGGGGTCGCAATGTTAAAAATTCGCCAACTTGGATTAAAATTTGACTGGCAACAAAAATTTTTGATTTTAAAAAAATTTTGTATGAAAAGTGAGAAAGTGTGCCGTGATGAGAAAAAAATCAAAAAATGTGTAATGATTTTTTGTTCCTTTTATCTACAAAATTAAGCTTTTAAACGACAGTTGGAATAACCCTGACCACAGAAATGGCTTTATTTCCAAAAAATATTGTTCAAAACCTTTGAAAAATCAAATTTAATTTTGACTCATGGCATACTTTCTAATTTTCCATACAAATTTTTTTTAAAATCAAAAATTTTTGTTGCCAGTCAAATTTTAATCCAAGTTGGCGAATTTTTAACATTGCGACCCCTTTGGTAAATACACAAAGAATTAAAACCCCAAAAGTATAAAGCCTAATATTTAATTATAAATATTCTTTATTTACCAGAAATTTAAAATTTACAGAAAAAAAAATGTGTGTGAAACATGAGGAAAAAAAATTATTTTTAATGAAAAGTTATCATTACGCGACATAAAATTTAAAAAAAATAAAAAAAGCAAAAAAATACCGGCTACGGGCTAGGATTGAACCTATGAGCTTCAAATTAGGAGTCGTGCGCTCTTCCACTTACGCCACTGCTGCGCTTTTTTTAAGAAGTTTAAGTGGCAATTTAATTATTTATATTGATGAGTTTTTTTTATATAAATGCAAGTTTTTACAATTTTCACAAAATTTTCCGGAAAAACTATGAAAAATCCATGAAAATAGAAAATTAAAACAATAAAAATATCAAAAAATATGAAAAAAGTAATTATCTATGAAGATTGTATGAAAATATTGAAAATTTTAACAAAAATCATCGGAAAAACTCGGGAAAATTGTGGAAATGGAAAATTATGACATAATTCAACATTTAATGTCATTAGAAATCAAAAAAAGTATCAAAAAAAGTAAAAAAAAGAACTTTGTCATCGGTGGGATTCGAACCGAGGACAGCTAAGGTTTCGAAAAGTCAACATTTTAGTGCAATCGACCACACTAACACATACAAAGAAATGTCATTTTTGGTACTTTTTACGCTGGTTCCAGCAGAGGAAGTGACCATTCGTGCTGATTTTTTCGCCAGCTTTAGTCAGACATACTACACACATTTTAAGCCAAAAACCGCATCAAAAAAGCTTAAACCCTAGGAGGAGATGCGATGACAGACAGACAGACAGACGGACAGACGGACAGACAGACGGACAAAGTGCGGACAATAGCGTCCTTTTCCCAAGAGGAAAATGCGCTAAAAAGAGAAATAATCGCAAATTGCTGAGTAGTCGAATGAAAGTTCAACAGAGTAGGAGAAAAAAAACTTGAAACAATAAAAATTTATGAATAAATTAAATGCGTCCCCTGCGATTCTCTTTTTTTCTCTCGTCTTCTTTTTCACCGCTTTTACTTCTGTGGTCGTAAAATTAATTTTTTTATTGCAAAAACATGCAAAAATTAATATGGAACAAACTTAAAGTAGTAATTATAGTTGGGTTTTGTGTTCAGACAAATTTTGAGGTCATCAGTTAAAAATATCAATGAGAAATACATGAAGCTGAAATTCGAACGATGATGTAAGTCGCTTTACAATCAATTTATTTGTAACTAAAAAAATCATCAATTTTTAATTGATGTTGATGAGCTAAAAGTGTCATGTGTTAGACTTTTCTTGTTTATCACTAAAATATAGTTTTTATTGCTTGGAACGTTTTTTTTTTTGTGAATATATTGGAGACAAGTGTCGATAATGAACGACATTTAGTCAATCTTTTAATAGCTATTTTCGAACTATTTTATAGCAAATAGTTCAGTCTTTAAAATATGATTGATAGAAATTTTATTGAACTTTATTGATTTGTTTCTGTTGGAACTAAGATGGACCATTTAGTTTTTAATTGAAAATTGTTTGTTTTCTGGAATTTTAAAGTCAATGCGAGAGTATGGCTGTTGATGTGTATATAATTTCTATAATTGACTTTGAAAAATTTTCCTGCACGTGCAACATAGTATAACATAGTCGGCATCATCATCTGTGCAAATAAAATGATATAAATAGTTTTACAATCTGTAGATTCAACACTTAATACATTACATCAATTTATTATTATTAAAATTATTTAACTCACATTCAAGGCTTTTGAAGGTCAATATTGGAATATCTTGTTGAAAATTAATTTTAATAGATTACTAGTATTAGAAAAAATTCTCCTGGGTAAAAAACATTTGCTTGTCAACATCTGTTGCATTTCCGCAATTCATCAATCTCACATGCAAATTGGATTTTTTTTTGTTTGTTTATTCAGTTGGAAGTCGGTAAATTGAAAAACAGTTTTTCCCTTCATCTTTTTCCTATAAAAGCTTCATCATTCTACATTAAATCGTATCATTAAATCCTATCAACATCAATTACTATTACTAATAAATTTCTAAAGTGGAAAGAAAAAATAAAAATGAAAATTTTTATAGGAATTTTCATTGTTACAACAGCTTTAATAGCTGTTCAAGCAGACAAGAAAGATTGGTGGGAGAGAGGAAATTTTTATCAAATTTATCCGAGGAGTTTTAAGGATTCTGATGGGTTTGTTGTTGAATTATCAACTTATGTACATTTAAAAAAAAATCCAAAAAATTTCAATTTTTTTTTCACTTTGTGTTGCTTTAATAACTTGTAATACTTACCACCAAAATCTAACATTTTAGTGACGGAATTGGTGATATTAAAGGAATTGCTGAAAAAATGCCTTATTTGAAGGAAATTGGAATAACTGGAGTTTGGTTGTCTCCAATTTTCAAATCTCCTATGATAGGTTTGTTTAATCTTTTCTGCTTTTAAATGCGAATTTATTAGACACCAATGATTTGTTTAGATTTCGGCTATGACATTAGCAACTACACAGACATTCACTATGAGTATGGAACTCTCGCTGACGTTGATAATTTGATTAAAATTTGTAAACGTTTAGGCATCAAACTCATTCTTGATTTTGTTCCAAATCACACATCAAATCAACATCCATGGTTTTTGCAATCAGAAGCTGGTGATCCTTACTATAAAGACTTTTATGTTTGGGCACCAGGAAAAATTAATAATGAAACTGGAGAACGAGAACCACCAAGCAATTGGAATAGTCTGTTCAGATTTACAGCATGGCAATGGAGTGATAAGAGACAAGAATATTATCTGCATCAGTGCCTTATTGAGCAACCTGATCTGAATTATAGTAAATAATTTTTGAAATCTTCAAGTTCTCAGTAATGCCACAAAATTTGTTTCACAGGAAATCCAAATGTTGTAAAGGAAATGAAAAATGTTCTTTTATTCTGGCTTGACCGTGGTATTGATGGTGTACGTGTTGATGCAATTCCCTACATCTTTGAGACACAATACGAAGATGGAACTTTCCCTGATGAGCCTGTTAGTGGATTGTGTAGCGATGTCAATGGAACTTGCTATCTTGATCATATCTATACAAAAGACTTGGTTGAAACTTACAATCTTGTTTATGATTGGCATGACTTGTTTGTAAACTATACTAAGCAACATGGTGGTGATACTAGAATTATTATGACAGAAGCTTACACAACTTTACAAAAGACAATTGATTTTTATGGCAATTCATTTGGTCGTATTGGAAGTCAAATTCCATTTAATTTTGAAATGATTAATTATATTAACGTCAATAGCACACCAGCTGATTATAAGAAGCAAATTGATGCATGGCTAACTAATATGCCAAAAGGTTCTGAATTTGTACCAAATTGGGTTGTTGGAAATCATGATCAGCACCGTGTTGTCAATAGATTTGGCGTTAATCGTGGTGATGCCATCAATATGATGGTACAGACATTGCCAGGAATTGCCATCACATATTATGGAGATGAGATTGTCATGAGTGATTTGTGGATTCCTTACAACGAGACTGTCGATCAATTGGCACTTAATATGGGACCTGATAATTATTGGGAGGTTGATCGTGATCCAGCACGTACACCAATGCAATGGGATAATACTTCAATGGCTGGATTCTCAACATCTAAAAAAACTTGGCTGCCTGTTAATCCAAATTACCAACAAGGTGTTAATGTGAAGGATGAAAGATTGAAACTTGGAAGCCATTTGAATGTTTTTAAGAAATTAGTTCGAATGAGAAAGAATAGAAAAGTCTTACAAGATGGCTCGACAGTCACAATTGCTGATAATAATTTGTTGATCATTAAACGTGAAACTGGAAATTTGCAATTATTTACTGTCCTCAATTTTGGAAAGGAAGATCAAAATTTTATCATAAATGATTATTTTGTTCCCAGTAAGAGAATGTTTACTGCTAGTGTTGTGTCTGATAATGCCAAGATTCGCCAAAAGTGAGAATATTTTAAAGTTTTTTTGAATTTGATTGAACATTAAATTTTTGATTTTTTTGTAGTCGCTTTTTTCGAGCTACTGACAAAATACTTGTTCCCAAGGACGCTGGAATTGTTTTGGAATAGGATTTTCTTGTGGATTTAGAGCTATGGATGCTGTTCTAATGTTTATTTAAAAGATCCAATTATGAGCTAAAATATTGAAAATCAAATCAAAAATTTTAATTTTGAAATTTAAGACTATTGAAACTCTATTTGAGTATCACTACCAAATTAAAGATTATTCTTCTAAAAATCCCTCTACTGCACACCCTTCTTCATTCTCCTAAAAAAATCTCCAAAGTGCACATTATCCTTAATATCAAATCAAATTTATTTATCAATCTTTCTATTTTCCTTCAATTTACATCCTTAATCTATTTACTTTATATATCCGATTCTTTTTATTTTTCAATATTTTCAACGTTTATTTTTTTACAATGAAATCAATAAAGCATATCACAATCCTTTTAGCATAGCATGAAAAATATATTTTTTTACTCCAACTCCAATTCTGTGTGTTTTCTGTATTCCCCCGACAGACATTGCAATTTGATCTCCTCATTTTCTCTCCTCACCATTAAAATCGTGACTACAACAACAACAAAAACATACCACGTTATTTTCTCATCGCATGTAGCTTTGTCTCAATTTTCCCTGTCGACGAGGAAAAAAAAAAATGAAATGAAAATTTTCCCTCACTTTTGTTTCTACTTCATTTCCTATGAAAAGCTGAATTCTCTCTTAAACTCGAAAATTTAACATACGAAGATAATTCTCTTTTCAAATATACCAAGTCCTTAAAAAATAGCAAGAAATACATTCCACCAATCCAATCAGGTCAAGACTACGCTTATTCAGATAAGGATAAAGCTGAAGCTCTTGCAACTAAATTCTGCGAAATTCACACTAATTCAGCCTCTATGAACTCAAATTTGGAGCAAATAGTCAAAAACTCAATAGAGCAATTAGAACAGGATCGAATTCCAAGTTTTGAGTACTTTACCAATGAAGAGACAATTTCTGTTATCTCGAATCTAAAAACTCGCAAAGCTGCTGGCTCTGACACAATACCTAATTGTGTCCTAAAAGCCTTACTTAATTCCAATAATTTCATATCAAAACTCACATCATTATTCAATGCATGCGTAAAATATTCTTACTTTCCGACCAACTGGAAACTAGCTAAAATTGTAGCAATACCAAAAACCGCCCCAGCCTCAAGCAATCCCTCAGAATATAGACCAATTTCACTTCTCTCAACGATAGGAAAAGTTTTCGAGAAACTTATCCAAATAAGACTTAATTCGTTTGAAATTGATCATAAAATCATTATTAAACAGCAATTCGGATTTAAATCTCGTCACTCAACTACTCAGCAAATACTTAGACTCACCGAAAAAGCGGCCTTGGGCTTCAATACTAACAGGAGCTTGGGAGTCGTTTTACTTGACCTAAAAAAAGCCTATGATTCTGTCTGGCATGATGCCTTGATACACAAGTTGATCAAATATAAGTATCCTTTATACTTGATTAAACTTATTCAATCATATCTAGCTGGACGTACAGCATTTGTATCGATCAATAACTCAGTCTCTGAGCTATTTAGAATCCTCGCTGGCGTCCCTCAAGGGTCAGTAATCGCTCCTCATTTATTCAACATCTTCATAAATGACATCCCTATCCCGAGCAGTGGTGAAATAGCTCTGTTTGCGGACGACACCGCATTTTTTATTGAAGCCCAAAACTATAATTTCAATTATATTAAAAGCTCACTATTAAAAGCACTTCAATCATTTCAAAAATTTTTCAATAATTGGAAAATTGAGCTAAACAATTCAAAAACTGAATTTATCTTATTTACAAAATCCACCATAATGTTAAATAAGTGCCGTTCAGATGTTATCAATTTCAATGGACTCACCTTCAAATGGAAAGCTCATGTTAGATATCTAGGTGTTCACTTAGATAATAAACTTCTTTTCAAACACCACATTAATACGGTTCTATCGAAAGCCAAATCATTGTCATTCAAAACACTTTATTGTCTCATGAGTAGAAAGTCGAGTGTGTCAATAGACTCAAAAATCAGAATCTATAAATCATTAATTCGCCCGGTATTCACTTATGCCTGTCCAATTTTTGTCAACTGTGCTGCATCCCACTTCAATAAGCTTCAAGTATTTCAAAACAAAATGCTACGTCTAATTTTTAATACCAAATGGGATGATTTCATAACTAATGATTCACTCCATCGACGTGCCAACCTCCCAACAGTGAGAGAATTTTCATTAAAATTAACCTCACGATTTTATAACTCCAATAGATCAATAAACAATGAATTAATTTCCAAGCTAGGGAATTATGAGTATGACTCCTTGGAATTCAGAGTTAAGCATAAATTACCGAAACCCAGATCGCTATGAGTAATCTCGATAGTCTCATTAGTCAATAGTCTTACTAGTTTTAGTCTTATTAGTTGTAGTCTTATTAGTTATTAGTATATAAGTTAAAAAAATTTTAGGATGTTTTTTTAAAAATTTTTCATCCAAATACTTTCAATTACAATCAAAATCAACAAACAAAATAATATTCAAATTGTATTTAAATTAAAACCGATAAGGTTGGTGTTAAAAATAATCAAATGTACTTCGAACATTAAATCAATAAATAAAAAGAAGAATTATTATCATTTCCTATGTGTACTAACATGACTTAGTACGAATGGAGTGTATGTATGAACATGAATGAAATGAAATGAATGGAGAGCATTTAAATTAATTTAAATTTAAACTTGACCCTCTTTTGGCTTTTCCATTCTATTTTTTTCATGTATTTCTGTATTATTTATTCACTGCAATCTGACTGAGTGAGAGAGAAAAAAGATGAAATATGGAAAATATGTGGAAATGCACACAAAAAAATTAATTTTCTGTGGGAAATTTAGCTGCAAAGTTTTTCACCACCTCCTGCTTATTCTTCTTTTTTTTTGTATATTTCATTTAATTTTCACTGGGAATGCATTTAGGGCTCATCATCATAAACATTCACATGAAATATTTTTGCACATTCAGCATACAAAAATGAATGAATGAATGATCTTAAGTACACTAAAACTACAAGCATGTATGCAGCCATTGAAAGTGACCAAGTGACAAAAAAGGCTTTAGATTTATTATATTATACATAGTTGTCTTTAGCTGCAAACAAATTTTCATTTTGCTTCATTTGTTTATGATAAATTTTCTCTTTATTATGATGATGAAAATGAGAGAAAATAAGGAAAAGTGGGAGGCGAAATTTAATCTACTTCATTTGAAAAATATTCATTAAAAGTTTTTCGTTTCATTGCCTTTTCTGTATGCTTCATGATTTATATGTACTTAAAGCTATTATTGTTGAAAAATTAATCTTTTGACTCTTGATCAGTGGGATGATTAAATGGTTCTAAGGATTGAATTTTCAAATTGAGATTTTTTATTGAAATTGCAAAAAAATTATTTGCCATTCTTAATTTAGGAACTCAAGACCAAGAATTTGTTATTAGAAACTATTCTACAACTTTTAAAAGACTTCTTACTGCTAATGTTGTTTCTGATATTTCTAAAATCCATAAAAAAATTAAATCGACTTGAATTGCATGAAATTGCATGAAAATGAGCAAAATTTAAATTTTTTTTAGATCAACTGACAAGATAACTATTCCTAAGGATGCTAGTGTTATTTTCGAGTAAAAAGACTAATGGCAATTTTTCGAAGCTTCAAAATAGGATCACAACTTGACAAATTTTTTGCTATTTTTTTTACTTTTATGAAATAATTTTAATTTTAATATATTGCACCCATATAATTTGGGTATATTAAAAGATGCTTCCCCATCTAAGTTCTGAATCCGTTTACTTACCAATCAAAATAAAAGATGCTCAACTAAATCTTTCCACTTTATCTATTAATTCTCTGAATAAAACCTAATAAAACAAACACTCTTCATAGAATAACACATGATATAGTGCATGCATTTTTCGATTTCTATAACATTTCCTAGAAATTCTTTTCTATTCCATTCATTCATTCCACTTTGGCTTTATTAACCCATTCATGGTGAATTTATTTACATTTTTTTTCATGGCACATAAAAGATTCTGAAATGAAATGAATTGCAAAAAAATTTTTTTTGCTACCATTTCTCTACTGCCGCCTCTTTGTGCTACTATTTGAACAAATAGAATGCCATGATTTGTGTGAGTGGAAAAAGAGCAGAAAACTATAATTGCTTTTTCTTCTTCCTCCTTTTTTTAAACTCATTTCACTTCAATAAAAGTTACAGCACAAAAAGTTCAAGTAAAATGAAAAATTGTAATTAAATTAATTTTTCAATTAAAAGATTAGAGCTAATCGCGGAAATTTGTTTAACTAATTATGAAAGAAAAATTCTTGAAAGTCGAGATGAATTTGCAATATAAAGTATTAAGATCAAACTTATCTGAGTTGAATGAAAATGTCGGAAGCTGCCGTTTGAAGAGAATCGAGTGAAGTGCAAGAAGTAATTGAATATAAATCTCAGTCATGTAGCTTTAGTTATCTTTAGTATGAAATCAATCTGGATTTGTGTAGTAATGTTGAGAAAGTATTTGTTGGATGAGTTACTGTGCTCTGGATTGTAATGAAAATGAGCACTTACGGCCTATTTCACTAAGGTGGATAAACCTATCCGAAGATTATCCCTTTTTTCGATCCGAGGATAATCCACAAAATTTTTTCACGTTTAAAATTTCATGAAAAATAAGAAAAAAGTTATTTGAAAAAAAAATTTTTATGGATTGATGGATTTCACTAAAAAAGATTATCCATGGATAAGGATTTTCCAGAGATTATCTAATGGATTATCCACACTGAAAATCAAAAATGTTAAACTTGATCTCCCCCAAGTTTTTCATTTTCGGATAATCCACTGGATAAAACTGGATCTCAGATTTGTTGCAATAATAAATATTCTAGTAGTTCAGATTGTGTACGCAATAGTTAATTTGTTCATAAATTTTATTGACAATGTGTGGATGTATGGATTGTTTATTAGATTGCGCTTCCTTATTCTTCTTTAAATTCGTAATTTCTTCTTTGACATACCTTTGGGGTCATAATTTAGAATACTTAGGAGCTACTTACTGCAATTAAAGTAGGAATAGTTGAAAAATTGAAAAATTGTTCAGGGATTTGAACCTAAATCATCATGACAATATCCAAACGTTTCAACCACTAAACCACTACTGCATATTGCTTTCTCATTCCAAAACAAACTTAATTATTATTCTTACGCAACTTTTATTATTTTATTTAAAATTTAATATCCCATTATTCATTTAATTTATTTTAAAAAATTCCTCCCAGTAGCATTGAAATGCTCCCTCATGAATAAAAATCAATAGCAACAAACCAATCTCATGTTCAGGAAAAACAATTTTCATTTTTACACTCGTAATGACATGTCACGTGCATGCAAGTGACTAAAAAAATATTTTACGGATTTTTATGAATGAATGTATCTAACTCGACATATTACGATATTGCTATCGTTGCATTTACATATCAATTTTATAATAGCAGTATATAATTTGCATAATGTGATTTATGATGTGATATATTCAATATTATGTTACATGTCGATTGAGAAACGGAAATGCAAACGTGTGGAAGCGGAAATTGAAAAGAAAAGTTTGTGGAATTGTTTTAATGTTCCTCAAAAAGTGAGAATATATGTCACTCTAGATAAGTTGCTAAATTTTTTAAGTACAATAATAATAATTAGGAAATGTGACAGATTCCAGTCTTATCTAAACTGATTCATTCATTACTGTTACTATGTCTCGTACACAACCTAATAACTGACAATGAATATTATTCTAAATTAAAATTACTATAATTATATTTTTTTTATTGAGTTCAAAAAGTGTAACACAAAAGTATGAAGTCAGCAGTTTATTCTTCAAATGCTAATCTTCTTGATATAATTCAAATATTTAACATGTGCATGTTATCTTATCTCCTGTTGCATTCCAAACTTCTGTTTATTTCTTTTCTTCTCATATTCTTATTTCTTTTTAATGAGCAACGAGCAAGATTCTTTCAGCTTGATGTCAACACTTCGTTTCATTCACAAATAGTTCTGTGGCGTGTCGTCGATGCTTTGACAATTTCATTATTATATCCACAAAGATGTGCAAATAATCACATTATCTTCTTGTAGCTATTTACAAATAGTCAAGTGTCTATACGTAAAACATAAGGTGACATTCAAATGCATATTGACTTTTCTTCTGTACGTCTTGTTTACGCCCTCTTAAGTTTTTTTTTCATATTTCTTTTTTTTTTAATTTGTGAGCTTAATGCTTAGTTATCTGATGTTAGTTACGTGTGAGGAAAATAAGAATAATATTAAATGAGTTATTTATACTTGGTGATGAAGATGAGATAAGTGCTTGACGTGTACATACATATGTTGCTGTTTGGATGGGAAGAATAGTAGTTTTTAAAGAAAATATATGAACTTTATGAGCTTTAGATTTTTTTTTTGAACCAAACTTTAAAATCATTTTTTGGAGATTTTTTTTTCATAAAAAAAAAAATCAGTTTGAAGCTAGGTAATTTTCTAGAATTTGTGTTTTTTCATAGTTAAATATTTCTTAGTTGAATGAACTGCGAGACTTTGCCTTTATTTATACAAAAATTGAATATTAAAAATTTTGCTAACATTCCATCTAATGGGGATAAGTAAGACTAAGAAGAATTTTTAACCAAATAAAATTGACTATTTCTTTGGAATCATTAAAAGCTTGTTATAAGCAATTAAACCATATGCAAGTTACAAAATTCAATTTAGGAAAAATTTAAGAAATTTAGTATGTTAAATTTTTTAACCAATAATTTGAAAGTGTTTAACAATCATCATCTAAAAAAGGAAAAATTTAGAAAAAAACTTTTATCGATCATATCTTTACAAAAAATACTATTAAGGCAATATTTTTTAGAAAACATTACAAATAAATATTAATTAACATACAAAAGAAAAAAATCTAGAAAACATCTTAATGAATCCAATTCAAAACAAACTACATCAATTATTACAGAATTTCCCCCACATCGTCAATCAGTCGGACTCACTGTAAGATCTTTCAAATCTTACGCAATTTTTTACGATTCAGTTGTTTGTCATCCATAAAAAATTAGTTTATTTCACTGACTTTTTCTCATAATTTATGACTAGGAAATTTAAATTCTTTAAAAAATTTATCATCTGTCACAAAATAGCCAAGAGAGACTTCAAAAAAGATCAATTGACTCAATTGAATTTTTATTGCTTTTTGTAGTCGCCCAATATTCATTACAGCACTCGAGTCAATCATTATTCTGACTATTTTTGTAATGAAATATTCATATTGTTTGTGAATTATGAGACGATTTGAGCTTGGGGTGGTTTGGGGATTAGGTAAGAAAATGGTATGTCGTAATAATAAAGTGTATAAAATTTATAAAGGTTTGGATTAATCTTCAATTTTTTCGATATATTTGATTATTGATGGCTAAATTTACCAAATTAAAAGTGACCCACCATACCAACGACCCCCCAATAGCTACTGTGAAACCGTCTACTGTTTACATATGTCGGTCATGATACTCAATTAAGTCAGATGTGCTCTGAAAGTGTTGTTTTGCCTCGATAAATGCACATTATACTTTGCTTTATTTTATTATTCATAAAATGAAATGAAAGAATTTCATAAATTGTTTAGTCTTTTTCTTCATCCACTTGTAGTCAATTTCATCATCATTATTGTAATTAAATTCTGATTACTTTGTTTATCTTTTTTGTTGCCATGCTCAATGCGACTTTTCTGTCAAATGTAAAATATTTTTTATTTATGAAGTGATTGCAGTTTCTTTTATATGTGAGAAGACTAATAGATAAATTAATTAATTATCGCTTCAGGTTACGTAATACAAAAATATTTAAATTTTATGAAAAAGATAAAGTTATTTGCATTTTGTTGAGATTTTCTTCTTAGCTACTTTACATTTTTTTTTTATGTGTATGAGAACAAAAATATTTTTCATGATGCTCGTTAAATTTAATTAATGATAAAGTTTTTTTTAATGGATACCTACGTAGATAATGATTCAATTAAGCGACAAATAGAAGATATGAGAATTATTCATGAAAGATTACTCATTGTTGCGTTTTGTGCTTTGGAATACATAAAACTGTGGATGAAGAGATGCTTGAGATGATTGGAGTTCAATTTTAAATAGAATTAAAATTATGTTTTATGTTAATATTTGTTTTTGACTTTGCCAAAATTCTGAAAAATTAAAATATAAACTGCTTAAAATAGCAACTGATTTTTAGAAAGATTTTTATTAGAATTTTTTATTTCCCAATGACTGAAAGTGTTGATGGAATGCTTCGTATTTTGAATCTACTCGAATCCTTAAAAAATTCACCTAATTTAACCTTTTGAAATTGATTAAAAATGTCAGAATGTCAGATTAAAAATGAAATTGAACAAATTAAAAAGGAATAATATTTTAAACAAAAATTTGTTTTAATTTCAACTAAACTTCAATTTTATGAATCAAAAAATCTTTAAAATTAAATTTATTTAAAAACGTTCTTTTATTTGACGAACAAAACTTCTGTATTTCCACCAGTTACTTCTATGATAACAATCGCAATATTACACAATATTATGATGATGATCACAAAAACTTTTATTTTACTCCACTTTAAGCGATAAGCTGTTGCTCCATATAATCACACATCTGCCTACATGCTGTGTATTTATTTTTTGCAGCAATAATAGTGATAAATCTCTAACTTACAAATACCTATCTCCATCGTCTGTCATCAGCTCAGACATATATTTTATTTATCTACTTAAAGTTTAGGGCATTCTTATATGAATATATGAATTATTACAGCAATGAAAAATTCTAAAGAAGCCTGCATGTTGCAAAAAATAAATAAAACTGATCGTTCGATTGTTTTTCCTTTAATGTTTTTGTATGCTTGGTTGAGGAATAAATTTTTTTAAAAAACTGAGCAACTGAAAGAAGAAACATTGGGAGTGCTTGAAGCAATGCTCAAGTCGACGACTGTGAGCAGAGAAAAGAAAGAAATAATTTTTTTTTGTGTTGCTTCAAAGCAGCCTTTTTCCATTTGCTGTGCTGTGTAGAATTTTTTTCTCTTCTTTTTCTTCTTCTTCTTTTTTTTTTATTTTATTTTTTTGTTGTTCACTTTTTCTATTTTACAAAATTTTATTCGCTTCGATGTTCAGTCAGTCGCGAGATTCCGTGGCGACAAGACATAGGAAATAGTCATACGGTACCGGGTAGAGTCCTTTCAGTTTATATTTTGGATTAAGTAGTGCAGTGAGTGAAGCTATATATATTTTTTTGGAGTGGAGAATTAAAGTGAGATTTTTCTCAATTTTCCCTCACTTTTTACTATATACATAAAAAAATATATATTTTTTTGAGTGAGTCTCACGGTGAGAAGAAAATTTTAAAATTTATATAAAAATTGCAAAAGATCATTAGAATTCAGTGAGCTGTCGGGCGAGAAACTCAACAAAATATTTAAATCGCGTGAATATCAATTGGAATAATCACGGGTATATAAAAAAAAGAATTTATTTAAATTGATATGAGACAAATTACTGAAGTTGATAATTGAAGAAGTTCAAATGATTAAAATGGAAATATATAAAGAATTCGAATGAATTCTAGTGATTTGTGAATTTTGTGAATAGAATTTTTGAATTTTTGATTCCTGTAAAATAAACACGAGTTAACAATTTTGTGGATTATATATGAATAAATCTGACTGTGATTAAGATAAAAAAAATTGAGAAAATAATTTTTTGAACAGCAGCTAAAGGATTAAAATAAATTAAAAAATTAAAATTCAATCAAACGAAAATCACAACTTAAAATTGAATTGACAAAATGAATTTTTAATATGCCGAAAAAGAGATTTTAATGAATGATAAGGCTTATCAAATTTCAAAAGTGATTGTGACTTGGAATGAGTGCTTTAGAAATTTAGAATGATGTGTTGTCAACCTGTAATCTTTATGGTTTTTAATATTCTCGAATTTTTTCTTGGGAATTTTCGATAAGAATTATTTTTTGATCTTTTTTTACACAAAAAGTTGAAATTTTGAAAACTCTCCAGAAACTTTTTGAATTTTATTCAAAAATTAAAAGTCTACAAAAATAAGTTTTTTAAAAAAATTATTGTTATTTGAAAAGTCTACAAAACAAAAATATGAAAATTAAAAACTTTTTAAAAAAAAATAAATACAGACAAAAAGTTAAATCTCTACAAAATTTTTATTTTTTTTATTTAAAATTCTAATTTTGGATTTTTTTTTGAAAGTTTTTGCTAACTTTTTTTGAAAAATTAAAATTTTTGAAAAAAAAAAAAAAATTTTAAAAAAACAGAAAAAAATAAAATCTCGAAATAACTTTTCATTTTTTTGTAAATTTAACATTGTTCACAACATCACAAAAACATAATAATTCACAAATATTTTCCCATGAAAAACTTTTTTCGTCTCACACATAGCACTATAATATAAAAATCGCCTGTTGACAAAATTAAGAAGCTAAAAGTGAAAAAGTGACTCATATTAAAAGATAATAAAAAAAGTGACAGAAATTTTAAATGCAAACAAATTCTGATGCTGATGATGAAGATAAATCTTCATCTAAAGCTGCTTAAACTCTTGTGGATAGTTCTTCATCGTGTTTTTTTTGTTGCCCTGCTGCTGCATTAGTATTATTATGTATAATAAAAATATGCAACAAGCTGTGAAGAAGTTTTGAGAAATAAAATTTATTTTTTTCCATGACAAAAATTATCTTTTAAAAAATTGAGAAAATTAGATTTGATGAAGGAAAAAATTTCTTTTGATTAATTTTGAAAGAATTTATATTTTTGAGGAAGATTTTTGCTGGAAAGATCTCGTTGAAAAAAAATTTTTTTAAAGCAATTTTTTAAAGATAAAGAGTTTTAGAGTCAAATCCAAGTTTTTAAATTTTTTTGCTTTGTTAACAACCAACAAAACAATTTGATTTCATGATCGTAAAAATTATATTACAAAATTAACATATCGAGAAAAATAGCTATCAATATCAAATTCATTTAATATAAAACTAGAATTTATTGAAATCTTAATTTATATGATTTTAAAAACAAGTTTAATGTTAAATTGATTTGCTATAAATTTTTATTGATACTTCATGCTATTTAATGTGATTTGTAGATTGATATTTAATTCAAAAGAAGATCGAATTATTTTAAAAAAATTCTAGAAATTCTCAAACTTAATTTATAAAGCTTGTGAAAATTCTATAAAGTCATCTAACATTAGTACCCTTGTTGGTACTTACATACTTGCATAAAATGCACAGTAATCAAGCGACATGTAGAGATTTCTTCACTTAAATGCAGTCATTATTATTCTAATGATGATCTCATTTGATGAAATCTTATTCTTCGAAACTTTCTTGTTTACATGACTCCATCAGTCAGTAGGTTAATGAGTTTTAATGGAAATTAAATAGATCTCTTCAAGCATGATGCAACTTGATCATTTCTTCTTTTTCTTATGCTTATATACATTCTAAGAACGATACTTGATGGAATTTAGCAATAACCATCTGTCTGAGATTTTCATTATCAAATAAAGTTTATTTATTTTAGATCTGAATAATTTTCAGCTAATCAAGATCATGTCATAAACATAAAGATTTAAATCCCGCTAATGACTTAATGAATTTTAAATTAAGATTAAATAAAAATTTATTTCATCATCGCTAATATTCTAGTCTACAAAAACACATATAAATTGATAATTTAAATTTCACAATAGCGCCAGTTCAGCTTACTTTTCCTGTCAGCTTAAATTTATGCCACTGATCTTAACTTTTTAATTCTTCAAAACGTCCAAAAAAGATAATTTACGACAAAATTTGACTGATGTAAATGGCCCCAAAATAAGGAACGAAAATAAAAATATAAAAATAAAAAAAAAATCCGCGAAAATTAAAAGTGTTGAAATGTATCAGATGTGCGTAGTGGATAAAAACAAAAAAAAAAAAAAAAAAAAAATACAACAAAAAATTTGTGTCATTGACATGAATTGTCATTGTCATGAAAAACTAAGTGTGTATATTTAAAAATATATGTAAGACTGCCACTTTAGACATGCTTACTTTTCTTATTTGTCTGAAGGAATTAAGATATTGTATCGCAGGAAAAATTAAGAAAAATATTTAAAGAAAAAAAAAATTACAAACCAAAAAAAAATATTTATTTCCCTCAATATTTTTAGTGACTATAAATGCTTCATTTTGTAGACTTTAAGAATTGCTTTTGCGATTATGAGGTCAAAAAATGGCAAGGCTATTTTGATAACATATTTCTTTATGTATTTTTAAATGAACTCCGGATGAACATTTTTTTTTTCTACTTTATATAAATTTGAATAACAATTTTTCTTCTCGCGTTTGTCATTCTTCTTATTTTCTAAGATTATGATTATGAAGTTTGCTTGCATTTTTTTTGTTTCAAAACTGATTTAAAGTTTTTTTTTCAAGGATTAAAATTATTTTTAAAAATTTTTGCGATTCATGAATGAATATTTTATTTAAGCTGAGTTTTGGAGGGTTTTCTGCGTTTACAAAAAAAAAAAAAAAAAAATCAACTTATTTTTTAAAATTTGGAAAATTTAGTTATTTTTTATTTTCAAAAGCTTTCAGAAATATATTTGATTGAAGAATTTATTATGATTAATTTGAGGGCAAGTTTTTCCATGCTTTAAAATTATTTTTTTCCTTCATTTACAGAACTCTTGTACAAATCAATAATTTAAAGAAATCTAAATTGATTAAAATTTACGCTTCAAATCAAGATCAATTTTCTTGAGAGTCCTTGATAATCCCGACAATTAAACTGTATGCTGCAAATAATAAAAAATTTCTCCTTCATACGCAGATGTTTAGTTAAAATTCACAATAATCGATGCATTTCATGCAAGAATTATTCCAGACTGAGCTCTTAACCTCAACTCTCGAAGCCTTGTCTCGCCTTTTTTTTTTTAAAAAAAAATTAAAATACACTCTTTTACTCTTTAGGTGACTCTATTTCTCTTTAATTTCCTACTCTCATTAATACAAAATTTAAAATTAGAATTTTAATTACTGGAGCAGTAGAACAGTTGATGATTATTTTGTTTCTTTAAAAAATTTATAGATTGTGTCGACATTGAAATTTTTTTTCGTGACCTATTCATAAACTTTTGATTACGAAATTTGTTCCGTATTCTCACCAAAATATGCTCAATAATTATTTTTGGTACTCTTATTTACTATTTTTATGTACATTAAATATTTTATTTGATTAACAAAGATTCACAATTCAAGAAAAATCTAGAGTACGGAGAGATCGATTAATGAATGACTGAGCAACACACATATAGAATATAGAAGAAATCTTTTTGCATTGTGAAATTATTTGTTTTGATAATTTTCAATAAAATTAATTCTCTCTTGAGATTTCTTTCATTGAATGCTCGTTCGTTGATCTTTTGAACTTTTTTAATGCTTGTGTAAAAAATATTGTGTTGTAAAAAAAAATCTTGTGTACTTCCTAATAGTCTCATTTCTTTTAATTCATTGTGCTTAATCACTTCAATGAATATGATATTAATCAGATTTTATTAAATGAATTGTATTCAATGCGGTTTTATTTGTAAGATGTAGATTTATCGATCATGTTATGGACTTCAATCAATTTTATGAATCTTGATAAATTATGGATTGTGGTTCTCATGCAAAAAATGAGAGTTGGTTGAACTAGATTTTTGAATGAATGCTAACATTTTGATCAGGGGCCGGTTTCTCCGGTGGTGGTACGGTATGGTAAGGTATGGTACGGTATGGTATAGGTATACCAGTGGTATGGTATATTGGTATGCCATTGGTATACCACTGGTATAACTATACCGTACCAGTATACCATTGTACCTTACCTGGTGTACCACTGTACCATACCACTGGTATGGTATGATGGTATACCAGTGGTACACCTATACCGTACCAGTATACCATTGTACCTTACCTGGTGTACCACTGTACCATACCACTGGTATACCCATACCATGCCACCGTACCAATTTACCATACCTGGCATACCACTGTACCATACCATTGGTACGGTATAGGTGTACCATTGGTACAGTAATTTTTATTATATTTTCATTTTCCGTACTACTTTACTAGTAATTTTTATTATATTTTCATTTTCCGTACTACTTTACTGTACCAATGGTACACCTATACCGTACCAATGGTATGGTACAGTGGTATGCCAGGTATGGTAAATTGGTACGGTGGCATGGTATGGGTATACCAGTGGTATGGTACAGTGGTACACCAGGTAAGGTACAATGGTATACTGGTACGGTATAGGTGTACCACTGGTATACCATCATACCATACCAGTGGTATGGTACAGTGGTACACCAGGTATGGTACAATGGTATACTGGTATACCTATACCGTACCAGTGGTATACCAATGGCATACCAATATACCATACCACTGGTATACCTATACCATGCCTTACCATACCTTACCATACCGTACCACCACCGGAGAAACCGGCCCCAGAATAAGACTTCTTTGAAGAAAGTGCACCAAAATTGACACTTTTAAAATAATGGTATGCTAAATGCTTGCCGCAAAGATCTTGTTTAACAAATTAGTGTAAAAAAGATACTCTACATTTTAAAAATAGGAAAAGATAAAGTTTTATCTTTCAAGATAAGATCTTATTATTTAACTTGCTTAATTTTGAACAAATAATGAGAGTTAGACCTAATCATAAAATTTGAAAGTTAACGAAATTAAAGTCTGAACTAATTTTAAATTTAAAATTTAGAAAATTCCAAATAATTAATAAAAATTCATTCAAATTTTCAAACTGAGTTTTCACTGTCCAAAAAATTTCTAATTCTATTGTCATCATTAATTGACTCTTTAAATTCCAAAACACGAAACTTTATCAGTAAATTGCTAATTGGTATGTGAACTATGCGAACAAATAATCACATTTTCAATTTGATAAAAAAAATTCATGAAAAAATCGCGTCCAAATAAATTACAATCAGCCACAACAGACTGATGTCGTCAAAACAGTTAAATTATAACGTCTAATAAAATGTTGACTTTGTCGTTTAAATTCAACGTTAATGTCTTTGAGTTAATCAAACAACAAATGAGTAATAACAATAAACATAAGAACAACAAGAAGTTCATTTTGAATTAAAAAGAATAAAATTGCAAAAAAAGAAAACAGAAAATGAGTGAAAAGTAAAATTGAAAAAAATTCAAGATAAAAATAAAAATAAACCCGCAAAACGACACTTTTTGACTCATATTCGAGTAAGAGGAAAAAGAGTGTATAACAAAAGTTGGCAGTAGGAAGAGAAATATTAGCGACTTATGACTAATCATTGTTAATGAATTTAAATGTGTTCATTTATTCTCTTTTTGGCGACAAAATGTAATAAAATAAAATTATTTAATTTTTTAAATGCGAGAATTGAAATTGAGCTTGTTAACAAAAGATTGGAATTGAAAATGTTTTAAAATGCAGAATTAGCATGTTTAGAATGGATTAGGTGGATGTGATAATGGAAATTTGTAAATTTGTTTAAATTATTGTGAATTCTTTGCTATAGAATATAAATTAGTTTAAAATACTTTGGGTCCTGGATTTGAATAGTTTCGATTTGAGGACACTGATTTGTAGAAACAACAATTACTCAAATTGAGGCCCCTCAGTAGTTGCAAATCAAATTTAAATTTTTAATAAAACTTAATTTCTGATCGAGAAGATATCAAGAGTTTTGATCTAGAATCGATTTCATTCTAATAGTTTGTAACTTAAATTTAAAAGTTATTTCAAATTAATTTTAAAACACAAATAATTTGTAAAAATTTTAAAGATTTTTATGAAATTTGAAAACTTAATTTTTATTACCAAATAAAAATTTCAAAAATCACAAAAAATCTAAAAAACTTTTTATGCTGAAAATTTTGAAAATATAAGTTAAATTAATTCTATTAAAAGATTCAGCAACAAATCCTCCATCAAATCCTAATAAACTGCATTTAATTAATCATAATGGTGCTACAGTACTCACACATAACTGCATATGTAGAATCTTAAAATAAAAAGTGAAAACGGAAGTGAAAATTGAAGAACTATGGAAAGTGCATAATGAAAAATATTAAAATGTAGACTTTATATATGAATGATACTTGAGAACTTAACTAGCTGCATGTTACTAAATATGCGAATAATGTTGAAATTTATGAGCCGAGTTCCACTTGTGGTTTTTTTTTTCATCTACGTCTCTGGCACAACGAAGTGGAGAAAATTTTTTATATATTTTTTTTTTGATGGATTAAAGACGCGAAAAAAATATGTGCAAGTTTATGCAGAAATTGCAGAAGTCACACATATGTTTGTAGCTCATTTGGAAAGTAATGAACAGATCTCATTCTCTTTTGTGTTTAACCGCAATTCGTTTCAATTTTCAAACATTAAAAAATTTTTATTTAGCTTCTCTTTTCGCGAAATGATGTGTGAAATGAACATGCTTGAAGATTGTAGTATGTGATGAACATCTGTGTACTTAAGGAATCGTATCATGAATAGTTTGACTTGAATATGGAGGGATTAGTGGCTGTAATAAGTGGCGATCATTAAGTCAAGATTATCATTGTAATATTATTCATATTTGGAATTAATTTTAATTGCGTAATTTCCTGTAGAATTTTACACAACAAGTGTCTGAAAGCACTGAATTTCAGTTTTGTTTGTTAAATGATTCAAAAAGTCATAAATTTTAAAATTCTTTTTTTTGCATTTTTTTTATTCTCATCCTAAAAACTTTTTATTCTGCATAAAGCCATAAAAAATTCCACAAAACTAACAAAAATAGTTATTAAAAAGTTTTTAATCAACATATGAATTTTTTTCTACTGTTGATTGAATTTCAATTTATTTTCATGAAGAAAAATTTGAAAAAAAGTTACGACTGTATACGATTAATAAAAACTTATAAATACTTTTTCAAGGTTGATGTAATAAAATTTTATAGTTTCATAAAATTTTTTTTTGTTGGATTTTCAAGTTTAATCTACAGGTAGTTCCGTTATGGTAATTGATCCTGTAGTTTATTAGGAATTTTAATGAAAAAAAAGTTTAAAAAAATTTCATTTGTTTTATTATGTGAAAATTTTCAATTTAAGATTGCATTCGAGTTTCCAAATTTCGGTACTAATTTCCAAGTAATAAAAATTAATAAAAAAATGAATTTTCCACTTTTCCTCTCAAAATATAAAAAAAATTTCCAAACTTTTTTAATCCACTTTTCATCATAATAGAATCATCGCATCGCATTGAAAATTCAGTTTCCTTCTTAATTCCTTCATTATTACTTTCACTTCAACATCTTCAGCGGTGTCAAAATTAATTTTCAAATAAATCTAAAGTCGATAAGTAATTCAATGTTTAGTGGAAAAATGAGGGGTTGTAACAGAATTTCATGCTGTGACTTACTGACGCTCAAAAGAGTCTTGAAAAACTTAATTTAATGAGTAAAATGCTATAAAGCGAGGGTATGAAAAAAGTATAAGAGTAAATAATAAAAAGAAGCAAAAAAGGTGTGCGAAAAAGTCAATGGAAATTACGGCATTATGTGTAAGAGAAAAAAAGATTCACGAGGCATTAAGTGATTTAGAAAAGTGAAATATTTTCACTTGAAGTGCGAAACGAGAATATTAAAATCTCATGTAAAACATGAAGGATTCAAAAATTAAATTGATTAAATGCAAAATTTACAGGATAAAAATTCTATTCACAAAAGAAGCAAAAAGTGTGTAAAAAGTTAAATAAAAAATCTTAAAAAATAAAATTTTAATCCGCAGGATTTCCTGAATAAATTTTATTGAAATACAGTACGTGAAAATAAGAGAAATAGAAAACAATTAAAAGTACTAAAAAATAATAGAGAAAAGTTAACATCTGTAAAAAAACAGCCCATCATCATCATGGGGTTGTTAATGAGAAATTTAATATTTTTAACATTGATAGCAGTCTATCTGCTGCCCAATGTTAGATCACAAGGTGAGTTTTTCATTATGAATGAATGAAATTGAATTTTAACGATATTATTTAAAGAAATTTTGCGGTTGTTAAAAAAATGAAAAATTTTCAATAAATTCTTAATTTTAAATTATTGTAAAAATCTGAAAATTGCCTAAAAATTTACAAATCCATGAAAAATTGAAGGTTTCTAAATTTAAAATCATAAGTTTAATTTTTAAAAATTTGATTTAAAATTCATCTTGAAAAGGAAATTTAGTAAAAAAATAAAATTTCTCCAACATCTAACAAAATTTTATATCTTCTAATTACATGCAGTTTTAAATGTTGTTTTTCCATCTCAAAATGCATTAAAATGTTTTAAAAATTATATCATGTCACACTGTGTGTGGCGATTCTGATGAATAAATCAATCTGTTAAAAGATTTTAAAGATAAATGTTCGTAAAGATTTCTGGGAAAATTTTTCATGTTTTTTTTTTTAATTTTCAAAATAAAAAAAGTGAAATCATAAAAAAATTTCAGTTTTTTTCATTAAAGTTCCAAGAAAATGTTAAGATTTCGTTTTTTAATGTCATATGACAAGTCGTCTCTTTCGAAAAAACTTTTTTCTTTCACTTTCATTCAAGCATCCAAAAAATATTCTTAAGTCTAATTCAATTAGTGAAGGAAAAAAAATATCCCCTTAAAGAAACAAACTTCACAAAGTAAGTTATGGTCTTTGGTCGATGAGTGAGAGAGAACTTATAAAAAGGTTATCAGCTTTGTGATTCTGCGTTATAAAAACGAGGCAAAAAAATATTTTTTTAATGTCGTCATTTCACTTCTGCTTATCTCATTTGATGCGACCGTGATACTATGACAACGATTGATGATGCCTTAATGAAGCCATTTGAAATCAACATTTTTACTTTACTTTATTTTGGGGTCATTTGTAAAATGCCACAACAAATTAATTGAACGGGAAAAGAAGGCACGAGAAACTTTGAGGAATTGAAATTTGAGAATTTTTTAATAAAAAACTTTTTTTGAGTTTTCATTTTGAGGAAGAAATAAATTTTTAGATAATTGTTATGAATTTTTGGGAGCATTAAAAGTTTACAACTCTTAAAAATGCTTGCAGTCTAAATCATAATTAGACGAAGTATCATGTTCTATGAAAATGTAATCAATAAGTTCAATGTAAATAATTAAAATTGAATTTCAGCAAGAATAATTTGAATTTTTAAAGTATTTTGGCATACGATTGTTTTTAATTATAATGAAGAAATTTTTAAATTTAAAGTTTATTTAAATGGATTCAATTCTAGGAAATCATAGTTTTAAAATTTTTAACAAAACACTCAACAATTCCTTTTACTTAATAATTCTTTTGAAAAAGTCATACATCACAGTTGATTATCTTAAAACATTTCTAAAATCACCAAGTGCTTTATGAACACTCAAAAACGATCAAACAGCTAAAATAATCAAAATCTCAAACAATTCTATGTACATAAATCAGTGTCATCTTCAAATTTGACATGCAAATTTTATTTGTGTCTGAAACTTCATGGTCACTCAATCGTAATGTGAATTCCATGCGATTTTAAAATAGACAAATTGAAAAATCATCAAGAATTTGTAAAGCTAGAAAAATTTTGTTATTTTCTTAATGCAGAAAATAAAGTGGAAGCACATGTGGAAATATAATTTCTTTAAAGGATTTGATTGATCTTGAAAATATTTTATTATTTGTATCATTTTTTATTAATTTCTAAATTTATTGAAAATTTCGCGATATTTGAGATGAGATTCTTGCATTTTTCTTGTGAAAATGTGCTTTTATAAAAAATATTTCCTATTAACTTGCATGAATGAATAAATGAAAATAAAAAAAAAATCAAAAAATAAAGAGGAAAATGTAAATTAGTGAGGAAAATGTGTTAATTGGATGTGGGAGTAGAAAAAATTATGACAGATTGAGAAAAATAAATTTTCTAATCTGAATATGTCAAATCATATGTACATATTAATTAGAGTAAATCAATTTTGTGTTTGAGTTAAGATAAGTATTTTTTGATGAATTTAAATGAGGGTGAAGAATGACATTTGTTAATGATAATTGGAGAGCTGATGCTGAGAAACTTTCATTGTTTTTGATCTTTTTAAAAATTTAGATTTGATTTGAGAAAATTGATTTGAAAATTAAAAATATTTAAAAAAAATTGAATTGCTTAAATCTAAAATTATTTAAATTGCAATAACTTAATTGTCTTAAGAATTTTAAATTTTTAAATTCTTTTAAATTTTGAATTGTAAACATACTAAAATTTTACTAATTTTTTAATTTTATTTAATTAAAATTTTTAACTTTAAATTTAAATTTCTTAAAGATTAAAATGAAACAAATTAAATTAATTTTATTTTAAAATTTTGAACTTGAACAATTTATTTCATAAATACAAACAACATTTCTTTAATTTTACTCCAAACAATAAAATTTTATCACCACTAAAACATAATAAAATACTTTACAACAAGGACAAAGGGCTTAAAAGTTATGAGTCAAAAAGCAGAAATCATTCCAAACCATTAAAATATGTAAATTTTTATTTACTAATCTTCAAATAATTTATTACTACTCGCATCTTCTCACTTATTTCATATTTTCCTCCGTCTCTATCTTCTCAGAATAAAACATTTTTTTTTCTATTTTAATGATGACTATTTTCAACTACAACTACTAAAATATATTTTTCTTATTTTCATAGAGTTGTAATTCAAATTTGAGAAATAAATTTAAATTTAAATTAGAAAAGCCTTCAACCTTTCCCCTCATTCATGTATGATCTCATACACATGTGTCTTTTATAGCTTTATCCTAATAGATTAATCTCATCAGATAGCACACCTTCCTTTTTCATTATTATTATTTTTATTATTTGCAAGATTAGATTTTGAAAATATTTTATTTTGCATATTTTAGTCATTTCACAAATGCTACTGTCAAGTGAGAATTTTTATTTATATATTTTTTGAGATTTTTATGAGAGACTTTTTCGATGACCTGCTTTATAGACACAAGTGATGGCATGCATTGTCAAGGTTTATAGAAAATATTTAGATTTTTGCGAATTTGCATTTTGATTTGATTTTTAAGTCTGAAGTCAAGTTTTATAGAAAAGATGACTAAATTCTAAATGAGGTTTTTTCTGATTTTTCCCCATTCCAAAATAAACCTAGAAAACCACTTACAATCCATCTAATTACAATAATAGTTTCTCCAATTTATTTTCTGCCCAAAGCATTTAAATAAGAAAAGAACAACAGCACAGAAGCTCCTCATTGTCATAAAGTGATGTGTAGATGATTGAAAAATTTCTTCATTTAATTTTTTGACTTATTTCTTTGCTTTATTATAATTTTTTATGCATGATGATAATTTGAAAATTTTAACTCATGTTGCTATTTCATGCCTTTTTTCTCTTCAATTCCTTTGACTGTATTTGCAATATACAGCAACAACAAATTGTATGAATAACTGGTAACTGGTACAATATTCTCTGCAGTTGTTCTAGTGACTTCTTCTGTCTCCCTTTCTCCTTCATTATTTTAACCACATGGTAAAAAAAATATTTTATTCATTTAGTCTCTATCTGTGCTATAGACACACACAAAAAAGAGAAATGAACCCTTTCCTCACCTCACCTCCACTCTGTGCCCTTACAATAGTTATTTTCATTAATATTTATTACCTAGAATTATTAAATTATGTCACCGAGAATTGCGGAGTTGTGGAAACTTTTTGGCTGTGTCTCCACTTTTCCCCATTGCTCATTTAAATTGTTTATTTTTCGCGAATGGAATGTCTGTGAGATTTTTTTTGTTTTTGTTGCTACTTTTCTTGTTTAAATTTATTTAGTGATTTTTTTTTTTTTGGTTCTTTAAATTGTTTCAATCAGGAAAAGTTTGTTGCTTTTTTTCGGTAGTTTTCTTGTTTCTTTTTGTGAACTTTGATATAAAGGAATGAAAATAAGAAATTGCATGAGCAATGAGAGTTAAAATGACAAGAAAATTTTAATACAATTTTTATGCGGAGAAAAATTGAAGAAATTTTGAAACAGTCGTTATGAAGTTTGGATTGAAGTTTTTTTTTATATTTTATTTTTATGGAATTATGATGTTTACGGCAAGTTTAAGGTAAACCGATTTGATGATGAATTTATTTTTGGATTTATAAGAAAGTTACGTCGAATAAATTATAAATGCATAAATTTTAAACCTTTTAATTGTGCAATTAATTCTAACCACAACAATAAAGTAAAAATATGCGCATATTATCGGTAATTCCTTTGACATTAACATTGACTCATTTTTTTCTTAGTTATTTCAAAATAAATGTAAATTTCACATGCAAAATATTTGTTTTCCATTGCTCCCATTTTCCATAATTTTCACTTCAATATGTGACTTATGTGTAACATGTCATGTTAGACAATTATTGTTTAACGATGTCGGGTATTTTAAAATTACACTTAGGGGTCATAAATTATCATTTCATTTAAATTTTTTAGTGTAATTATTATTAATAAAGTTATTTAAGTTTAGAAAGGGTTTGATTTAATGGATTATAAATTGTTTTAGGAGGAATTTTTTAGTATTTTTATGATTTTGTTTTGTAGATTGCTAATAGTAACCTCAATTAGATTTTAAAAAGAATGCAAGATAATTTTTTTTTTTAATTTTTTCTTTTTAAATATTTTAAAACGAGTATTTCATATTTTAAATATCAGTTTCAAAAAAAAAAATGTAAAAAATTTAAAATTTTTTTGAAAATCTTTCATATTGTTTCGCAAATAGCGATCGCTAATTTAATAAGTTTTCCAATTTATTCATTTTTTCCCTTCAACTTTAAAAACGACGATTTCGCAGTCCAAAAATAGAATTTTTTCTCAATTTTTCATCCATTCTTCAAAATATATATAAACAAAATATTTTTTTTTGTCTACCTCATCGTCTAGCGAAATTCCATCATCAAATTTATTCCAATATGCTTCCATCAAAGTCGCAACGAAAAAAATCACCTGTTACGGCACATAAAAAAAATTCTCCGCAGATTATTGCATGAATGAAAAATATTTAAATAAAATAAAAGTCTCTCACGTAAAAATCGAAAGAAAAAAAAAAGTTTAAATAAATTGCAATTATTTCATAATGCACGAAATGAATTCAGAATATTTAAAATAAATGCTTTGAATATAAAGTGAAAGAAGTCAAAAAAGGCAATTTTTACGTTGTCCAAATTTGATTGACATTTCCTTTTTCAGATTTGATAATTTTTTAATGTCTTTAAAAAAATGCAATGAAATTATTATTATTGGGTTATTGAATTTGTAGAAAAGGGAGAAAAATTTGAATTCGTCGTGATAGAAATGAGAATTATTTAGGATATTTGAGTTTTTTGGGACAATAATTAAATTATTGTAATAAAAAATAAATCTTAGAAATTATAAGCTATAAATTCATTAAATTCAAGAATTTTTATTCAACATATCAATTAACACAAAATAAAACTCGAAAATTTAATAAAATTTAAAACAAACTCATTAAAAAATTCTACACGAATCAAAAATCAACAGTAGGTTGATGAGAACACCCAGTAGCAAAATAAATTTCCATACAAATAAAATTCTTGATTTAAATGACATAAAATCTCAAATCATCTTTAAAAGATCATCCATGAAGCATAAAAAAATTATCAAAACGTAAAAAAGTCACACTAATTACACACTTGATGAATATTTAAATTTTTCTCGAATTATATTTTAAAAGTTCATGTTGCTGCATAAAAAATTCGTCGATGTCACACTGACACATATTTTTTCATCTAATTTATACTTTTACCACTAATTCTCATTCATCTCATTTATGGATTTAAATAAAAATGTCTCATAATGTGCATAAAACAAATTCATTCGTGTGACTAATTTCACAATCGTTGATTCTTTGACATGAATTTCACTCAATCAAATCCGCCCACCTGTTAGAATTGTAAATCTTTTATTTTCTCTTCATTTCTGATGTCTTAGATTCGTGTAATATAAAATAAAATATGCGAGATAGAAAATTAGTCATCACATAGCTGAGAAAAGATAAATGAAGTTTAAAATGCATGCGTACATTAGTTGAAAGATAAATTTTAGCATCACCCACAGTTCCCCTTATTTCTAGTAAGTTACAAACAACATAAACATGATGAAAACATATCAGATATTCTAAATTTGCATGTACATGATACTTTGTAGTGAAGTAAGTCTCCAGGGGAACTGAGACTTTATGAAATGATATTTGATTTTGAAATGCTGATAATCCTCAAAACATTTGTTAATTTTTTCACCTACATTGAGTTTTGCAATGCCGTACATGGTGAGATTTGTTGTACATTTCCAGACAGTTGTGGCTTGTATGGATTTTTATTTTTTTATTTTTTATTATAGAATTTCTTTATTCGGGATTTGTTGCTGATGACCTGTCGAAATGATTTCTTAATTATATTCATTACCTTTTAAAAATTCAGTTTTTTCAGCATCGAAAATATTTTTTTTTGTATTTTCTTAAAGAATTAATAAGTTTATTCAAATTTTTGAAAACATTCAAAAAATTTTAATATTTTTATTTGAATTTTTATATTTTCTTTTTTATAAAACTTTTTAGGAATTTGAAATGCTCTAAAAAAAAAATGAAAACAAGAAAAAACTAAAATATTAACTAACTTTCACTTAGCACGCCCAAAGAACACGAAAATGTAGTAAATTTCTTAATTTTTCCCAGTATTTAATCTTATATTCCCTTTAAACTTGTAACCTTCTTTCCACAAATAAATATAAAAAAATAAAAACATCAAAATTTGTAAATCACCATAACAACATTCAGCATCATTCCATACTTAAATGAATTATTCCTCCCAAAATACCTATTTATCTAATTTTACATGTACGCGACGATAAAGAAGAATGAATTTCATTTTCATTTCAAAAAAAAAAAATCTCATTGTCTATTCGGCATATAGTCTTCAGTCTTCATCTTCTCCTCCTCAAAAATTGTTCCTATTCCAAATCGTACACAAATCAATTCCTTTAGTAAATCAATTTCTCTTCATTTCACATAGACTTGTTGTTCGATAATTTTTTTTTGTTTGTATCGTAATTTGAAATTGAGCAGAAAAAGACGATGATGATGAAGAAGTAGATTGGAATCACGTTTCCAAATCAAACGACATTTCATTAAGGAGTTAAGAACAATTTGTAATAGGAAATAAGATGAAGAGGGCAATTGTTGATGATGGATATGTTGTTGCTTCTTAAGTGACTTGATCAGAGGTGAAACTAGTATAGATTCTGATACATAGTCTTAAAATTCTCATTTCTCTTCAAATTGTCAATTGATATTCGAATACTAAAAATCTTCTTGAATCTATCCAAAATTTTATTAAAATTCATTTATTTAGCTAACTTACTGATTATCTAATGTTTAAATACAATTGAAAATGACGCAAACTAAATTTTCAGCAAGCTCATCAAATCAAACAATTCATTCCTAATTCTCTAAACAAATAACGGCAGCACTTCCAAAAAACATTCATATTCATAATTCACAAAATAATTTATGACCTAATTTAACAAACATTTAATTAACTTTACCACTCAATCAATTAAATTTCATTATTTATCGCCTAATCTATTCAATATCTGTCAAAAAGAATGAACATTCATTAAATGCTTATTGCCCAAGAAGACTCTACAAAAAAATGAAGATCAATTGACCATTAAATTCAAACTTTAACGTCACCTCGAATTACCTCAATGAATATATATGAATTATATATTTTTTTCTGTTGTTAGAGCCATTGACCGCCATGACCGGCAATTTGTTAAAATGAAAATTTTTAGTATCGCTTGAAAAGAGGAATGGACTGTGCAGCCACATAATTGATAGTTTCTGAAAAACTCACGTTTAAAATTTTTTTAAAAAATTTTTTTTGATGCATTTTTGGAGCTTCATCGCGCGAGACATGGAACATCCAGATGTAAACTTCTTTTGGTCACTAAATATGAGAGAAAAATGTATTAACAGTAATAAATCAAAAATTTAAAAAAGTAAATTTTTTTGGGCATGTGCACATTTGTATTCACATGTGAAATATGCTTGACGTGCATATTGTAATTTTATAATCAAGTAAATGTGTAAGATCTGATGGAAATTAGGGTGGCCATTTGGATTTGAATATGGATTTGAAATATGGTAAAATTTCTGACAGTTAGGTCAAAATTTTAGTTTTTAAGGCTCATAGAAATCACCTTCTGGCCAATATGTGGTTCTTCAGATTTGTCAAATTATAAATTTCATAAAAATCTCTATATTTTGTAGGTACATTCTATTGACCAAATAATAACTTACAGTCTCTATAAAACCCAATTTCTGGCCACCCATGTCAAAATTAAAAAAATCTAAAATAAAAATTTTATTTATGAATCAAAAAGGTCAAAAATTGAAGAACTTTTCTCCTCTTTCTCTCCTCATTTTGCTGTTGTTCATGCTTCTTGCATTTTTTTTACCTCCAAACTTTATTACATATTTTATTATTAGATGGTTTTGATATAACATTACTGCATCAATCACTTGTCATCAAATTAAAAGATCGTGTAAGATTATAAAAAAGATTCTGTTTTGTTTGTGAGAAAAAAAAAATTTACAACAATTTATGAGATTTTTCAAGTTTAAAAATGGTTGAGGGGAAGATGCTCTTGTGATAAGAGGTCTTATGGATTTGAATATCTTTTGAAAACAATGTAGATTATTGAGGCGATTCGAATAGCTTTGAAGACCACAAATGTTGATGCGTTAGAAAATTCTTTTTATTTTCATAGTTATGGACGCTACTTGCTGTTTCACGTTTTTTTTTTGAAAAAATAAGACATCAACTGGAATTAATTCTTTTATCATTGGCTACTTGCCACAAAAAATAATAAACACAACACGATCCCAAGAATCAAAAGAAAAGAGCTTCATCTCCGCAGTATCATGCTGCGTTATGTCATCAGTTGTATCTCTTTTAGCATCTCAATGTTTATTACTCGCGTGTGTCTAGGTCTAACTAATCGTAAATTAATTTATTTTGATTTCTTTTTATGTTCATTTTCGATTCGGTAGTTGATGATTGTGGATTAAGGAAGTAAAAAAAATTAAATCTTGAACTTCTTCTTTTTTTGATGCTTTGATCTTGAATTCCTTTTCTTTTTCGTTCATATTTAATACTTTATTTGTTTTTTGAGTAGGCAATAAACTTATTATTTTACGAGTTTTTAATACAGCAGGGATTTTAGTTGAAGGTGTTCAACCTTTAGTGTCTCTAGATGTTTTTTTAAGCTGAATCTGAATAGGCTTAAGACTTGTTATGCTTTTTTTGTGAATTAAGTTCTATAGTGTTTGAGTTTTTTTTAGGGAATGATGATGTGACTATGAGAATTAAGTCAATGAAATTTATTAAGTCGTGCTGTGGACCTCCCGAAAATGGAGATGCCTTTGGCTATTGTCTTAGTTTTGAAGCATGTGTGTTTTTGAGGTTTTAAAAATCTTCTTGATATCATGTTGATTTTTCAACTTTTTTAATGATTTTGATTTAAAAATCAAAATCAAAATGCAATTTATTTGCACATGAAATATACAAAAGAACATATTCATTCATTATAAAATATCAATTATAAATTTATATTGTAGCAAAAAATTCAAGCATGTTCCCTAAAAGTTTTCAAAAATTCAATAAATTCTCAACCACAAAATTAAATCCCACTAATTACCTCCCAAACCCGTTAAGAACACTCGAAAAATGTCTCAATATTTTTGAATTCTGTGTTAAGAAAAACTTTTAAGTGATTAAGCATGCATTGATGATCTGAAAATTTGTACGTGACTCAATCATAAACATTTTCTCTTGTTTTCATCATCAAAATATTTTTATTTACAAGAGAACTGGGGGTCGTTTAGCAATGATGTTAAACTTTGAAAGCTTAAAATTTAGAGTTTGTTTTACGTATTTAAAATCTTAAAATGTTAGTTCAATGCAGACCCTAAAATAAAATAAAATCAACAGCACTTATAAATAACCCCAAAAATTTTTCCTCTCATTTTCTCTTGACTGTCTACATCTACACAACTCGAAAAAAGCAGCACAAAAATGAATTTTTTGTTAGAAAAATGCAGGAAGGAAATATGAGACGCAAAGAGAGTAAAATGAAAGAAGCATTCATGTTGTGTTTTTGCCATTGAAATTCAATTCGATAGTTCAAGCATCATTAAATCTCATTGCTCTTTTCATCTTCACCATCAGCTTACTGAACTTTTATTTTATTTTCATTCTTCTGAATAATAGATTTTATTTCATGCTTAACATCTAGAGAGTGAAATGACTAGTAGTGGATGAAGATAATAATTATAAATTCAAAAATGATGATGATGAAACTGTTGGTGGTAACGACCATTATGTCATTGAGTCTGTGTTTTTATACTGAGCATTTAAGAAGGTAATAAAAATATCTCTTAAATGCTCTTTGAAATCAGAATGTGTAACATAATAAAACTCAATAAATCAGTTCTAAAAATAATCTCAAGATGCAAAGAAAAAAAAAATGTTTTTTATTGTATATGGGTCAGCATGACAGCATTCACATTCATTCAAAAAAAAGAATCTACAATATTCATCGTTTTTTTATATCGAAATGTTAATTGAGTGCATAGAAAATTGAATAAATTGAGATGTGATGATGAGCAATTATCTGATAATGACCGAAGTGACATTATCTTTTGAGCAATTGATTGATTGGAAAATAATTGATCCTATTGAGTTTTGAATAATGTTAAGTGATGACTATTATGTTCAATTTATTATGTTGCATTCATTGCGAAGATTGTTGTTGATTGTGATTATAAATTAGCTATTGTTCTGGATTTTCTGGCTGGGTTGGAGTGTAGATGATTGTAAATTGTGTAGATATAGATCGTGATTAGTTTTATGATGGTTAATGATTCTGGAGATATTCTGGTAAGATTTAACAATGTCTTCAAAATCTTTTCAGTCTATTCTGTATTTGGAGAAATTTTTCATACTGGAATTTTGTTTTCAAAAGTTGAACATGAACTTCTTGTTGCAATAAAAATTTTAAAAACTTACTTTGTAGACCTCACTGACATTTAAAAATTTAATATGCAACAAAATTAAAAACACTCATTTAACCTGCAATTTATCTCTTTTGAACTGCAATAAATGACAAAATCTTCCTACATCTTCTTAAATACGACAAACTCTTTAGTACGCTTAACCTTTCGTACAACATAAAAATACATTTTACACCTCACCTAACCTCCTCAACTATAAAAATTATTTACTATACTCAAAGACAATTTACATAAAGTCATTCGTCATCTGATGATTAAATACAGTAAATCATCATAAATAAAATAACTCAAAAAATATAAAATAACGATGAGTGTGATTTGCAACGAATGCATAAAAAATAATTGCAAGCATTGTAAAATAAAAAATCGAATTCAATTTATGATCTTGTTTGCATATTTTTTTTTTATTTTTCATTTTATTTTCAATATAGAAACACAAATAAAAATCATATTTCTCGAAATAGCAAGCAGCAAAAAACACTGTCGATGGTGTTGCTGTATTGAAAATGCATATTGTTCGAGCCACTTCAAATTTATTTTGTGTGCTGCTTTATGTGAATTTTTCTTTCTCATTTTCCTTGTTGAAGAAAATTGTACAAGTTAAGATAACAAAAGGAATGAATACAAAAAAAATACGTCAGAATAAATAAAGATGTAAATGATTTGATAAAGGACATGAAGGGATTTATGATGTTGAATTGAATTTAATGGATTATGGTCGATGGAGATCAATATTTATTAAAGAATTTTTATATCATGATGGCTTTAGTGCTGAGTGGTTTGTTGAGTATTTTTAAAATTATTGAATAAAGAATGCACGAAGATTTTTCAAAAATCTAGTAAAATTTTATCTTCAAATATTCAAATTTTAAAATTTTTATTTAAAGTTAAGAAGTTTAGAAAAATTATGAAAAATTAGTCAAATTTAAATTATTTTTGGTTGAAAATGGCAAATTTGTTTGCTATTTTTTAGGGAACCAAATCCAGTCCATCACCACAAAATATTATTAAAACTACGAAAAATCAACAAATAAACAGAAAAATCAGCCGACAATTCAGCAAAATATTTGACATTTTCTTCTAAAATCTCATAAAATCAACACACCCATAAATTCCAAAATATTTCATCAATAAGATTCTCAAAATACCATGACACTAATGAACCAAATTCCTCACACGATAGTTTTATATTATAAAATCTTATTAAGAATAGTAAAAAAAATATCTTCTCAAAATCTGCATTATTATGCAATGAAATTAGCCTGAAGTATAATTTATTGCCATAATTCTCCACCCTCAATCAGCGGACGTCGATTAGTTACTAAAAAAGGCAAACATCAATTATCCATTTTTTATTTCTGTTCTTCACAGCCAATTCTCACTAAATAATGTCAATATTCCATTCTCGTTTCATCAAATCTTTCTATAACATCTGTAAAGAGCTAATTTTATAGATAATATTATCATATTTTACGTGTCGATAAGCAAAATTAAATAAAATGAAATAATCGTAAAAAATTTTATATTTCAACTGTCATCAGCATCCGTGAGGTATTTTCATCTTTAAAATCACTTCATGCAGCAAATCTCTAATTTGATAATTTGAATTAGATGTTTATAATCTTGTTCAACATTCCATCTTAACACTTTTTTTTTAATTTTTATGATACCACATCAGTCGCGCATGTGTGTAAAAAATCTCGTGTGAACAAAATAAAAGAAAAAGAAAAAAGAAAAATAATCATTCAACTCTGTTGATGTTTATGAATAGACACATACGTTCTGTCAATGAGTAATAATGAATTAATATCAAAAGAAGAAAAGACGAAACATGTTGAATAAAGCCGTGAAATAATTTGTCTATTATTAGCTGCCGAACACCTGACATCATATATTCTAGAATAAGTTATATATTTTTTTGTATGAATAAGAATGAATTTAACTGCACTTGAAGTAACGCAATTTTCTTGTATGCGGTCATACTTTGTTGAATTGTTATGTCTAGAATGAGTCAATCAAATGGAACTTGATAAATTTGCACAATAAAAAGTAAATGAAGCGATTTGAAGTGCATTTTTGTAGAATATTGTGATACATTCTTAGAAATATTTGTGTCAAGATTTCTTAGTAAATAGAGTAATAATGATTTAATGGGCCTGATTTTATGAATTGAATTGGTATATAAATGAAAAATCATTGATGAGTAAATCAATTTGATTAATAATTTAATGATAAAAATTTAGATTTTTCTGTAAGTTTTTTACATACTTCAAATCAAAATTTTAAACCAACACAACTCATTTAAATATCCCAAAAAAATATTAAAAATTTCCAAAAAAATTACCGAAAAATCTAATTAATCCACCTTAAATCATTTATTTCTTCCAGCTTGCAATGAAGAACATGAATACACATGTAGTGATGGTAGCTGTATACCAAATGAAGATAGATGTAATCAAGTCAGCGATTGTCCTAACGGAGAGGATGAAGAAGATTGTGGTAAGTTTGAATACATATTTTTAAGTACTTTAACTAGAAAATTCATAATAATGTAGTTAAGACAAGTAATAATGTGAAATATGTATCATTATATTTTGCACAAAACTTAACAATTATCAAATAATTCTGTAAGCTGGAATAACTAAAACTTGGAACTTTGTTCTCGTCTAATTTCAAAATTTTTATCATTAAAAAATATTTAGAAAATTTAGAAAATTGTGATGGATACCAATGTGAGAATGGTGTATGTTTAGATCTTGATAAACGTTGTGATCGTGTACAAGATTGTCCAAATGGCGAGGACGAAGAATTCTGTAATGAAGGTAGATTTTTAGCTGTAGAAATTGGCTATTTTTTATTATTTATTATTTTGATTTTTATAAATTTTATATTATACCCCAAAATTGTAGAATCTTTTTTTTTATTGAGTTAGATTATTTGAACAATTACTTTTGATTGGCAGCCAAAAATGGGTTTTCAAATTTTTTTTAAATTTTTTAAGCTGTGAGAGAAATTTTGATGGTTCGTTTTGGTTTGGATATCAGGGGTCGGTTGTTTGGTATAAATTAGTGTTTTATTATCACACTTTAGTAATTTTGACCTGAAATTGTTCTCGAAAAATTCTTAACACCCAGTTTGACTTACATAGTTTGAACTAGAGAACATTGTAAATAATTTCATAATTTTTAGACTTAATTGCTTAATAAAAAATTCAATTGACCAAGTCATGACTGAAAATCTCTCCAAAAAAGGCCAACAAAATTTCTCTCACAATTGCCAAAAATTATTAAAGCTAAAAATACCTTTTAAAGTGCTTGAAAATTACTAACAGTCAATTTAAATTAATTTCTTTTCTCTCCTCTCTTTTGTAAATAATCTTTATGCTGCTTGGATTCTTTTTTTTAAAAAAAAATTATCGCTATTGACCATTTACATGCTATTCCTTACAAAAAAAATCTCCATAAAATATTAAATTTATTTGCTATAAAGTAATTAAGAATAGAGTAAAATTTTTTTGTGAACTTGGAAAATTTACATGCGGTGATAATACATGCATTTCAATGACAGCACGTTGTGATGGACGTATTGATTGTCCTAATGATAGAGCAGACGAGCAAGATTGTCGTATGTAAAAACACTACTAAAAATATTTATATTTTAATGAAGATTGAAACACAATTTAAATTAATTTAATTAACAAATAAAAAATATAAATAATTCATGCATGCGAACCAAAATTCAGCTTGTGGAGCTCATCAATGGCAATGCGATTATGGTAACTGCATATCGCTATCAAAACGTTGTAATGGAAATATTGATTGTCCCGAAGATATGTCAGATGAGCGGAATTGTCCGAGTAAGTGAAATAAAAAGTCAATTCTGAGTTTGTAGAAATGAATGTAAAAACAAAGAAATTCCATCCATAAGACTGAAGATTAAATGTTTTAAAATGCAAGAAGGTAGGAAAATGCATGTCAGATAAATGTCAGTTGTTGCTAATGCGATCAACACGTTCTTGATTGCTCGCATGCTTGATGCTCTCGATTTTTTTTTGCATGCATGATTTTTGATTATTTTAATTCAAGAATTTTTTAAATATTTTTCTTTTTGCTAATTTGAAGATAAATTATTGAAGAGACTTAATGAAGATTTAAACTTTATTTAATTTTTATTCTATTCATTCCAATTTTTGAAATTAAATTTTAAAATCTTAAATTTATTTTGAAATATGAACTTTAAATTGATTTCAAAAATCAATAAATTCAAACTATGCACTTTACAAAAAATTTATTATCATAAATATTCATTATTGATTTTGAATTTTTCAATTGACCTTCAACCTTAAAAGTGTCTCAATCATATTTAATGATTATATTGAAATAGATAGAATAATTTGTTAATTAAAATTTACTGCGATATATTTCAAAATATGAATAGGTCACGAACTTTCGAATTCAATTTTACATTATCATAATACTTCACTTGACTCTTTGCAGCACCACATTTAAAAGATTTTAATTTATATTTATTTATTTTATATTATGTCTTTGAAGTTTAATTTGTGATATTTTTATTTTAAAAAATTTTATGAAGCATAAATTGATTGATAGAGTGGATCAAGAGTGCATCAATATTGATCCCTAATTCAATAGATTTTTTTTTTCTTATAAATATTAAGTAAAGATTTTTTTATTTAAAAAATTTCTTTAGTTCAACTAAACTAGTCAGTGTATTGAAATTTTTTCAGTATCTCAAAAAAATAGTTAAAATTGCATTTATTACAATTTCAAGTACAAAAATTTCTAAATAAGTCTACAAAGTTTTCAAGGTTTTTAGCCCAAGCATATAAAAGGACAAGTTCCGTCACCGTAAAATTAAAATTGAGCAAATCTAAAAGGCGTGAAAAATTTCAATTTTAAAGTTCGAATTTCAAATTGCAAAATTTATGTTAGAGCTCATAAACGTTTTTAAAATTTGTGTAAATTTGATAAACATTTAAAAACTGAGCAAAAATACATTGAGCATGAAGAAGAAAAAAATCGAAAGAAGAATGAAAGTAATTACAGGCAAAATCTGATGCCCAATGAAAATCTCTGTTACATTGCTGTAAAACATTCTGCAAAACAATGTGCAACATTATTTCAACATTGAAACATTAACACAATGTTTTCTTGTTATATCTAAAGCTAAAATCTTCTCTTTTACCAAAAATGAATTTTCCAAGAGCAAAAATTAATTTTTGTAAAATTGTAAAATTTGCTTTTTAAGTTAAATTTGAAATCTAATTACCTTTGAAAAACTTCTTTATTGATTTTTTCAAAATTTTCTTTATTAACATTGATTACTAAAGAAACGGAAGTCATAAGTACTCACTGCAAGTTTGGTGAAAGGCATTGCAATTCTGGTCAGTGTATACCAGAACAATTTTGGTGCAACGGTCGACTTGATTGTGAAGATTTATCGGATGAGAAAAATTGTCGTAAGTTTCTATTATGTGTTAAGCATAAGCGGGAAACTCAAGATTTGTGAATTAACAAATTAAATGTTTGTCATCTGATGCTTTCTTCAATTAACGAATGTTTGGTTGTGGAGTTGGGGTTGGCATTGATTAGGTTGAGTTGCTATTTGGGGAATAGGTGTCTAGTGCCTAATTTTACAGAATTTCATTCAAAATTTTATTATTTTTTTTTCTGCCTGAAAATTCCAACTTTAACATCATATACCAAACAGTTTCTTCTGTTTGTTCACGTTGCTTACAGTCAAACTGTGTAATTTCTATTTCTATCTCTATCAAAGCTTTTCTCATTTCTTCATATCCAATCATCATTCCTTTTCATCATATCAAAAAAAATGTTCAGAATTTCTTTAAAACATTCTGACAAAAATGGCAATGGAACCGCCACATTCACTAACATGTCAAACAAGAACTAACATAAACCCCATTCAATACTCATTGTAGCTCAATTTGGACGTAATTTCAAAATTTTGTGTAGTCTTTTTCCAAATGATTTTTTTTTTTTTTTAAATTTTCAAAATTAAATTGATTGAAATTTTTTCTTTCTTTTTTCATTCCTGATATATTAACTACTGGATTGTACGCGTGGGATTTTTTATATTAACACAAAAAAAATCTTTTTTTCTTCTAATAAAAATTGAATGACATTTTTTTGTAAAAAAAAGCATGCAAACCTGGAGATTTTCAATGCAATAATAGCGTTTGCATAAAGGGTGAATTTCGGTGTGATGGATTCTTTCATTGTAACGATAGATCTGATGAAGCCAACTGTGGGCCGAGAAGTATGAATTAATCTTTTTAAGATATTTAAATTTATCATTTTTGTATGTTTTTGTGACTAACATAGGACGAGGTTTTGTTTTGCTTAGAAAAAATTGAAATAATAATAGGAGTGAAAATATAAGTAGAATTAAGGGATGATGTACTAACAACTTAATTATAATATCTACTAACTATAACAAAAATGGCGCCAAAGTTCACAAAAAGCCAAAAGTAAAAATTATAGTCTTTATTATGTCGTTCTATGCCTTTTTATCCTTTTCCTGAAAAAAATTGAAAATGGGTTTAAATGAGACTTAAAACTTTAAAATTTAAAAAATTACAAATTTAAATTTCAATTAAAATAGTTTTAGAACGAAACTTTCAAACGTTTTAAATTTTGGTGAATTTCAAATTTAAATTCAAATTTTTTTATAAATTTCAAAAAAAGTTAAAAAATTTAAATTTAATTTCCAAACAAAGCTTTTAATTTTCATTTTAAAAACCCAAAAATTGTACAAAAACTCACTTATCACTCATAATTTATTTGTAAATATTATATTTTATTACACAAATACATAAACATCATCACATGCACCCCCACAAAAAAATCAAACTTACTTGGACACAAATGTAGAATGCACATCTGATGAATTTACGTGCAAGTCCGGTAAGTGCATACCATTATTAACGGTATGCGATGATGTCAAAGATTGTCCCGATGGTGACGATGAAGAAAATTGTGACTGTGCACGCAATGAAGTAAGTAACAAAAAAAAGTTCTCATTTATCATATCAAGTACACTGCACTCATTTTCATCTTTATTCGATAAAAATCAAAATTTTTTTGCACAATTTTGTCTCACTTCTCACACCGTACTATGTATATAGTTTCGATGTATTCGCGGAGGTACATGTATACAACTTGAACAAAAATGCGATGGACGTGAAGACTGTCTTGATGGAAGTGATGAATATTCATGTAGTAAGTAATTGTTGAGTCTCTTTAGTTTGTAGTTTTTTCCGTCTCTTCCATCCTTATTTGTATATAACACTTTTATGGATTATTGTATCATTCATTTTTAATGTTTGCTTTGAATGGAATCACTTGAAATTTGAAGTTTAGAAAATTAGTTAAATTTATTATAAGAATTAGAATTTTTTAAATTACTTTAAAAATTTAAATTTTAAATTGGAATTAAATTGACATTGTCAATAATGACATTGCTTAGAAAAATTTGTAAATTTTACCCAAAAAATTGTTCTAATCCTAATTTACAGTATGAATTTAAATTTTTAGCCATAATGAATTTTATGACGCTCTTAAAAATTATTAAAATGTATAATCAAGTGATTTTATTCACAATTGCTTTGATCTTGAGTTCAAATTTGATGTAAAATTTATTGAAATATATTTACTCGAATTTCTTGCCAAGGACAAGCATTACATTCCTGTATTTCTTTTGACTTTTCAAAAACTAAAAATTTAAATTTTTAAAAATTTTAAAACCCTTTCCAAAGAAATATTTTTCCCAAACATGATATTTACATAATTTATGAACTCATGAAATTCTCGTTGTAAATATAAATGTCTCACACATCATCTTTTATGATTTTTAAAATTTTTATTTTTAATGTCATTTTTCTTCTTTTTATAATTTTTCTTCTTCTCTTCTTTTTTCTTTCATTGGAAAATTGAAACAAAAAATCACTTAATGAAAATCATTTTCATCATCATAATTAAAAATATCATCATCATCATCCTCATCAATTATTTCATATTTTTTTATCTGTTTCATGTTGTAAATAATTCACGTAAATACACAAACACACACAAAAATCATGTAAAAATTTCATAAATCGTAAATTAGTTGTACCCACAATTACACAAGATCTCGAAACACTGGATCAGGTTAAGCACAGTATTAATAAGAGCACACATGATCATCTCACCTCATCATCACATCTGCAACCCACTTATGTAACACGACAATGTAAAGAAACTGAATTTCGATGTATATCGGATGGTGCATGCATAGAAAGTTACAAACGTTGTAATGGATATTATGACTGTACAGATCATTCTGATGAGTCGGATGATTTATGTGATGAATCTCCACTTTATAGTGAATATGATGGTAAATTTATTTTAAGTATAATTTATTAATAATTCATTCGCAACATTTTATTGGTAAAATAATTAATTCATCAGTATCAGTTAAGTAGCTATTGGTGGTATTTATATAAATATTTGTAACATTAGGCTTTAATGGTTTTGGCTCAATCAAAATTTCTTTTCTAAACAAAATTATTTTATTTAAAAAGTTTCTTTATTGTTAATTTTGAAAGTAATTGGATAGGTGTACTTTTTCTATCTTTTTGGCAAAAAATATTTTCAAAATTTTTTCTTACAGGTTGTGGATTATTTGACTGAAAATTTTGTTGGATTTTTAAATTAAAATTGAATTTCAATTGAAAATAGAACTTAAAATGAAAACAGAATTTTAAATGAATATTGAATTTTGAATTAAAATTAATCTCCAATTTTTTTAAAAAAAAAATATGAGAATTGTTTTTAATTTTACCTGAAAAAATTTGATAATTTTGAGATTCTTTGCAAGAAAAGTTACAATAGTTAAATGATTCAAATATTGATGTGTATTAAAATATTTGGATGAGAATTTAATTTATAGAACAAATCGTGCTTAAATCGAACTTAGAATAACTTTTAAAATCCGTTAACTCAAAATTTCCAGTCAAAGTTATCCTTAATAAAATCTAAATTTAAATAAAATGCACAGCTTTACAAATATTTATATTTTCTGAATGTTATTGCACCATTATTTTCATATAGAGCCTCATGAGTGTGCTGATAATGAAATCACATGCGATGAAAATAAGTGTATACCAAACTCATTTAAATGCGATGGTGTGCCAGATTGTAATGATGGAACAGATGAGCTCGATTGTCCAACGGTCAGACCAGGTATAAGCTATAATCATTTTGTGTCAATTAACGGCCTTTTTAGTTTTGCTATATAGCTCACATTGTAGTTCATACTAATCACATTTTGTAAAGATTTTAAATCACATAAATAGTATATTTAAATAATTCACAATATTTAGTAACTAAAAGTAAATAAATTCATATTCATGTAGACGTTTGTGAAGAAAATGAGTTCCAATGTTCCGATCTCAATTGTATCGATGAACATGATCGTTGTAATGGTATTCAAGATTGTGCTGACAATTCTGACGAACACAATTGTGATCGATGTGGCGAGAAGGCATTCTTGTAAGTATCAATATAGATTTTGCACATTTGTATTTTATTGGCATTGAAATTTCTTGCACAATCACTAAATTTGAAAAATTTCACCACCAACAAAAAAAAAAAGCTGTCGAGTAAGTCGTGAATGCATACCTGACAATAAGCAATGCGATGGAGAAAAGGACTGTGAAGATGAGAGCGACGAAGAAGGTTGCCAAGGTTAGTTATTTTTTTTTATTCCACACCTTTTGCTACCCCACACGCTTTTTCACAAACGCTTTGAACAATTAAAAATGATTTTTTGAAGCTTCTTGCATTTAATTTTGCGATGCTTATAAGTGCATAAAATATGTTTGTATGTATATTCCGTAAAGCACCAACGGATAGACCGACGGAAGTTGTTTGCACAGCAAACGAATTTAATTGTGGCGATGGATCATGTATAAATAATGAATTTTTGTGTGATGGTCAAGTCGATTGCTATAATGGTCTTGATGAAGATCCTGATACTTGTGATCAGCCCGATCAAACTGAACCACCAAGAACAGAAACTCTTTTACGTAAGTAAATTATGATTTTGCATTTTGTATATTTTTTTGGTAAGATTGAAAGCACCTTAAATAAATATAAATATTAGATGCATGAATTTAAAAAAGTTCTCAATCAACAGAAAGAAGAGTTCAGGTAGATTCTTCAATATTCAATCATAAATTTTTTATTTAAGATTTTTTTTTGTTTTTTATTTCAATTTTAATTTTTTTGTTTTTATCCCCTAAATTCCTGTTTGTATTTTAATAAATTTTTGAAACCTCGGATTATTAATAACTAATTTATATGTTAACAAATTTATTGCGAGAACAATTGCACTCGAGGAAAAATAGCCTAACGTGCATTTGTATTAAATGTATTAAAATTTTCATTTTATGTTAATTATTTTTTAAACATTATATACGTTTATTTCAAATTTATTTATTAATGTTATTGTACTCTACAATTTTTATATTACTCCTAATTGAAATAATACTTTTCTAATTTTTAAATATTTTTACTTAATTTTAAATTATAATCTAGCTGAAATTTGTCAAGATGATGAATTCCAATGTGATGGACGTTGTATTGAAGCTGAGAGACGTTGTGATGGTCGACCAGATTGTGCTGATCGTACCGATGAACAAGATTGTCCACCAGTTAGTATAATCTTAAGATTCTTACTTAATCTTTATGATTTTTTAATAAAAAATTCAAATTAAACATAAAATGGAAATTAATTTATTTTTTAACAGCAACAATGTCCAGAAGATAGATGTAATGATGGCACATGTATTTATTCAAGCCAAAGATGTGATGGCACACCAGACTGCCGTGATGGTGAAGATGAAGACAGATGTCGTAAGTATTTTGAAACTAAGATTATTTTGATCATTTAACAAAAAAATTGGAGAATATTTTGTCATAGAATGTTTCAAGGAAGAATATTTTAAAGTTTAAACAACTCAAAAAATTTAAAAAATTCAAAACAATTTATGGCAAATTATTAATAAATTTTAGTAACAAATATAAACTTACTAAAGTTTATCCAAGTACTAACATATTTTTGATACAATAAAAATCCTCATTTTGTTCAGCACCAAACTTTGACTTTTCACAAGACACAAATTTGTTTTTTGAATTTTTTCTCACATTTAAGTTTTTTTTGCAACACAAATTCTCACTTTTTGCACATAAATTTTCAAATTCTCTCTCACCATCACTCAATACTATTTTGCCTAAATTTCTGGTAGACGAAAATGGAATTTTTAATACCACACGAAAATCATTATTGTTATTGAAAAATCCCATTTAAGTCTACTCAGGAATTTTTCTAAATTAAATGAATTGTCTTTTTACTTAATTTATTGTACGAACATTTTTGTTATACATTCATCATATTATGATGGGAGATTCTCTTCAGATGCTTGCAATGAAACTGAATTCAGATGTTCTGATGGATATTGTATCGACATGAATTTACGCTGTGACAGTTATTATGATTGTAAAGATTTTTCTGATGAACAAAATTGCTTCGGTTAATAACCTTATTCTTATTTAAATAATTATTGAGTTAAAGTTAATTTCATATTTAGTTTACTGTTTCTGTTTTGAATGTCGTTGAGAAGTAAAGTTAGTTTTTGAAGTACCGATGGACATGTTACTCAAATGTTTGGTACAATTGTTGAATAGTAAAATATTGCAATTATTATAAAAGTCAACATTCTTTTTCCAAATTTTTGATTTTTATTTTTTTTTGAAATTGTTCAAAAATTTAGTATTTCTAAAATATTTTTAAATTTTTAATTTTTTTTTTAAACTTTTAATAATTTTTGTTTTTTTTTTCAAATTTTCTAAAAAAAAAAATCTTTTTAAATTTTTACAAAAAAAAAAAAAAAAAAAAAAAATTATCCGTTTTCTTTAAATTTTGGTTCAATACTTGAAACGTTAAATTTGCAAGAATTCATGGAAATCATAAATTTAATTTCAATCAATTTTATTTTTTTTATTAAAGAAAACATTTTTTAAAAACAAAAATCTCTTGATGTGCTTATAAATATTTATTGTTAGTTTATTGAACTATCACAATTCTAACTGTTGCACTGTTAAGAACCTTTTGTTCGTTGATTTGCATGAAAGTTACTTTAAAATCTAAACTTTTATTCCCCTTTTTAATTTATTCTTCAATTTTTCTCTTTCTATTCCCTTTTCCCCAATTTAATTCTATTAGCATGCCGTGACAATGAATTCCGTTGTAATGATGGACAGTGCGTACCACAATCGTCCAGATGTAATCGAAATTATGAATGCCGTGATGGATCAGATGAGGCAGATTGTCCACGTTGCCGTCCAGGCGAATTTGAATGTGCAACTGGTGAATGTATCAGTGAAAGTAGAAAATGTGATCGCAGAACCGATTGTAGAGATGGAAGTGATGAAGCTAATTGTCGTAAGTAAACTAAATTAGCTTTTCTTGTTATGTGAATGTTTTTGGCAATGTCGTAAAAAATTCAAAATTGCACACAAAAAAAGAAAAAAAAAAATCATAATTGGCTTCATTTTTTGTTGTCTTGAAAATTTCTTTCCTTTTCTATTATTTTTTATTTATCATTTCATTATCATTTATCATTGAAAAAATAAAATTATTTAAATCAGCACGTCCACCACCTCCACCGCCAACAACGGCTAGAACAACTCCATATTATTATTACTCAACATCAACATCAAGACCATACATTTATAATCCACCAACACCTCGACAGCACTGCGATCGCTATCGTGAATGGCAGTGCAGTAGTGGTGAATGCATTCGATTAGAGAGTCGTTGTGATTCACGTATTGATTGTGTTGATCGTTCTGATGAACGAAGTTGTCGTAAGTTTCATTTCTGTTTTATTATTTTTATGATTAATTTCTTTTCTTATCATAGAATCATAGAACTTTTATTTCATGTACATTTATGTTTAGTATCTTTGTTTTTATCATATGTAGTATGCTTTTTATGTTTAAATAGGTTATGTTTAGTTTTAGTATGTTATGATTTGAGGGTGTGCTAATGGATGATTTATTGAGACATTTCTAAATTTCATTTAGTTTTGAATTTAAAGATTGAATTAATATTAAATTTTTTTTTATTTTTTTTTTATTTTTTTAAATTCAAAAATTTAAAATTTTTAAATTAAAAATTTAGGGTTTTAAATTTTGAGTCAAAAGTTAAACTTTTTAAATTTAAAATTAAATTTTTTATATTAAAAATTTAAATGCTTAAATCAATAAAATATTCATAAAAGTTAATCTTTTAGCACACCATTAATTTTTGTTTACTCCTTAAGTTCTACATTTTCTTTTAAAATTCTACAAAAATTTTCATTCAAAAAATTATTTTTCTATTTCATCACTTTTCAAACATCATAAAACGACATAAAACATGCATATTCATTTGACACATTTGGGAATTATGAATATTTAAAAAAACATACAAAAACATAAAATAAATTAGATGAAGATAACAGCGATTGCTCAAAAGATATGTTCCGATGTGAGAACGGTCCATGTATAATGAATTCATTAAGATGCGATGGGAGAGTTGATTGTCCCTATGACGATTCTGATGAATTAGATTGTCGTAAGTTTAGTTTAAATGATGACGTTGCGAAAGACTTTAATGAGAGTTGATTTTAAGCTCGCTGATACTGCATTTAATACACAAACAGACATAAAACTTTAAAAACTGCTATCGCTGCTACATTTTATGAAAGAAAAATAATTTCGTTTGGGTTTGAATAATTAATTTTTGATTTTTTGGCTTTATAGATTTTTTGTATTGATTTTATTGCTACTAAATTTATTTTTTGACTTACTAATAGAATGTTATGACGCGTCTTAAATGCTTTGTAGTTGTTAATGTAATACTTTTTTTAAATCTTAAATTGATGCATTATATTGAATATGAATCAAATATATTACAGTTCATTAATTTATATTTGTCTCCATTTCTTTAAATTAACCTAACCTCAAACTGAACATTTAATTTTAATTCCTAATTTGGTGATTTCTTTTAGTTTTACTTAAACCTTCCTAAACTATCTTTTTAAAATTTTTGGAAATAATGAAAACTCGATAAAAAATCATTAATTTTTTTAAGTTTTTAAAGTTTAATTAATATCTTCAGTTTTTGCTGAATTATTCAATTACGTACTTAACAAAATCATAAAACTTATAAGATCTGAAAAGCTAAATAATTTGGTGGCTTGGTGATATTTTTTTTTCAGAAATTTAAAATTATTTTTAAATCATATTCTAATTTTTTTATTTATATTTTTCGTTTCATTTTCAAACAGCACCAAGAGAGCCAACAAGACCTGAGGAAGTTAGACTTAACTTGAGAACATATCCAACAGCACAAACAATTAAAGAAAGTAAGTATCAGGAATTTGATAAAACTGAACTAGAATTCCTTCTTCTTTTCAAGACTTTAATTTTCATAAATTTAGAAATTTAATCTAAATTTGAAAATTTTCAATTCTTTTTTTCGATAAAAATCTATCGAAATCTTAATAAAACTCTTTGTTTATTGAGATGATTTAGTTCTAAACTCAACTGCTTTATCCAAAACACAACTTATTAAAAATCTAAAAACTTTGTTTGGTTTTTGAGCTTATTTTTCTTCTTTCTTTTCTTTCCTAACTTGTGTTACCTTTCCTCTTTAACAATCTAGTCTTAATAAATGATAATTGATTTTTAATTTGTCAATAACAGCAGAAGGATGAATTTATAGTTATAGGTTCTTTTTATTAACAAAAGAAACTGCAACAAAATAATAAAATAAACCGCTTTAAATGTTTTTTTATACCTAAAATATTAATTATTGCTTTCATAATTTTCTGTCTTTCTCTTTTCCTACAAAAAAAAAAAAAATATTAATCGCAAAAAACATAAAAATTAAATAAAAAAATAAATTAATAACAAAAAAATGCTTCGCTAATGTAGGAATAATAAGAGAGGGTAAGTTTGAGTGAAAATGCTTTTAATTTAAAGTAAAGAAAAAAATACTAAAAATGACTAAAACCGCTTGCGATTGCATGACAAAAGTTTATAACCCTTTAACATTAATTTCCTATTCCCAACCCGCTAGTTACTACCACGATAATCGATAAAACAATTTTTATTTACTATTATTAACTATAAATATATGCAAAAAAATCAAAATCAAATCAACAAGTTGCATGAACATTCCCAATTAAATATGAAAATAAAATTCTATTCAAGGGCAAATTGATGGCGCATCAGATAGTCTACAACTCTATAAAGTATAATTTCTAATGCAATTTTCATGTTTTATAGGCCGTGAAGTCGTCTTTCAATGTCGTGATGAGGGTCCTATTCGTGCACGAGTTCAGTGGACTCGCTCAAATAATCGACCATTGCCACCAGGTTCACGCGATCTTAATGGACGTCTCGAGATTCCAAGTATTAAAGTTGAACATAGTGGTGAATATGTTTGTGAGGCTGTCGGATATCCAAAGAATACACCAGGCAGTGCTGTTAGCGTTATGTTGGATGTTGAGAGATGTAAGTTTGGATTTTGTTTATTTTTTTTTTGGGGGGAGGGGATCAAGGTGTGGTAAGGGGTTGATTTTGAGATCCCTAAAATTTCAAATAAGCCCTTTATTTAATTTAAAAATTGTTTAATTACTTTGCTTCAAATGGAATGCAGCATGGTATCCAAAAAAGTATAAAATACGAAATCGAAAAATTAGATTTGGGCTTGTGCCCCATATTGATAAAGAGTTCTTTGGAACAGGTATAAATTAATCAATTTATTGATTTGTGACATTTTATTGATCTTTCTTGAACATTTATTTGTTAATTTTGATTAAATTTGTTTCGCATTCGAACGGAATTTAAATCAATTATGGTAAATTTCTGAGAAATATATCCATCTTAAATGATAATTGGAGATAGCTATTTTACAATAATGCCACTCAATTAATTTTTCAGTCAATCGCTCGGTCATTACACCACCAGCCTGTGGTGCCAATCAAGCTACTTGCATGAATGGTGACTGTATTGCAAGAACTAAAATCTGTGATGGAGTCTTTGATTGTACTGATGGATCAGATGAGAATGGATGTAGATCAGGACGTTGTGAACCAAATGAGTTCCAATGTAATAACAATAAGTGTGTCTTGAAGACATGGAGATGCGGTAAGTCATGATTAAATTTCATTATTCATAAGTGTACTGAACTATTTCTAAATATTTCCTAATCTAGATGGTGAAAATGATTGCGGTGACAACTCAGATGAAGATAATTGCTTCACACAAAGCGTATCATCAGGTCCATGCCGTTATGATGAATATCAATGTGCTAACCGTCAATGTATTCCAAAATCATTCCAATGTGACAGTCAATCAGATTGTAGTGATAATTCTGATGAAATTGGTTGTATCACACCACAAGTAATTACACCACCACCACCAATGGTTCGTTTACAAGCTGGACAAGTCTTCAATATTACATGTAGAGCTACTGGTAATCCAGTTCCATTGATTGTATGGCGTTTGAATTGGGGACATATTCCTGAAAAATGTAGAACAACAAGTGTAGATGGATTTGGTACATTGACATGTGATGATATTCAACCAATTGACTCTGGTGCATATTCCTGTGAAATTATCAACAGTATGGGAACACACTTTGTCTCACCTGACACAATCTTAGTTGTAAGTGGAACAAATGTCTGTCCCGTTGGATATTTCAATGGACAAGCTGTTAGAGAGACTGATTGTATCAATTGCTTCTGCTTTGGTGTCAGTACACAATGTAAGAGTGCTGATCTCTACACTTATGCTTTAAATCCACCAGTCACATCACAAACTGTCGTTGGTGTTGATGGACCATGGAACGGACTTCCAGATATTACAATTTCCGAATATAATAGACATCAACTTACCTCAACACGTCATGGTGTTCAATTTAGAGCATCTGACATTCCAGCTGCCTCAAATCGTGTCTATCCATATCATTCACTTCCATCTGAGTATCATGGCAATCAACTTAAGTCATATGGTGCTTTCTTACGTTATGAAGTTGAATTCAGTGGACGATCACAATCAAATGATATTCCTGATGTTATTGTTCAAGGTAATGGATACACATTAACATACTCAACTCCTGGTCGTCTTAGTCCAAATTCACGCAACAACATGACTGTTCAATTCTCACCAAGAAACTGGTACAAAGTTGATGGAACATATGCAACACGTGAAGAGATCATGATGGTTCTTGCTAATGTTGATAATATCCTTATTAAGCTTCAATACATTGATAGCGGTGAAAGAAATGTTGAATTGTTGCATGTGTCACTTGACTCAGCAGCACTTCGTGACTTTGGTTTGGGATCAGCATCACTAGTTGAAGAATGTCGTTGTCCAACTGGATATACTGGTTTATCATGTGAATCATGCGATGTTGGATACATTAGACAACCTGGATCTGGTCCTTGGTTGGGCAGATGTGTACCTGATTATGAACCTTGCAGACCTGGAACTTATGGAGATCTTAGTAGAGGAATTCCATGCAAGGTAATTCATTTTTATATAGATTTTAATAAGTGTACCTTAATTTTTGTTTATTTTTCTAGCCATGTCCATGCCCAGTTCCAGGAAATTCAAGAGCACGTACTTGCTCACTTGAACGTAATGGAGATGTTGTTTGTCACTGTGAACGAGGATATATTGGTCAAAGATGCGAACAATGTGCTGCAGGATATGTTGGAAATCCAATGTCACCATCAGGTTGTCAACCAGCCCCACCACCGCAAACATATTGTGATCCAGTTGGAACTGAAAGAGTTCTTCCAAACAGACGCTGTGAATGTAAACCAAATGTCGAAGGACCACGTTGTGATCGATGCTCAGCACAAACATTCTACCTTAACAGTAAATCAGGTTGTATTAATTGCTTCTGTATGGGAGTTACAACAGAATGTACAAGTACATCATTCTTCCGTGACACAATTCGTTCATCATTCTCAACACCATCGGTCAGTGAATTCTCACTTGTTTCTGGTTATGAATATCCAGAGCCAATCTCAGAACAATTGTTTGTTGAGAATCGTGAAATTGCTTATCGCAAATTTGCTTCTGACGATAAAACTTATTATTGGAGTTTACCACCATCATTCTTGGGCAATATTATCACAGCTTATGGCGGTAATCTCTCATACACTGTTCGTTATGTTTCACAACCATCAGGCGCTGCATCTAGAAGCAATTCACCAGATGTAGTTATTGTTAGTGGAAATGAAATCACATTGCATCATTATAGATCAGATACAATTCCACCATTCGGTACACAAACATTCACAGTTCCAATATATGAAAGATCATGGCAACATTATGAGGAAGCTATTCCAGCAACACGTCAACATCTACTCATGACATTGGCTAATGTAACAGCAATTTATATTAAGGCTACATACACAACGGTTGCTGAAGAAGCTGCTTTGTCACAAGTATCACTTGATGTTGCTCGTGAACAAAATTATGGCTCAAATCAACGTGCATGGGAAGTTGAACAGTGTTCTTGTCCAGAAGGTCATGAAGGTCTTTCATGTGAAGACTGCTCACCAGGATACTACAAAGGAGATCAAGGATTATATCTTGGATTGTGCGAACGATGTGAATGTAATGGGCATTCAGAAGATTGCGATTCAAAGACAGGAGTTTGCAGAAATTGCCGTGATAATACTTATGGTGAAAACTGTGAATATTGCTTGCCAGGATATCAAGGAAATGCTACATCAGGTGGATGTTTAAAGTCTGACGAGCTTCAACAATGCACTGATTGCAGTATCGAAGGAACATCATCATGTGATCGTGTATCAAGAAGATGTAATTGTAAGCCAAATGTTATTGGATCACGTTGTGATACTTGCCGTGATGGAACATTCGGATTGTCTGAACACAATCCTTATGGATGCCGTGAATGTTTCTGCTCAGGAACAACAAGAAGCTGCACGGAAGGAATTTATTATCGTGAACAAATTCCAATCTTTGTCTTTGATGAATCAAATCATTTCGAATTGACAGACCGTGAAGGAAACAATCCACTTCCAACAAATCAATTTGACAGAAATATTGAAGAAAATGAAATTAGCTTCCTATTTAATGACGATTCACATTCATATTACTGGAATCTCCCAGATCGTTTTACTGGAAATTTGATCATGTCATATGGCGGCAAGTTGTATGTCACACAAAAAACTGATGGATCTGGACAATATGTTAATGATCAAGATGTTATTATTCGTGGTAATGGAATCACATTGTCACACTCACGTCCAAATATTGAGGAAGAAACTTACACTGTTACTTTACTTGAAAGTGAATTCCAAACAAATACTCGCAGTGGACCAAGACCAGCTACACGTGCTGATCTTTTGACTGTTCTTTCAAATGTTGATAGCATTTTAATCCGTGCATCAATTCGCTCATATACAAGTGAATCAAGAATCGGTGACATTATCCTTGACACAGCTGTCAGACAACAAACAGCATCAGGTCGCGTTAATGACGTTGAGGTCTGTAGATGTCCACAAGGATATCGTGGATCAAGTTGCGAACAATGCGATGCTAAATACTATCGTGACTCATCTGATAGATCAGCTGGCTTATTGGGAACATGTAAGAGTTGTCCATGTGAAAATGCTGAATCATGTGAAATGGGACCAAACAGAAGAGTTGTTTGTCACTGCATGGAAGGATGGACTGGTGAAACATGCCGTGAACGTCCTGGTGAGTAGAAATTTTTATGAAAATTTTGCATGAAGATTTTTCACTAAAAATGAGATTTTTTCATCCATTAATTCATCCAGAAGACAATTTTTGATTTTCCAATAATTATTTTCTTTATTACGTTTTGACTCGCACAAAACCACACAAAAATGAGTAGTCAAAGCAAAAATCCATTTTATTTTATTTTTTTTTTTTTTTTGCAAGTTGCACACGAGTGAAAAAAAGTTTTAAAGTTTGATTTTTTAAAAAATTTTTGTTTGTCCAATTCACAATTTTAATTTTTGAAAAAAAAAATGAAGAAATTAAGGAATATTCAGGTCCGGATTCCGCATGGATAAAAACCATTAATTGCGCACCATACACAATCATTTTTAATGTTCAGACTGAAGCTAATGATGTTGAGTATAAGATCATCAATAAGAATGGAAAAAACGTTGGCACTTTGAAAAAATTCCAAGGTTCATTTTAAGTTTTCTCTTTTTTTATTTTTTAAATCTTTTTTTAATTATTACTTTCTACTTATAATCAAAAAAGATTTTTTATTGGGGTTATATTATTGATTAATTATATTCTATAAATATATTTAGAGTAAACTTTTTTGTCTGCTTGAGATATGAAAAATGCCAATCCAAACCCATTCCCTCCTCTTTTTCTTCATCAAAAATGCATTTTATTTTGAGTTTAGTACAAAAATTTTTTAAATTTACTAAAAACTAAAATATGACTACTTACTCATTGAAATCTCTGTCATTAAAAAAAAATCCTATTTTCACCATGCATTTGAAGCAACCTTCAAATTTCACTTAAAATGTGATTGAACTAAGTTGATTCTCTATTTTCGAAATTTTTAGTAATAAGTTTTATAAATAAAAGTCTCAAATATATTATTCAACTCCCATATATCCCAAAAAATTCATCCTCTTAAATCTATCTCAAGCAATTGTAGTAACTTTTGTGTATCGTTTTTCAAACATATATATTTATTAAAATATATAAATAGTGTATTATTTTACCCTATATTATTCACCTTGTACTCGTAAAAATGTATTGTCTGTTTTTATCTTTCAACAATATATATATAATATAAATATAAACCGATTCCTTCGTATACTTTTCAATCAGTTTCGACATCAAACAATAAATAATATGTCTGGAAATGTTGGTATAAAAATTTACTTTTAGTAGACAAAATGAATGGAAATTGATTGTGATAGTGTAGTAAGTCGAATTATGTGCACAATTTTGTGGAAAATTGTAAATATATAAATGCACAAAAAATATTTATTATAAATTAAATTGCACAAATTTATTTATTTATGTAATATAATTTACATAATTATTTATCAGCACTTAGGGTTTTTGCCAATAACACTCGTGTACTTCGTATGTACTAAAATTTTGTTTGTAATTTCTTCCCTTATTCTCCGTAAATATAAAATTATTTAAATTATTAATTTTGTGTGTAGCTATAAATACCCTATAAACTATATAAATTACCCGTAGATATCATTTAATCAAAAATCATTTAATTTAAGCTTCTTTTTACTAACATTTTGGGTTGAGTTTTCTTCAAAACTATACCTCAAATATTATTTATGATAATTCGTAATCTAATAACTTATTAATCAATAAAATAGGAGCTCAAACAACCACAACAACATCGAGACCAACCCTTGCACCACCATCAATTGAAGTTACAATCACATCACCAAGAATAAAGATTGTTGAAATCGGTGAAATTGTTGAATTCAACTGTAATGCTCACTATCTTGTTAATAACGTAAGTATCAAAGCATTCATACTTCCTTGTTATAAAAAAAAGTTATAACTTTACGACTTCAATAGCGACCACTTAACATCCGCTGGTACAAATATGACGGATCACTCTCAGAACGTACAAGAGTCGATCAAGGATCACTTTACATTCAAGATGCACAAGAAGATGATAGTGGTGTGTACATCTGTCAAGCTCAAGTTGGCCATGAAATTGTTCGTGACAATGTTACACTTACTGTTGGTGGTGAGTCCATTTTTCTGTTCATTAAACGATTCATTGATAAGTATCAGTGACCTAGTCGAATTTGATAATAAAAAGGATTAAGAATTAATTTTCAATAGTTTAAATGACGCAAAGTTATCAGAATTAAAAAATAAATCTTTCACTGATTGTTAAAAATTCAAAATTTATCCAGGGTATGAAACTTGCCAATTTCAATTGAATTTTAAATATTTTTAAAAATTTAAAGTTTTCAAATCTTTAATTTAAATTTTGAAATAATCTTTAGATATGTTAATTATTATGACTAGGTTACTGATTTAACAGAACATTACATTTTTTGTGAAAGTGTCCTTTGAAGTCTATTGTTTTGTGAAAAAAATATAAAATTTTAGTGTGCTTAATACTAATATGTCGCTACCTTATGAATGTCAAAATATTGGAAATTCGAAACTTTCCAAAAATTAATTTTTCGAAATATTTTAAAAAAATTTGTTATTTTTGAATTACGCCTTTTGACACCCAAATTTTTGATGATTAAGGTCTGTTAGCGACAATATAGCTTTACTTTTAAAAAGTTTCAAAAATTAAAAAAAAAAATACTACTTAATACCAGAATATGATAATCTTCATTGGCACTACTAAATAATATCATTTTGTAAACTTTTGTACCTTCAAAAAATGTAATGTTCTATATTTATTCTATCTGCTTACTGACTAAAAACCAATTCAAACTAGGTCGATAACTAACAATTTACTAACTCATTTTTATTAAATTTACAAGCCTTCACAAAGGAGTTCATTGAAAAAATGACAATGCGTAATATTTGTGAATTTTATTAATTTTTTAAAATATTTATATTTAGATCTTTCTCCTCCAGACGATTATCCAAGAGCTCCACAGGTTATTGTTGAACCACGTGTCATCAATCAAGAAGAATATACACCAGCCGAAATTCGTTGCTCAGTTTCAGGCAATCCACAACCAAGAGTTGAATGGAGAAGACTTGATGGATATCTTTCAAATGATATTGTACAACGTGATGGCTACTTGAGATTCAACTCATTACGTAAATCAGATGAGGGAACATACCAATGCGTTGGACAAAATAATGTTGGCGAAGCTGAAATAACAATTCCAATTTATGTCCGTGAACAATCAGCACGCCCACCACCCAGAGAAGAAGTTAGTGTTGAGCCTGCAGAATATACAGGAGAGCCAGGAAGAGAAGTCAAATTATATTGTAATGCAAGTCCAAGAGGAACAGCAACATGGTCAAAACAAGGATCAGTTCAACTTCCAAGAAACGTTTATGTTAGTGGAGAAGAATTGACAATTCAATACACAACTGTTGATGATTCAGGCAGATACATTTGCTCAGTTCAATTCTCTAATGGTGTTACACGTCAATCATATGCTGATGTTACAATTGTTCCAAGATCTAACGAGTATGTCTACATTTAGTCCTCAAAATTCTTTATATGACTTACGAATACTTTCAAATACTTTACAGACAACCAGCTAAGATTAAGCCAATCGAACAAAGATACACTGTCATTCAAGGAACAGATTTCGAACTTATTTGTGACACTACTGGTGTTCCATATCCAACTGTTACATGGTCAATGGTGAGCTTCTCATTTTTTGATACAACTACATTTGTTAACCCTTCTATTCACAGAGCGGAGGGCAACTTGGAGCTAATGCAAGACAAACTGGAAATGTATTGAGAATCTTAAACGTTAATGTTGAAAACAGCGGTGTTTATGTCTGTTTGGCAACAAATAATGCTGGAAGTGATCAAGTTGCAACAGTTCTTGATGTTGAACGTAAGTAGAAAGTCTCATGTTTATTTGTTTAGTTATTAAAAATATCACAATTATATCTTACAAGCTACGGATAAGTCAAAGGGTAAATTTATTTAGACCTTGCTAAATATTCTCATTTTGATAATTTATCGCTTACTACAAAAAATTCAAGGATCCAATGCTAAAGTACAAAAATTATTTCAGGTCGCGAACCACCAGTCATCGAACTCTTCCCCAAGGAACCACAAAAACTTCGTGTTGGTGAATCAACACGTTTGAGTTGTAGAACACTTTCAGGATCACCACATCCAACAGTCACATGGGTACGTCGTGATGGACAAAGATTGTCGTCAAGAATAACTGAAGATTATCCAGGAGTTATCACATTGAGAGATGCACAATTAGAAGATGCAGGAATTTATGAATGTCGCGCATCAAACATTGCCGGAGAGACTTCACTGTCTACAACATTGGAACTTCAACAACAGCCATCAATCAAATTATATCCAGATATTCAAAGCTTTGACTTAACAGAAGGTGATGAGTTGAAGTTCAACTGTATTGCTACAGGCGTTCCAACACCAACAGTTACCATCAAGTCACCAGATGGAGTACCACGCGTGGAAGTTAGAACATCAGAAATTCATCGTGACCAAGGAGAAGCATCTGTTTCACATTATAATATTCAACGTAATCAAGCAGGATTGTATGAATGTGTTGCTACAAATGACGCAGGACAGGATGTTAGATACATCCAAGTTAATGTTGCAGTTAAAAGAGGTGATGCCGGTATGATCAGTCTTTTATCTTTCTTTTGGATTTGGCACTTCTTCACTATATCAAAATTGGCTTTTTCTTTTTCATTTCTTACATTATATAAATAAGGCAAGGGATGGATTTCAAGGAAGTATGATTTTTTAAAAGTTATCCAACCCTTGCCAATCACTACCTCAATATTAAATTTAAACCTAATCAATCAACCTATCTTTTAGGTATTCATGATCAAGATGAAATTAATAACGATTTAGATGAACGTTTCCCACTATTATCGACAGAGAGACCAAGACCAACAATTAATTATCCACCAAGAGATCCAATTGAGACACCATTCCAACCAACACAACCCGTTTCACAGCCACCATTTACAGTTCATCTTGGCGAGAGAGCTGAATTCAATTGTCGCGAAGAAGGACGTAATGTAAGAACTGAATGGAGACGTGCTGATGGTCAAAGTTTGCCATACGGTGCAAGAATCTATGGTGGACAATTGATAATTGAAAATGTCGGATATGATGCTACTGGCCATTATGAGTGCTTCATTTATGACAATTACCGTCGTCCAATTACACTTTTATTGGCTCAACTTGTTGTTGTTGGTGGACCACCAAAGATTGCTTTTAATCCACCAATGCCAATTACAGTAAGATCGGGTGATGATGTTATGATTTACTGTAATGCAACAGGTGATGGACCAATTAGAGTGTACTGGCATGGTGATGGTGGAGCTAGATTGCCATCGTAAGTATTGATTAAAATCCATCAGGGAGGGGTTAAAATTAAAAGCATGGAATTTTTGAGTTGTTATAAATATGAATTTTAATGGTAGGAAGATGAACTTTAATGCACATTTCTATCTGAATTTATTGCAGATCCGTTCAAGTTAGTGGAAACTACTTAAGATTTAACAAGATTGCACCAGCAGATGAAGGTCGTTATGTATGTACTGCATCAAACGTTTATGGAAATACTACAAAGGTTGCTGAAGTTATTGTTGATCGTAAGTATTATAGCTGCACAGTCACACCACGACAATGACTAACTGTAAGGTAATTGATAATCTATTAAATGCCAAAAAATTATTTAATTCCAGACAATTCACCACCAAACCGACCACAATATCCAGAAAATTATGGACGCACAAAGGAAGGCTATGAAGGAGATCAAGTGACATTGACATGTTCAGATGATGGTGCATTGCGTGGAAATATCAGAGTAAATTTCTGTCTTTTTTCTTCTTTTACAGTTTTTAATTTGTTTTTGCTTGATTTGAGATTTTTTATCATTAATTTAAGATTTTTAGGCTTGCATATTAAAATTTATTTTTTATCAAAAATTTCTAATATTTTTTTTAATATTAATTTTTTATCAAAATCTAGTACGAATGGGAAAAAGAAGACGCAGAATTGCCACCACTTGCCGAGAATCGTGACAACATTTTGATTCTCTACAACACTCGTTACGATGACGGTGGACGTTACATCTGTAAGATTTACACAGAAGACGGAAGAGTTACACAAAACTACGTGGATCTTGTCATTAAGCGTGAGTATCGTCGTCGTCGTCAAAATAGTAGAAATAATCATTCTCATAGGCGACGAAGAAGAAATTAAAGAGATATAAAACTTTTTTTAATTAACAAGACATAAAAAAATCTGAAATACTCTAAAAAAAATGATGAAAAAAGTTAAATTTAAATAAAAAATAATAATTTTGATGAATTAACTGCCAAGAAGTAGAAATCTAACAAATAATTCACTGCCTTCTATACGAAAGTTGAAAACTAAAAATTGAGAACTAATTTTTAATTAATTTAAAAATAAATTGAAAATTATTGCGATAAATCAAGTTTTTATCACCAATTAATTTCAAAGTTCTATGTAAATATTTTGCAGTTTAACTTAAAAAAATTCTAATAATTTTTTATCTCAAATTTTAAAAAAATCCTAACTAAAAATAATTTTCACGAATATTAAAAAATATATCATGTTGATTAAAAAAATGCACAAAAAATCACTAATTCACCATTTTTCCTGAACAAGAAAAAATTTTTGTCTGTGATTTAGTTTTTGTGTGAATGAAAAATTTAAAGATTTAAGAATCAGACAACAATTTTAATTGATTGTATATCAAAGTTTTTCCAATCCTATTTACTTACCTAATTACCCAGTAATGACATAATGATAATAACAAAAAAAAAATGAATATCTATTGCTTAATAATAATTATAATCCTTATTATAAAGCTCACATGTGCACCATAAATATATTTTTTAAAATAATTATTATTTGTTTAATTACATAATAAAAAAAGACTTTTGTTGCTTTCTGCCTTTTAATTTTCAAAAAAATGAAGGACTTTTGTTGTTATTTTTTAAGATTTTTTTATTTTCGATTCCTTTTTAATTTTTTATTTGCATGCAAAACATCCATAATTATATATTATTGTAGACATCAATTGATACAAAAGAAAGACGGTATTGATTGAGGAGATATAGTAATGAGTAATAGAAGATTGAAGGGTTGAAGAAAGAATTTTGAGAGGATCTTTTTATGAAAACTTAATTATTTGAAGAGAGTCGTTCTGCTTCAAATTTTTATTAAAAGTTTAGAATGTATAAAAATTTATAGAATAGCTTAGCTCATCTTTAATGCTTTATAAATTTATTAAAAGTTCAAAATTTTGATATTTTCAAAACAAAAAGCAATAAATTCCCAAAGAAAACCATTAAAGACCAATTTAATTCATCTCAAATTCTTTACCAACCACTTCTGTCTTCAACTTATAACACAAATCTAAACAGCAAGTAAAATTTTGCACACAAACAAAACATTGCAATTGAGAAACACCAGAAGACAGTAGATGTTCCTCTCGAATAGATAAAAAAAATACACTAATTAGACACAGAGTTGGGATTAAGCTATGGTTTGTTATATATAATATTAAGTGTAGATTACTTGTGAATTTATTCTTTCATGATGTATGAGATTTTTGATCGAAATTTTTAATCAATAAAATTTTTCAAAAATTTCATCTGTCAAGAATCATTTATCTAAGAAATTTATCTAATTTGGAGTGGGAATTCTATAAATGACATTTACATGCTTAAAACTTTCAACATTGTAGAAAATTAATTTGAACTCTTATCATTGCTGTCTACAGATTTTGTACCAAAGCTATTAATCATGTATCAGTTAAACTACACAAACCACTTTAACATACGATTCTCATCTCCTTTATTCATTTTTCCCTAATTTTTTCTGCTTTTTTGATCCAAGAATTATTTTTTTCACCAAAAATTTTGTTTTGTTTTCTTTCACCTGTTTTTCCTCATTGAGTCTGATGTTCTTACACAATGCAAATATTTACACACACATAATTCAAATGCATGCGTGAATTAAGCACAAATGCAAAAAAACAAATCAGAAAATGACTAAAAATTCACTTTGTGTTGATTTTTTTTATCTCACAATTCGCACAAATGAAAAACACAATAAAATAAAAAATTTATTCATAAGTCCCTATTTATTTTAATGTAATTGAGTGTTATAAATGCGAAATAAAATATTCAGCACATGACCAATTTGTTACACCTCACACACAATTTCACACATAAAATTGAATTTTGTATAATTTATTATTATATGTCACATGCCAAATTCACTTACGGATGATTTCCAATTGATGATACTTGGAGTGAGAACGTTGTTTAATTTTGGATATTATAGCAAGTTCTAAGAATTTTTAGGGAAGCATATTTTTTTCGCACGGAATTTTTTGGGAAATATTTTTCTAGAAAAAGAATTTTTATCTAAGGTTCAAAAATTGTCCAAATGGTTTTTTTCCTCAAAAACTTTGGAAAGTTTTCCTCGAGGGGAGAGGGGGAGGAGGCTTTTTTGGTTACGCTCCTGAATGGTAGGGACATTTTTAACAATCTTTTTGAGTGAAAAATTATCATTTTGAATTATTTTAGAAATTTAATTTTTCAATTTTTTTAAGAATTTCAAAAATTTTTTATAGAACTTAAAAAATAAAACTATACAAAAATAACTTTCAACATTAAAAAATAAAATCAAATAAAATTCAATTAGGGTAAAAAATATTGAAATTTGTACAAAACGAACAAATTTTTTTCAATGGCCTGTAACTTTCATTGGAAGCAATGTTGATTTCCCAAATTTTTCCTAGGACTTTATTTGGTTTCCATATTTTATTAATCAATCTTGAAAACAGCTATTTTTGCAGCATAAAGCACTAAAAAACGTCTTGACATTTAAATATTGAAATTTGTACAAAAAATATTGAAATTTGTACAAACAAATATTGAAATTTGTATACCACATTATCTCGATTTTTGCAACCAAAACTTGGGAAAAATTAAATTTCTTGAAGAATTTTTATTTGAGTAGGTTCTGCATCATCTTGAGCTGCTTATTAGTCCTTTAAATTTAATTTAATTAATTTGTTTACACAAAAACAATTGAAATTCTTCACCGCCTACTATCGAAATTTTGTACAAATTTCAATATTTGTTGTATACAAATTTCAATATTTGGAATGAAGTGGATTTTTTTCGTATAAGCAGTGATTTGTATGGGCAAAAGTTTAGTTAATTGTAATCTTCAATCTCCGAGCAAAGTCATAAGACCTTAATATGTCGACCAAAATGTCTTCTTAGCCAATTTTTTCATGTTCGAAAATTGTACAAAAATTTTTTTGTGATTTTGTTCATACAAATTTCAATATTGTACAAATTTCAATATTTTTTACCCTAAAATTTTTCCTTCTCTTAAAAAAAACATTCTCACTTCAACAACATCAATAATTGTCCTTTTCACGCAGTACACACATGCAATTGATGTTGTCACTGATAAAAATTTAAAAAAAAAAAACGCTTACCAACTGTTGTTGACAAATTAAAATAATTTAACTTTCAATTAATTAATTTAATTAACCAAATTGACAAACAATAAAAAATGTTTCCAATTTTAATTTTTTTGAACCAATAATTGAGCAAAATTTTTTTAAAACATATTTTTTTTTGTATTGTTTTCACATTATTTACACAATTACACAAAAAAATTTCACACAATTATTTTCTATGATACATTTTCAAATTTACACAACAAAAAAACATTTTTTAATGAAAATTAAATCTTTCCATAAAAAATTGAAAAATATTTTAAAATATATAAAAATTGAAAGGTTACCGTGACATAATACAATATGTGTGTACGCCGATATACATTCGTTGTCGAGCAATTCCAAATTGTGTGCGATCTCCAAATATATGCAACGGTGTTAAAAAATGCATGAACAAATGGAACACAACTAATGACTGTATCCATTTGAAGCGGAGACTTCATACCATGAACAATGATGTCAGAGTCGTAGGACAGAGATTATCGCCAGCCAGTTTTATTGGTTTGTTCTTTACAGCTTTTAATTTTTTTTCTTTTTAATTCATTTGAATTTTTTAATTTTTGAAAAAAAAAAAATGTAAAAAAAAATCTTTTTTGCTTTCCACAAAATTTTAATTTTATTTTGATCGTGGGAAGGCAAGAAAAAAAAAAAAACTCGCCACAAACTTCATTAATTTATAATTTTTTTTATGTTTTATTATTATTTAGTGTTGTATCTCCCAAAACAGTTGTCATAATTTTATTATTTTTTTTTTATTATTCAGAATTATATATTCAAAAGTTTCACATTTAGATGAATAGATTACATGGCAATGTAAAATAATGTCTAGCAAATAATTTGCCACACAGTTGAGAAAAAGTCAACAAAATTGGTGAATTTTAAAATTTAATTTAATTAATTAAATATTAATTTTAGATAAAAAAAAAGTTAGCTCAAATTGGTACAAAATTTAATATTTTTTCTCTTAAATCATTGCTTAAACTATTTGCAAGACTAGAATATTTATGGGACATGGCTTTAATAAATGTTGTAGATAGTTGTTGACATATAGTGATAGTTCCGCTTTATATGTTGTTGCAAAGTTTTGTAATCGGGAAAAACTACAATTTCCTGTAAATAATGAAACTTTCTATATGTGCTTATCGAGTAGTCGTGAAATATTTGTAAACTTAGTTCATGTAGTCAAAGGAATTACTTAGAAATTCAATGAAATAAAGTTTAATTAAATTTAAATTTTATTGATTACCGATCTTTTTTTTAAAAAAGTTAAGATTTGAAAATCAAAACTGATAAACTAAATTAAAAGACTTTGAACTTTTTGAAAAATTTCAAATTTGAATTTGTATGAATTTTAAGAAATGCAAATTGAAAAATAATAATTTAAATTCAAATTTAGAAGAAAAATTAAGTTTGGATTTCAGAATTTGCAAAAATGTTAAATTCAATTTTTTTCTTAAAAAACTTAATTCATTGAATTTAAATGAATCTAAATAAACTCAAAAATCTGAAATTATAAAGATCTAAAAAATATGATAAAAATACCTCTATGCCTAAATGTGCTTTTTGTGTGTAAATGTTTTGTAAAAAAGAAACTATCTGCAAACGATAAAATTTTTTCAAATCCTTTTTTTTTGTTTCTTATTTTTGTACCTTATTCATCATAAATTTGTTTATCCTTATCGCACTCTCATCATCATTGCTTTCTTACACCTGAAATCGTAATGGTTTATTGGTGAAAATTCTTACCTTCTATCTTTTGCATTTTGTGAGCATTATTTTTTCTATCTCTATACACTCTCTTATTTGCTATCTATTTGGAAATGATTTTTGTTTAAAAAAAGTAGGAAGTTTTGTTGGTTTTTTGGTAGGTGCTGGCTGATTATAACTTTATATGAATTTAAAATACAATAAATAAAAATATTTAAAATAAAAAAAAAATATTGAATTTGAAATTTCTTCATGTAAAGTTGTAATCTTAAATTCCCAAAAAACTCAACAAAACTTACTCAAAATATAAAAATTTGCATCAAAATTAAGCCAAATGCAGAATCGCTTGAAATAAATATTTAAAAAAGTGCACTAAACTGCATAAACAACTTTCGCATTCAACTCATCTTAAAAAAATATTTTTAAATTATCATAAAAAAAATAAATAAATTTTTAAAAAAAAAAATAAAACTAAAAAAATTTCATCTTAAAAATCATTTTGTAAATAAAATCGCAAATGAAATGTTTTAAAAAGAACTGGTGAAGGAACTAAATGTCGCTATAAAAGTTGTCATAAAAATACCTAGAAAAAAAAACAAATATTTTAAATGTTCAATGTTTTAAAAATTTTTGAAATACTTTTTTTAAGTTTCTAAATTTTTTTTTCTTATTTTTTGTTATTTTTGAAGGACATGAGGGGATTGAATGGTTGAAGGATTGAAATGAGATTAGTTTTAAAGCTTTTTTGAATATTCAATATTTAAAAAATAAATCTTTAAAAAACGTAATATTTTTGCAAGACTAAATGAAATACTCTGAAAACTTCCTGAAAAATATTAAAATTAGTTTTATTGCTGTGAGGGACATAATTTTAAAGAAATTCTTTTTTCTCCAACAATTACCCATGAATTCTACAATTTCAAATCTTTCATACTTCCAAATTCAACCATTCAATTCCAATTGTCAATTTTATTTTATTTTTTACTTTATTCAATACAACATGAAGTAATTTTTTCTTGGCTTTATTTCAAAATTCAATTCAAATTACCTCATGTTGGCCAATTTTTTAAATCCAAAAATCCCTCAAATATTACAGCTTTTTAATATATTTTTTTTCTCTTTTACTTTTCTTTCCTTCTTCTACTCTTTCTTTCTCACTATCCTGTCTACTTACCTTACTTTTAATGAAATATTGCTTCCAAAAAAAACAAAAAAAAAAAAAATATTTCCTAAATCATAAAAAATACAGCATCAATTCCACATTTGACACTGTCAACTCAAAGATCTTATGTGAAACCTGGCGGATTTGCTGAAGTTGAATGTAAGTCATCAGCTGGACCAGATGTTAAAGTTACTTGGCAAGGATTGAATGGAGAGCCACTTCCTTATAACTTTGAGGTAAGATCTATTAAAATTAATTAATGAACGCCTAAAATTTTAATAATTTCATTCTCAATCTAGCAATTAGGCAACAGACTTATCATCACAAACGCTCAAAATGACAATACCGGTAGATACAATTGTATCTGTTACACGAACGAAGGACAAGCTTATCTTAGCGAATACGAACTTATTGTTGAAGAACCACCAGCAAAACACATTACACCACGTGTTGAACATGCTGAAGTTGGTGCCAGTGTTGTACTTCGATGCGATGCACAACGTTCACCATCAACATACACATGGACTAAACAGCACGGATCTTTCCCACCAGATGTTGATACACACTCAGAAATCTTGAAATTGATTAATGTACAAGCTAGTGATGCTGGAACTTATATCTGTAATGCACGCAGCAATGGTCAATTGGTTGAAATACCAACAACTTTGGTTGTTACTGGAGCTATTCCATTCTTCCCACAATCACCAAGAAGTTACATGAAATTCCCAAGACTTGATCAAGCTTATTCAAAATTCAACTTTGAAATTACGTTCAGACCTGAAAGACCAAACGGTTTAATTCTTTATAATGGACAGAAACGTGGATCCGGAGACTTCATTGCACTTTCACTTGTTGATGGAGTTCCACAATTCCGTTATGCATTTGGTGATCAACGAGGAATTTTGAAACCAGAAAAGGCATTGACACTTGGTGAATGGCATACAATTAAGGTTAATCGTGTACGTACAAATGGATGGATGATTGTTGATGATCAACATCCAGTCATTTTCCCACCAAATCAGAAATTCCAAGGATTGAATCTTGAAGAAGATTTGTTCATCGGTGGTGTTGCCAACTTTGATCACATCGTACCATCAGCCAGTGAGGTTAAGGAAGGATTTGTTGGATGTATCAGTCGATTAGTCCTTAATGAACGTGATATTCAAATCAATCAAGAAGTTATTTATGCTGAAGGAACAACAGCATGTGAACCATGTGCTGATGAACCATGTTTGAATGATGGTGTATGCTTAGAGACTCAAACTGATCATGGATACACATGTGTCTGTCAAGATGGATACACAGGACGTAATTGCCAAGTTCTTGGATCACAATGCTCATTAGGTGTTTGTGGAATTGGAAGATGTAGCGAGACAGAAGTTGGAATTGAATGTTATTGTCCATTGAATAGAACTGGAAACAGATGCGAATATATTGAACATTATGATGATAGAATACTTTCATTCAGAGACGGAAGCTATGCAGCTTATGACAAATTGACTGGAAAGAAGAATATCAAATTCAAGATTCGTCCAGAGTCAGATGAAGATGGTGTCATTCTTTATGCTGGTGAATCAGACAAAGCTTATGGTGATTTCCTTGCTGTCGTCTTGAAAGACAAGCATATTGAATTCAGATACATTGTTGGTGGCAAAGTACTTCCAGTTATCATTCGATCAATTAATCCAGTTAAAGTACATGAATGGATGGACATTTCAGTCGGTAGATCAAGAGCTGGTCTTGGATATCTTCAAGTTGATAATGAACCACAAATTAATGAGCCACGATCAGCTGGACGTGCACAAACATTATATTTGAAGACGAACCTTTATGTTGGTGGATATGATAAGAGAGTTGTACTAAATCGTGGTGTTGGAGTCACAAAAGGTTTTGAGGGATGTGTTGCTGGGGTAAGTTGATGAAATTTTAAGAATATGGAGCTTAATTTTAATAAAATCTAATTTTTGTAGCTTGAAATTGCTGGAAAATCAATTGACATGATTTCTGACTTACGTGATTCAGCAAATGTACAAAATTGTGGACATCAGCCATTACTTCCAGTTGAAGAAGATGAAGGTGTAAGTACATCACTTAAAATCAACATTTAAGCATCCAAAAATTATTTAAAATTTCTTTTTTACTTAAAGTCTGGCGAATATCCAGAAACAACAAGCAATGAACCACCACCGATGATCTGCAGACCAGGTTATACTGGCAAGCGATGTGACATTGAAGATGATGTTTGCTTAGCAAGAGAGCCATGTGAAAATAGTGGAATCTGTTCCAAATTATCAGGCAATAAGTACCGATGTGATTGCACATTAGGATACACAGGAGATCATTGTCAATTCCCAGTTTTGATCCAAACATCAGCATCATTCAAAGGCAACAGTTGGCTTGAATTAGATAGAAACACAATTGCCAATGGCACAAGACAGCTTGCAAGCGGAATTGCACTTTTGTTCTCAACAAAACAATCAAACGGATTACTCTTATGGTACGGACAGAACAAAGGACATGCATTCAATGGTGAAGACTTCCTCTCACTTGCTGTCAATGATGGAATCTTAGAATTCGCATTCCGATTGGATGGTGAAGAGTCATTCATTCGTCATCACGGAACACGTGTTGATCAAAATGTTAGACATATTGCTATATTGAAGAGAACAGGCAACCAAGCTAGTCTTGAACTTGATGGATTGACAGAATACGGAGAGACAAGACCAACACTTAAGAAAGAAATGGAATTGCCAGGACATATCTTCCTTGGTGGCGCGCCAGACATGAGAAGATTCACAGGCGATCGTCATACACAAGGGTTCATAGGATGTATACATGTTGTAGAGCCTATTGCAGGAGGTCCAATTAGATTGGGCGAAAAGACTATTAGTTCCATGAATATTGAACAATGCTCGTAAGTTTGACATTTTAATCATGCCTTAAATATTTTTCTTGCATTTTTTATATTCCTTTTCATTAATTTACTAAAATTTGAAAATTTTCTCTTCCAAATGCTGCTCATAAAATAAACTTACTTTTGGGATTATATTTCTATCCATTACTATCTTCCTGTTATTATAAAATAATTTGTCATATATTGTAAATAATTTAGTAATTTACTATGGATGTCATCCTCACTACTCTATGGTGACGATGAGCTTGATGAGTTTGATTTGCACTTCGATCCAAGTCATTTTGACGAAATCGAGGAGCCGCCGCCTGTACATATCCTCTATCCACGTCCATCATACAATAGAGCATGCAGTTTTAGATTGCTTAGTAATCATCTAGTTAAAAGTTATTTTCTTAGTCATTTTTATCATAGTCAATTGGTCATTTCTATGGTGACAAGTCTTCTCATTTATATCGTTCATAACTCTAATTTACTCATAGCGCTATGAAATTTATTAAATTTTAATCGGAAAGAATGAATTCTGTTGAATGTGATCTTAAGTACATAATGTTGTAAAATATGAAAATTGTTAGTGAAAAAGTTGATGATTCGCACAAATTTTTCAAAAAAAAAAAAAATGAGATGGCAAAGAATATTACGTTAAGAGACATCAAGTGATACCGAGATTAACTACATAAGTAAATAATACATTAGTTAATTTAAATGTATAAGTATTATTGTTAAAATGATTTTTTTGTAAATGTACCAAAAAGATATTAATTATCTTAATCGCCTTTTTCCACTCTTTTGTTGCACATTCAAGACTTCACAAACAACAACTACATTCTGTCTTCATTCATTGTTAAATATTTGGTTGTGGTAACACTTGAACTTATTTTCAAGCTTATTTCTTAATTATTATTTTGTTAAATTTTTAAAAATTATTTATTTATTTTGTTGAAAATGAGATTATTGTTGAATTTTTTTTTTGTTAAATGTGTTTTTTGTTCATCGTTGATTATTGAAACATATTTATTTTGTACTTAAGTTTATCACATATTTATCACATCTAATAGACAAGTCGGCATGTCTATTAGACGACATTTACACAAAACTGGGGATACTTCTTGAAAATTATCAAATTTACATCAAATAATTCCGATTTGATTCAGAAAAAAACATTAAAATCAATTCAAAATCATTTAAAAAAAATAATACCTAATTAAAATTTTAAAAGTTGATTTTTTCAAAAAACTTTTCCCTTCCAAATGACTTCCATATCTACAAAACTCAATAAATTGAAATAAATCTTCCATTTCAAGAAGTCATCCCCTCACTACGTATACATTTACGACTGCATAAATTCACCAAAGCATTTTAATTATATCTGTTAAATATAATCAGAAAGTAACTCATAAATGCAAACGCAAGAAATCTAATCATTTTAATTTATTACCATAAAAAACACCTTTGTCACCTTATTATCAAGTCGTGTCTATCATTTATTAAACAATGAGCATACAAAAAATAAAAATGAAATGCAAAAATGCTAATATTATATAATATAAAATGTTTGAAATATTTTTTTTAATATTGAGAGCTTAATTTCTTGTTTTTTTTTTCAATTAAATTTAACATATTTTGAAAATTTGCCTAAATTTGATTTTTGTGAAATTTTCAAAAAATTTATTGAATGATTCAAAAATTAAAATTGATAGTTTTGAAAGAATGATTTTTTCGAAATTAAAGAAATTTACAAAATTTGAAAATTTTTCCCTAATTATTTTTCTCTAATAATTTTGAGTTCTGAATAAATCTAATTTTTAAATATTTTTTTTTTCTCTTTCAAACTTTTTGAAATAAAATTTTAAATTAAAAAAATATATTTCTCAAATTAAAACAAATATTTTAGACAAAAATATTCCACAATTACTAACCCAAAGAACAGAAAATAATAATAATAATTTTCTACATCCAAAATGGTGAAGTTTTATTTGTAAATAATCCAAACTAACTAGTTACTAATATCGCATGTTGATGAGATTTAAAATCAATTTAAAAAAAATTACCATAATTTCTTTATTTTAAAGAAAACATTTTAACTTACACTGTATGAAAATTGTAATAAATATTTTACAGAGAAGCCGATGACGACGATGATGCATTTTTGGGAACAGAACCACCAGTGGTTTAAGAACAAAACACAAAAACACACACTCACAAAATGAGAACAAATTTTTTATGTTTACCATGAATAAATTTTAAAAAATTTAAAAATTACCTAGATGAAGAAAAAAAAATTGAAAAATTCCAAAATTTGTTTTGCACACCAATTTAAAATAATTTTAAAAAAATTAAAATAATTCGAAAATTAAAAAAATTCAAACCGTACACTCGATACACAAAACACGAAATGTATTTAAAAAATACTAATCGTCGTCGAATGTAAAAAAAAATGAATTTTTGAAGAATGAAAAAAATGAAGAAGATTTTTGTCAATTTTGTGCCAAATTCTCATTACTCTAGTTGATAAGTTCTTGACATTTCTATGTTTTTTATTTCGTCTTAAAAGATGAATTATTATTGTAGAATAAATCTTTTTCTCTCGGTTCCCGCACTGCCTATTTCTGCCTTTTTTTAATTCAATTATTAATTTTAATCATTATATTTGTATATTTGAAACAAATTTATGTCTATTTGGGTCAAACCTACAGCAAAAAAAAAAATGCTTCTTAATTTGATATTTTTTTCGTAATTAAAATTTTTAATGATGGGAGATTTTTGTCACTTGGACTTTAAATATTTTTTTTTCTAGATTGTTCTAGTGACACAGCTATTGAAGTTTGTTTTGATTGAAGTTATCTGTAATGGGATTTTTTTTAAGTACATGAGTAGGGGTTGATGCAAATCTATAGTAGTTAACTAAGAAGGAAATTTCAGCAATTAGACTTTGAATTTATGACATCACATATTTAATATACGTTAAATATTAAAAAGTTTCACAAAATTGGGCCATATTAAGGGTTATCATTAAATGAACTTAAAATTAATTTTTGCTCCCAAAACTTTTCACTTCAAATAACCTCAATCATCCAAATTTTTAATGCTTAACTCCCAAATAAGCGGAATTAAAAATATTTATCTTTAAATTACGTTAAAGAGTATTTGTCATATTCTTGTAAAAGTGCCATTATTTTTTCCCCTTTTTGTTAATTAATTCTTTTAAAAAATCAATTTTAAAGCTTAAAAAAATCTTGACTCTACTTTTTTTGTTGAGGTGCTATGACAATTACAATTTAATGAACTAATACAAAAATATCGTCTATTATCAAAGTCATATCATGAAAAAAGGAATATGAATATAAAAAAAAATAAACAAAGCTACCAAAAATTTTTTCTGAAAAATTGAGAATGATGAAAAATAATTAATTAAAAGAATATACAATGATATATGAAGAACCATAAATTAAAGTAATAAATATGAAAAAGCTAAAGAAACTTTTCAGTTTTTTATAAACTTTTTTTTGCATTTTTTTATTTTAAATAATTTTTGAATGGGTAGGAAGTTTTCTCCAACTCTAAATTTTGTGTACAGAACAAGAAAAAAATAAGTTTTTTTCTTTTGAATTTTTATTTTTTTAAAAAATGAAAGTTTTAAGAAAAAATACACCAATTTGTATATCATTAATAATGTATGAAACGAATAAAAAATTAAAGAAAAAAAATAAAGCGAATAAAAAAAACTTGACAATAAAAAATAAGAAAATTTGAAAAAATTAAATGAAAGAATTTATTATTAGTTGTTAATAATTTTCATTTTCAGAAAAAGTTAGTTTTTTTTGAATAACTGTTTGCTAATGCCAGTAACGCCATCTTCCTGTCAAAATTTTATTCTGATTTTCTTTTGAAACTAAAAAGCTATAAATTTTTTTTAATGATAACCTTTCCACTTTATAAGAGTCTGAACATTGGTTTTTAACTGTAATCAAAATTTGTATCATCTTCAAAAATTTAATTTAGTTCTTTTTTACAACAGAAGAGTAAACAGTTTGCTCATTTTTTATTTAAAAAATGTTGAAGCAGAACTTATTTGTTGTCGCAATAATCCTTATTAGTTGTGTACAAATCAAAGAGATATCATCGGTTTTAATCCAAACATCAGCAGCCTTTAATGGCACAAGTTGGCTTGAATTAGATAGAAATGCAATTTCAACTAGTGCAAATCAGCTCATCACAGGATTTATGCTTCTGTTCTCAACAAATCAATCTAATGGTTTGCTCTTATGGTACGGACAGAACAAAGGACATGCATTCAATGGTGAAGACTTCCTTTCACTTGCTGTCAATGATGGAATCTTAGAATTCGCATTCCGATTGGATAACGAGGAGTCATCAATCCGCTTCAATTTAATGCGTATTGATGATAATGCTAGACATATTGCTGTACTGAAAAGAAATGGCAATCAAGCAATTCTAGAAGTTGACGGATTGACAGAATACGGAGAGACAAGACCAACACTTAAGAAAGAAATGGAATTGCCAGGACATATCTTCCTTGGTGGCGCACCAGACATGAGAAGATTCACAGGCGATCGTCATACACAAGGATTCATAGGATGTATACATGTTGTAGAGCCTATTGCAGGAGGTCCAATTAGATTGGGCGAAAAGACTATTAGTTCCATGAATATTGAAGAATGCTCGTAAGTTTGGATCTTTAAAAATCATATGATGCAAAAAATAATCATATTTATTTTACAGAGAAGCTGATGATGACTAGTTTTATTGCTCAGAATTCCTAGTGATATAAGTTTTAAAAACAATGATAACATGAACGACAAATTAATTTTTTTTAGATTAAAACTTTATTTGATAAAACATTACACAGGTTGATTTCAACGTGCCTTTTTCAATAACTGTTATGAATCAACATCTTTTGTCAGTAGAGACATCTATTTGTGAAAACTTCAACTACATTGAAAAGGAATGAATTAAAAGGATTGTAATTTTTAAAATATTATTAATTGTTGATTTTAAATAGGATAGAAAAAAATATTATGACAATTTTGTCATATAGTTTGTGTTCTATCTTAATCAAGATTGTACGTTTTTTTGAAACTGATATTTTAATGTAAAGTCATTATTACCATATTTTTAAATTCGTGAAAATTGAATAAAAATCAAATATAATTGACAAGACAATTTTTTCCAACTCACCTCCAACAATTATTTTAAATTTACTTAAAGCTAATATTTCTATTCAATTTCAAAATGTAATAATTTCCATAAATTCCATGCCTTTTCAATTATTTTTTATGTTTCATCAAATTCCCAAAATGCCGAGAGAAAAATTCGTTGCACAAACGAGAATCGTCTAAAATCCATTCCTAACATAAACATTGTTCGGCTTTTTATTTCTCTCACCGTAACATTCTCTCACATTTCCTCTCGACCACGTGTCTTCAATTTGTATTATAGAGCAAAAAAGCGGCGCAGAAGCTATTCACGCATTTATGCAGATATAAACTATGCTTTTTAGCTTTTAAAAAAGTTTTATTTTAGTGACACAATTACTCTTTGTGTCTATCGTCAGTGTGATAATTTTAGTTCATCAGGAAATATTGGAGGAATAGGAAGACATGGGATTTTGGAGCTAAATCTGCTTTTGATTTGAGGATGAGCTGAATTAAAGATTAAAAAATGTTTAATGGGAGAGTTTTGAGTTATAGGACATTTAATCGCAGTTAGAAGTTATAGTCATCCATACTGATTTTGAAAAGTAAATTCAAGTAATTCATTCAAAATCACCCACCTTCAACAATGAAATCATGACGTCACAATCCTCAAAAATGTTAATCTGAACAAGCTTTCGCGCTTGTTACCAAAAAAAAAAAATTTTTGTTTTTTGACTGCATGCAAGAGTAAAAGCCACTTGAAAGTAAACTTTCGGAACCCAACGAACATTTTTGAACAATGTAATAAATCATTACCAAAGGTATTAAAGCTTACCAAACGTTTGATATATGAATATACATAAATTTTCCCCTCTTTTAGTTCATCCAAGCACTTCCTGCTTAGAAAATTTATTTTCTTTTGTTGTCGGTTACTTTTTTTGGAGGGTTCTTTTGTTTCTTTAATAAAATACTTTTTTTGGGAGCTTACACATACAAGAATTAGTCTATTAGTTTTATTAATTGATTTCTTTTTCGATAGGATAAAGTTAGGTACCTGGAATATAAAAGTTTGATTAAAGAATTTCTTTATTAATTTTTACATGAAATATGATTTATTTCATAGTTTTTTAATAAATGAGGTTTTTGTTATAGTTTTTTGGGAAAGTGTAGAAATATAGTTGAGAAATTTTTACCTTTTGATTCTTTTGAAATTTTGTTTAATTTTTTCAAATCATAAAATTAAATTTTTTTAAGTTTTGAAATCAATTAAAATTTGAAATTCAAAAAAATCGAAATCTTCCATATAAAAATTCGTCCATACGAAGACACATGAATATTTCCTTAACAAAACTCAATTTCTCAAATTAAATGCCAAAGTTATTAAATTTACAAAATTGCTCATTTGGTATTTTAAACTTCCTCCCCTTTTACTGCCAAAAACTCTTTCATTAAACTCTCAATTGACATTTTTTCCCCTTCTAGATTCTAGAGTCTAGAATCTAGATCATTATATTATCTAGAGTATTTTAATATACATATTTGTGTGATATTTAAATAGTTTGTGAAAAGTAAATTAATTTAAAAATACTTAATTTAATAGAATAACAAACAACTCAATTTGATATTGTTAATAATAATTGAAAAACTTGTTAAGGTTTATTGTTTACTTCATTCCGAAATTTGAGGGGGTTTTGAGAAAGGGTTCCTAAAGTCTTGACAAATTTTCGACACCGAGACAGAGACCGAGAATTCCCGAGTTAAAATTTCTGTAATAATAATTGTAAAAAAGAAAAAGGGGGCAGTTCTTACTACCATAACTTCCAAATAATACTTTTATCCTACCCTAAAAATGAATGAATTCATCACAACGTCCATTACAAAAATAAATCATAAGAGTAATAGACGCTTGCAAATTTTCCATGTCTCTGCTTTTCCTCTACATCCACAGGATAATAATAGTCATAATAATAATATGTATGGATATGTAGGTCCATAGGAAATTGCAAACGAATGATTATTTCTTCTTTCTATTCTTCTTTTATTTTTTTTTTATTATCTTTATTCCTACTAGGCTAAACTTCATCTTTATGTGTTTTTCTCCTTCCTTCTACATCAATAATCGCATTCGCAAATCTACTGCAATAATAATTGAGTCAACATATATTCATGAGCACTGTGTATGTATGCTACTATGTCAGAGTATAAAGGATGTGATTCACACCATGTTAATCGATATAATAAAAATTTTACCAACTACAAGTGCTCGTCTTGTTGATGGAATTTTTATGCTTTGTAGTTCATTTGTGTTTATAAAATTTGATTTATTTATCTCACCTCTTTTATCCATTCTATTTTGAATTTTGTTAATATAAAAGAATCCTGATTGATAGAAATTTAATAAAACAAAAAATACTTAATGTCAATACTTTATTTGAAGCTGTATCACAAACACCTGGAAATTTATTTATTTGATAGACTTGCTGTGACAGATAATTTGAAGGATGTTTAAAACATATGCCTAAAATTTTTCAACACAGCGAGAAATCTTTTTGAAGGTACTCGAAGACTTTAATTCAATTTTATTGAAGATTTGCACTGAAATTTTCAACATAACCTTAATTTTTAATGTTACAAAAATTTCTTTAAAAAATGTCAAATCTAGTCCATTCATTAGCCAAAACTTATAAATTAGACATCCCTGTATGTAAATTACTCCCATAACTAATTAAACAAATTCAAATCCACAAACTAAAATTCAAATTTTGAAAATGGTCGAATGTTTTGTTAGGCATCGACAATCACTGCATTGCATAATTATTTGCTATGATGATGAATTTTCTGGTTGTATGTTTATGTTGTATACTTTTTTTTATTTTACCATTTTTGGCAATTATCAATAAATGCTTGGTGAAGCATATTGTGAGTTTTGATGAATTAGTTATTGATAAAATAATAATATTAATAATTTCAACACATAAAAAATAATAATAGCGATTTTGTGTTCCTCAAGCATAAATTACTCGAAAAATATATGTATATCTGCCTATGAATAAGTTTAAATGTATGAATAAATGAGAAAAAATGTGCATTAAAATGAAAAAGAAATCGAAATCAGGACAAATATAATATTGAGAATTTTTTAGCAATTAATTTTGTAGAAAGGGGTCTAATTTGCGCAGTTTGAATGGATGGTACGTGATCTAACTAGAAGTAGACTGAATTGCCAAGAAAATGCGCTTAAATTTCTCAGCTTTTATCCAATTTGTTCAACATTCTTCTGTATATGTGATAATAAATTGTATTTTTGTGTATGAAATACCATAAAAAGCATTAAATCGTAAAGCATACAGTTCTCATTCAATACGTCGACTATTTATTTATGTGAGAGGAGTAATTGTTCGGAAAATTAAATATTACATGATTTCGCCATTTTTCCTTTAGTTTTCATACTCTTCTGTCTCTTTATCTCTATTTTTCTTTTTCGTCAATAAATATTTCATTAATGAAATTTTTTTTTCTCATTTTTTTGTGTTGTCTGTTAAATACCCATGAGAAAAATGGGGTGATATAAATTATTTTACATCATTATGAGCAAAAAAAGAGCTGTGTGGATGAATTGAATATCCCATTCAATATGTAAAATGATTCTTGTTGTTTCGGCTACCAAAAAAATTGTGAATGTATAATGAGGACAATAAAATTAATAAATTTTTTGCACACTGCTGATTTATTTATTTTTTTTGAAATTTGATTTTAATTTAAAATTAATAAATTTTTATTTGTTGTTCTTGAGTTTACGGATCAATTGGATTTTTAAATAAATGGAAAGTAATTAAATTCTTTTAATTGTTTGTATATTGATCAGCAAAAATATTTGCAGAGTTTGTGCTTGCTTGAAATTATGAGAATTGCAATTTGATTGTTTTAAAAAGATGATGATATTAATTAAATTGGTGAATTTTTTAACTATATTAAAGTGGCGTAACCAAGAATTTTGAGGAGGTTGGATTTTTTTTTTTTTTTGTTTGAAAAATGTAGGGGTTGGTAATTTTTTTTAAGAAAATACCTTGCAAATTAAAGAAAAATTGCTGGGGGAAAGTGTAAAAATCCACTCATTCACTCCCCTTGGCTACGACACTATCCTATAAATTAAAAAAAATTCCAGTAAATTTTATTTTTTACCATATTTTATTAAAATAAATTTAAAATTATTTAGAAATTTGAATGTTTTTAAAAACTTAGCTTTTCCTGAGGATTATTTAATAATTTTTTGAGCTTAATAAATTTGTTTTAAGCTTTTATCAAAGACTTTAAATGATATTTTTCTTTAGGATTTTTTTTTATTCATTAGTCGTAGTCCTGTAAAATATTTAGTAATTTCCAATCGAATCATCATTTTCAGTAAAACAAAAAATTAATATTTCTTTTGATTTTCATTTTTTATTAACAGGAACTTTTAAGTAAAATTCAACATCAAAATAAAATTCCATTGATGCAAAATATAAGGCTCATTTTCATTTCAAAGTAATTTAAACTTTTTTGTGTTAAAAAATCATTAAGATCTTTTTCTCAAAAAAGGTTCAAAAAGAAGAAAATTTTAAGTCATGAGTCATGTTAACCAGAAAAACAAATGAATTATCTAAAGTGCTAATGTAGCTTTAAATTTGTGCGTGTTTGTGTATATTTTGTGTGAGGCAAAGGGTCCGTAAAAGAATCTCTAACATCATATTAAATTAATTTGAATACTATTATGTACGTTCTCTTGATGACGTTTAAGGTCAACTTTCCTCTGAAAGCTCTTATCACAATGTAGGCATATAAATGGCTTGAAATCAAAATGTTTCCTTTGGTGCGTAATTCTATTTTTATAAGAAAAATCTGTTAATTTATTGTGGAATATTTTTTTTTTGAAGGAAGAGGCAGAAAAATGTTCAACATACAAAAAATAAAAAAAGAAGATTTTTTCTTGCCTCATTTGCATATAAAATACTTACAAATTAGAGCTTTGCGAGAAGCATTTTAAACACTGCGTACACTGATATGGTTTTTCTCCTAAGTATTATGAGAGAATATACATATATGTAAGATGTTATTAGCATTCATTCAATGTAAAAAATTTAATTTTTCTTCCTTCTCCCTTTTCTTTCTCGTTTGTGTTCAGGGTGTGGACATTTTAAAGTTTTTTTTTTGTGATTTTTTTGAATATTTAATTGGGTAGGTATTTTGTAGATGTTGACTTTATTAATTTAAAGGATTAATTTTCCAATTTTTGTCTGATTCTGAATAAAAAGTTTATGAAAATTCTCAATCCTAATTTTTCAATGTCTACAATTCAAACTAGTAACACCCACAGCCTGACTCAACATACAATATATAATAAATGTATATACATACCAGTATGTGTATATGTGTGCTTTTTCATATCTGACTTCTGGTGAAATCTCTTACCACAATGGTTGAAAGGACACTCGAAAGGACGAACGTTACTAAAAATATATACATGCGGACACAAGCATTATTATACATAAAATGATATGATATATCTACATACATGTAAATATTTGAAGTTTGTTTGCAAAATTCAAACAAAAGGAAAAGAGAAAAAAAAAAAATAAAATAAAAGATGAGGGAATGCAGTGTAAATACCTGTGAATCATCATATGTGTAGATAATGTTGATGCTCTCTTGAACTCTTTTCCACATTGGGGACACTATAAGAAGAGAATTGATAAAATGGGAGAAGAATGAAAAAAAAGGAAAAACTTATAATGATATCAGCATAAATCATCATGACATTAGCGCATTCTTTCTTTTAAAGTGTGGCTTTTTTCAGCTTTCGAGACATGATGTTCTCCTTCTGCAAAACTTTATTTTCACATAATATTTTAATGCTCAATTGAAGGACATTTTTCGTATGTCTTCTTTATATCCTCTACACGCAGTAAAACGGAGAATTATGTGGGTTTATTTTATTATTTTTAGGATGTTGAACAATTCAACTGTTCATAGTTTCTGATTGGAATTATGCTTGAATATTCCGGAAGTATTTGAGACAGGAAGCTTAGAAAAAAAAAATATTTGGATTTATTTGTTTTAAATTGACATAAAATTGGTTTTCTGTTTTTGTTGTTCTGGTTTTTTTTTTAAAATTTTGGCGAAGGCTTTAAAGCAGCGTTGTCCAAACTTTTTTGAGTCACGGCACACTTTGACTCAAATTTTCTTTTTTTCGCGGCACATCAAAATTTTCCCACGGCACCTCTAGTCATGTTCTTCAGCACACACCAGTGTGACATGGCACACAGTTTGGACAACACTGCTTTAAAGAATGAATTTTGAATTTTTAAAGATGTAGGAAATAAATTTTTTCATCTAGATCACAAGTTAAAAAATTTTTAAAGTTTTTTAAAATGGCTCAATTTGGGGCAGTTACATTACCTTAAGATCAGCTGTTGATCATTTCAAAACTAATCTTAAACAAAAAATAAACTTTTTATAACAAAAATTGGTCAGAATTTAAAAAGTTTCTTATTAAGAACAACTGAAGTGTCAAAGCTACCTTCTTGGAACTAAGGGTTAGTTATTTAAGGAAATTAAATTCTGATTATCATACATGCGGAAATTCATTCATTTAAAATTTCTTAGACTTTCAAACTATTCAAATTATTTAAGGACAACCTCTAGAGATGGAGTAAGAAAGGGATATAAAAATTTTTGTGTGTGACACATGAAGTGAAACTGATGATTTTGGGTAAAACTTTTTGTTATAATTGAAATTTTTTGAAGCATGCATTTGAGACAATATGAGTTAAAGTTCCCATAAACAATGCTAATTCCAGATGATAATGTATGACAGAATGACACAGGAAGTAAAGGAGTTATTAGACACACAGTTGTAAATTAATTAAATTACGATATTAAAATTTCCATTTACTCACACCACGTTTGTAGCTTGCGGCAATTTAATTCATTTAAGGATGATGATGATGATCAGAGATAAAAATCATGAATCGCTATTAGCAGTGCTGTAATATGCTATAAGAGGTTACACAGATCGTGAATATTTAAAGAGTTCGGGATTGTCAGCCTATTGTATTGATTTTTCATAAAGCTTTACATGTACAGACATATGCACACAGTTATTCGGTTTTATATGGTAAAAGTATTAACGCATTAATTAATTAATTAATTAATTAATTAATTTGAGTTAGATTTAATCTGTACGGTATCGTGCATTCCTGTTTTAATTATTAAATCACATGATTGATTTTTTTTCGTATTTTTTTTTATTTTTCAATTAATAATATTATGAATACATATGTGGTGCTGTAATTGCCATTCAATTACTGTATATGCCATTTTATTAATATCATGTGAAATTATGTTTTGTAATTTAAGAATGTCTATTAATAAAGCAAATGGATTGAAATAATTAGGAAAGGATATAGACTTGAGTTGAATTAGATGCTAAGCTTGTGTTCTTAATTATATTGTGGAACTTAAAGATTTTTGGATACATAATTTATTCATTAATTAATACTAGAGAGAGCATTAACAAACTCAATTTTCATTTCCACAATGCGATTTATTAATATGTCATTCCTGAATCTAGATTAAAATTGTGATGCAATTGACAAAGAAAAATATTATTTATTTCATTGAAAACCTAGCGAAATCTGATTATTTCGTATAGACTCTGCTCATCGATAAGTCATTATCTATGTAAAAAAAATTTTAGACAACTTTTTATGTCAAATGTCTATGAGTGTTGTTTAAAATATTGCAACACTAAAAAACTCATTTCAATCCAGATAGTAGAATATCTGTTTTAAAAAGTTTCAATTATACAAAACCGTCGATTCATTATTGACTTTGATTCGATTTCAAATTTTAAAAACATCTTTTAATACTACTCAATAATTCCTCTGTGTACATCTTAAATGCTTTACGAAATAATATTCCAAAATTTAAATGGATTCGTGTGTTATTAAAAATATTCCAATTTTAAAGAAATTTTGGGGTGGTGAAATTCATGAAAGATATTAAAATCAACATTTGTAAATTTTTTATAGTTTGAGTTCTATATTATTGCGAAGGTATGTCTTATAAACATAAGTTTTACCTAAGCAAACAATTTCATTCATAAGCAGATCAATTTTATGATTCAGACGCACACAATGGGGTCATTGGCATATAATGTAGTTATGTTTAATTTATTTTATGAGTGCCATGTTTTATTTTTCTCTAAAAAATATATTTTGTCTTTAACCATTGCTATTTTTGCAGAGATTATGATAATCCCTGTTTTTCACTGAAAGCTCAACAGTCACCCTCAGGGGCGTATCCAGGAGGGGGGCAATTGACTTTCCTCTTTTTGGAAAATTTCTTCAGTTTGCTAGGATTTTTTTGAGAAAAATCCCCCCCCCCCCCACTAATTTTTTGTTTTTTTTACAAAAAAAAAATCCAACCCCTCTCGAAAAATTTCTGACTACGCCTTTGGTAACCTAATATTACCTATACTCTAAATTTAATTACAAATGCATACCTCAAAATATTAAACATCATAACCACATAATCCCCATCATGTTGACGTAAATTACACATTGCAGGTGATAGAAACATCAACACATTGAAATATTTGCAGAGTAAAATACTGTTTTGAGACTAATATAATTTCTTAATTCCCCCTAGTAAGACGTATCACAACTCATATGCTAATATATCACATTAATTTTATAGAACATTTCATTCAACCTGCACATATATACGACAGCAAACAATTGAGAGTACCTGTCTTAAAAGCAATTTCATAATGAACAGTGTACTAATGTCGAGAAAATCATGGAATTTCAGACACTCATCATCGTCATCAACTCATTTTACATAGAGACGTGTATTGTTGAAATCTTTCTTGACATACCTTCACTTGTGTCAACAACAATTAATCAATGTTTTGTTCTCTTTTAAGTATTTATACGGCGATGATGAAAAGCAGAGAAGAGAAAAGATGAAAAAAAAAATTAAAATCAAGAAACTGCTATTGCTTCTGTATCAGCCTTTGTCATATTTCAAGTATTTTTATGATAATTGTAACAATTGTATGCAGTTGAATGAAGTTTGCTTTTGAAAGAAATTAAGTCACTCGAAACGGAACAATGATGATAAGTTGTGATTAAAATCTAGATCGTCGCTTCCGATTTTTTTTGTATGAAATATTTATCTTAGATTTTCGGAAGTTGATGTCAAAATTTTTTTAATTTATAAAACTTTGAATCTTCCTTAATTTCAGAATTTTTTCGACTAAGTTTGAACTCGAAGAAATTTCAAAATCCACACTAAGCATCCTTAAATAATAAATTAAAACTCACAGGAAATATTTTTGTAGGATCATTTAAGTCAGCTTCCTTTTTACTCTTCTTTACATCTGATTGTTGCTGGAGGTTAGTAAACTTTGCAATGTCATTAGCTAGTGATGCAGATTCTTGCTCGAGGCTTCTCGCTGGACTCCATATTTTTGGATCTCCACTTGAGAGATTTATTGGGAATGTTGGGGTGTTTGATTGAACTAAAATAATTTTTTAAAATAAAAAAATCACATATTATCATTAATTTGTGTAAAAATGAAAAATGAATTTTGACGATTTAAAAAAAATTTCAAAATTGGTGTTTAGAATTTTGAAATACAAAAATAAGATTTTTAGAACTAAACATTTTGAAACATTTTTAAATCAAAACCATATAGGTAAGTAAATTATTCTCAAGTTTTTTGATTTATGGAATTTTTCAATTTATTAAAATAAATTCTTATTAAAAATTCAGATTTCATAGATACGCTTTATATTTTCAAAAAATCAGATACATATGACAATGAATAAAGTCACAAAAAGTTTATTTAAAAATCCGAATATCCTGGCTAATTAGATGACATTTAAATAATCTTCTTATTAAATTGAATATTATTTTGATAGTATTAAGGAATTATGACAAACATTTAATTAAAAAATTATTGTATATTAAATTCTATCATATAAAAAGCGTTCTATCCACCATTAAAAAATGTTTTAATTATTATTTTTAAACGGATCTATAAATATTGTATAAATATTTATAATTCTCTTATTGAGTATTTTTAACTTTTTCTTTTGTTTAACGTACTCATTGATCCTCTATCGAAGCAACAGTTATTAACACTTCTATTGTCTAAATTCAACAAAGTTAATAAATTTAAAAAAAAGTTCAATCATATTTTCAATTACCTTTTTAAATTGAATGAATAACTTTTTTAATTTAAATGCTATTTTAAACATTTTTGATATCAAAACTCACCCCCATTACTATTCCCAACTCTCGCACCATTTTCTCCATTCACAGTCTGAGCCGACATAAGCGCAGACAATGTAATTAAGAATTGTGACCAGATTAAATGATTTACTTCCAACGGAGTCTGCGAATCTGCATAAAATTAAAATCACTGATTTCAAATCTGTTTAAGTACAACATTTAACAATTCACACAACTTACTCATCCCACTTTCGAGAAAATTCAATAAAATCTGATAATAATGTGAAATTAAATTGAAATTCGTGTCTGATTGATTCGTTTCATCGGACGATTGATCACTAGCATTACAGATTTCAATTTCATTATCCATTATTATTATTTTTTTTTAAATTGCCACTTCTTTTGTTACTTTTAATTGAATAGCACGAGTTAAAACAAAATCAACCAAAAGCTACTTGACACGAACGCAACCTGAACAGAACTGATTAAAAACTATTACGATTTCCAAAAGATGTCACACGACGATATGATACAGTTTAGTGTCATTTGTGAGTGGTGAGGTAATTTTAATAATTTTTTTAATGGAAAAAAGAATATATACGACTCACATATATTCGACAATGAGTGACTTAAATCATTCAGTTATTTGTATTCCCCCAAGTGTGTTCATAGATATGAAAGCCGTTTGGATTGGTTGGATTTCTTTTTTTTTTATTTTTTTATATTCCATTTGCTTTGTGTTTCCATATTACATTCTCTTTTTGTGTTCTTCGGATTCATATTTAAGTGTTGTGATGAGTGTTTTGATTAATTATCGCTGATAAAATGTTAAAAGATTGAATTATTAGTAATTATGCAAATGAAGGTAGTGAAGTGTGGTGTTTGAGATTTTTAAGGACTTTGGGGGGTTGACTTTTTTGATTTTTATGGGTTTTTGTGATTTTTATAGATTTTTAATTGTTTTTTGGAAATCTGAGAATTTTGAAAATTTCAGGGAAAATTTTTAAAAAATTTCGTGCAAAATATATTTTTTTTAGTAGAACATTTTAAAACCAAATCTTGTACCAAAAAAAATTAAATTGACCACAAAAATCAATTTACTATCAAAAATCAACATAATTTATTTGAACTGCTAGTGACACCTCCTAACTGCACCCCTATGCACAACCGTGTAATTTATTACCGCAATGCAATTATTAATAAATGGAAAAACTTTTGAGTGCAAATAAAAAATGCAGAAAAGATTTATTATTAAATCTGATACTGATATTCAACTTAATTATACACACAAATTTCATTCCATACAAATAATACAATCCAAATCTCAATATTTAAACTTTTAATTGTCTTGTAAACACAAGACATTGTAAAATATCCTATTCTAAATTCTATAATGCACATTTCATTCATGAATTATTTATGAGGAAATAAGTAAAGTTGATTGCAATCTACTTGACTTATAACTTCATTAAATAGTTAACTTTTCTCCTATAGTTTATGCAATTGTTTTAACTTGAATATGATTGGTTGAGATACAAAAAAAATAAAACTACAAGAGAATAAACAAGCTGGAGCTGAAACAAGTTGTGCAAATAGAGTTTGTTTTTTAATTGAAGATTTTGTACAGTAAATTTTTGTACACAATGAATCACTTTAAAATTCATTTTAAAGTTACTAATTTGAAAAGTTTTGGAAATGAAATAAAATTTAAATTGGATTTTTGGGGATATTTTTTGGGGGATTCTTTTAATTTGAATGAATTAATAGAGATAGAACATTTCATTTTTTTATCATTATATGCTGTTTTTTCACATAAAAGCTGTAAAATAAATATGATTTTTATGATTGCCATATTTATGCAGATTTGAATGAAATTAGACTGCATTTATAATTGATGTTAGAATTATTTTTAAAGCGGATCTAGCAATATCCAATTAGTTTAATATTTGACTATTTTAATGCTAGAACAAATATTATTTTTTTCATTGAATAAATCAAATTTATTCATTACCTTAATCATCAGCCTATTAAATCAGATTACTAAAATATCCGATTATAGTTTTCAATACAAACCCTTATCAAATGTATTACATGCCTCACATCCCTTTCAACTGACGTCAATCTCCCATAACTGATTAAGCAAATAACATCTGCATCTTCTCAAAGAAAATTATCATCATCAAACTCAAATTTCCATTAAAAACACAAGTAAAATTAAAACAAATTCTGTTAGTAGAAAAAAAAAGTTACTATTCTTTATTATTATTTTTTTATATCAGTTACAGTAATCATTCATTAACTATAGATTACAAAATAATGTGAATTGTTAATGTAATTAATCAATACGGAACATTTTGAAATCAAGTCATAAAGTCATCAGAATCAAATATTTATTTGATGACTTTCCAAAAAGTTTTCAAGGTAAGGAAAAAAAAATTGGAAATTGGAAATAATTGATTTATTAAGTCAATAAGAAGCGATTTTGAATCGTCTTTGAACCATCACCAAGGGAAAAAAATATATTCATTAAAATTGACCAGAGACGGCACATTAAAATGCGCTGATGAGTATTTTTATTGTCTTACGAATAATTTTTTATTTTTGTGAGGAGAAATTTCATTTATGATTATGATTTATCACAGAAAAGTTAGAAAAAAATACTTTAAAAGTGAAAAAAATTGAGAGATTTCTGTGTATTGAGACTTGTCATTATTAGGGGGCATCCATAAGTGATGTAACAAAAATTATATCAATTTTATGACATTTTATTTAAAATTCTACAAAAAAGAATGATAAATGTTATTTCTAAGCTCAATTGTAATTATGAACATCACTTACTTTCGACCCCACTATTACTATTATTTTTATTACTCTCACATTGATTAGTAAGTACAATATTTATTATCATAAAATATAGTCGAATGCTTTTCATTAAAAAATTTATAATTTTTTTTTCTTCTCTAAGTTAAAAACTTGGCACAAAGAATTAATGTTGTTAAATTTTAAAAATATGTTTTATTTAATTTTATCAAAAAAATTCGATGACTTGATCACTAGTTTTGCTTATACCATGAAACATTATCACCAGATTGATATTTCATTGTTCTCTGCTCTGAATATTGTGTCTCAGATGTTACAATGCGTTGAGCGCTTCCGCTTACCGTTGACGATGTCGTTTGTCGAGGTTGGAAAGTAGTCTATAGATTGTGGGAAAAAAGATTGTATACAATTATGAGTTTTATTGTTTGCAGTAGCAGCGACATTCAATGTAAATATTTGATGACGGAAACTCACCATAACTCTCTGTGATCGTTGCATTTGTGGACTGGCATCTGGTGACTCGATTGGTGCTATCCATTGCTCGATAAATTCACTTTCGGAACGTGCTAGCGATGGATGACTTACTGACCTGTGCAGTGAACGATGGTCACTGTAGCGATCATCATCGTAGTATCTGAAATATTTATTTTTATTGTGAGTATAAAATGGAATTGGATTTCAAGACTTGTATTTTTTTTTTTTATTTTAGGTGAATGTTGAAAAAATAGAAATTACCTAGGCTGATAAGAACTACCCTCCGACATCTTATCAAGATATGACTCTGGTCGTGCAAAATCGACCGTCGTTTCAGTCATTGAACGAATATCAACAAAATCAGAACCCGATCGTGATGAACGTGATGTGCGTCGAGATCTTGGCAAATATGCATGTGATGGTCCAGGTTGTGGCTGTGAAATGATGTAATCATTTCTAATTGTACGAACAGATGAACCACCATCAGAATCATATTCATAAAGTGTTGGTAGAGAGCTTCTACGTGAACGTGTGTCCCATGGCTGTTTCGTTGTTTTTGATCCTTTTGGATGTCTCAACTTGACATCTTCTTCCAATGGTGGTGCCAAAATTCTAATAATAACATCCCATGATTGTGGCTCAAATATACGCTCATATCGTACATCTCGAGAAATTCTCTCAAAATCTTCTCTAACAATGGCCTCTGTCAACATTCTCCTCAATGTTGATTCAGTTGTAATAATTTCCTTCCACTTCAATTTATCTTCGTAGCTCAATTGTCGTTCCAAAATATTCGTTGATGTTTCATAACGATTTGTACGTGTTACTGGCTCAATATCCGGTTCCTCTAGTACTCTTATAAGTACATCCCAATTTGGAACGGCTTTGTCTTCCTCTGGCATTTCAATTGGCTTCATATTACCGACCATTTCGGGACTTCTTAAATGTTCACCGGTTGGACTTATGAATGTTGGCGGTGGGACGTTTATTGGAGCTCTTTCGACACGTGGACCAACACCAGATGCACTTGAGATGTCTGAAAAGTCTTCCCATTGTGGACCAGTTGCATTGAGTGGATGATTACGTATGTGAACATCAAATGTCGGATCATGAACAACAGGTCGAATTTTATATTCAGTAACCATACGCTTCTGCTTCTCAATATCCTCAATTGTTCTCTTTTCAGTAATTGTACGTAAGAAGACATCATCGACGACGTGTGATGTAATTTCTGGCTTACGAACTACTTGTATTGGTGCTTCCAAACTGTCGATTTCCATTGTTGTTGTGTATGTTGGATGACCTTCGTCGACAGTCTGTGTAACGGTGTGGGTTTCAATTTCTTCAATTGTTGTTATTGGTGGTCCATCAGCTAAGTCATCGGGCCAGTGAGGTTGCTATAACATTAAGAATAAAAATTAATACAAGAACATGATATGCAGTCAATTACATTTGATACTTACATATTTCTTAACATTCTTATTAAGCGTTGAATACACAGTTGGCGGTGCAATATATTTGGGTGCTGGATGCAATTCAGGCATATATGTGAACTGTGTTTGAACATTTTCATGTGGCAGTGATTCAATTGTTAAAATGCTTTCACGGTCCTCATGAGACTCCATGATTGTCGATAAATTATTTCGATCGTTTCTACTTACGGCACTTTCAGTATCAGATGATGATGAAATTGAAGGTGGCGGTGGTGGAGGACGTTTGACACGAACTTGAACATCAAATTGTGGTGATGGAGCTTTAGCGACGGCAACAGCTTGAATCTCTTGAACGATTCCAAGGTTTTCGCTGTATACACTTGATGCTTCCTGAAAATAAGCATGATTTTCGTAACTACTGACGGAACTGTGTGGAAGCGAGCGTATATCAACTTCAATCTCGGAGTGTGATTCGCTGGGATAGTCAGATGGCAGTGTATCACTGGAACTTTGGGGTACAACAGCTTCCAACGTAGCACGAGGTATCTTAAGGCTCTCTTCGAACACAGATATGTTGCCTAAGCTGCTTCCACTAAGTTTTGTTATCTCTGATCCACTTCCAGCCATGTATAATGGCAGTCTTCGAACGACAGGAATTGTTCTATTTTTAAGGCAGTAATAAGACACTCCGAGACCCAAAAGAAGAAGAGTCAAAAACATTAGGGCACACACAATAAAAAGAATTTGGGGGCCTTTCAATGCACTTGTTACAAGATCTTGTCGTGGGTTAAATCTATAGAATAAAACATTTTCATTGATGCATGAAATTGTTAAGAAAATGATGTTAGATATGTTAATATATATTAGATCCATGAGATGATATTATTGATTAGTAATATTTACACTGGTGGACTTGGTGGCAGGGTTGGAGGCAAAGGAGCAATCGGTGGTGGATAACGGCATACAATTGTGATAATTTCATCTCCGTCCATTTCCAAATTCGGATGAAATCGTACAACAATGTTGTTTGTGAATACACGTTGAGGATCCTGTTTGGTTCCACATCCTTTCAATGGCAATTCAATGTGATAACTCAAGTCACCATGTCCAATGATTTGACAGGCGCTAGTACGATCAAAATCTGCGTAGGCAACACCGTAAAATTTTTCATTGAATTTTAAATCCACCTATATGGTCGGATGTGCACAAATGTTGTCGTGAATATTTTATTGTATTGGTGAGTATGGAAGAGAGATGAAAAAAAGACAAGATTTCAAACTTTAGTTATACATATATTTTTTTTTTCGTTGCAAAAAAATAAATAAATAAATCCGCTTAGTTGTTACACCTCCACACTACCGCTTGCTGGTGTGTTAAAATGTAACATGACCTCGGGATTAACGAACAGCTCTAACAGATTTTTTCTTAGTTATTGTCTACAAAAAAACTTTTTTTTATCGTCATACTCACTTGCATAGAACCAGCAGCACAATTTAAAGCAGCTTTTGTTCGGTTGAGGAAAATTATTGGACTTATATCGTCTAATTTCGTTACCTAAGATGAAGAGGAAGAGAGGAATTATGAAGTGTCTGAAATTCTCTATAATTACGACTAAAGGTGATCACTTAAGAGATTTCCGACAATTTTATCAACATACTTAAATTAAAAGCATTAGAATTTTACATAAAACCTCAAAAAGTCCCAAAAGTGACCACCCACAGAACTCCACAAAAAAGTCAATTCCTTTAATTTTGCACAACTGCCCACATATGTCATGAGAGTGTGTAAAACATGTCGAGGAAATTGACAATTTAGTGTATATGAGAGAGTTCAATGTCCACAAAACGAGAAGTCACTTACTTTTCCATCTAGAACTGTCTCCTCAGGCAATCCCTCGCCAATGTAATTTATATTATTGGCATGTGATGCATAATTCGATTGGCCGTTTACATGATGAAAGATTAATATAAGGAAGGTAAGTATTTGAGTGTGTAGTAACATCTTTGTGTCTCCTGACAATTGTCAGCAATTATTTTATTGTCTTCTGTAAAATTAGAGCATGAAATAAATTAGTATTTTGAAAATTTATAGAGTAATGTTTTTATTTTAATTCATAAGCATTTAACAATAGCAATTTATTATTTTCAAGAAAATGAAGAGAAATGAACAAGTAATAATGAATAAAAATGACTTCCAGTAGCGCATGTTTTATCTATAATAAGGGATTAAGTATCTTAATGACTCTACATGAATCCATCGATCATTCTTAAATTTTGAATGAATTGATTTTGATTAATATAATTTTTTTATTATGAGTATTAAATTACACATTTGCTGGGGTTGTTGAATGATAAATTAAATAAATTGAAGATTTATTGGAATAACTTTATCAAATTTTACTTTTTTCAAACTTTTAATTTTGAAAGATTTTTAAAAAACGTGGTAATGTCCACTTATTAAAAACTAAGATAAATTTAAATGTATCATAATTTTTTTTTACATTAAAAAATTTAATACCCAAGAATTTATCATGAAATAAACATCACTAGTGATTGACCCCAAAAAAATATCATTAAATATTTTCATTCCACAATTTTATATCTTTTAAAAAAACCACAAGAACAAGTCTTAAACATCCACAAATAAGGCTTAAATTTCACCAAAAAAGATTTTAAAAAATTATAATTTGCATGGCTTCATCTTGTCAACACGTTATATGCTTGTTCTAACTCTTTTATACCTTCATAATCATCAGCTCTTCTTCTCATGCACTCAATTATAACAAAGAAGACAATGAAGCAGCAAACTTTTGAGAACATTTTTTTGGGTCTCAATTACTTTTGAAAAAAAAAATCTTTTTAAATATTCTTACTGTAGTAAGTAAGTTCATCAAGGTAAGCAAAAGATCGAGAATAACGGGAATTTTTTGTTATTTCTTCATTTCGGAATCTTGAACGTGAGTGTCAGTTTACTTCACAGCTGTGGGTCGAGATGATATTTTTTTCTGTTGAATTTGCAAAAAAAATTTTAATCTTGCGAAGCGAATTCTTGATTCTTTTTATATGGATAGAACATGTGAATTAAGGTCAGGGGTCTTTAATTCCATCTATTGACAATTTTTATGTAATTTTGGGAGGAGAAATAAAATAATCTCAAAGCTATAATTGACATAGAAATTTGACAGTGATTAGATATTTTAATGTCTAAGATTTCAAAATTTGTAATTACTTGAATGATTATTCAATTTCCTCGTGACTAACTCGTTAATGGTTAACAAGAATAAATTCGTTAAAAAATTGCTTTGATATGAATGGTCACGATCATGCTTTCAATCATGGTCATTTACTGTTTGAGTAGTGAACAGTTTTGAGTTATCTGATGTCATGTTATTTGGATATTTTGAATGTGATTATTTGTCTGTTTTTATGTGCAAAATTTGTATTTTAATTGGTTTTCTTGTATTTTCTAGGAAATGAAGTTGAGAATTTTTAAGATTTTGCTGATAGCTTTAAGTTGCGGTTTGTACAATCAATTCATTCAATTGGCGAATAAAAAGTAGACTTAAAGATACGAAAATCATTTGATACTTAATTTAAAAAAAAATCAAAAAAAATTAAACTAATTCTTCCCAGGTCATCACATCCAACTTGCTCTATTTTCATCAAATATTCCCACCTCATTTGAAAACAAAACATAATTCAGTCTTATGATCCACATTGATGCTACCAACATGACACAAAATCCCTGATTACAAGCGTCTCTGAGTTCCATTGTTTTATTTATCAGAAGCGACATTTCATTACAAATATATACATTAAATGATGTTTTGTTTTGCTTACACATGTACTGTGGTACATTAAATACGATTTCGTAATTTTAAAGTTTACCAATGCATGACTTCAGTTTTTGTGGTTTTTTTGCTTCTTGAACGCATTGGCAGTGCAAGGAAGTATTGTTTCGCAAGTGTATCTTAAAAATTATGGAGAACTCGAATTGTACTTGAAAATTAAAAGTTTTTATTTTTTTTTTTTTTGAAAGACGGTTCAGCAATTTTTTATAAGCTTGTTGTTTTTTTGGAGATTTGAAAAGGTTGATAAATGCATGTCTGGTTCACTTTGTTTTTAATTTTAGATGATTAATAACTTGAAATCTTAAAAAATCGATTTTATAGTGAATTTATAAATCTTTTTGGCCATACGGCATTTTGCATTGCATTTTGACTTTTTGAAGAAACTTGATTTTATAAATATTGTATTTTTGAGTTTCAAAATGAAAGGAAATTTAATTGAAAATGCTGAAGATCACAGACATTTTATATTAGCATTTAAGGCTTATAATTTTTTATATCCCTACTAAAATGAGAATTTGAAATTTCACTCACAAAAAAGTTTCTTATCACATTCAAAATGGATGCCTTTTATGAATGCAAATGTATGCAAATTACTTTAAACAAATTTTTATATGTTCTTTGTATGGTTAAAGCTGTCGGTGAAGAAAGATTTTTTAATGAAAGATAATCTTAAAGAAGGGAAAGATTCTTGATTTGAGATTGTTTTGATTTTATTAAATTGATGGATAATAATGGGGAATTTGGAGTTAATCGACAAGGAAAATTTTGCTTGCTCTTATCGACTTTATGTAGACTAAAAAATTAAAGTTACATTTTTTTAGTTTTTTGCAAAGTTCTTAAGAATCATTTTTTTCTCAAAGATTTGCGTTAAAATTTTTAAAATTTTGAATTCGAAATCATAAGTTTTGATCGCTTTTATACTTCTGACTTTAAATTACCATTCATTACTCTATTTATTTAAGTTGCGAATTAAAAATTCTTAATGATCTGGAATAATTTTCAATCTATGTCTTTAATGTGAGAAAAAAAAATCACACGACTAATTTAAAGACTTATTCATTATCTTATTGCTTGAAATTAGCATAGATTACTTGCAAGCTTTGCTTTATTGAACATACGACAAAATGTCATCACTGTAAATAAAAATTGTGTCACATTATAAAAAATTCCAACAGCCTATAAATCCCAATTTATTCTCCTTTTTACACATAAATACGAAAAGCGTCATTTCGTCCACAAAAATTTCCTCGCATCAATTTCTTCATAAAATTTCACAACATCACAAAATTTTTAATCTCTATTAAAAGCAATACATTCAACAGTTCTTTAAATTATTTATCCTACGTAGCTTTGGTCATTCCACTAATAAATGAGAATTAAAAATTATTTTCAAGTCTTTCCAATTCAAATCCTGACGACTTTTTTAAGAGCTTTATTTTATTCAATAACCAGTATTTTTTTCTCTTGTCTTACTTTGTGTTGAAACAGATGATATCATCGTGCAGTAAGTAGAAGAAGTGAGTACAGAAAAAAAGTTATTCCACTTCATTTGATTTTTTATTTATTTATTTTTTCTAGCATAATAAAACTAGTTTCAATCCATATGTGTAACCGTGAATTGTCGAGTTGAAATATTGCAGTAATGAGAACATTATTCGATCCAAATGGAAATCTTTGCAATTAAAATAAGAAGAGGAATGAAAGGCCACAGCTGATGATTAGCTTAGAGTTATTGAAGTTCAGAAAATTGAGAGCCATCAACAAATAGGTTGATGACTTGAAAATAGAAATCTTTTTCAAAATTATCTGGATGATAGCTATACAAATGTTATTACTGGAATTTTTAACCGCAGTTTTTAGTGGAAGAAACACACCTGAATCGATAGAGAGAGTAGATCACGCAACATCAATATTCGTGCCACTTATTTGTTTATTTTTGTCACATTTTTTTTTTGTCGGTTAAAGTTAATTTTTGGTGTTTCAAAAGAATTTTCAGAACAATTTTGTTGGGCACATAATGTTTTTATGTATATGTACTGGGTATGGCATGATTATGACTTTTATGGGCTAGTCAAAGTTGAATATATTGTAGTCAAAAAATTAATTACAAATTTTTTTGGTGTCAAAAATTGCAAGAAATTGTTTTTAAATCTTGATCCTGAGTTTGATTAATTTTCGTTACATGGAATGAATGAGGTAAACTAGTTGACATCCATTCAAAATTTTATGATGAAATTTCGCACGTTTAATCAATTTTTATAATCAAATTGCAAGAAATGTTGTTGCCAATTTTTTGCCATTACATTAATTTTGATATTAGTCTATTTAAAGTTTTGCAGATTGAAAATTATATCTATGATGTGATCAAGCTTTGGCTACTAATTACAAGTATCAAGGTTTGATCTATAACAATATTCATATCATATTAATTTCTACATTCAATCCCTCAGCACAAAAATCAAAGTAGCATGACATCAACTGAATACTAATAATAAAATACTCAGTCTGTAACCTTCCAGGCACAAAATTTCTTCTTGAAAAGTAGTAAAAATTCACATAAATCCAGTGAGTCACTTAATGCTCTTCCGCTAAAAAACATGCAAATAATTCATATGAAAAAAATTATTTTTAATGTTCTTCCTCCAGTCACACATGAAAATACGCTTAATGAGCTTAATTAGGCTGCATCATCAAGATTTTAAAAAGTCAATTTTATTGTAGGAAAGGATAAATAACTTAATAATATCTGAATATCTCTGTTTTCATGCCTAAACAATCGACAATCTTATCTTTGCATTCAAGACATGTTCATTCCTTTAGGTCGATGAGTTTTTGTATTTTTTTTTTTTTTTAAAGTTAACAACAGCAAATTCTTGTGTGTATAGCTTTGCCATTGACTTATTGGTGATATTTGAAACGAAAGAAAAATTCACATTCGCCTTCAACAATCCATATTTGTAGTTGTTCGTCTCTCTCACGAATTGTATAATTTTTTTAAAAAAAAATATTGTGTTTTTTTCATATATCACTATGTGTATTATTAATGGTGTATAAAGTAGTCCCGCATTTTTCTTCTTTAACTTTTTTTTTATAACTTTTCGTCTTGAAATTATAACTAAGATATTTTTAATAATAGATTGAATATGATGATAAATACAGTATATGCAAAAAAATTAAGTCTTTTTTATGAAGAAAATGTAAACAAAAAAGAAAAGGCAATAAGTCGAATGTGAATATTACCAAAACCAGTAATAGCATTAAGTATGTAATAAGATTGTTGTGAGGGTGATAAAAGCGCAAATTTGAGTTATGATTTAAATGGATTATTAATAAGTATGGGTCTTGGGTTCAATCCCATCCACGAACAAGTCGAAATTAGAGTCAGTTTTGAGATCTTTGGCACAAATTTTGTCTTCTTTGCTAGTATATACTAGCAAATGATGGAATGTGAAGAGTTTCCAAGTAATTGGAACCCAAAATAAACTGTAGGTCTACTGGGTGTGGTACAATGGATTCTGTTTTAATTGAATTGAGTGCCTACAGCTCAAAAAGCTGGGCCCTTACCCCCAATTTAAATCTTTTAATCTTCACATAATTTATATTTATTTAACAGTACAAATCAGCAAGCTTAATAATTGTCAAAAGTCATTTAATTATTCACATCACCCACTCAATCCTACAAAACTATCCAGTCAGAGTCATTAAAACAAAATAAATTTACAAAAACATTTCCTTCATAAAAACCCGCTTAAAAATATCAAGAGAGTGAGAGAAGTGTGAAGCGAGAAGTATGAAAAAATACCTGAAAAAATATCTTCTTTGTATTACTGTTGAAAAATTTTCAATGCACATGAAACAAAAATCAAAGATTTTTTACCATCATGTTAATTTTTTTCGGACAAAACCAAAATATCTTATTTCAAAATTGATGAAATATTTCAGAATATTCTTTAACATTTATGACTGCATGCTTTTATGCAGCTTCTTTCATCTTTCGTCGCAATTCAAATTGCTTTCAGCAACAACTGAAGAACACAAAAAAGGGAGGTGAATGACGAAAAGGAATTCATGGTCATAAAAAATTCTTTCTTGACTTTTTTTGCGCTGCGTTGTGGTTTTGAAAATTTTAATAATAAAAAGACTTTTGACTTTTTTAATATTTTTTATCGCACATTTGCCACAAACAAACGACAGCATGTTGAAAAATAAGAAAAAATTTTTTTTTTTTCTTTTAAAAATGGCTGTCAAGTTTTACACTTAAAATTGCATAAAAAACAGAAGAAAAAAATTATGAATTTTTCATACACAAGAAATGATTCATGCATGCTGTGTGTAAACAATTTACCATATGCAGTTTTACGGTTGATGCCTTTACGCAAAAGTTCACATTTAATTAACTTTTTAGCACAGCTTGTGCAGGGTTGTTGACTAGATAATTGCGTTTTGATATTGATGACAAATTGGATGGTGATTATTAAAGTTAAAGTTTGATTATAGAAAAATAAAAAAAGTGGAATCATTTTTTGGGATTAATCATAAAAGCATAGCTTCGGTTTAGATCCACCAAATCCATCCGAAATCAACATCAAACCACAAACACCATCTCTGCAGCTTAAAGCAAGAAGAACAGCAAAAAATTGATGAATTAAAAAATTTTTCAATACGCGATGAGAAAAGACTGAATAAAAGCTCATTTAATATTTCTCATAGAGTTAATAACCTGCAATTGTATTCGCATTAAAACTATTTTCGTGTATAACACAACAATAGAATTGAAAATATATATCTATACGTACATTTCATTGAGGAAGTAAAAAATTTAAGCGTAAATCAGATAGACGGAAAAATTAATTTGAGGCTGCAGTTTTTGCTTTTAAAATATTTTAAAATGATTTTCAAATTTTATTTTGATATATATGAGGAATATTCAAGATGATTATTAAATATCGTGATTTTCTGAGGGTTTTTTCTCAAGTTTTGAAATTCTTTCTTTTATGGCTGTGGCTTGTAAAACGTGCAAAATATTATTTTTTTGAAAAAAAAAGTAATTTTACGGTACAAACAATTTTCTTTTATGTCTAAATTATTACCTTAAAAAACTTCTATTAACTCCACTAAAACCACATTAGCTTAATCTGATTGGAGGGAACATATGAACTGATTCTTAAGTAGTTTATGCGATATGAAAGAATTTTCTTTATTGCTTGATTTTTAGATTGAAAAAATTTTATTTTTTAAAAAAAAAAATAATAATAATCAAAACAAATATTTAAAAAATTCATCGCGATAATTCTTTAGAAATATCATTCATATTGCATATTATTAGTCAATAATCTAAAAATAAAATTGTGATTACAACGAAATGAATTCCAGAAATTTAAATATTCAATATTTGCAGCTTTTTGTGTCATTTTTCAATACATTAAGTGTTGAAAAAGTTCTCAATAAAATATAGAGTTTGTAAAAACTTGAATGATTGAGAAATTTTTCCCAGAAAGACTCGAGTGTTATTTGCATGTAAACATTTGTTATTGACAATGTTGATTGGTATTTTTGTGATTCTAAAGAAAAATCTGATGAATGAAGTTAAAAGTGGCTTACGAATTTAATTTTTTCTTCTGATTAAAAGTCACTAAACATATCACTAAAAAATAGTATGCAACATTAATAATTAAATCAAGGTCTTTAAAATAAATCACTTTTTAAAAAAAAACTCAATGAAGGTTTTTAACTGGTGAAAATTAGCAATTTTCGATGAACTTAAAGTTTCAACCTGTAATTTTGAAGGAGGTATTTTCATAAAAAAATATTACAAACTTGTACATGAAGTGTGTATTTAAGTACTTCAACACATGGCAAGTGCTTTAAATTTGCCTGTAAAAATTCACACCAATCGAACACAAAAATTAAACACATCGTCACGCAAAAAAAAGTTTTTGAAGTGCTGTAGCCTTGTAGCTTGATCTATTTTGCAATATCTTTTTTTCGGCTTCAAATGGTGTAAATTATTCAAAATTTTTGCGGTCTATAATTTTTTATGTCCAAAAAAATTAAATTATATTTTTGTGGGTCTCATTTTTTTGTGAATGGATCATTTTGTAATGTGATGATAGTCATAAATGCATTTGAATGTTTGTCAATCTAGCATTTATTAAATGCTTTTTATGGACACATATTTTTTTTTTTTTCAAAGAGATCCGATTTATTCATTTTGAAAGTTTGAGAAAAATGGTTATTTTTAATATTTTTTAGGAACACTCATAATTTCAAAATGGCACCTCATCGTTATTTTTAGAACTTTATTTACCTTTTATCATCAAAAACATAAAGAAATTCTCAGAATTTCCGTTAATAATATTTGATGACCATCTCACAAATATAAAAAATGCAAAACATCGTACACACATTAAAAATTATGTAAATTTCCTATCACATTTTCTTCATCTATACTTAAGTCTTACATTCTTATGGCAAATATTGGTAAGAGAGATATATCTCTGATCAAATATATAAAAATGTCAAACAATAAAGCAGAACTTGTTTTTGTTTGAATCTAACGTAATAAAGATGGCAGACATGCCTTATTTGCTGAGTTGAATTGACGATTAAAAGCAATTATTTCCAAGCATTTCATAATAGATGTGGAAATATTTATGACAAATCAATCCAGAATTTTTTAAGTGTAGTATAATTTAAATTTTATAGGAAGCTACAAACTTCTAGTCATAGACGACAACCGATTATCTTATTTACATTCTAATTATTAATGAAATATTCGGTTGATAATTTTATAAAGTATTGTTAAATGTTACATAATAATCAGTAAATCAATTCACATTTAAATATGTCTGAATAAGAAATTTTCATATACTGTGCGGGCGACAATGTGTTAATTTTTGAAATGCAAAATTTTTATTTTGGGGTTGATAGAAGATGATGTCTGTTTAAAAACGTGATTTTTTTAATAAATTTAACTTTTTACACTTATTGAATAGAATTTTTGCTATAAATGTCATCGAACAATTACTTCCAAATTTTTAAAATGCCATCCGTCAAATCATCCTCAACTCTAAAACATCATTTACAAAAAATCCCACTCTACACATCTTAAACTGTATAAAACAACATTACCTTTATTTCTTCCTATATAATACTTCAAGATACAATCCAATTCACATTTATTGGAAATTATTTATGGCATTTGACATTCGTTCAATGATACTTTACAGACAGTTCCTTAATAATCACACTTAATTAAGTAAATTTTACATTAAATTTCTTGAAATTTAATTTTTATCCTATATAAGGCATAAGTAAACGTACTTAATTCCCTTCTTGGAATTCTATCATTATTCATTTTGGATTATTGAATTTTTGAATGTGACTCACGTAGCGTAAACAGACAAAAACATGTATGCGCGTGGAAGTTGTGACTCATTTTCTTAGATTTGTTGTTCTGTAGAATTTTAAATAGCAAGAAATTTGACGGAACAATGGTCGTCTTCTTTTTTTGGATGGCACTATTTTCGGGGAGATTGGATGAGAAATGCTTTTTATGGTTTAATGAGAAACTAGTAGGGTGGCACGTTAAGTTTGATTATTGATGAATTTTAACATTAATATTCTAGTAAATGCAGTTATAATTGAATTATACCACACACCAATCCCCAAACTAATGACGATAACTATATCATTAAAATGTAAATCATTACCAACCCGAGTTCATTAAATCACTGTAAATACGCACTTTTGTGTATCGGTAAATGTAATCACAGAAATAGTCGTACATCATAAACATCGCTGTTCGGTCTGTTAAAAACTAATTAGATAAATAGATTATTTCCATATGAAAAAACAGATTGCATCCGTTACATGGCATGAGAGGCACATATAGCATTATTATCGCACCTATTTTTTGTTCTCTAAAGAGAAACTAGCCAAAAGCGACTCATCAAAACTAAAAGAGTGCATAAATGTATTTCTAGAGATATGGACTGTAATTGATATAATTAAAATAATCTATGAAGAACCTTCATGTTAGGCCATAGCATTAAAATAAATTTATGATAATTTTCTCTTCCATTCAACACTCTTTTATTTTTATTATATTGTGCACTATACAGTCGAAAATAAAAATGATTTTTTTATGCCTGAAACTCACTCAAGCGTTCATCTGTTGCATGACCAGCAATTCACAATTACTACTCTGTATTCTTGTACCACTATAACATTATGTGAAATTATAATAATAATTTTATTGTAACGTGTTTAAATGGAATTTATGAAAAATTCTTTTCGTGGTTTTTTTTACACATTTTCCCTAACTTTTTTTTTTAATGTGTGTGCCTTGAAAACATCAAGAATTGGTATTTTTATATGAAATTCTTCTACGATAGTAAATTCACAACTTCTAACTTCTTAATGAACTATTATATTTAATTAACACGTTGCTTATAACATCATTTTGCGTAAATTTTTACAATTTGTTGAATCATTCATTAAAACTTGGTCTAGGGTTGTTGTTCTGTTTATGAAATGATTTGTAGTATTTATGTTGTTAGTTTAATATATAATTTAAATGATTTGTGCAGATTTGTTTGTAAGTTTTTGTAATTTTTGTGGCAATACCAAATGTTTTAATTGCGAGGGGTTTTTAACCTATTTTTTATTAGAAGAGTTTGATAAATTTTGTAAATTTTGTTTGATAAATTTTGTAAGTTTAAGAACTTTTGGTATTTAACTTTTGATGTTTTAAATTTTTTTTTAAAATTTAAATTATTTAAAAATATTAAATAATATTTTCAAAAATTCAAATTTTTTTAAACCCTTAAAAATTAATTTTTTATTCAAAATTTTGTTATAATTTTAAAAGCACAAGTCAAAAATTTTACTTTAACTATTAAGCTAAATACTATTTTTGATAGGTTACCAAAATTAACTTTCATGCCCACCGAGCCGGACCCCACAAACTAATAGCTTTTATTTTCCGTAAAAATTAATTAATAATTCACATTCAAAAATTTTTTTCATACAATTAATTCGTGAAATAAATTTACAACTTCACGGTGAATCAATCACATTATATGAATCAATGACCATTACTTATTGGCTGTTGCTGACCACAGAAAAAAAATGTTATAAATTTTACACTTTTGGAGATAAAAAATGGTTTCAAATTCTAGGTCGTTAAACTTGTATAAATACAAAAAAATTGTATATGGAAATTGATTGAGTATGAAAAGAGAAAGAAGTTTATAATTTATTGGAATTGCGATTGCTTTGTAGCAAAATCTATAAATTAATCAAACAGTGGTCGAGACGGCTGCTTAAGGAGCGAAATGAACTGAGTCTGCACGTGTCTGTATTATGAAATCGTATGTTTAAAAATATTTCATATTAATGCAAATACTTGCGGCAATAAGCTTATGCTGGTTTATAATTTGAAGAATTTAACTATTTGCAGATTTATTTGCCATTTTTTGTCTAAGCTGAGATGTAATGTTGTAGATATTAAGGCATTATTGATGTATGTATGATCGCATGTTCGTGGAACGAATTTTCCTTGAAATAAATTGCATTTGACTCATTTTGTCGATATTAAAAGATTGTTTGTGTGTAGGTAAAAATTTGATTTGCATAATAAAATGTGTAGGGAATGTGAGGTTGATGGAGCTTAAATTTATTGTTGGAATTTCCGAAGATTGCATTAAGAATTGTAAAAGAGTTTTTTTGCTTAATTTAATATTTAAAAGATTTTATTTTGTTAGCTTTATTAAAAATTTCTGATGACTTAGAATTTAATATTAGAACCCGTTTTAGTTCACTGCAAAAAGCAGAATTTAATTTAAAATCTGAAAATCAAGCTACCTCAATTTCATGATCAAAACTTTCCAGAACCAATGAATCACATGCGCTAAGGTCATTCTAAATTACCTAATTCATTATTACTTGCGTTTATAGCAACAAGTCGACTTTATGAATAAAATATATGATACATAAAAAACAATAATTTTTCTTACCGTCAAGTCTGAAACTGATTTTTTATAAAACTTGCTTCTATTCTCTCTCAAGATATTGCAAATTATTCCATTAATTCTGGTTTTTATTGTTATTCCAGTTTTTCAATATTTTTTATTTTATTTTTCACAACTTCAAGTTTATTCTTTCTAAATTTCCTTTTGTCTAACTAACTAGAAATAAATCGAAATTGGTTAAATTATTGACAGATGCAAAACTTATAACAATAACACTTTTATTCAATAAAATTCGTAAATTATTGCCTCATAATTTAGCAATTTATATTTTTTTTTTTAATAAAAATTATTTTTTTCTCTCTTTTTTTTTTAAACACATGAAAGATAACTTTTATTACATAATTTTTTATACTTTTTTTCAAAAGAAACTCTTTCTTTTCAATTCCACAATAACCTTTTATTTTTTTTTCCTCTCTTCATTCAACAACCAAAATAAAAATGCACGTTCGTTTGTCGTTGTGTAATAAACTGAACAAAACAAAAAAAACCTCAATAGTAAAAGAAAAAAATATATATACTAACAGGCAGATAGTGTCTATATCTTATTATTCTTTCTTCTTTTTCTCTCTCTTTCCACCTATACTTAAGAGCGTACTATTGACTAAATAAGCAACGCGCAAGATGGAATAGCGTTTCACGTCTTTACTACACAAATATCAAAACTCTACTGAACTCAACTCGCGAAGCTCAGCATGAACACTCAAAAAAATAATGAAAAAGCCTCTCGCAAACTTGCAGATGTAGTAGATACTGAGATTGGACATTTAACACTGACGTCATTGTTGTCTGTTGGTATTTGTGTTAGTGATCTTCATGCTGCTTTTTTTTGCTCTCATACCTGCGTATGACTTTGTGCTGAATTAGAATCTCAGCATATTTTAAGCGCTAGTTTTTATAACGCGAAAAAATTTTGGCTGTGTTGTTATTTTGTCTGAATAATCTAATCAAATTTTGACATATTATTTAGGCGACCTCTACATTTTTTGAATGAAATTCATAAATTTTTCCAATAACTTTTAAAGTTAGAATCCTATCCATTTTCACAAAAATTTCATTTCTTTACAATTAAATTTTTAATCAATAGTATCAAATTGATACATTTTAAAAATGCGCTTTTAACCACAACAAATCACCCGATCAATCTATCTCTGTTTCTATAGAATAGCTAATTGTATGAAGGCATGAATTGTAACCTAATTCGCGAATCGTAGATTGATAATAATTTTCTATTCATATAATTTCCATGAACATGAACAATGATTTTTTTGAAATGCATTTTAATGTGTAGCATCTAGCACATGCACATTCTTTGGCATCATCAGAATTGCAAAAAAAAATTTAAATTCGCGTTCTCAACGGTTGTGTATCAGCAAAGAAAAAAATCATCAGAATGAGCTCAAAAAATTACACACAAAACCGGTTTACAAAAGCAATGCAAAAATGATGTTTTTTTTGCAGTATTTGAAAAATTTCACTGAGAATTATCTTTTTTTCTTTCTTGCTATGTAGCTATCATCATCATGTGCTCAAGCTGCTTTACTTAAGAAAAATTATGATTCATTTAAATGAACGGAAAATGGAAATTTAATTTCATATTAAAATTTTTATTATATTTGAGATTGTTCATGACCATTTTGTGATGTTTATTCTTTCATCGGTCGTTCAAGTCTTTTGCATATATAATAGAAATAATAAAATATTAAAACTTTTTTTGTTTGAATAAGTTTTTCATCACAAAAATCAAGAGAGAAATGTATGTGAAAAGTTTACTTATTTTCTGGTTCAGTGAATTTGGACTGGATTCTATGGACTTAATTTATTTATCCAAAGTAGAATAAGATTGAAAATTATATTGATGAATGTAAAAATTTTAAATTTCTATTAGTTGCAATCTAGAATTTTTTAATTGCTTTTTTTCATAAAAAATCATAAAAGATTATCGAATAAAAAAAAAATAATAAAAAATGAAAATAAAAATTTTTAATTTACAGAATATTTAATTTTTCATGTAGCATTAAATGAATTTTTAATTTCCTAGAATTTTTTCATTTTTTATTTCTAGACAAAATTTTTTTATTTATTTCTGGACAAAATAAGCAAATTTCTCATCCTTCAACTTTATTTTTACAACTTTAAATTGTCAATACCATAAAAAGTTCAAAATCCATATCCCTGATCTCATTTCCTCCCCTTTTCGATCTGACAACAAACAATCATTAAATCACCTCGATCACAGTACCAATTTGGTCTTAAATTTACAATGGCACTATTTATCTGTGTGCCATTAATCAGCTATTAATGTTAACAAATATTGGATTATGAAATGTACAGAACATTATATTAAAATATGGCATGCAATAAAAACAGAGAGAAAAATACCAGATTTTATAGGTTGCTACTATTCAAACTATATTGTATATTTATGATCAAATAAAAAAAATGTACTGTACATAGATAGAAAAAAAAGCACAAGAGAATGAGGAAAAATTTTACATACAAACATATTTCAAAACAAATGAACAGCAGCAGCAGTAGTAATAATAAATGAGAGAGAAAAAGAAATTGTTATTGTTACATTTCTGAATATATCTTATCTCAGGCACAAAAGACAAGTGTTATTAAAAAGAAATTACAATTAAATTCCAACAATAGATTGTGTTTCGTCTTCGTTGTGTATTTTTCAGCATTATATGCGGATTTAAATTATTTCTCATATTTTTTCTTTTCTCTTCAATGATGCTTGAATCTTATGGGAATTTCATGATATTTTTTCAACAGATATCATCCAATCCGTTACAGCTTGGAAGTGCATGAACTATGCACAATAATTATGCATGTGAATTATTCTTGTTTTCTTTTCTGGATTAACGAAGGAAAATTTGTTTATTATAATTTGGGACTATGTATGTATAAGTGACGTCTATGAACTATGGTAAAGATTTCTATTTTGAAATTAAGGTCTATTTTTATGTCTTCTTAAAATTAATGCCTAAATTTTAAAAATTTTTATTTTTAAAGAATTTTGAAGCATCTTTAAAAGATGGATATTTAAATTCTTAAAAAATATAGACAAAAATAAAAATAATGAGAAACCAACACCTTAAACCCCAAACAAAAGCACTACATCCGTGCTATCTAAAAGCTGCATTCAATTTACAACGAAAAAAATTACCTTCTATCTTGTCATTGCAAGCGCATATTTCTCTAGTGCATTATCCTCTTGTATATCGGGAATTTAGCTTTACAATGCTCGAAGACAAGAAGTGCAATTTTCACATTCACATATTCGTGCATGTACATCTTCATTGTGCTGACCTTTTTCATGTGAATGTAAAGAAAAGAAAATTGTGTTCATTAATCATGTAATTGTGGGCATTTCTTGAGGCTAGCTTTAGTGGATGGGAAAGGTGTTTCGGTGGATGTACACTTTGGTTGGTTGGTGAGTTACTATCTGTTTGGGTAAATTCTAAGTTCTATGATGAAATTAAGAAAAGATTCAAAATTTAAAAAGCATTCTTAATCATATCCATTTCCAATCAATTTCAAGTGCGCATCATTCCATCCACAATCCCACATGCATACTTACTCAAATCTTCAACATCGTCGCTGTTATTTTCCTTATTGTTGTTACCTTAGGTTCTTTCAAATTATTGAGATTAATTTGCTGATCAATCGCGGCAAAATATGCAGACAGTAACTTAATTGCCTGTTTCTTCTCTTGACCTCTCTTTCTCTCTCTCTCTCTTTTTCATCTTTATTTTTTTTCTTATTTACTTCTCTTCCATTTCTTTCATTCCACATGCAATCTTAGAATATATATCTCATCGCAGAGTTCAGACAAAAATCTCGTTCCTTTCTAAACATTAATGGAACTAACAGTAAAAAATCATTTTTGAAGATTGCTATTGAAAATTCATGCCAATGGCAATTTTTTCTGGTTTTTCTGAAGCAGGCAGAACGAATTTTTATTATGCTGATGCTTTTTTATGTGGTTTGTGTGCTTGAAAAGCCTCAAGGAAGTATGATAAGTTAATGGAATATACTGCATTATATTGATTTATTAGATTGCATGATGATGTAGATGGATGTTGATTTGAAAAATTAATGCACTGATTTACTAAATTTATGATGAAATTTAGCTTGAAAGTTTGAAATTTTTAAGTGATAAGTCCTGTTTAAGATCTTAAGTTTTTCTTTATATTTGAAAAAAACTCTATTAAGATATTGTTAAAGCTCACATTAGAAAATTTAAGATTGCATAACTTGCAGGCGTTAATTTTTTTTCAATTTCATTAAGCATGTGGTTTGAATCTTTGATATTTTAGTTCGAACTTGATTATAAACTTGAAAACAATTTATTTGACCAAATTTCCAGATTTTTAAAAATTATTTTAAATTCAACTTCCTTCTTCAAAATTAGTTAAAGATTTACAGGAGTTAATTTTTTGCTCTGAAATTAAATAACAAAAATTCTGAAAAATAATTAAATCAATGAATTTTTATAAAAACGATTGAATTTCAATAATTGGTTTTATAAATTTTTATTTTCACTTTTTTCATTTTATAATTTACAAATGGTATTTCTTTAAATTATGTCATAATTCGTTATTGTTTTTAGTTTTTTTATCTTCATTTTTAAATAATATAAATCGATTTATCTTGTTTCATTAAAATTATTGATTTTTTTCATGTTTTTTTTTTATTTATTTTTTACTTTTTAAACAACGTCTTTTGCTGATAAAATTTTATTATCAATTTATTTTTTAGTTTAGATTTTTTCTTTATTTTAAATTACTTTCGGACTTTTGTGTTTTTTCTTTCTTTTTTTTGTGTTGTGTATATTTTCATCTCATCGTTTTCTTTGGAATAAATTGTGTGACGATATTTATTATTTTTAATAATAATTATAATAATAAATTCTTATTTTCCGGGAAAAATTTTCCTTAAGTGATTCAATATAGTTTTTAAAAACAGGAGAACAATTTTCTATTTGTTTAATAATCTCGATTTTTTTCAGGAAAAAATCATGTTTGATGATTGATTTATTTACTTCGTTCATTTTTTTATTATATTTAATATCAAATCATATAGTTTCGACTCAAACTGCATCCATCATAGCGGATTCGAGTTATTGTTGTTTTTTAACTTTTTTTGGTTTTTGTTCTTATAAAGATATAAGTTTAATTTCTAAAAAATCTAAGACTAGTTAATTTGATTTTTTTTGACTATTTTTTTAATTTATTTTAATTATTATTTTTTTACTTAATTATCATTTTTTTACGTAAGAAAAGAATTTTTTCCTCACGTTGTTTTCACTTTGATGAAATAATCATGAATTTTTATTCCCTAGTTTTTTTTAATGCTGTATTATATCCCGCTATATCTAATCGAGAATTCAACGAAATATTTTTTATTGAATTTTTTTCTTTACTTAATTAAATGTGAGAATGCAATATGGCTTTTTTTAATTTCCTCTTCATCCATTTAGTTACTTTTTCATTACATTTTTTTTCTTCTATTTTGCAATGAAAAAAAAAAATAAAGTAATTTTTTAAAATGTGAGTTTCTTAATGATGCTGTATTTTTTAAACTGACATCTCAAGATACCCTCGTTTTGTAAAAATTTTAATATTTTTTATATGAAACATCAAACTTAACTAAAATAACAAAATTTTTTAGTTTTTGGGGATCTTGAAGATGGGGTAGATTTTTGAGTTTATTAATATTATGTTGTCTCGTTTTGAAGCATGTAATTCTCTTAATTTAAGAATTTTTTGAGTAGTGGCGTACATTTTTTTTTGTCTGAACCACTGCTGCATGTTTTTATTGATGGTCCTTTCCAATTGCATTAAGTACTTAATGTAATTAATTGAAGAATTGTTATCCCCTTTTAAGTACTTTTTAAGTTATGTGTCCTCTTTTAAAGCTTTTACCTTGCTGATTACGTTAATGTCACTCATTCTAAGTTGTATGTAGTTTTACTATTTTTTCAAGTTAGCCTTTGAATTACTTGAAGGACTTGAATACGTTTTTAATACAGGGACAATAAATGAACACGTTATTGGTCTTTTTTGGTGTGATTATTGTTAAGATATTTTGTGGACCTTGAAAATGATACTGATAGCAATTGTTTAATACTTCGTAAATTTCATTCTTCATTAAATTCATTTTAATTCGATTCTTAATTAAATCCCATGTAACCAAAATGTTCCATTGGTTTTCCTTTTCCATCAATGGAAGATCCAATGTACTATCAAATTTTTCATACAAAAAATTACTTTACATGAAAGTACCAAAAATATTCCATTGAAGGAAATACTTCAACGCGCATAAGTTCAAGTCCCAAAAAATCTTGATTATATACTTCACAAGAGTATGCAGAAATTACTTTTACATCTAGAATTGAAATTTGTATGAGACTTTAAACATTTAATAATGTTTTTAATGTATGTGATTGAAGTCTTTAGATTTCATCAGTGTGCAACTTAGCTAAATTAAGTTGCTTATGAATATTTTTTTTAAGTATTAGTGTTTGTTAAATAAATGAACACTAACACATTAATAATGAATCACATAAAAATACAATAGAAATAGAACAAAAGAACACGTGGATTTTTTCATTTTTTATGTTCCATAAGTATTCCATCGAAGTATTACATCAGTGGTACTTATGTATTACTTTGATGTATTACATCAATGGAAAACGCGATCGTCCTTTTATCTTCCATTTCCATAGGACAACATGTTCCTTAGGACGGTACATGGACGGTACATAGGGACCGTCCATGGAACATTCTTATGGAATACATTGATATTCCATTTGGTTACATGGGATGACATTATAAATTTCAATGAACTTTAAAAATCTCCTCCATCAAGTCAGAGAAAAAGTAAAACATCAATAAGCAACTCCTTCATTTAATAGAAATACAGGTGGACATTACCTAATAATATGTTGAGGAATTTTCAATAAATTTTCATCATTTATAATTTTCTTTCTTTGGTAAAATGATCAGTAATCTAGAGACTATAACACTTTCATTTCATCTAAATAGAATATATAATGTGTATGATGAGAGACCTCCGATGAATGGAACTAAGAGATAAAATGAGTATTTTTTTTTTGTCCACTGACATAATGATCACTGTACATAACACAATTGAGTTAATTGGTTTTTTTTCATAAATATAATTAAATTTTAATATTGCATATTGAAAATCACTTTGTTTTCATTACTTATTAAATTACTGTTTGATGCAAAATATTATTTTCATTTCCAATATGTATATAGGATTTTTTTTTTCATTCATTAAATAACTAATAAAAATAACGTGAACAGCATTTTTTTCTCGATTGTTTATTTCATTTTTTTTTCAATATTATTTCGTTCATTCATCCTATCATTTCACTTTTATTCATTTAATAATGATCATCATTTTTTTAACAAGCTGATAAATTTATAATTAATAGTTTTTTTTTAATTTTCATTTTCTAATATAAATTTAAATTTAGGAGAACTTAATAAATTCTCGTTCATTTTCTTGTTTTTTGGATTTTTACAGAGTGTATTTGATGCTAATGAATTGCCACAATTTTCTTTTAAATATCATTTCAATATATTCACTTTTAAAATACTTTTTTTTTGAGAAAAAATTTCTTTAATTTCGACTAATAAAATTGAATAATTACGAGTTGAATGTAATGAGAAGCATGACGTGTGGCTCGGACTAAATATATATAAAGTGCGCATGAAATTAGATTCCTTTAATGCATTTATCTTCATTCCTTGTTGTAAATTAAAAAAATGAGTTTTGAACACAAACTTTTAATGAAATTTACATTTTGTTATGGAAGATCAAAATTCTAATAAAATATATTCATTGATGGATTTGTAGATTGTACTTAAACATGGTCACTGTCTTGATATTTGATCTGATTAATTTTTAATTAAAATTTGGTGTCGTTTCAAATTTTAAGCAAAAATTTCATTTTTGTGAATTATTGACCAATTATCTACATGAATTTTCATGCTATTCATTTAATCATTTGGCAGTTTAAATTAATATCTTTTTAATAATTCATAGTGACGAAGAACTTTCTAAAATATTAATATGCTAGTTTGTAGTGAATTTGGAAGTCAATATGATTTTTTATAGCTTCATTTTACTCAAGATGAAAATATTTGAATAATTTAGGTAATTAATTTTTCTTTTAAATTTTCAGGAATGAAGATTTCGACGAAAATCTAATGAAAAAAAGTTCACAGTTTTTTACGTAGCATAGCAGAGAGATAATGAAAAATATTCATGCTGAATTAAAATTGTAAAATTCATTTATTGCTTCGACTATAAAGTTCCAACGCTCAGTTCATAGTTCATACGATGTGTGTGTTTGTGTTCGCTTTTTAAAAGGAAAAGAAGGAAAAAATGTAAAATATTTTTTCTTTGCCGCATACGGTCTACAATTAAATCTTCATTTTGGCAATGATTCTCTTTAATTTGACGTAAAATCGTTTTGCTTTTTCATTTAAGAATTCTATATGTATAAGTTTTTTTTATATACATAAAATGCTTCTTTTTGTTTTGGCTTATTAGAAAATAAATAAAAGCAAGGAAAACTTCAAAAAAAAAAAAAAAAATAAAATAAAACAGAAACAAGAATGGATATAACTTAATTTTTATTAGTTGTGAAGATTTATTGCTTAGCTATGTATACAATTAAGGAATTTTCTTTCTTTTCTTGTGTACGATTCTTGCATTTTTTCATAATAGACATTCTCATTTGAAGACGAGAACTTCGCGTATTTTTTTTTATAATGGCTCAATGTTCTTTTACTGCTGTTTATTAATTTTATTTTTTTTTTTGATATTTGGTGGTTGCCAACACTTCTCGATAGAGAAATCTTCCGTTAATCAGTACGAATATTTGAATTTGAATTTTTGTGAGTGCGAAAAATTTACACACACATGCAAACAATTTTGAATTAAAACATAAAAAAATCCTTATTTTCATTCAGTACGAAGTAGAAAAATTAATCATTTTACTTATTCTTCAAATTCTCTATCGATTTAAGACATAAAAATGATTAAATTTAAGTAAAATTTTATTTCTCAATTCTGAGAAATTTACCAATCCAATTGCACACAAACACAGCTATAAATTATAAAATTTCGTTTTGTTGAATTTAATCACATTTATCTTTATTGTTAAAAGCTGTGAATTGCTTAATTTGTCAAAAGAAACCTGTTCTACTCATTAGTTGACTTTAAACTTTTTTAATTAAGAAATAAGCGAGATTTTTAAAGATTTTATTCTTTAAAATTTAACGGTCTCTTTGTACTAAAATAAGGCGTACTAAAAATCCTTATTTCAAATTTTGTACTAAAATAAGGAAAACCGTTACGTATCGAGAAGTGTTAGGGTGGTTGTAGTAGTTGGAGCCAGGGTGTGGAACTGATCAAATTGATCAAAAAAGATCAAAAATGATCAAAAATGATCAAAAAGATCAAAAAAGATCAAAAATGATCAAAAATCAATTTGATCAGTTCCACACCCTTGAGTTGGAGTGGTTGGAGTTTCAATTGGGTTTATGTTTGTAGAAATGATTTTACTCAATTGATGCAATTTTAAGCATATAATCTTGATTGAAGAGTGTTCATAAGAAAGAAGATCTTGGTGGATGTAAATTCAAGTTTTTAATCTTCTGTTGTACAAAATCGAATTAAATTTTTCAAATTAATTAAAATACCTATAAACCCCATCAAACCTCACCAACCCCCAATTTCTTACTTACTTTACATTTTTTTTTTGTAAGGAGTTTTGAATTTTTCATTTATTTTTTTCTGATTTTTTTTTCTCTCTTTCTATCATTAATTTTAAATTAATTATTTGGGAATTGTAATTAGAAATTGGTATTATTTTTTTGTCTAGTAATTAATATTATTTCTAATTTAATGTAAGGCAGTATTTTACCATAACAGATGACAATCGCTGAAAAACTAAATTAGACTCCTGTATTCATGTCATGCATTGCAATTAATAAATTCCAGAAATATCAATGATATGCATTTCACCATGTGTGTTTTTGTATTTTTTTTTTTCGAGGGAGGAATGGGAGGTAAATAATAGCTTTTAACGTCATCATCATTGTAATTTAGCAGGAAGAAGAAATAAATGTGGTATGGTGGAGTGAATGCATGCACGTTATTATTAAATATTTAATAGATTTTTTTTGTTGTGTTTGTGTTTGTGTGTATTTTGGTTTTTTGATATTTACGATTAATTGCAATGATGCAGATTGTTGTCAAAAGTCTAAATATTCAGTAATTCATTGAGCACCATCACTAGTAATTCCTCTTACTTAATTCATTATTCATATGTATATTTTATAATATACATATAAATTTTATTCTTATTTTTAATTATTAGTGTTGCATTCTCGTCACGCAAAACATGTGACTTTTTATCATTTGCAAATTTTTATTGTTTTTTTTTCGGATGCAACGCTTTTTTTTTCTTTGCAATAATTCTTAATAATTTTTCTCCTTCTTAGCTTTTTAGACCGTATTTAATTTTTTTTCTCTGCTTTCTTTCGGTATCTAATAGCACTTTTGTGTTTTTTTGGTCGTATAATAAATTAATTAAATATTAATCATTAACAACAACAACAATTTTTTTGGTTTTCTCAATTTTTTTTTAAATATTTTTTTCATTTTCAGTTTTTTTCTTATATTTTCCTATAGCAATTCGCAATTGTTTCCGCAAAGAATAAATAAGGACGAACACAAAAATCAATAGAATATTCTCTCATAACTTTTTTTCTAAATAAATATTTCTTTCATCTTTCAGAACTTTTCAATTTTTTTAGATTCAATTTATCATCGTTAATTCAATTTATTTTTATTTATAAATTTTTTTCTCATCGTTTCAATTTTTTTTTTCATCTTTTTAGATTCATTAAGGCTCAAATTCAAACAATTACTTCATCTCTTATTTTACATTCAATATCAATTTCAAGTTCTTGAATTTCGTGGACGAAACAAAAAACAGAGTACAAAAAAAAAAAAAAATAAATAAAGAAGGATGGACGAGCAATTTGTTCTTTTGTCGGATTTAAACATTGGAGAGAAAATGAGAAGGATTGTTAGAAATTAAGTATATTGCTTTGATTAGGGTAGTGGTGTCCAATTATGTTTTGCTAATGTAGATTGTTGGATGATGTGATGTGGATGCTGACTGGATTTTATTCCAGTTTTCCATGGAATATCATTTTGGTATTTGATTCTTCTCACATAGTTTTATTAAAGTCATTTAGTAAGAGTTACTTAAAATCGATGTAGCATCCGTTATTGGATCCAAAAACTACTCGAATCTATAATTATTAAACACCATCTACCCCCAAATAAAATATTGAATAAAAAATTTTAAAATTCAATAAAGATCTTCTAACTCAGTACAGATTGAATTAAATGTCAAGATTTAAGTACAGCAAACACATCATATTCTCAACATAGTTAATAGATAATCTGCAATAACAATAAACTTTTTCTACAACATTGTGTATTGAACGAGTAAACGACTCAACTCAAGACATAATGAGAATCTTTCGAATAGAAATAAGTTACAGAAATTCAATGACCTTCAAGTGCCAGGGATCTTGTTGTCATGCTGGAAGGGAAGATTTTTTTTTGCAATTCCATTTTTCTCATTGTTGTTGAAAGCTCTTCCATTCACGAAGTCTTAAAGCATCAATCCCTGACTGTATGACTTTCAACTTTTCACTTCATCATTTTCGATTTATTTTCTTTCTTCACAATTTTTCATTCGATTTCCATTCAAAACATAAATGGAAGCTCTTTACATCATTCTAAATGAACATTTTATTTCTTCTTCTTTTTTTTGTGTGTGTAAATGTTGAATGGTTTAGTAAGATTCTAATGATACAGGAATAAGTATAAGATAGTGAGGAGGAAGTACTCTATATACAAAGAAATTTCCTTTATCAGATAAGATTTTTGACGCAGGCAAAAAAAAACTATATAAATATGCAATAATAAAAAGAAAGAGGGGTGGAATAGCAAGCAGAGCTTTTTTCTTTTTTTTTTTTGAAAATTCATCCATTTATTTCAATAGAATTTGATGTTACTTATGATATGATTGATTGATTGAGACTTTTTCATTCTCTCTCACAAGTTTATTCATATTTTTTTTAAACTATAGTTTGGCCTGGGATACAAAAAATGGAGCAATTTCATTTCATTTCATCATTATCGTTATATCTCAGTTTTTTTTTTATCTATCATTATTTTGATGCTTCTGCGAGCTTATTTATAGATCAATTTTAAGAAAAATAGTCTATATTGTGGATGGTTGTTGTGTGTTGATCAAGGGTACTGTTATTATAATGATGTGCTTATCATTTCATGAATCGATAAAATTCTCATTTACAACAACTTTGTTTGGATTTATTTTTTGTTCAGTGGTGTAGTGAGCAGGAGATGTAAGGCATGTAGGAGTAGTAAGAGATTAGGTGTCAATTTTTTTAAACTTCAAATTTTTAAAGGTTTTGAAGCTTAAGGTTATGAAAAATTCAATTTATGAGTCCGATCCTTTAAGTTTCATGATTTTATCTCAAATTCTTACACACCATGAAAATAAAAATCCCCTAAAGCACCCCCAACCCTCTCTTTACTGCACCACTGTATCCACTTTTATTCCTCTTATGTCTGATGAGTTTAAGGATTGAATTTTTTCTTTTTTTCGTTCTCCCTTCTTTTAACGATAAATTATCAAAGCATAACATAAAAAATTTTTTTGATGACAAAAACATAATGTAATGAAAATTGAGTACTGGTTGTGTATAAAAAAAAATGCCTGATTATAAAAGGATGGTAAAAAAAATAAATAAAATAAAATGAGATTTTTTTTTGCTATCTTAAATATTTATTTTTGGGCTTTATCAGAATTAAAATTGGATATGTCTGGTATGTTAGAAAAATGCTTACGTATTTTTGTGCTGGTTCGTTACATCAATTTATCTTGGTGTGGTTCTATCACTTTACTTTGAAGTGTTGTGGGCAATTAATCTTGTTTGTTGATTAAGTATATAATACTGAGGTTCCATTGAAGTGTATCGAGAGTAAATTAAGATTTTTTATTGATGAAGATTTCTTTTGATTAATTTGCTGGATTTTATGGTGGATGTGCTGTTGATTTGATTAAATAGTGACAGTGATATTCTTTCAATTACGTCTTGAATATTCAATTTGAAGCTTTAGATATCAATGACCTCCTAATTCATCTTAAAATCTTTTACACCATAAATCATAGCCAAAAAGTCACACAAACCAAAATTGACAATTATGAAAGTTTAAACACCACGAAGATGTTGTGAAAATTTTGAGTGGAATTAAAACGATTCATGTCATAACATATATAACAAGTGACAAACACCTGTCATAATATATATTCGTTGTCACCTTTAACATGAAATATTTATTAAATTAATATTTTCATGCATCTTTAGATGTGAAATATTTTTTTTGTGATAAATCTGCATTTTGAGGTTTTTAATGGGAAAATTTAATTAAGAATTATTTTGAAATTTGACATAGAATCGTTCATTTTTGAGCCATGTAATCAAAATTAGAATTTCATCAGTAAAACCATCAGGGACAAATAAATAAAGATGTAATGAAAATAACTGAAATTAAGTTTGAAAATTATTTGCTAGCATCCCAGACACATCCAACTGAAAATAAAACATTACAATTTTGAATAAAAAATGAGCAAAACTTACCGAAATATTGAGAGATTGATTCACAATTCTACGATAAGTCAGCCATCATCCATTCAAAACTGTTTATCATTCCTTCTATTCTAATTCTGACAATCATCCTTAATCAATAAAATTTGTTATATAAAGATTTTTATTATTTTTTTTCTATAATAACAATTTATTTCAGTTTTGCTCTCAGATTTTGCTAAATTTGAAAACAATTTTAATTTTTTTCATTTATCATTAAATCTTATTTTTCATCATTTATTTTTTTGGCAGTAGATAAGTACATATTCCTATTATCAATTGCATTTAAATTTATTTAGATTTGTTTTTTTTTCTTACATTGCGCATTTTTGTATGATTTTCATTTTCATCGTCATAGTCTTTATATTCATTTATTTAAATGGTAATCCTAATGAAATAAATCATCACGAGAGAAAAAAAAGAGTTGTACGAAATTGCTTGGTGGAATAAAATTTCATCCCACCAAACGGATTTGTGAGTTTTTTTTGTCTCTTCGCTTTTAAGAATGAAAAATGTTGTCACATGACGAAAGAAATATTTTTTTTTTGATGACTAATTATATTATAAGATTGAGAGAAGAAGGAAGTAAATTATTTGCAATTTATCGCCATTTATTTTATGTCACAAGTTTCGTCTGTATGCACCCATGCCGGCATGCGTTGATTATGGCTAGTAGGGATGACTTTGAGTGTGGCAGTTCTATGGCAGTCATGCGATTAAATCTGCAGTTCTACTGTCACGTGTCGTTGTCGTCTGGTAGTAGACACAATCAAATAATGCCGTGAGGTTTAATATCGTGCGTGAAACTTAGGTTTTAAATTTTTTTTTTTTTATTGTTTAATTCGCCTTAAATTCTTAAATTTTTTACGATAATTATTATCATTTTTCCTATTTAATTAATTCTAAATTTCATTTTTATCCGTTCTTAAAAATTACCTCTCCATCCAGCAATTCCTTAAAATTTATTTTCAATTTCACTGAATGGAGTTTGTTTTTTGGGCAATTTTGATTTATTTAATTTCAGTTTCCTAATCATTTTTTTTGTAAAGATAGTGTTTTTGGGTTTTTCATCAGATTCTTCAGTAACCTATATGTACAGTTTTTGTAAATCTTAAATTTTTTAAATCTTCATGACTAATTTATATGATAAAATTTTTTTTTCTTACTCTTTGCATTGTAATTGGAAATTTTTCTTCTTAATTTCATCCTTGCTTATTTTTAATCTCAATACGATTAATTATTGCTTTTCGAATTGTTTGTGTAAGAGTGTGTGTATGTAATTTGTGTGTTTGTAGAGAAGTTGAAGGCCCAAATTTGATTGATTTTAGTGATGATTCTGAATTTTGTTAAAACTTTAATTTATTTCTTGAATGATTTTTTGCTATTTTCTAATTATTTAAAAAAATCATTCGAAATTTGAATTTAAATTTTTTAATTTCAACCAAATCACTAAAAATTCATCTAATCTTCCCTAAAACTTCAGAAAGTGTATTCAGTGGAAAAGTGTATTTATCGCGTTATTTAATGAGTTTCATGAGTATGCAAGTCCTGTAATATGTATTCGATTCTTAAAGTGGATTTATTGGAGTTTAATTGAAGTTTCTGAATATTTCTTTTGTTAATTTTATCTAATTTCAGAGGTCATTAAAGATTAAAAACTAATAAAGAAATTTTTTAAAAGATTTTTAAAGTTTAAAAACGAATTTTCATAAAATAAATTTTATTTATTTGAGATTTTTCTTATCGGAAGACTTCATAAATTTTAATTATTAAATCATAAAAACTCATAATAAGTAAATGATTTGCATTTAAAAGTTTGAAAACTAATTTTAAAAATTTAATTTTAAATAACATGAAACTTCTCAAAAACTTTCAATAAATGCAACTTTAAGCACATTTGTGTATCATGTTTGTCGCATGTTGATTTTAATTCTAATCTTAATCTTAAAATTCTTCATTTAAATCCTCTAAGAATTAAACTTCATCATTAAATTTAATTTTTTTCACTTTTTTTTTTTTTTTGTTTTATTTATATTTAAATTTTCTTGTAAAAGTACACTCTAAAAGTTTTAAAAGGAGATCCATTTTTCAATTTTTTTTTGTTTAATTTAATTTTACTAAGATTTTTCATTTAAAATGAAAAAAATTATACAGTTTTTATTAACTTAATATTTAATGGGAAAAAATATGAAATTAAGTGAAAATAGAAACTTTTTTCATTAATAATAAAAAATAACAACCTAGCAACATAGAAAAATGTATGTCCGTATGTAATTTATTACTTTTTGTTCTTCTTTATTGATGATTCTTTTTTTTTATTTAATTTAACTTTATATCATAATAAAATTAATTGGCAGTTTCATCGTTTCCGAAAGTTTTATATATCATTTTTTTAATATTTTACTTTAACATTATCATTTTTGGAGCATTTGGAAGTATAGCACTTGATATTTTTTTGTTTCTTATTTATTCATTTATCTTTAAAAGAATGTTGATTTTTTTTTTCATTATTTTACATGTTTTTCACTTCATATTATGCAGAAAATAATCTGGTGCACATTTTTTGCTGTTGTTGTTGTTGCTTTTTTGTTGTGTGTGTTTTTATTGTTATTTATTTTTTTGGAAACCTTAGAAAAGGAATTGAAATGTTATGTGAAAAATGGATGGAAGATTTAAAATGGATTGGAATTTATTTTCATTCAATTCAACTTTTTCTTTGTTTGTCTTTCATTCTTTAAATCAAGGTGTGAGAAGTTTTTAGAGAGAAATTTCAGTAAACTTTTTGTTTAGAATTTTTTTGATTTTTACCAATTTTTACAGATTTTTATAAGATCATCAAGTTATGTATCACTAAATTAAAGAATATTGTTTAAAGATTCAAAGAAAAAAAAATATTGAATTTTAAAACTTCTTAGATGCAGTTTGCAAGTCGGTGACTGAAGATTGGTAATTAGATTCTTTATGTGCATGAAACATAATATGAATAACGAAAAATTTAATTTTAATCACTAACAACTTTAAATATACAAGAGTCTTTTAAAAATTTGAACACTTTCAAGTATTTGGTCAAATGTTAAATTTTTTTATTTATTAAGTGAACTTATCACTAATATTCAGAATTAGAAATACCATTTGCTTGTTTTTTTATATTAACATTTCAAGATTGGCATTAATTTGATCATTCGAATCAATAAAATTTACTACTTATTTTGACTATGTTTTAATTAACAAAATATTAACGAAAATATTCTCTCAAAATCAACACACCTTGATTTCTGCATACATTTTTCATTTAAGTAAAGGATAGTAAAGATAGAAGAATTTTTTGGGGGAGCAGGTGAAATGCATTATTAAATGTGCCCCTGAAACTGACCTAAATATAAAATTGACTGGAAAATTTATACTCATACATAATAATACAGGTATCAACTAGATGCCGGAATAAAAATAAAAAGTTTAATAGGAAATAAGAGACTTAATAAATCATTCTTAATAACAATTTTTTTAAACATTTTTTTGTAATTGAAAAATTCTCACTTTAAAAACTGTCCCGTGAACACGAACTTTTGTTTGTTTTGTATTTTTTTTTCTTGATATTATGCAAATTTTAATGTCATACATTATTTAGTTATCTCTTAATTCTCATTTACATATTATGTGCTTATATTCTTTTCGATTTTTCATTTATTTTTATTTATATATTTATATATATTTATAATTTTTGGACGGTATTCATATATGAACATAAACCGATTTTTTTTCCTCATATTCGCAACAGAAAAACAAAAAACAAACTAATTTTTTGGCATAAATAAAATTGACTAATAAAATGAAAAAAATGAAAAATATATTTGATAACGCGGAATCTACGGAAAAATCGAATTTTAATAATAATAACAATATGGGGGAAATTTGAACATATAATCAAACTAAACACACAACAACAGACAAAAAATGAGATATAGAGGAAGTATAGAATATATATTGAAACTGAAAATGAATTGAGAACATAAGAGGATTTTAATGTAGGCATAAAAGTTTACATAGAATTTTTGTTTCAAATTTAAATACATATTGGGGTTTGTTTGTTGATTATGATTGGTATCTAGTGATGGTTAAGGATCTTTTTTTGATTTTTTATTGTTGTTTATGCATGGTTGTTTTTGATCTTTCTTTCCCTAATGACCAGAAAATTTCTCAGCTAACTTTCAACTAGTGGTTCTAAATAATGTAAGCTTTAAGCTTCCTTTAAACTAGCTTTTAAAATTTCTGGTTATTGTGTTCTGTGTCGAGTACATCCACGGATTTAATCCTTAGTTCCAAGTTCATAATTTGAATATATGATTAAGGCATACTAAGGAACTAATTTAAGATGTAATGCCAAAGATTTTTAGATTATTTCGCAAAAACCCCACTATTATACATTCATAGCCAACAAACAATTCCTCAAAATAAATAAAAAATCATATTCATACAGAAAAAAAAAACTTCATCGCGCAATTGAATTTTTTTCCATTATTTTCTCTGTTATTTTGATAATCATTCCGATTAATAAATATTATGGGTTTTTATTATAATTATTTGAATTCATTTTTATTTGCGTGCTAAAAAAGTTTAGTTTTATGCTGTTTATGGTTGTATGTGTATCAGTTTTTAAGTTTTGTCTCATTTATGAAGGCATAAAGTGAGCTGTTTAATATCATGTGTGTTGTGTTTATTTTTCATGTATGGTTCATATATGTGTATGTGTATGGTGTGTATGTCCTGGGGATTTTTTTATTTGAGTGGAAAAGGATGATATGGGAACATTAAATTTATTTAAAATATCCTTTGTGTGTACATATTGGTTTGAAATTTTATTTATCATATTTAAACTATAAGTTTTTTAGTTGTTGTGAAAAAACACATATCAATAAAACTGATCAAATAGTTTCATTTTTAGTCTTTTGATTTTTTTATTTTATTTTAGTTTTAATTCTTTTTTTGTGATTTTTTTTTGTTGTTTTTTGCTTGTTGAAAATTATTGAACTTAATTGTTTAAAAAATGGAAGAAAATGATTTAATTTTTTCGCATTGTCCTGATGTTGATGTAGACATTTTTGTGACGGGGGTTTTGGGATGAAAATTCAAAATAAAGTAGGCAAAATTTAATTAAAGTTTGTTAAAAAATTCGCTTAAAACAATTTAAGATACAAATTTTAACAAAATCATACAAGTCCCATTAATTCTAGAGCTAAGTTTTATTTATCAAAGCTTAAAGTTTCTGAATTGGATTTAACTAAGTAAAATTGGCGTCCATCTTGTTTCAATGATTAAATTATATTGATTGATGTTTAAATGGACCACCACTTTGTTGATAATTAATCATTTCTAACATTTGAAGAGTTCATTCAATGAGAAAAATCAAAAATAAGTCAATTATAGATTTGAGTCCTCTTATGATATTAAAAATGAGAAATCTCTTCAAAAATAATTTATGAATTTTACTTTCAAAAAATTTGTATAAATTTTCGTAGGATGTCTGCCTTTTAATTACCTTAGGTTATTATTGACATAACCACACTTTTCTAATATTTTGGCACATTTTAGTAAAATATGCACAAATTATTTCAAATTTAATTAATATTCTGATTCTTTAACCCAGTACTTTGTATAGATACTGTCTAAAACATAATCAACAGATTATCAACTCATCCTTTTCATTACATCCCTAAAGTCCACTTCAACACCAAATTCCTGCATCAACATCGGACAAATCAATCACTCAATTTACTCTACTAAAAAAAATCATTAATTTTTCAACTAACAAAATTTGTTCATTTTATAAAGTATAAATTTTTTCGCCAAAATCATCAACAACATATTAATCTATTGCAATTTAACAATAATTCCATTTTATATATATTTTATCTTCGATTTTTCGTTTCTCTCGATTTTTGCTATTTCATAAAATTTGAATCGAAATTGAATTGCGCGATTTGATCATTCAGAGGGGAAAAAGTGAAATTTAATCATTATTTGCATTAGACTGTTTCATGATTTTTTTCTTTTATTCTTCATCATCATTATAATTTATTTAAAGATATAAACATACATAAATGATTTTTGTGTGTGTAGCACATTTATCGCACTTATCTGCAAAACAGTGAATTAGAAACCAACTTGTAGATTTATATAGTAAAAGTGTGTATTTAATTAAAAAAAGGAATTAAACTAATAATAATAAAGATATAAATAGCAATCAACAAAAGAAGAGATATTTAAGCATAGAATTAAAATAATAAGGAAAAAACTAGTAATACCCCCAATATCAAGCATCTTGTATATCCCCTTTGAGTCCAGGTACACGATGATGTTGATTATTATTCAATCGGTTAGCTAAATCTCCCATTACATCACGAAATATAATACTATCTATATTTTCACCTAGCATATAGAGTAGAAACCAATCGCCCATCTTCGATCTTCGGACGATGATTTCTATGGCATCTCGACGTACTAGTCTGTTGAGGATGAAATAAATGGTAATAAAAAAATTATTAGAATGTTTATTGTTAAGACCAGTTGGAGTAGGTATAATTTATGCATCATCAGATTTCCATGTAAAATAAGATCAAATTATTTTAGTTCATTATTGTAGTTTGGTTCAATTTAATCAACCAAAAGTGAAAAAATTTACAAAGTTATATCCAAATTTTTAGAATTTTAAATTTTTCAAAAAGAGGTGGCGATTAAAATTCTGAATTTAAATGAAATTTATTATTATCTCAATAATTTAACAGTTTTGGAAACACCAACAATAATTCCCTACAAACCCTATTAAAAACAGTCCAAAACATGCCACTATGGATCAATTTATCTCATTTGTTAAAGAGCTTCTGCACACTCACAAAATGTACAGCAAAAATTTTATCTAAATCACCCGACCACCAACAGTCACTACAAATTAATAATTCAAGTAGAATCATAAACGTCTCCCCAAGAAATGAGATTATAACTGAAATTTGATGATGTCATAAAGTGATAAAAATATGAGAAATTATGTCTCACCTAAACCTTAATCTTAATAAATACACCCTCATGCGAGGCGAAAATATTATGACTATTCTATACATTACAGTTAATGATGTCAAAATTGTTAGTAAAATGAACCAGAACCACAGGAAAATGTAGATCTTTTCATTCACCTAGTTAAGGAGAGAATTTAAAAAAGAAGAATTTAATAAAAATTAATGATTGTGATGGACTTAAAGTTTAAGTGCTGATCCAAAATTTAATATTTACCACATTAAGAGGAAGAATACATATGGCTGTGAAATTAATAGAAAAATGTTTTTTTCATCATGATTTAAATGCAATTAAAAATGAGAATTGATTTTATGAGATTTTTTTTTGAATGATTTTTTTTATTCAATTCCCGATTTACTCACCGTCGTGTCGTTCAACCTAGTTTGCGCGTGGAAATTCCATATGGAAATTGAAAATAAAAATAAGAAAAAAAAGGAAAAGTCACGTTTAGTAAAAAAAATCTCTAATTTTAATTTAATTCAGCAGCTGTGAATTGTGCTACAATTTCTATAAATAGAATGTCAAATTTCGTAAGAGAAAAAATATATAAAAAAAAATAAAAAATCTCAACTGACCTCGCCACTGACACCATATTTATAGAATGTACATTTAGTCATACGTGGAAATATATATATCATCGGATCCATCCGATCTTCCTGATCCGCTTCCATATGTTTTATCACATCAAGGCCAAATGTCATGAACTCTCCATCGAAGAATTTGTTCATTAAGAACATTTGACCTGAAACATAAGGCACAATGGGAATGACAATGAGAGGAAAAGAAAAGAGAAATGAGATGAAAGAATAGGATTAATAATAATCAAAGAAGATTTTGTTCCTACTTATTATATTATCTGTCTATATTTTATTGAGCTATTGGGGGAAATTTATTGCTCTTTGGAGATTGTTGTTCTTGCAAAGATTATGTGATTTTTGCTAACTTTAAATGACGTTTAATTGACGAAAATTTCCAGAAAATATAACATTATTAAAAAAGTCTTATTACATAAAAACCGCAATCTGAAAATTCTATGTTCCTTCAAAATCTCCCACAAAGGTCAATATTGAAAGAAAAGTAGAGCAAAAATATTGAGCATCACATTTATTACATCCATAGCTTCATCACATTGAATTTACGTTAATATTAACATTCATATTTTAATTATAGAATATTGCAAATATTGCCAAATTATATTTATAGACCAAGCATGAGAAGGATGAGGAAAACGGAAAAAACTGCATGTGATGATTTATGGACATTTACAAATTTAATTTATTTTATGTTCAATCAAATGGAATATTTAATGCATTTATTGGTTTGGTAGTTTATATTGAAAAAAGTTCGAATGGAAATTGAGAAGATAAAAGTTTAAATAATTTGTTGAGCAGTTTCTTGGAAGATGCAGATGCATTTGATGCAGTTTGGATAAGATTTTATACAATTTATTTTAGTCCAAATATATTTTCGGGCTCATCTAGTTTCAAGTCGCATATTCCGGCCGTAAAATCAAAAATTTTTTTAATTACATCCAAAAATTGACTCACTACTCATATCACATAAAAATTCTACCAACTTCAACCATAAATAAATCATAAATCATCGAACATCATCACAAGCATTAAATTTCCTGAACAACCTCAACGAATCAACAAAAAATAATATTATTTATAAAGGATCTGCCCAAAAAAATGGTAAAAATCTTTGTAAATGTAATGCTCTACTTTTTAACCCTCACATAACTCTATATTTGCATATTTCATTATTTAAATCAGAATCTAGATATCTTGCAGAATACTGCAGAGCTTAAGCTGCATATATGTAGGAATAAATTTATTTATGCATTTTTTATACTTCATAGTGTCCGTAAAAATAATAATAATGGATTATTTTCTTCTCCATTCACCTCACTTACCTATAACATTTATAAGCGATAGCAGCTCACATCCAAAATATCTGTACGCCCACCTGTATATCCATAAATTTGTTTTTAATTTAAATTTGAAAATCAATAATCAATCAACATTTAATTCTAAATAATTTTTTGTTTGCAAAATTTTTGAATTTTTTTAATTATTAATTATTTGAAATTTTGGAAAAATTGAAAGGAAATTTTCAAAAAATTATAATATTGATGATTATTATATAACAATCAAAAAATATAGAATATTAAATGGCACAAATTAATTCTTCGTTATCAATTAATACTAATGATTTTTAAATGAATAATTTTACCAGTTATGAAACCGAAGGTTGTCCCATAAATAATCTAATAATAATTTCTTTTTCTGCTTTTTCTCGATCTCCGAACATATTCCAATGTCAAGATCCATCATGAGCGCGTGAATTTTTCCACCCTCCCATGACTTCCACAACCATCTTGGTGCGTAAAAGAGAATACTCTAATGGAAGGAAAAAGAAGAACGAGAATTAAATTTCAAATAAATTTAATTTTAAAATCATTTCAAGATGTTAATTTTGTTAGATTCGGAGGAAGTATGTTCAAATTAAATCTGAACGCACTACTGCCGAAAAAAAATTCAGCATCAGAAACAGCATTCTGATTTTTTCTGATTTTTCTACAGCTATTTTAGCAAAGAAAATCAGATTTGAATTCACATTTCTGACGCTGAATTTTTAAAATTCACAATCAAAATCCAAAATATTCTTCCAATTTACATGCATTTAATCCAATTTGAATTTTAAAGTATTTTTTAAGGAGTATCTAGAGTATCATTTCGCATCATTATGTTTTGCAATAAGTCATTGGAAAATAGTTAAATTAACAAAGTATGAAAATATGTTTAACGGGTTTTTAAAGCTTACATTTTCCTAGCTGTCATTATTGAAAAACGACAACTAAAAATTTAAAATTTGTGAAAAAATTTTATTTAAATCAGTTGAGGTATAATTCTACATAAATTAAACCTCATCTTTAATCAAAATTGATTAATGAAATCTGTAAAATTCAAATAAAAAATATAAAATTGGAAAAAATATTTTATGAAAAAATTTAAAAAGTATACTCAAAGCTTAGACACTGATTAAAAATTGAAAAAATTGCAAAAGAAAATTCAAATTTTGCAAAGAATTTTTTCAAATTTATTAAAACTTTCTTAACATGTGTCTAAGCCTTAAATTTATTTGTTTTTTAAATTTTTTCCGGATTTTTTTGATGAACCACAAAAATATTTTATTTGACCATGCTCCATGTTCTATTTGAATTTTTAATTCATAAATTACTAGCTTAATTTGAATCATAAATTCTTAAAATATAAATCATTGTTATTTTTTGCTGTACAAATAGAAATGTTTTTCATTTAATTTGAATATGTCGTAGATTTCTCATATGGTAATTTTTTTTGAAACTGGATATATGTCAAGTGAATTTTTTGATTAATTGCTGAATATTTTAAAGTTTTTCTGGAGATTTTATTCTAATAAGTTAAAACTGATATTTAATAGAAAGCATTTAAATTTTAGAGAATCCTTTAAAAAATTACAAAATTTTTAAAATATTAAAAATCACTGTAAACTCATAATTCTGAAATTTAGACAGTCAAGATTATAAATAATTCAGCATCTTCAGTATCATTTAATCAACACTCCCTAAACCTCAATAAAAGTACTTCCAATCCTACATAAAATCGGTCTTTTAACACCCAAAAAAATCTTTAAATTTAATTCGATTCCAGACTCATAAAAAATAAAAGGATCGGTCAAATCTCATTTCATACAATAAATGAATTAAAGTAAGCGAGTATTAAGTATCAACAAAATTTAACAAGGTAGACAATAAAGTGCCAATTTTAAAGAATATAAAACAATTACCAAGACACAACGAAAAATATTTTTTTTTATAGTCATGCAACTGATTTAAAATGAGTCAAGGAGAGAAGAAAAAGGAGAAAAAAAAAATCTTTCGGATGAAAATTTTTCACGGCTAATAATTCCTCAGTGTATAATTTGTTCAGGAATATTAAAAAAGAATTTAGAAGAGACGAGACACGAACAATTACAGAGTAATAGCCTTTCAAGGTAGAATGTAGGTAGATGACAAATGATGTTTTCATGTTCATCTGGTCGCATTCTTAAATTTCTTTTGTTGTCAAAATAGCCATCTCAGAGGTTAAGGATGTAGATGTGGGTGCACAATTAAATGTGATTAAATTTATTGCTGCAAAATTTTGTGTGAAATTTCGAAAAAGAAATAATGTTATAAAGTCATAAATAAGAATAAAAGAAAAATTTTAAAGAATTTCATTTAATTTTTTGAAATTCATAAAATGAAAATTTTGGTTTTCAAAAATATAATCTATATAATTAAAACTGAATTTAAAACTTTATAGTCGTGCAGAATGAAAATTTATTAAAAAACTAATTAAATTCAAATTATAAGTAAATTTTGTTTTAAAAAATTTCAATTGCCTTAAAAACTTTTTGTCAACCACAAGAGAATTAATTTCCCAAAATAAATTATAGAGGTCGCCCTTACTAAGTCCGATGAAAAATCATTCAAAACCGAGTACCAAATTCTCAACAGCGAGAAGAAAAATGAAAATGAAGAGAAGATTTAAGAAGAAAAATTTATTTCCGCTTTGTCATTCACTTTATAATGAGATTAAAGAATGAAAACTACAAAAAAAAAATTTTTATGCCACGCGATTTTTACAAGAATAGCAAAATGAAATACAAGCCGACTAAGAGAAAAAGAAGCGAAATTAATCTTACGTAGAGATATTTAGTTTCATTCAAATGCGAATGAGTTTGTTTGAGAGAAACATGAAAAAAAGAGCGGAAAAATGAAAAATGACTGAAGATATGCAAAATAAAAATTTTTTAAAAATAAACGAGAGAAAAAATATTAACAATGAAAAATTTTCTGATGATAAATATTTCTGCTTCGTTTGCTGATAGTTTAATGTGACAAATATTTCTTTTTTAAAACATTTTAACTTCCACGCATCGCGTGTAAGTTATTGGTTTCACTCAAAATGCCCATTTTCGAGTTCACTATGTTCCCACCACTTTTATGAGAAGTTTTTGGTACCAAAATGTGCGTCTCGATGAGTAGATTCATAATCTACAGGAATTTTTCAATTTAAAGGCCATTAAAGGGGTCAAAAAGCCAAAAAACTGATTTTTTCGGTCACCAAATTTTGTTATCAGGGTCACAGCTTAACCATTAGACTTTCAGGAACTGATTCTTTTGCCATATGATCAGGCAATACAAGCGCCCAGGGGAATGGAAGCTAACTTTTTGATATATGCACAACTTTATAGACCTTTGAACAGTCAAAATAGGGCCAAAAAACGCTCAAAATTGACAATTTTTGGCACCGTTCTCGCTTGTATTAAGCTCAAATTGGCTAATTCAAAAACCATTTCGGGATATTTATGCCTAAAATGTATAGGCCAAGTTTCAGCCAATTTCGTCCATACCTGTGTCCACAAGGTCCATTTTTCGTTTTTTGGGGTACGCATGGCAGGATGAAGTCATGAAAAATTTTTTTTGGTCCTAATGGTCTCTAACCACCGATATACAACATAATTAGTCGTTTTTTACCAAAATTTTTATCTTTTTCCTAAAGTTTTTAACTTCCACGCATCGCGTGTAAGTTATTGGTTTCACTCAAAATGCCCATTTTCGAGTTCACTATGTTCCCACCACTTTTATGAGAAGTTTTTGGTACCAAAATGTGCGTCTCGATGAGTAGATTCATAATCTACAGGAATTTTTCAATTTAAAGGCCATTAAAGGGGTCAAAAGGTCAAAAAACTGATTTTTTCGGTCACCAAATTTTGTTATAAGGGTCACAGCTTAACCATTAGACTTTCAGGAACTGATTCTTTTGCCATATGATCAGGCAATACAAGCGCCCAGGGGAATGGAAGCTAACTTTTTGATATATGCACAACTTTATAGACCTTTGAACAGTCAAAATAGGGCCAAAAAACGCTCAAAATTGACAATTTTTGGCACCGTTCTCGCTTGTATTAAGCTCAAATTGGCTAATTCAAAAACCATTTCGGGATATTTATGCCTAAAATGTATAGGCCAAGTTTCAGCCAATTTCGTCCATACCTGTGTCCACAAGGTCCATTTTTCGTTTTTTGGGGTACGCATGGCAGGATGAAGTCATGAAAAATTTTTTTTGGTCCTAATGGTCTCTAACCACCGATATACAACATAATTAGTCGTTTTTTACCAAAATTTTTATCTTTTTCCTAAAGTTTTTAACTTCCACGCATTCGCTCCGCTCAGCAATGGTTCATTCACTTCGTTTCATTCCGCACAGCTCTTCACAACTCCCAAATGAACCTAAAACGTTTTTTAAAAGTGCCATTTCGTACATTAAGGAATCTATAAAATGCAAATTTCACAAATATTAATACAGACTACATTTTTTTTAAGAGTTAAGTAAAATTTATGATTAACATTTTATACTTATGAAATAGAAGAATATGAAGTACAGCTCGAACGTTAAATTTTAAAAAAATATATTCAATTTGTTTTTTTTTCTGAAAATTTTTATAATATTATAATAAGTGTATTTATAATCTATCATAAGTCAAGCGTGGAAGTTCGTGGCTTTCTACGTAAGTCGTGTTTTTATGTATTATTTTCCATTTAATTTATTATGTCGTCTCTTGTTTTTAGTGCTACTCATTTGGGCTTGAATTAAAAATGGCAAGCTTGTTGTGCGAACAATCTGTATGATTCATTAATTCAGATGCACCTTAAAATATTTTGTGATTTATTAAAAAGTATGAAGGTAAAGAATGATGAGCGATTGAGATGATGAAGCTTGTGTAGATTTAAAACTTTAAATTAATAAAAAATATTTCTTTGTCTTTAGATCTTTAAGTAATGTACATTAATTTCAATAACTGGAACCAACTCAATTTTGCAGTCATTTTCATCTTAAAACAATTTTCTGTAATATTTTTACCAGCACCTTTAAATTAAGTCATTTACTTGCAGTTAGCAGACAATTAAAATTCTTTCATATTTAACAACCAGAATAATTTTAAAGTCTCTTTGGCACCTTTGAAGCACTTTAAATTCCCTTAAAATTTACGATGATAAAATTTCCATGTTTTTCACATTTTACTGTCTCATTTTTCTTCAATTCTCAAGGGCGCAATCTTCCATGACAACATTTTAAATTCATAATAATTCATTTGTGAACGAAAATGACATCATCAAAAAATTTTAAATCTATAAAAATTCTTTTAAGCTGAATTTTATTTTTGTTAAATTCTTTTAGCTTTTTTAGAGGTATTTTTCAGAAAAATTTAAGAATACTTGAATTATGATACATGAAATAATATTGCTAGAAACAAATTTTCTGTAAAATACAGCAAATATTTTTTTTAAATAATTCCAAATTCACAAAATTCACAAAACGAAGAAAATCATCCACCACACCCTCTTCCCAAGCCCTTTAGCTTTCCCCAAGCTTCCCCTTACAAATATGAATTATTTAAATTTTAATGTTCCACTAAATGCGTTATGAAGATTCATCAAGATATATTATGTCGCTTACTTTAATTTATTGTTCAGGCCTTTGCCATCGCGAAAAAAAAAATAATATTCATACAAATGACTATTTATCACAAAGATTTCTTAAAAAATAATAATCTTACAATAAATCTTGTTTTATTAAATTGTTTATTTCTTTAATTTTCAATTTTCTTGGCTGTCGCTTTTTAGAATTATTAGTCATGTTAAGATAAAGTGTTGGAATTATGGGAAGGATTTATGATGAATAGTTTTTGAGTTAATGTTTCAATTATGTGTGATGAAAATTGTTGTAAATTTTAAGAGAGAAATTTTGGAGAAAAACTGGCATAAAATTTAAGCCGTAGTAGTGCTGTCCTCACTACAGCTATGTATCGGATTTCGTCTCGATTATTAGTCATGTGTCTCAAGGATTCATTCCCGGCTTTAAATTTTTAATTACATTATAAATATCTTTAAAAATCTGCATCCAAGGTCACAATTACCACCAACAAGCTGACAACCGATTTTTTTTTTTCAAATAAACCAATTTTATTGAAACAAAAAATTCTTTATGGTTTAACAAAAGCAAATAAAATTAAAAATCAGTGCTAATCCGCAATGTGAGCTGCATCGTGACCGCAGGATAGTTTGGAAACAGAGAAAAATCTGCGGTGTTTGGTGTTAGCTGGTAGAACTTTTTTATTTGTCTAACGACATTTATCTCAAAAAAGAGAAAGATTTTTTAAAAGCAATGCGACGGTCTTTTATGATTTTCTGATCTTTTGTGTTAAATTTTAATTAGAATTTCTGCTCCAAAAGTTCAAAAACCTTCCAATAAAAATGTTTAGAGTCGCCACATAATAAGCTATTCCTATTTAATATATAGAAAATTATTTCAACACCTAGTTTAATAATAGTAAAGTTAGAACAATAAACCATTGTCTACATACACTACCACTAAAAATATTTTGTTGTAATATGTAATTAATCGCGAACAAATGCGGCCTCAACGAAAATTAACAATATCAGGAAACATGAAAAATTTATTTTTTTTCTCTCATCTACATGCAGAGCCATGATATGCAGACCATCATATAATTCATTGATGAAAGTACATGGCACATGTGTTAAGTTTTGCTTACGTAAACAACAAAAAATAAAACATAATTGAAAGCTCTGGTCAATAAATTGGTTTCTCGATTTTAGAGTTTATAGCATCAATAACAGCAGTAGCATTACTAGGATGAGAATAAATCGATTGTTTTCTTTTTCTTGGCATTTTTTTATGAAATTGGTTGGAATTTTTGAATGCTGTTTTTGAAGAAAAGTGGCGTGATTTTAAAATTGAATTTGTGATTTGGATACATTGGTTTAATTTTGGATGTGCTTAAAAATTTATCAGCTAGGTAGCTAAGTCTCGAAATAACTACAAACCAAGAAGAAATGCAACCTCAAATTTAATTCTCTATAAACAGAAATATTCTAAATTATTGCAAAAAATGTGAACTTTTATCATGCCATGAAATGCCAGACATTCAGTAATAATTTTTCACAACCACACTCACTTTTATTGTGAATATAGCGTACATATAGCGAGGAATTATATTACATCATACATCAATTTAAGATAAGTTTAATGTTTACATTGCGGTGTTAGAGAAATCCCCAATAAAAATTAAAATGTATGTTATAAAGATAAACAAAAGCTTCCATATCTATTTTCCATAGCAAATGTGCATATGGGAATGGAGAAAGAAGAAGAGAGAGAGAGAGATGGGATAACAACGCCAGACGCTAAAAATAAGAATCATAAAAAATTAATTTCGTACTTTATTTGAATATATAAAATGAAAAATTAGGAAAAAATATCTAGAGTAATTTTTCGAGGCGTTAATTATTGTGTAATTATTATTACATCCAAAAAAATATATTTAGCTCTTATTTTCGCCATAAAAGTTTAGAAAACATTTACAGGCTGTTCGTATACAAAATATAAGAAAAAATAAACAGAATAGAAACATGAGAAAAAGGAATATTGCGTTGGGAGTCATCTGTGGATGATATTTTATATAAATTTTAAAATCTCATCAATTGAGACCTAATGGCGATGTTAAAGGATATTCATATCATAATATAAATTCTGGACCTTATGATGAAATTATAATATTAATAAGGATAGTATTCCTAACAAAATAAGGATTCAGTCCCACATATTCAATTATGAAGACCTCAAATGACAAAGCTTATAACATTTATCCTCAAAATCTTCAACTGAGTCCTTAACATCACTCACTAACAACCCTCACAATTTTTAAAAGAAAAATGAAGAAAACAAATCATGTACGCGTATATGAATATAGGGTAAATTTTTTTTTTCTGCTGAGAACTGCTGAACCATAAATTTTCAGAAAACTCTGTCTGTTGCCGTCTTTCTATCATTAGCAGTAATTTAATGAAAGGCATTTTTATGGAAGCTTCTGTAAAAATAACTTTAGTTTTCATTTTTTTCTTTAAAACGTTTATTTCCCAAAAATTTACAGCAATACAGAAAAATTCGACATTTTTTTAAATCTCGATGGGAATTTTATTTTGTGAATTTCTTTTTTCTGTTTTACAATCGTAGCTTTTTTTGTTCCAATTATTTTCAGCTTTTTCAGCTTTTTAAATACACAAGCTGTCCATAATATTCTGTTTTAAGTCGTGCTCTTTGAATTATTTTATCAGAATGTTTGGCTCAATTATGAACTAGTTTATTGATGTTGTAATGTCATAAAAATCAAACTAAATTTAATTTAGATTTTTAATGATTTCTAGAAGAGCTTTAGAGCTTTAAAATTTAAATAATTCTAACGACACATATTCAATCATTAGTACCACATACATCGAAATTCCATCACATCAACCCCATCAATAAATCCCCAAAATTATCAAAAAGACTTTAAAGTCGTTCAATATAAATTTATTGATTTAAAGCCAAACTTCATCAAATAAGGCTTAGCTCAAAATACTTTATAATAAATGATTTGTGTTTGATAAACACGAGGAAAGGAGGAAATTCTTTAATAACATTACTTGTAATGATGAAGCAGATTTTTCCTAATGTTAAGGATTTTCTGTAAAAATTCTTGTAGAATTTTTTCATGTCATGTGAAAATTTCCTATGGATTATGATGAATTTACACATGTATTCGCACCAATTGAGGGGAATAATAGGGTTTATGGTAGATTTGAGTGGATTTGTAGGATGAGAAAATTTGTTAAAATGATTCGTAGAATTTACTGTATTTGAGAGGCATAGGTAAAATATAGACATAGAAAGTAGGTGATTTATTGCCGTGTTATTGTACTTTACTTTTATTAATTATGACTATAAAAGTAAGTGACACCCCTTTTATAAATGCTCAACACAAATCCTAATGAAAACTGAGTTAAACCCCCAAAAACATACTCAAATCTCACAGCTATCATGTTCTCAGTAAAATAAATCATACACAGTGAGTATGATGCATTTAAAAATCGATAGCATGCCAAGCCCCATACCGTGCTAACGATAAAACCCGAGGGAAAATACTCAAATCTTCTCACATAATATAACGGTGTGAATGTGACAAAAAAAAATCATTCAAATGCCATTATTGATCTTCCTTCAACATCAAAAAATAATGAATCACTTTTTAAGTCTATTTTTGTTAGAAATCCCCCCAATTTCATGAAACAAGCTAACACATTTAAAATGAAAATGTGTGCTGAACTGTTTCATGTTTTTTTTTTCGTTTAACATGAAAACATTTTTTTTAATACACAAAGTTGTGAAAATATTTAGAAAATTTTTCATCGAATGAATGCAATATGGAGGTATTTGTCTGCTGTTTCGTTGGCATCAAAATTAGGTTTGTTATAGAAATGCATCATTAGATGATAATTATCATTTCATTATAATGGATTATAACAAGCGGAGTGTGACACAAATTGGACAGTATCTTGTTAGATTTTGAAATATGTTGTTGTCTTCTCACATGAACGAGAAGGTAGGTATGGGGGACGTGTGAAGGTGTCGTTGGAAAAATTTTTTGATGATTTTTTTCTAATTTACCAATTACTTTACATTGACTTATACCATTTAATACTTAAAGATTCTTTTAAATTTTGAAAAAATGTTTGACTAAACTGGAAGTCATTATTGTAAGACGTCATTACCGAATGTCTCTTAAACAAAAAAAAAAATGGGTAAAATAAAAGAAATAATAACCCTAAGCCAAAATAATTCAAAAGAGATGTTCAAAGGAAAAAAAAAATAAAAGTTTAATGCTCAATAACCTGTGAAATCTTTGTGCTTCGTTATCAGACATAATTTTCCTCATTTCTCTCGTTTCTCTCTTCCTTCTGACACCAAATTACGAAACAATAATGTCTCATCAATCATTAAAGCTGCACTCCCTCGACTTTTTTTTCCTCATTCAATAACAAGGCTAGGTGTACGGTAAGCTAATGACTTTTTAAAGATTTTAATGATCACTTTATTTTCTGCCACACGTAAATAAAAAAAAATCTGAGTATAATAAATTCTCGTTTGGTGGTCATATGCAATCCCCCCACAGCCCGTCTCATATTTAGGGCAATTTTATTAATGTTTAGTTTATTAACTCCCACATTGTCTGGATAATTATTGGGGAATGTATCTTGGGAAAATATTTTTCACTTTACATCTGTTCCACTATTTATTTGGTCAAGATACTTTAAAACATATTGTTAGTAAGCATTAGCTGATTTTATTTCAATATTATTGTTTAAAAAAATTTTACAATAAAAAGTTTTAAAGTAAAATGAAAAATTTTTGAGGAAGAAGAAAAAGTAACGATTAAATTGCGGATGCTTTTGCATTGCATGCAAACACGTCATGAACATTTGTTTAATTGCTCAGAAAAATGTTAAAATAGAGAGAAATGCTATGTGCTTCAGTAAATTTAAAATTATTTTGCAAATGAATCCCTAATAACCACGACCGTTAAAAGTTAGTTAAAAGCTAGATTTAAGCTAGTGTATCTGAAGATAGCCGTGAGATAAACTATCTGAACACTAACTTTTAAAATTTCTGGTTATTGGGGAATTTTTTGAAGTAGTTTAAAGTTTTAAAGGGTTTGGTGGTACTTTTAAAAATTAATATGATTTAGTAAGCTCTTAATTACATAGAATTGTATATATCGCAAATTATTTTATCAAATATTGATTTCAATTTTATCTTTTCTTTGAATTTAAAATAAATAAAAAATTTCCATCCCAGAAAATTGACTGAAAATTTCCATTAAACTATTTAATTTATCGATGCATCTCGATGCCTATTGAGCCGCTTAATAGTTTATCGTACAAATAATCGAGAAGAAAATTGAGTAAATATCACAAAAATTCTCTCATTCTCTTTTCATTTCCTTCCATACATGTAAATTAGATCCAACAAATCTTTACTATCCCAAAATACAATAGAGAATAATAGCTCTATACTGAAATATATGTCGAACATTTGATTTCATGAGACTTCTGATAAATGGGTATTATTGCGACATTGGAAATGCAAAAAGAACTAAAAATCCTATTCTGGAATCGACAAACATTAGTGCACAATCGATTAATGTATGATTTTTTTCCGGAATTTCCTACAATTGTTTTTTTTTTCATCTACCACATATTCAAGTCCAAAAAAATCAAAATCGTCATGGTATGCGTTATTATATATTTTTTTTTTTGAACCGCTGCCAATTTGATATTTTTTGTTTCGTTCATTTATTTACGCTATGGTTTGAAAAAAATACAAATGAAATAAAAAAGAAATATTCAATGCTTTTTCAAAAAAAAAAAAACTGAATTCGCTACATTGCAATGTCAATGGATGTAAAAAACTGGGACTTTTTTGAAATATATACAGCACAAAGCGTAGCAATTCTCTTCAAGTGGATGGCAAACGAATTGTACTGAAGTAAAGAATGTTTATAAATAATGTGCAATAAGCCACATACCGTCCTATCCAGCAGAGTTATGAATGTTTAATTGATGAAAAAGTCTTTTGAGTTCATCACTTTATGATTAAATTTTCAAATCATATGTTTGGAATGAATATGTTTGGACCGAAAAATAGTCTGCAAAAAAATTCTAATTAATTTTGCTAGAAATTTACTGAAAAATTTTGAAAATTTAATCTATTTTTTTTAATTTAATTTTGAAAATACAGAATTTTGTTATGTTTTCAGACCCAAAGCTATATTTCGATTTAAGCTTAATATTTTTTAAAATATTTCAAAAATTCTTAATCTTCCATATCCAAAAGTCCCATACTAATCTTGATGATTACTGCATAACCAGATTAAATCCTCCCAGAAATCCCTTTTCTTGAATAAATGCGCTAAAAACTATCGATTTTTAGATTATCGTTATATTGCCTCGACTATCGCAATCTCAACTTCCGCAACGATATTATTATTATTTCATTTTTCTTTTCAAATGGAAATGGAAGCTTTTTTTGGTTGATATTCAATATACAGAATAAAAAAAAATATATTTTTGCGATATTACTTTGAACAAAACAAAGTATGAAATGAATAACAATTGAATACTTTCTGTATTATGTAAAAGAAATGGACAAAAGAAATCTACTCAGAAAAATAATTATGCGACAATATGTTTCTATTACTTTTAATACTATTCTATTTGTCGTCTATTAATTCTGTATGAAATTGACTTTTTTGTCACATATTTCATGGCTTTGTGATCTCGTCAAGAGGAAAAGAAATTGTTTGAATATAGAAAATTGCCATATTGTGTGGGTCAAGCAATTCATTTGCAATGAATAGAAATCTTATGATTAGATCTGAGGCTGAATTTTTATATCAATTGACTTTAAAAAAAAAAAAAAATTGAGCCATCTTAGGATTGATTCCTCAAATTTCTTTTAGCACTTCAAATGCAGCTCATATGGGAATTTAGGTTCAAAACCTATCGAAAACCTAATTTATCAATTTTTTTAAACGTAACATAATTCGAAAAGTGATAATAAATTAAAAATTCTGTTCCTTACTACATCCATACCAGTACTTCAACTTTCTCAACAGTTAACATAACTAGTAAATGACCCGAACTATCATATCATAGTCGATATAATCAGCAAACATAATAAAGAAAACAAGACCTTTAAGTTGTTGCTGTTTTTTTTCTCTTGTTATATCAACTTGTTGTCAAAATTGTATCTATTGCTGTCATAGACAGAGTCCCACAAAAATTGTACGAATCATTGAGCTTTTGAAAAGAGAGGGAAAAGGTCGAGAAAGAAAGAACATAAATGGAAAATGTCATTGGCAATATCGTAATTTTAAACTTTTCTTCTTTCTGCTTTAAAAAAGACTTGTGAATTAGAAGAAATAAATTTTATGTGTGTGGGAAGTTTATTGAATTTTTTTTTTCTTTGATTCATTCAGTTTTTTTTTTGAGTTGTGTATAGAATTTTTGGAGAAAGTCATTAGAGTGGGTGGAGGATGAAAATTTGAAAAATTCATGATTAATTTTCATTGAGCCTGAAATTTTTGTTAAATATTTTTTGTTGAATACTTTAGAACTTAAATAGACCAAAATGAATCTTGTTTATTATTTCGACGAAATTCGTAAACCATTAATTTTAAATTAATAGACTCACATCCTCCATAAAATGTTCTAGGAAATATAAAACAAATCCGATCAAAATAAACTTTTTTTTAATCAAACCCATTTTTATCTTTAATCACAAAATTTAATAAAATTTTTCATATCAATTCATTTTATCAAGCATTAATAATTATCCCTAACTCTCATGGAATTGTTATATCAATGGAAAATTTCATTATGACATTAATTTTATGGGAAATTGATTTCACATTTTGTACTTTTAATTACACATTGCGCGACATATATGGCACTGTCACATATTTCAATGCATCTATGGAATATTTCCGTGATAAATTCACAATATAGTGACTATTTAATTAATCCATTTCAGAGGATTTTAATTATTGACATTTTTAACAGCAAAAGTCTTTTATTCGACTTTTTTTGGAGGGTAAATGTTGAGATGATTAAGGTTTTGTAGTTTAAATAGCAGATGAGTTGAAGTTTTGATACTGTTTCTACTTCGTACACTTTCTGCATTTTTTTGGATGCTTATTTTTTAAAAGTTTATAAAAAAAGTAAATTTTTTTAAAAATTCCATTAAGAAAAATTTTTCTATATTAATTTTTTAAAAATAATATGTTTAATAGTTCCTTAGCTACATAGGTAAAGCTTAGAATACTTTTTTTTAAAAAAATATTTCATTTAAATTAAATAAATGAACGTGCTTTCAATAACAGTCGAGCATATGATCACACCCTGAATGACATGTCAAAAAACAATGGCAACGGATTAAACATCCATTCACACGATTAAATAGGATTAAAATTTGTTTATTTTTCATTATTATCAATTTATTTATGTTTTGTCTCAAAACCAACCTGACCAAATAACACGAAGCACACCCATTGATAATATTTATAGACTTTTCTGTCTTCCATTTTCCCTTCACTATTTCCAACGCCAGGATACGGCACTTCCTTTCCAATTTTCTTGAGGAACATGCTTTTGAGTGCATATGTACTATGAATCCAACAATAAGTGTTGAGAACATCCTCCGGTATATCTTTCGTATGTACACAATCAATTGGATTTCCTACATACTGTCGTGTTGTGACTATCAGCGAGAATGCAATCTTTATGTAATAGAAGTAAATTTAATTTATCTATTTTTTTATTGCTTATTTTTTCTTTATTATTTGAAGAAAATTGAATTTTCTTTATCAGTTCGATTGTCATGTAATACGGAATTGAGGACGAGACATGACAGTATGGGAGAATATTAATCAATAAGAAATACATACCAATATCATAACAGTAATTGAATAATGCAATCGAAATACTGGTGAGTCAATTTGTATATGACTAATTTTCACTAAAGATTTAAGGCCACGAAATATATCCAACATGATTGATCAGCAGCCAATCCACAAGTCAGTATAAAGTGACGACTTTAATTAATTACAAATGATTTTTTTTCTTTAATTTTAATGTCATCCGCATTTAAGCACTTTTATGTTATTATCGTTTCTATTTCTTTTTCGTTTTTGTTTCTTTCTGATTTTTTGTAACCCCCCACATAATTGTTCCATCTTTTCTCCATTCACAAAAAGATTATTTTTTTACACTTCCTTTATTTTTTTATTCTATTTATTTTCTCACGATACGCCCGAAAGCAAAATTTTAATTAAATCGTAAATTCGATGAAGTAAATTGAGTTTTTTTTTGTTTAACACAAAACACTTTTCTTCTTCATCAATTGCTTCCTTCTTTATATTTTCTATCTTGTGTATTTATTCTCGGGTTTCAAAATTTAATTGCAATTCCATTCTAGTCTCTACACCATTATAATCATTATCCACATTGTGTGTAACACAAATTTCAATTGCTTGTTTTTTTTTGCTCGATATTCAAAACCCTCCCGAAACAGCAATTAAACAGAAAGTAACCATCATAATTTTTAAATGACTTAACTGATTATAAGTGCTTTTATACGCCATTCTATATCACAGAGTTTCAAAAATGTAATTTTAATTAAGTTGAAGAAGTCGAAGGCAGTTTTCATTATATCACTGAGAGATTATTAAAGTATAGTAAATTTTTAGATAGAATTACAGTAGAAAGCATGCTAGTAGGAATGATGAAGATAGAAAATAAAATTATAAACTTTTTTTTGTGTCTTTTTTCACTGATGAACTTTTCTTTTTTATTTACAATTAAGTCGAGTTCACTGACATTTTTGGCATCTCACAAAAAATTTATTTATTTATTTTCAATGATAATTTCTTTTTTTTAGCAAATGGCACTTTAAGTTGTATCATCCTTATCCGCATCATGCGACATAATAAGTTATATAATATGTTTGGAAGTAGTTGTTCTCATAAGAATCAAGATCATTTTTCGTTTCACAAAAGAAAGCGCACAAAAATTAATTCTTTAAATGGCTATTATTATATTTTCCACTCTAACTATTATGTTATAATGCTTTTGTATCTGATATTCACAAGAATTATGTATGAAACTATAATTAGAATTATTTCCGCTAGTTTTCTTGCCTTTCATGTGCATCTGCTTTGGGGAGTTGTAGGGTGTAGTCAGGAAATCTTAGAATTAAGATCGTTCCTCAAACTACAATCCTGCTTGTGTTTTCCGAGTGCAATAACATTTATCCAACCTCCATAATTCATATTTCCACTATCTTTTCTATTTTGTAGCTTTCATCCTCCTCCTCCTACACTCCTTTTTTGGAGTAAGTACAAATTTTTTGGACAGTCGTTAAGCAAAAAAATGCATAGTCCTTAGGGAAATTTTGTTTGGGATTTAGATAGGAAGTCAGTGATTAAAAATTGAAAGTACAATGCATGTGCTATTTGTAGTCTAGACTACAGACCGTATAGACAAAGAGAAAATTATTTTTATGCTTTTGAGGATTAATTTTAGAGTGCTTTTTAAATGCGATAGAGATTGACGGAGATGAATGCAGCAAAAAAAGATTGAAATAAATTTATTTTATTATATATTTTGTTTCTGAGGATTGAAAGTGATTCATTGAGATTAGTCATGAAAAATCTGTTGAAATTAGATGATTTTTGAGGTAAATGTTACAAAATAAGTACTAATGTTAAAAATTTTGATAGATTCTGAATAAGTTTTAATGCTTATGATTCATCATCATTATAGGGTTCCATACTCATCCAGCAGTTAAACATAAAGCTTATTTTTTAATTATTTTTCACAATAAAAATCCATAAAAATTATCCTAATGATTCACCATCCTCAAAAACCTTTTAAGCTCAATAATGAAAAATTTTTCCTCACATCATAAAAAAATCATTTGAAGTGACGCCCAAATTGCAAAATGTTTCAATAATTTTTTTAAACGCCTGTTTTGTTGCTTTTACTAAGTGCTACAAGCAACAATAATTATCTGTTGGAATTTAGTTTTTTACATGGTACAAAAATAATTTTATTTTAATTAAAATGAGGCAAGAAAAAAAGATGTTGTTGATCATTAAAAATTTTATTTTCTGCAAATTATTTTTTTTTTGTACTTTGCAGTTTCAAAATAACGTGTTAAATTAACCATCTGTGTTGTATATGTGAGAAAATTTTACAACTTGAATAACTTTAAAAAAAAAAATGAATTCAACATTAAGTCTGAGTCAAATTATACGCACAAAGTATAACTAAATATTTTCATTTGGGTGAAAATTTGTATAAAATAAATGCGGTAATGCATGTTTACAGTTTTATAGAATGTCGTGTGTGAGGAAAGGGTAAATGACACATAGATGATATAGTCATCAGATTTAAATAATTTCTAGCAAATGAGTAACATGACTAAAGTCAATACATGAATACAATATCAAATTCGATCAAAAAAAAATATTTTTCTCGTGAAAAATTTCGTTAAATCACTGAAGATTCATTGGGATTAAGTGCCTGTTCCTGATTACTAAATCTTTTCTTAAAATAACATAAATATTCAATGTATCAAGACAAAATAAACTCAACTCGATTTCTTATTTTATTTCAACCAAAATTTAAGACATCAATCAATCGTGAATAACAACAAGAAAAAAATGTACTCATACTGCCTGTCTTATACAGCATGACAGCGATCTTGTGGCTTGAATTTAAGTAAATAAAGTAAACCATCAAGTTGATAGAATAGATAATAACTCATATTGAAGATTTGCTTCTTTCACTTATTTTAGATAATTATACAGATGTGGATGTATATATATATGTGGTTAAAAAAAATTTATTTTAAATATTTATTTAAATTAGAAAAAAAGAGTGTGAGAATATTTTTTTTTCCTATTCATACAATTTCAATTACGTTCATTCCATTTTTCAAATGGAAGCAAAAGTAGGTGAGCATTTTGTGAGAGTTTGTGTATACATATTTTTTTTCAATGACTTTAACGCATTTTTCCTGAGGTTCGGTTTGATGATGCTTGACTGAAGTATTGTCTTGAGTTTTCTGTATCTTTAGGGAATTGTTCATGTTCAGGATGTTGAAACTTGTCGCTTCTCAACTATGACTTTAATTATCTTTATATTTCTCTAAGCATGAGGCGAATATGTTTAATTAAATAATTTTTCTCAACAATTTTACAAGTTTATAATTTTTCAAGAGCTCCTTCTGTTGATGATGACTCTAGAAAATTAATAATCAAGCCGTTTTACTTGCACGTACTTGTAGAGTTATATGACAGACTCTTGAGGAGTTAGTTTGTTTAGCAAGTTCTTTAAAACAGGGTAAAATATCATACTGCACAGTTTAAAACATTAAAATGATTAGAATTTTTATAGACCCAAAAAAGAGTAAAGACAAACTATCATCCAAAAGAATACCCAACCTAGTATAATTCCCGTTAGGAAAAAAAAGCGTCAAAGAATATTTCTACAAAGGGAAAAAAGAAGAAAGAAAATCGAGAGCACAAACATTTATAATATAGAGATTCAAGATCCAAGAAATGATCAATTTCATTTCAAAATTGACCGTGAATTATTTTTTTTCTCTAAATAAATTTATGAGGTTACACATAAGCTGACTTTAAGGCATGAAATGAACGTATTTTTTGGGATATGTATTTTATAGTATTTTGCGGTTCTACAGGATCTGTTGAATTGCTAATATTAGGATTACTGTATATGTTTGTTTTTTGGGGTAGATGTATGCATTGCAGACTTTTATAAAAGATTAAGGAAAAATTAAGGATTTCATTTCCCAAAGTGTGGTTTAGCCTACATTTCTCGGATACGATTCACACAGCATAAATTGAATATGTTTATAACACATCACATGACATGTTTTACTACGAATTGTGAAAAGCTTTGATTTTTCTTTTATTATTAAAACATTCTTTTCTCATTTTAGTACAGACAAGTCATTGCTAATTTAAAATAGGTTAAATCATGGGGATTTCATTTATAAAACAAATTGTATACAAGTAATTCAAAAAGCCTTTAAATTTCATGAAAATATTTAAATATAAAAAAAAAGATTAAAATAGTACAAGAGAAAATATTTTCAACAGACACAAAAGAAAGTGAAAGAAGAACAAAAAAAGGTTATCAAAGAAGCAACAATTGAGAGATGAAAGCACAAATGATCGACGGGTTTGAAAGATATAAAGAATGACTGAAATATAATCAAGACAATTGCGGAAAAGTGAGTAAGGAATGAATTGAAAGGAAAAGTGTCGGAAAAATGTGAGAAGGAAATTTTCTGATTTGCTTTAAAATTTTATTTTGTTTTTACAGCTTTATACTGCAAGATTGAAGAGTTTTTAAAGTTGTATAATTTTTGAATTCTTTAAATATTTAAGGTATATTCAAATTTTTTAAAATAAAATATCTTGATTCAAAATCTTTCGAAATTAAATTTTCAAAAACTAAAGTTTTTTAAAACTTTTAAAATTTGCTGCTAATTAAAGCATACACTCAATATTCTATACAATTAAAGCTTAATTAACTGTTGAATTTAAAATCAACAAATTATAGAATGAACAAAAAACAAAATCCTACAATTTATTGACCCCCTTAAAAGTCAAAACCTCACCCAACAATAAACTCAAAAGCAAGAAAAAAAACATTTAATTTCCTCCTCACAAATAGAGATTATTCTTAAGACAGTGTGCAGTAATAATGGCAATCATACGTAAATAAAGAAAATTTATTGTGTCATCTCAGTCGTCACTCTTTTTTGCCGCTATCGCTTCGCAACGTTTCAATTCTCTTCACTCAGTTACGCTGTGTGTTTATTGTTTTAATTTTCAACAGAGCAAATTTATGCTCTTTAATTATTTTTAAATCTCTACATGACTACACCACATTTTTTGTGTGTTTTCTGTTAAATTTTGAGTTTTAAGCCTTCAAATAACTTATCGCGGATTTATTAAGAGTATATTGGCAATCTGCTTATCATCATTAATTATTGAACAAAAAAAAACTCCTCGTATCACACACATATCTGACTTTTTTGAATGATTTCTCTACTTAACGTAGAGTGTAGCAAAAAAAATTAGTAATTTTTTATATAAACTTCAAAAATACGCATGGTTATAGATATAAATATCTATTTTTATCTCAGACTCTTGTACAAATTGAATATCGTTAATTTGAAAAAAGAAAAAAAAATGAGCGAAAGAAAAGAAAACGTGAAGAAAAAAATCTTTAGAAGAAAAATTCTTTAATGAAAAAAAAAATCTTTTCTTTTATTCAAAAGAAATCAATTTTCAGACATACAAAAAAAATTGAAACATTTCGAATACAATTTGATGATTGAAATATTTCATGATGAGATTATCATTAATTATTTAAATGTTGATATTCATACACAAAAAATGCACTATAGCATGTTTCTTTTCGGCTCAGAGATTTTTAATTGTTTGTAATTTATGTGACTCGGGGTGAGGAAATGTGAAATTTTATTTTTTTGACTCTTATTGTTTGAATGACGTTTAATGAAGCTTGAGAGAGACGTTATTGAGTGAAGTGCTGGCTAAACGTCTCAGCAGTGGGAAAATCTGAATGAATTGCAGATTGATTTCGTCAATTGAAATGAAAAATTGCGAAATTCTTAATATTTTTTAATCTCTGCGGTTTTTGAAGTTTTGAGTGCAGCTGTCAAAAATCGTGAGTTTTAAAATCTGGAAATTTTCAATCTGAAGCTTAGATTTGAAATTCTTTTGGATTTTTTGTTAATTTGATCAGTTTAAGAACTAAATTGAATTAATCTTCTTGAAGTTTATACTATAATTTAAATTATAGGTCTCAAATTTTTTGACGTTTTCAAAAAAATCAAAATTTTTTAAAAACAATGCTAAATTATTTTTTGTAATTTTTTGGCAAAACTCTCCAAAAAATGTTTCCCAAAATTTTAAAAAATAATTTTTTTGGAATTTCTTTAAAAAAATTTATTTGAAAGTTTGATTTTTTTAGACAATTTGGTAAAATTTAGAATTTAAGAAAATCATTGAAATGGCTTTCAGTTCAACCTTTAGAATTATTTAATCTACTTTCAGGAGACATTTGACAAAAAAAAACTTTCAAAAATTTATTTTAACCACCATTCAATAGAAAAATATAAAAGTCAAAAAAATTAGCATCAACAAAAGGACAAAATGACAATCATTTCATCACTTTCTTGCACTTTTCTTCATCTTCTCATGAATCCAAATTAATGTCTTAAAAATTCGCAATATAAAAAATTTGCCAAAAAAAACTTCACATTATTTATTCTCTGCTCATTAAACTTTCAACGAAAAACAAAAAGAAAGTTCACATTAAAAATCACATTTTCTCCCCCCTACAGAAAAAAATAAATATATAATTCAGATTAAACTGATTAGCATTATATGATGATCATCAGTAGGCATTAATTAAACATAGATGATGATATATTGCTTCACACATAATTAACTAAATCATATTTTAATTGATCATAAATGAGGATGTCACGTATGATCATTATACAAATAATGGGGTGTCTATGTCACTTAATTTGTACATATATCAATGATACATTTCTATTTACATTGGTCTATGGAAATATGACACACGGAGGACACTTGATGCATATGCACATGAAAGGCAGATTTTTTGACATTTATTTTACTTTTGTTTTATACAAAAAAAACTATTTATTTATTTATTTTTTTTTATAATTCTTCACTACACAAACTTTCAACTCATTTATGTCAATTTAAAATGAAAAGAATGAAATAAATTTTCTTTTTTAAGGTTTTGAATTTCATTATATTATGACACATGATATAGTAAACTTTCGCGTAACACAGAGTAGACAGTGAGAAAACTCAACAGAAACTCTACTATAAGGAAAAATAAGTAGATATTTTATTTAACAAAAATTTCGGGTTTCTGGTTTCCCCGGACGCTAGTTGTTCGCGTCACGACGTCAAAATTAACACTGGCCAACGCTCAAACGACATATAGTATTTGTGTATTTTTCTTTTCTGGCTCAGAAATAATGTTGCTACTGCTGCTGTATAGTTTTTCCCTCTTTTCATCATCATGAAAAAAAAAAAATTTTTTTCTTTTCTTTTTCGGAGAGATGAAGCTATAATAAAGAACGAGTGTAGTGTGTAAAAGATACGGGATACAGAAGAAAAAAAAAATATTATTTCCAATATTATATGAATGAAAATGAATGAACGTATTTAGTAGCCTGATATATATACACATGTATAGTCGATTCATATGTGTTTGTATATTATGCTAATATTTGCCATCATGTATACTACTTCCTCTGCTGTTCAGCCTGATCTTTTGCCCGACTCTACAACTAATTCACAATTTTTATCTCTCAGCTTCCATTGTGTATAATTGCACTATACTTGCTTGCTTGCTGTTGTTCTCTCGTTTTTTTTTTTATTTTTGCTCTTCATGTGGATGGTATAATGGTGTAGATTTGATTTTTTTTTTTTTATAAAATATAAATATGAAGCAAAAAATTGGCTCCAATATTGTTTTTATGTACATATATAAATATTTTCACCCTCTAAATAGCTTTTTTATGCGACTACTCCCCCAATCCTACACTTGCTGCATTTTTTTCATGAATATGAATTGCCTTGCTTATTTTCAATGCAATATTAAGAAAAAAAATTCTAAGACACTTACAATTGTCAACCCTTTGCTTCATTTCCTTCCAATACACAATGCATTTTCCATTTTGCAAAAAAAAAAGAAAATATTTTATTATCAGCACATATACTTGTGAATGTATATTTTCACTTCTATATGTGAAGTCTTATATGAATATTCAATGATCAGTTTTACACATAAGATATAATCTTACAGACATTCAGAATTGTTGACTGTGTGCACGATTCTCTCATTTTTTTATTATCACATACATGAACGATGTGTGTGTTTTACTTTTTTACTTGCCTTCACCCACCATATGTGATAATCTCTTTCCGCAATTTTTCTTGGAAATATGAAGTGCTTTGGATTGTCATTGCGGCTTTTTTGTGGGGTTATTATTTGTTTGAAAAATTGAGCTTGTATTGTGGGTTGAGAATTGAGTGTAGATTTTTTGATGATCATACGCAAGGGAGTTTTGTGAAAAGATTATGAAGATCATGACATATAAACTTACAACATTAGATTAAACTGCTGATCGATACTGATTAAATTGTTGGTAGTATTTCGGGCTTATCTTCAGCGGTGTATGGTGAAATATAGACAGAGATTTTTGTTTTCAAAATCAAGAAATTATTTATATATCTAAAGTAAGTCGTGAATTCAACCCAACTTCCTCAATTTATGCATCAGTATACTCGATATTTTGAAACAAAATCTAATAAAAATCATCAAACTATTTCACAACCATCAATAAATCCTTAGCAATTACTCCAAGTCTCATATAATTCGAAAAACTAAATCTCAATGCATCATTACAAATTTCACAATCCTTCCATATATTTACTTAAATTTTGTAGACTTAATTCAATTGAAATCTCAAAAAAAATTTTAAACTTCTTCTTCTTGCCACATCACCTTCAATATTATGATCATAAAACAGCAGAGAGCTCTCTCTGTGTATATATACAAATTTGATTCTATTTCCTATCCGCAAAAAATTCATCATTTGCAAATATATTTTAGATAAAATATTATGCCGTCAAACCAGACGCAAGAAGCCTCACTTGCTTTTAAAATAATATTTCGTATCACGTGAATTTAACGATCAATGTTTTCATAAAGTGGTACGGTTACAAGCTATTAGAGATGTATGAAGAGAATGTTCATTAAAAGTTTCATGGTGATAGGGATGTTCGGATGTGATGCTCATATTCTTGAAAAGGGTTAGGAACGCAAATATTTTTTTTCATTCAATTTACTTTTCGGGGTCCTTAATAATAATAATAATAAAAGGGTTCCAAAATAGCCAATAATGCATCTTTCAGCACGAAAACGTAGTCCAATGTCCAACGAAAAGTGTGAGCTGCCATGACTAGCTGGAGGCACTGCGATCCCTATCGAAGACGGGTCCTATTGTACCATTCGGGGTCCTTAAAAGCTTATCAAATTTTGTCTTTTCAATATAATTAATTTTGGATAGATTCAAATCTCATCAAAAAATTTGTAACCGTAACATTCAAACACCCCTTAAATTAGAAAAAAAAACATAACATAAACACAGAAGAGTAAAGACTTGTACACATTGCCTTAAAAACGACTTACATTATGACTTTTTTTCGCTAATTTAAATTTTTTAACGAACAAGCGTTGTAAAGGTTTTTTAAAAAAATATTTTTGTTCTCGTCTTTTGTAAACTATCGACAAAAATTTGCCAGATGCACAAATTTGTGAGGCCGTGAGCGATGATGTTTTTCTTCTTCTTTTTTATTTCCCAGAATATGAAGCAAAAAAAAATCGTTGTTTAACGTTGTATATTTTTTAATTTTTTTTCTTCATTCCTCTTGTTTTAAGCTTCTCTCTTTTGGACTTGATCCAGAGGTGAATTAGCAATTTATGTGTTGATATTTGTAACTCGACACGGTAAATCATGACACTTATACATGGAAAATGCAAGAGGGATGCTTTTGATGTTCTCTTTTTTTGTCTACACAATGACAATTTTTTCTAATTTTTTCATTGTTGATATTATATAAGGTATGGTAGTTGAGATAGATTGAAAGTATTGTGAATCTGTGCGCTTTTTAAATCTTACATAAATTTGATCTTGTAATGAAATTAATTTTCTGCATATTTCTCAGATTTTTTGTGACTTTTATGGTATATATTTATAAAGCTCAAAGCAAGTATGTATGTATCTTCAAATTTTTTATTTAAATTTTTGGTTGTATATTTTAATTGAGTCTGACGTTCAATATATTTGTATCAACTGTTGATCCTGAAATCCCATCACTATAAAACCTAATATTCATTTTTTGAACCAGAAAAACGAATAAAGCTCAGAATGCAACCCTCTCATACTCTGACATCTCCAGCCTTCCTCAACTCATCTATTAATAATCAAAGACAATTTAAAAGCCAATTCTCTTCCAACTTTTTCTAAGATCATGCTCCAAAAATTATCAAAGCCAAAAAGTATGTGCATGAATCAATTTGCATTTAAATTAGAATAATTATTATATTCACAGACAGTCTTGTGTTCCTATGTAGACATCTACAAAAAATACGTAGAATATGATGAAGATTACACAAAAAAGGATTTTACTCGAATCCCAGTCGACAATTTTGCAGGCTTCAAAATTTTCCCCTTGACAATCAGTCACTTAATCCATCCCATAATTTATTTATTATACAGCTCCACTCATTTATTTTATAGTAATTCAAAAATTTTACCGTAGTGACTAAAGTCTAGTGTTTATATTAAGTTTTTTTTTATTATTCATGCTAGATTACACTACCATTATTATTATATTTGTGCTTCAAAAGTATATGTGTATACATATTGCAGCATACAAATATGTTTTCATATCGTATTATGATACTGTGTTACTCTCTGCTGATGATACTGCTGATATCGTTATTATGTCAATATACATGTTTTTGAAATGAAAATATAAAAAAAAAACTTTTTTTATGAGTCGCATCGAATGGAATTTCAATAAATTAATAATGGATAGGATGTTATATTGGATAGACTGGGCCACAATAAAAGTTACACCGTCATTACTGTAATGTTCAATATTGTGTTTGACAAAAAAATGGTCGATCATATTTTTTTCATGTCGTTTAGCCTCAAATAATTTATATGTGGCTATTATTGTTATTAGATGTCATTAGATTATGGAATCAAATCACAAAAAATTGAGCGATGTTGCAAAAAAAAAATGGATAAATAAAAAAATCGGTTGGGTTAGGAAGGTTCACTCGGCAATAATGGAACTCATTATTCTATATTTTATTTTAAGTAGGCTGATCCTAAATTTCATAGTTGAATTATGTCATTCTTTAGTAATTTTTACATTTTTCAAATTACCATCATTACGACAATTAACGTAAAATTTTACAAATTCAATGAATTAAACTCCATATCAATTGCATACCACCACAAAGCCCATCAAATATGCTGTTCGGGATACCAACACATACAAAAAAGTTCTAAATTATTGCCAATATAGATTTATGAAGAAATTAATTTTATAACTGTTTTATATCAATCGCATGAGAAGAAAATATTCATTTTTCACTACATACTAGAAACTTCAAAGTTCACTCATTCAATACCACTCAATATTACCTCCCTAACATTTACTTAATTTTAATTCACATATATTTTATTATTATATATATTTCTTACATAATTTATTGTGCTACATATGCTACTTGCTGCCAAAAATTCATTGCTGACAGTTTTATATGAAGTCGAAAATGTGTCACGTTGCAAATGAAAATTCTGACAATTTTTTTTTTTATATTCACATGAGATGTGGAGAAGTTGGGTGAAAAAAATCATTGCCAGTTATCGCGCATTTGTTGCTGTTGACATACTGTCAAATTGTAAATTTAATTGGAATTTAATTTCAAGTTTATGGTTAAAGCTTTATTTGAAGATTACGACGTGTAGATACACTCATAGAGATGTTAAGTTTAATAGGTGATTTTGGATTATTTTAGAACTGTGATGACAGCGGGATGTGTTTTTGAGTTTTATGGATAATTTTAAAGGGAATTTAAAGGTGGTGTGATGTGTCGTTGTTAGCACATTAAGGTGTGATTTTTAAAGTTTTGATGAAAATTTTCAAAATAAATGAAACTTTGGTACTAAGTGAATCCAATTGATTAAATTCTGACGAGCATTTTATAGATCGAAAAAGGAGCTTGTCCTAATATTTTTCAAAATCATAATTGACAGCCCTAAAAACACCATCCTGACTCCCATCAAACACATTTTCCACACAAACAAGTTTTCTCAAAAAACACTACAAAATTCATAAAATGAAGTGAAATTCTTTTTTATCTCGTTTACAGTCCCACTTCCTCAATACTTTTACTTAAATATTTAATGAGTTCACTGCGCTTTTCTTTATGTGAAAAATGCGATTTTCTTTATTTTTTTTATTACATCTGCCGAGCTTTAAATATAAAAAAAAGAATCTGGAGAACTTCCTTATGATGAATGCTGATTGTGTAATAATAAAAAAATTTTCTTTCAAATTTTTATTATTTTTCTCGCAAATAAGGAAATATGAGCGAGATTATTTGCTTGTCAACATAAATTTGACACTTTTTTAATGTCCAATGAACGTTTTACGATGAACAAGAAGAAGAAAAAATCTCTTTTTTTTTTGTTGTGCACTAAAAAGCTATCAAAAAAATTAAGGTCGTAAAATTTTTTTTTTTCTTTCCGAAAAGATTTGCATGTTTTACAATGAAAATGAGAAAAGAACCAGCGAATTGAGGAAAATGTATATCAAGTAGAAGAAAGAAGTTGTTGTCGGGAAATTAATTCCGTAACAATAAAAAAGAAACTAGTAGTCTCATAAAATATGATGAATGCCTTGACGTTTTGCTGAGTAAATGTCTGAACTTTGATGTTCGCCTTTTTTTTTACTTTCTGTGTTGATCTTTTACTCTTTTTACGGCTTTTGGGCCTATCGTATTACCGTTTAATGTTTGTTGATGCGCAACATCTGCCTTTTGTGTTGTAAATCATCATACATATACTTTCTAGTGCTTGGCAACCGAAAATTTAAATATATAGTTGTGCATTATCGTATTTTGTTTTAATCTATTTATAAATCATTGAAAATTGAGGCTATTTTTCAACAAACGATATAACACCTGCTACGACACCATTTCAATATTGCAATAAATAGACATGATATCGAAATATTAGGTCTATGTCTCGCTCATCCCTTTTGTTTTTGGATATACGACAGAAAATGCTTTGTCGAATCGTCAATGGAAGTTGATGGAAAATTGGGGTTCGGAGTTGCTGATTAAAAAGTTTAATTTCAATCTCGTCATTATTTCAATAAATTAAATTATAAATCGGGAGTTTAAAACCTAACGACATCATTTACTCACTTATTAAAAATTTTCTTAAAAATAAAATTATCAAAAATTTCAAAAATTACAGTGTATATTCCCACTGGAACAATTTGCCACTCAACCACAAAGAATGTGAATATTTATCTTCTTCCCCATCACAATCTCCATCAAATACTCAATTTTGGTGAATTTTTGTCGTCAGAGAATCAACTACTAAACAAGAAAAGCAGCGTGTAAAATGAAAAGAAAAGAAAAGTTCTAAAAATAAAGCCAAAGATACACGCTTTTTGTCATCATTAACGTGATCATCAGCAGAAATTGTATCTATTGGGTTATAAAGCTAATTAATAGCCAATTTGATGCATTTCACAAAAAAAAAAAAGAAAATCTTTACGTAGACAATGTCGTTGATTTAGAATGTTTGAAATTAAGCGATAACGAGGAGAAGACTGAAAGAATTTACATAATTTCCGCATCAAATTAAATTGAAAAAGATTTGTTAAATGTTGGGACATGTCTAGGGGGGTTGTTAGTTTGGTATGGTCAAAATTTTGTTGAATGGTGATTAAAAGAAAAATTTTAAGAGTTAAATTTTGAAAATTTGGTCTTATTCTTTGGAGGATTTTATTAGATCTATAAAGCTGCTAAAGAACCCTTTTAAAGTATAGAAAAATTATCAAAAATAGACAAAATTTTAATAAATCTCCTTACATAACTTACAAACAGCCCACCCAACCAACAAACTAGGTTCTTAATTTACATTTTGATATCACTTTGAAATTTATTAGTCTCATTTTATAGGAGGGAGCCGGAAATTTGTTATTCACTTATTTTTACTACTTACAAGACAGCATTGCTAATAATGTTATTTATTGACACAAAATTTTGAAATTTTTTATACGTTTAAAGTTCATTTAAGTCAGAATTAATTTTTTCCACCCAAAATGTCAAATACAGTTCATGTGGGTCCAGATTTATGAATCTATAATGACATTCTCTCAACGCATATTTAATCATTTTTGTGTCCTCCAAAATCATCTCACATTTATTTTTTCTTTACATTTTTTTTTTCTCTAAAAATATGACTCAAAATTTTTCGTACGAAGAAAAGTCAGTGAAATTCAATGAAATCATTTTCCACTGTATATAAAAAATGAAATCATAGTCGATAGAGAGAGAAACATATTCATAGTCATATTATTTCTATATTTTTTTTCAGATGTGCATGCTGGCGTAAGCACAGACACACAAATTTTTTTTGTGTTCATTCACTTTTAATAGGAGCGAAAAAAATAGTTCAAGGTAAATTTTGTTGACGTATGATACAGAGCACAGTGGTGTGTTTTGTGTTTCCCTTGTGTTATTTCACAATTTTTGTTTTATCTGGTTGGAATTTTTTGAATGCATGTGTTAAGGTGTTGGTCAGTATACATGAAGTGGAGATATTTGGCTATTGTCAATATGTTTTATTGATTGAATTGGATTGATTTAATCGCTCGAGAGGTTATTTTTTTTTTGGTGTTTGGAATTTTTTGTTGTATTTTTGATGCTTTTGTGATGTGATTGGGATTTACACAATGGATTTGTTCTAGTTTGGAGGTTTACTTTATGGATCACATATAGAAAATTGAGAATTGGTTTTTTATTTGATGGCTTTCTGCCTTTGACACACAAAATGTGCAGGAATTAAAACTGAAATTACAAGAAAGCTAGAATCCATTAATATTCTTTTAAATATTTTTCTTTTAATCTTTTGATAAAATAAAGAACACTAGTTAATTAAATTTGAAATAAATCTTCTCAGTTGCATTAAATTTCAAAATTTAAGCAACAAAATATATAGAAAATTAACTTAAAAAGCCCCTAATTAAGCACCAAACAGATTCCAAAGAAGAAAATAAAATTAATTTAAACCTCTCATAAAAAAACTTTTTTATTGATTTCAATCAATTTTCAATCCTTTTCTCGTTTAGTGTAACTTTTAATGCTCATAACAAAATACAGAACCTCATCCAAAAATATATATATCCGAAAGAAATTATGCACACTTGTTTCCTTAAAATAACAATAATAATCTAAAACACTTCTGACCGAATATAATTTTCTTTCATTTTCCAAAAAGTATAAGAAAAATAATTTCATATTATTTTTATGACTTATGCGAAAAAGATGAAGAAATTTATTTTTGTAGATTTTTGTGCTCGCCTTTATCACACTCTCCTTAGATGAATTTGTTCTCACTCATTCGAACCGTTTAGATGAAAGATGCTGATGATTTTTAATAACATCATTAGGTTTTTATATGTTTTTGAAAGAAGAAGGAAAAGAAGGAGAAGAAAATTGTGAAAGAGTGAGTGAGTGAGAGCGTTTTATGAGGCGTTGAAATCACATCTCAACTATCTGGTTCTTCAATGATTTTTCTAGTTGTAAATACTTAATGAGTGGATTGATGGATTTCTGGGAGGAATTTGTGTTTTAGGAGCAACTTTTTTAAGTTCATTTTATGTAAAATATGCGAATGGGGTAGAAATAATAATTTTTTGAGATTCAAAATAACCCAAATAATTTATTTTTTAATTTTGCAAAAAATTGATACCGAAATGGGGGAAAAAATCACAAAATGTAAATAAGCTATTTTCCTACAGAAGCGTAGGCAAGGAGGTTTTTGGGGTTTTAACCCCCCATTCCCATACAAAAAAAAAATTCAAACCCCCCTCCAAAAAATTTCTGGCTTCGCCCCTGTTTCCTATTATATAGCTTCAATCCCCAATCATTTCAATATTAACGCACAAAACTAAAACTTTATCCCTGAAAATTCCCAACTTTTAATTGTTTCAATTTCTCTTTCACCTATTTTATTTTCCATCCACAAAGACCGCAACAAAATATGAAAACTTTCTGCTAAACCTTTTTAACTAGCAAGTTGTGCAGTATGGACTCGTATGATGAAAGAGATTAAATCTGCATGTAACGGCAATGAGTTGTACTTTGTTCTGTGTTTTTGTATCGTTATTTATTTGCGATGTCGAAGTATTAATAATGGAAACAACAGCATTACGATACCAATAAAATTAATAATAATGCTAACGAGAATGATTTCAAGTACTTAGAGTGAGAAAGTTGAGAATATGCTTGTTGATAGTTAATTGTTTATGGCGCAATATAATGGATTTTGGTTTAGTTTGTCTTTTCAGAGAAATTTTTTTGTCAACAACAACGTCAATTTTACTTCAAATTAAATTAAATGTCAAATGATGTTGTAAACCTCAAATGCATACACATGAGAGAAAAAATAAATAGCTATATAATGAGGAAACTTGGGTTCAAACCCCAAAAATTTATATAGGTACGTCTTTATTGATGTTTTTTAAAAATAATTTTAGGATTATATTATTTAAGTATTTTGAAGTTAAAGTTAAATTTTTATTTAAGATAAAATAAATTCATTCAACCCATTTTTTCCCTCATCAAAAAATTTAATAAACCAAAATGAATACAATGTTCAATTAATTTTATGCTCTAAAATTTGCTTTACATTCAAGTATATATAAGTAAGTAAGCAATAAATTATTTCAACCAAAGAACATAAAATAATAACAAGAGTAAGATGAATAATCAAATAGGAAAGAGCAAAAAAAAAAAGAAATTATAATTTTTCTTCATTTCATGAAAACTGAGTTTGTTCTCACTTATTTTTCTTTTTTTCTCATTCTTTCAACAATTTGCAATGAAATAATAAATCTTATTTTTTCTGAAATTACTCGCCGTTTCAGATATGCTATAAGATTACGCTTTTAAGTGGTGTCTTGATGTAAACAAGTTTATTGATGTAAACTCTGCTTGATATCCATTAAAAATTACAATAAATTCATTAAATTGGCTGGTGGATTGAATCAAAGAAACACAGACGCTTAAATAATTGTAAGAGATGTTTTAAATATAATTTTCTGGGTCTGTTGTGCTGGATTGCTGGGATACAATTTTATAAGTTTTTTTTACAATTTTTATTGAGTAGCAAAAAATTAATCTAATAATTCCACCTCAAAGTTAACGAGCCAACCCCTCCTAGTATCCATACAAATGCAAAAAAAAATCCAGCACTTTTTCCTCTTGACTTGTCAAAGTCTATGTCCCGGAAACTATACACGATTTTTCAATTTTCATAGCCAAGCTAGGATATAAAAACATTATTTAAATTTTCATAAAAGATTGTTTACCAACATGGTAACAATAAAGCAACAAAAGATGCTGTGAATGCCTTATTTTTCACCCAAATAGCCACTTAATATTTTTCCAATAAATAAAATGTTTAATAACAAATTTTTATACTTTATAAATTTCAATATAAAAATCAAGAGAGAAAAATCTTTTTTCAATAAAATCTGTATAGGTATTATAACGATGATGATTGATACTAATTTTTGTATCATAAAAATTGAACATCTGCAAAAGATCAAATATTCATACACAATGAATAAATGATCAATTTCATGCAGAGGGAACATGGTCAGATAAAAATAGAAATATTATGGAGGTGGCCATAGAAGTGAGCAGATGATGATTTTTTTCCGTGTTTCAATTTTTCTTTGGGTTAAAGATTTGTGTGAAGTTGGTGAAAATAATTTTTTGAAACTTTATTTATTTAAAAATAAAGATCTTTTTTCCAATGTATGCACTCAGACAGATTATGTTCAAGTTTGGAAAAAAAATTAAAATTTTTGTAATTAGCGCAAATTTTTTAAATGCTTGATTTATAATTTTTTGACTTCATTTCTATCCAATATTAAAGATTATTGGTTTATAAGTCAAATATCAACTAATTTGTTGAATAAAAACTATAGTTTAATGATTAATTTTCAATTTCGAATTTTTTAACGGAATAATAAGAAGCTTTAAATTAGAATATTGAAAAATATGATCCTATTTGTTTGCACACATTGGACCTATGTGTAAGAATAATTTATGAATTTTTTATCCAAAATTTAAAGCACAAGAAAATGATTGAAATGTCAAAATTCAAAATGTAAATTCAAAAAAATTAATAAAAACAATTCTTGTTTCTTAAATAAAAGTTAACTCTAAAATTTTTGACAATATTACACTAAAAGTCTACCTTTACGTAATTTTTTGCATCGGATTTCAACGACACAAAATTCAGCCTATCTTCTCACTAGTAATCAAAACAAAAAAGTTTCACAATACTTACAAAAACACGGAAAAAGATGTATACAATATCAAATCATCTTCTTATGGCCATCAAAACCTCCATCCAAAAATCCAAAATATAGTACAAAAAAATTCGCACTTACTTGAAAAAATAACGTAAACGCCACCCATTGGTAATACTTGGTATGTTTTATTGTTAGTTGACCTCGACTAAGTGAATTATCAACTCCTGGAAACGGCACCTCGGCACCTTGTTTTTTCATAAATGCATCTACTACAGTATATGTGGAATGTATCCAACAATAAGTATTAAGAACATCTTCCGGTATGTCTCTGTAAGATAAAAGTGAAACAAAAAAAATGACAAATGAATAGAAATTCGCATTTGATAACAGAGAGAAAGAGAGAGAGAAAGTAAGAAGAGAAAAAATGAGTTACGATAATGAGAAATTTCTTCATCATTTCGTGGCAATGAAAATCGTAATATGTTTGATCGTGTGCCACACAATGTGATTTACCGTGACGACATTGTCTACGGTGCTAAAAAACTCATAACATTTCATAAATTTATGACACTGACGAAATTTTTTTCTCGTCTCTCTCTCCCTTTTTCCTTTCCTACAAACGAACACAGAAAAAACGTTTTACTTATATCAGATTTTGTGTACGATATTTTCATCTCACTTACTCATACAAACTTTTCTTTTTTGGAGCAATTTGACGATGGGAAAAAAATCGTTTTATGTACGAGAATTTTTTTTCAGATTTTTTTTCTTTTTCTTACAGCAGAGATTTTTTTCCGTTTCTTCTCCTCTTGATTGTTTCTTACGCCATCTTATAGGATTTAGATGAAAAAGTGATTTGTCGAGAGAAGAGATTGAAAAGCGGAGAAAAAATGTGTCTTCGGAAAATTTTTTTCTTTTTGATTGTATTTTTTAAGCACAATTTCTCAATCAAGCTTTGTTGAGATGAATGTTGTGACTTTTGTTGAATTTTTCAAGATCAAGTTTGTTGAATTGTAAATTTTAATTTTTTTTTGTTTTTTGTTTTTTTTTAATTTTTCAATTAATTTGGTTATTATGGTTTAAGTTTAACGTTGTATCCAAAATTATTGATTTCTTGGCTTTAAAAAAGCTGTTGTAATTTTGCTTAAACAAACTTGATCCACTTAAAATCATTAAAACAATAAACTTCTAAAAACTTTTCAATAGACCAATAAATTTTAGAAATCCAACTAAGATTACTGAGATAAAAATAGTAGACTTGACACTCAGTTGAATTTAACCTAAAATTTTTAAATGTTTCAAAATTTATTGCAATAAAATAGCCAACTTTGATCTTGATACAAAACTAAAATCTTTAAAACCTATGCATTTTATCATGCGGAAGTGAAAAATTTGCAAAATAAATGATTAAGAAATGAATCACATTTTTGAAATTTTCATTGACTCTTTTACATTATTTTGATGGCACATTCACGAAAGTAAATATTACAGCATCACTACCAAATGAAAAATTTGACATAATAAAGCACGACTTACCTTGTATGAACACAATCGATTGGATTTCCTACGTACTGTCGCGTTGTAACAGCTATAGAGAACGTTACGAGTAAGATTACAGTTGCATTTGTATGTAAACGAAAAACCGCTGAATCAATTTTCACATGATTTATCTTCATTCATAGTGATGGCATCATTATTATATTTTATTATCATCATCAACATCATCGTCATGTGAAGTAAGAGGATAATGAAAATTTTTTTATATATTTTCATTATTGATGTGCAATGGTGGATAAAGGAACGGCACAAAAAGTGAGAGAACAAAATTATAATGAGGATAATTTAATTGAGGTTCGAAGGGGGAAGCAGCAAAAAAAGGGAAGGCAAAAAAAGAAGAAAAGAGAAGAAAAAATCTATTAGACATCCACATTTTTATTGTAAATTTTATTTTTAATTAAAAATTATAATTAGATAATAATAATAATAATAATAAAATGAAGAGAATGAAAAGGAAATTGAATTAAAAAATTCTTTCTGCTTCCTTTTCACATCTCTTTTAGTATTTTTTTAACCTGTACTAAATAGGATTATGATAATTATGAGCAAAATATAATGGCTGATAATAATAAAATAAATGATTTGGAAATTAAAAAAATTAAATTGTAAATAATAAGCTTTAATAAGTCAATAATTTAACAGATTGATTTTTGTAGATTCCAATGAAGTTGTTTTTCAAGCTACTCCATTATTCGATTATACACACAACTTCAACTCCCCCCCTCCTTTAAGATAAATTGGGGATTGGAGGCAACGGCCCAGCCTTTTGAGTTGGAGGCATTGTGTTTCATGTTAGGAATAAATCTATTGAACCACACTCAGTAGACCTACAGCTTATAGGTTCCAAACCTCCCTACTCTTTCAAAAATTTTCTTCATTCCTCAAAAACCATCAAAATCATCAAACTTTTTTACCAAACTTCCACCAAACCCACCAGCATTCTTTCTCTAATCCCACGTGTTCTTAACTTAAATTTTTTACATGTTTATTTGTAAGGAAACAAACTTGAAAGAAAATGAATATAAAAGTGCCTGTTTCTTATCTGACAATTGCTGTCAGAATCACATGTTTTCATCACAGTGCACAGGTATTGTTTGAATCAAAGAAGGAAGAGGAAAAAATGTAATTTGATGGAAAGATTTGCTCCAAGATAAATTAAATTTTTTTTTCTTCACTTTTGGTGAAAAATTGATGAAGGTAAATTTGTTTAAAGAGAAAGAAAACAAAAAGTTGTAGGAGATGTGTTGGTGTGGCTTTTGACCTTAAGGATGCACGTTTATTGCTGTTTACTTGGAAGGGAGCAAAAGTGTACTTTATTGAAAGTTATCGTTAGATTTTATAATTTAGAAGGAATTTGCTGAAATTACGATTAAACTTTCAAAATCTTTATTTTGGATTTAATAAAATATTCCACTAATTTAATTGAAAAATCTAAAAATCAATCTGCATTTAAAAAAATATTTTATGGAGAAATTCTGAAAGCTTTGATTTATAAAATAATTGAAAAACAAAAACTTTCAGAATTTCTTATAACTCGTAACTATAAAAATATTTTTAAAAATAAAATAATAACAAAATGTTGCATAATATTTAATGCTTTATGATAATTTTTTGATGACCAACTAATTGAGTTTAGGATAATTATTTTTAAGAAATTAAAACATTATTTTTTTATCGTCAAACGTTCACCAATTTTTGTTCAAATAAACTGGATAAAAAATATGAAATCAACCACAAAAAAAGCTTCTAATCTTCTTAAGATTAATTTCTAATTCAACCCCAATCCTAATCAATCATTTAGTCATCAAGGTGATAAATTCACTCAAAAACACAGAGTTTATTATACAAAACATCTTTTCCGCCCTAAAGCATGAAAAGATCTTACTGCATCGATGCTTAATATGTCTCAAGAAAAATAGACAAAAAATAGAAATGGGTTAGTAGATTAGTAAATTGAAAATTTGACACTCACCGATGATCTACTCACTTGCATAAACGCATAAACACCACGTAAAAACTCCATATTACTTGATGGAGAATAATGTGACCTCGGGGCGCGACCCCCGCGAAAATATTGCGAAGCACTTTCAGAAAAATGTGATGATTTGTAATTCCTCGTTAATGCTCTGGTTTGATATGAAAATAAATTGTAAGAAAAAATAGATACAAATTAGATTTGTTAGAATTAATTAAATATGGAGGGTTCGTTGTATGTGACGTAATTTATCATTATCCACTAGAATTTATCAAAAAGTGATTAAATTTTGGTGTATAATGTGTTTATGTTTAACCCTATTTAGCACGAATAGAATCAATTAAAAATCCACCGTCACATCCAAGCAACCCTCAAACCAAAACAAAAATTAATTTTATGTTGTACTTTCGACACTGAAAAGCATTAATTTTAACAAATAACAGGCAAAATGCAAGACATATGAAAATGAAAATTTGTTCATGAATTAATGATTGTGGGAATGAAAAATGATAAAGAAGGCACTAAAGATGCTAAATGATGATTAGAAAGAAGAGACAAAGCTGTTAATTAATTGTTCTAGCTAAACTTCAATCAATTGGTGATGCAATAAACTTAATTGATCTACATCCATTTATCTATACCGTATGTATGAGCATACATTTGTCTATAGACTATAAATGATGTACCTACTGCTGTGTGCTGTGATAGTAACAAGATTTCATTCCGTCCCTAGTCATTTCTCTCATTCTCCATTCATACATCTCATATTTCTTCTTACTTTCCTCACCCATTCAGCCCACTTAAACATTTTCATTTCATTCCTTTAAGCAATATTATTACTGAGTGTGTTCCAGTTAGAGCTAATTGCATCCCATTGATTAAAGCTTTTTATTTTCATTTTCGCTTTGTATTCATTCTTTTTCTTCCATCTCAATTTTTTTCTCGACGTTGTTGTTGTACTGCTATATTTCCTATCTACTAAAGATATAAAGACTACTTGTATATACCCTTGTTGAAAAATATGTGCTATATGTGTAATATACATGAACTCTCTTTTTATCTTACTTAAATATTTTTTTGCTTCCTTCTTTTTCTATTATTATTTTATCTATTATACAATGGTTATCCATATGTAGCTTGCTATTGTTACAACAAAATCCATTCTTTCAACAGATTCACAGACGAGAAAATGAAAATGAAATAAAAAAAAAAATGTAAGAATAATATTGTTTCAAGGTATGAGACTTCCTATTTCTATTGGATTTAGATTCAGACATGAATTTTGATGATAAGGAAAGTTTTTGGGAAATTTAATTTGGAGTTTTTCTTTGACGTGGATTTTTATTTCAATTGATGGAGTTTTGAAAATTGATAAAAGTTAAAAATTCTCCAGAATTTAGGGTTGGATTGGAAATGAAAAATACTTTTAACAACTTTTAAAAACTTTATAGTACGCTGTTATTATTGAAATTGAAAAACATTTCTCTAGCATCAAAAAACTAGACATGTGGATCTAAGATCATCAAAAAAGCATTTTCGAGTAGAACATCGACCTTAAAAAATTTAAAGCTCACCTAAATCTTCACAAAAACTACTCCTTGATCTCTAACTATCAGCATCTTCTAATCTCTACATACTCTTCTAACAACAACAAAAAAAAATCTATTTACTCTCTGTCTTCTTAAAAGCTCCTTCACCCTGATCATAACGAACATATTAAAGATTTAATTTTTTGTGTATGGTATATGTTAGATAGCATAAATAGGTATAATGAAGCATAGACATACATAGATACACACACATTTGGGTATAATAAATAATGCAACAACAGCTAGTATGAAACTAATTATGTGTTTATTCTCAGGTGCTTCCTCGTAATAAATTTACTTTCTAAAGGGATCATTTTCAAATGCTTGTGAAAATCCTCGTATCCCTTTTTTTAGACTATGTCTCCTACTACTACTACTACCATTTAGATTGTCTTTAAAATGAGAGCAAGTATCGCAATAGCAAGAAGAAGAAGAAAATGTTTTATAAATATTAAATGTGTGTACAGAACGTGCGAATTTATGGTCGTTCGCCTTCTGCTTTCTTGTCGTCGTCGTCGTTGTCGTCTTTAAAGCAACAAGGATAGAGAAAAAAAATAATAATTAAGTAACGTTAATAGAAAATCTTCAAGCATACATTTACAGGCACATATTGTACACATGACTAAGTGCAAATTATTTTATTTACAAATATTTCTCAAGGGTCTCATTTTCCACCACCTTTTGAGATAAATTTCCTCAAATCGCTCAAGCGAGAGGAATGTTAAGTACCCTAAATCCACAAAGGAAGTAAGTTTTGTTTTGTATAAGAGAGGGGGTCAGAGTTGGCTATCGACAGAATTTTTTTAATGATATTCAGGATGAAATTTCATTCATTGATGATTTAAGAAACAATCATCAAGAAATATTCAGATTTTTTTCATATAAGAGTCCAAAAATCAGTTACCGAAGCACCATCCCTGCTTCATACAATCATAAATAAATTTTGCATGAAAATTTGCGAATGACCACATCAAGTATGTATGAAGTATTCTTTCAGTGTGTGCCTTACTATATTCATTCTTATTTGATATATAGAGAGTACTCGACAGTCTGAATGAGCAGAAAAAAAACTAATTATAGCGATGGCGTACTCTCAAATATAATGTACATTACGGTGGAGATAAATAAAGTACTTGTAGTGGCAATAGAATGAGAATAATGTGAGTTGTAAGGACAAGAAGAAGACGAAGCTAGTGAGACGACAAAAGTTGTGAAAAGCTTATTTTTAATTAATTTTCGGGTAAATGGGGGTAAAATTGCAACGACGACCGCAATACAAAAGTACAAATGTGTCTCTGTCTGTTCATTCATAAATACTTACAATTACTCGTAGAGTTATAAAAAAGAGAGAAGCAGGATTAAATTGAAAAACTATTGTATGAATATGTTCTATATGCTGCACAACTGCAACAATTTTATCTGTTCGTCAGACTTTTAGTGTACTTAAAACGCTCTCCATTCTTCTTTTAATTTTAGATGAACCAAAATTTATTTTTTGGTAGCATAAAATGAAAAATAAAAAAAGACTTTCAACACAATTCGAAATTCATTGTCTATGTGCTATTCTATATGAGATGAACATGCACTGTGTGGAAATATAAGAGGAGCAAATAAAACTATCCGCCATATTCATCTACGATATATTCACTCTATGTGATGTTTTGCAAGGCATACTAACGGAAAGGATGGATTTAAGTCACGTTTTTTGAACATTAAAATGCGATGAAAATCGTTCCTTAATTATTAATTTTAAAATTATGAGAATTTCAAAAACTGACAAAAGAAGACTAAATTCTGAGATTTTAAATTTTTATGTTCGCTTTTTTCTTCAAAATCACTTTTTAAATCATTTTGATCTAATTGCTAACTAATCTAGTTTCTAGAATATAATCCAAAAAGCATCCATAGCTTGCACATCAAAAAAGGATTGGTAGAACATTATAAAATTTAAAACTGCAGCATTTTATCATGAAAAACAGAAGAGTAACGAAGATACAGCAAAAAGTTGAAAATTAATTTCAAAAAGCTTCATTTTTGCATATTATTAATAATAATTTGAGAAGCAACAAAAAGCATTATTAAAACCACAATTTCCTTAGCGCAATTTCACATCTTGTTGTTTTCCATTTTTTTGTGAAACTTTTATTGTTCATACACTGTCTGCTTTACTTATTGTGTTTGGTATTTTGTTGTCACGCGTTTACAAATAAAATAAAGCAAGAAAAGAAAAAAAAACTAGTAATGAAGCGGATCACGCTTCATGTGCATATTCACACCGTTCCAAAACTCTCTATCGGGTCAGCAAAGCTTCGCTTTGCATAAGATTGATGATTAAGTCTCGATCGGGTCAGCAAAGCTTCGCTTTGCATAAGATTGAAGATTAAGTCTTCATCGGGTCAGCAAAGCTTCGCTTTGCATAAGATTGATGATTAAGTCTCGATCGGGTCAGCAAAGCTTCGCTTTGCATAAGATTGAAGATTAAGACTCCATCGGGTCAGCAAAGCTTCGCTTTGCATAAGATTGATGATTAAGTCTCGATCGGGTCAGCAAAGCTTCGCTTTGCATAAGATTGATGATTAAGTCTCGATCGGGTCAGCAAAGCTTCGCTTTGCATAAGATTGAAGATTAAGTCTCGATCGGGTCAGCAAAGCTTCGCTTTGCATAAGATTGATGATTAAGTCTCGATCGGGTCAGCAAAGCTTCGCTTTGCATAAGATTGAAGATTAAGACTCCATCGGGTCAGCAAAGCTTCGCTTTGCATAAGATTGATGATTAAGTCTCGATCGGGTCAGCAAAGCTTCGCTTTGCATAAGATTGAAGATTAAGTCTCGATCGGGTCAGCAAAGCTTCGCTTTGCATAAGATTGATGATTAAGTCTCGATCGGGTCCAGTAAAGCTTCGCTTTGCATAAGATTGATGATTAAGTCTCGATCGGGTCAGCAAAGCTTCGCTTTGCATAAGATTGAAGATTAAGTCTCGATCGGGTCCAGCAAAGCTTCGCTTTGCATAAGATTGATGATTAAGTCTCGATCGGGTCAGCAAAGCTTCGCTTTGCATAAGATTGATGATTAAGTCTCCATCGGGTCAGCAAAGCTTCGCTTTGCATAAGATTGAAGATTAAGTCTCGATCGGGTCAGCAAAGCTTCGCTTTGCATTAGATTGATGATTAAGTCTCGATTGGTCAGCAAGCTTCGCTTTGTATAAGATTGAAGATTAAGACTCCATCGGGTCAGTAAAGCTTCGCTTGCATAAGATTGATGATTAAGTCTCGATCGGGTCAGCAAAGCTTCGCTTTGCATAAGATTGATGATTAAGTCTCGATCGGGTCAGCAAAGCTTCGCTTTGCATAAGATTGAAGATTAAGTCTCGATCGGGTCAGCAAAGCTTCGCTTTGCATAAGATTGATGATTAAGTCTCGATCGGGTCAGCAAAGCTTCGCTTTGCATAAGATTGAAGATTAAGACTCCATCGGGTCAGCAAAGCTTCGCTTTGCATAAGATTGATGATTAAGTCTCGATCGGGTCAGCAAAGCTTCGCTTTGCATAAGATTGAAGATTAAGTCTCGATCGGGTCAGCAAAGCTTCGCTTTGCATAAGATTGATGATTAAGTCTCGATCGGGTCAGCAAAGCTTCGCTTTGCATAAGATTGATGATTAAGTCTCGATCGGGTCAGCAAAGCTTCGCTTTGCATAAGATTGAAGATTAAGTCTCGATCGGGTCAGCAAAGCTTCGCTTTGCATAAGATTGATGATTAAGTCTCGATCGGGTCAGCAAAGCTTCGCTTTGCATAAGATTGATGATTAAGTCTCCATCGGGTCAGCAAAGCTTCGCTTTGCATAAGATTGAAGATTAAGTCTCGATCGGGTCAGCAAAGCTTCGCTTTGCATTAGATTGATGATTAAGTCTCGATCGGGTCAGCAAAGCTTAGTTTTGCATAAGATTGATGATTAAGCCTCGATCGGGTCAGCAAAGCTTCGCTTTGCATTAGATTGAAATTTAAGTCTTGATCGGGTCAGCAAAGCTTCGCTTTGCATAAGATTGAAGATTAATTCTCGATCGGGTCAGCAAAGCTTCGCTTTGCATAAGATTGATGATTAAGTCTCGATCGGGTCAGCAAAGCTTCGCTTTGCATAAGATTGAAGATTAAGTCTCGATCGGGTCAGCAAAGCTTCGCTTTGCATAAGATTGATGATTAAGTCTCGATCGGGTCAGCAAAGCTTCGCTTTGCATAAGATTGATGATTAAGTCTCGATCGGGTCAGCAAAGCTTCGCTTTGCATAAGATTGAAGATTAAGTCTCGATCGGGTCAGCAAAGCTTCGCTTTGCATAAGATTGATAATTAAGTCTCGATCGGGTCAGCAAAGCTTCGCTTTGCATTAGATTGAAATTTAAGTCTTGATCGGGTCAGCAAAGCTTCGCTTTGCATAAGATTGAAGATTAAGACTCCATCGGGTCAGCAAAGCTTCGCTTTGCATTAGATTGAAATTTAAGTCTTGATCGGGTCAGCAAAGCTTCGCTTTGCATAAGATTGACAATTAAGTTTCCTAAAAAAATCAAAAATTTTCACATTTGGACTTAATTTTGAAGCACTAATTTATGTTTTTGGACATGACAACGTATGTACGACTTTTAGGTCTAATTATAAGCTACAATAATCACAAGTTTTTAGAATTTTTAATTCTGAGTTGTAGGGACAGGAGGGCGAAATGTCCAAAAAATGCCGATTTTTTGAACTTTTTCGAAATTTTTACCAATTAAAATTGGATTAAAAATATTTTTGGTATTTTTCCATAAAAGTTCTTGCATTTATTGATCAAACACAGAAAAGTTTACAAAAATCCATCCATACAGTGAGCCACACGAATTTTTTAAAAATTTAGGTTTGTAGGGGGTGGACTGGAGGCTTAAAAAGTTTTTCTTGCATTTTTTCTCAACAAAACTTCATTTTTTATTGATTTTGATCAAAAAAGTTCAATTAACAATTTGTGTGAAATTTTTTAACGGTATTTTGCAATAATCGGCTAAATAATGCCTAAAAAACACACTATTTTGTTAATTTCTCGGAATAGTCTGCATGGATCGGCACCAAAAGATTCACAGCACTTTTGAGTGATAATGCGCACATTTTGAGACATTTTTGACAAAAAATTATTTTTTCGTAGTTGAGTTATGCGACGAACCAACGTGCTTGTAAGCATACACCACCACTATTTGGGGTCGTGTCCGGAGGCATCAAAACCTTTTTCAATGCGGTTTTTTGTATTTTGTAGATAATTTTGAGGCCGAACTTTTCACACCGAACAGTTTATGAAAATTTTGAGTTTTGGCGCCAAAAAACTAAAAAAACGATTTTTCAAGTGTATCGAAATCAATATATTCACAACGTGAAACGGTGTGAATATGAAAATATTTTTTCCCTGCTACTCGGCAGGATGTCTCGAGAGTAAGCTTATGTATGGAGAGGAGAAAAGCTCTCTGAGTTGTTTTAAAGGATTAGTTACGGTGAATGGAACGAGTCTTGTGAAATGAAATGCATGGTTTGTTACTCATTGTGTAGGTAAACAAGACCTGAATTTTTGAAATAAACAAATTACGTTAGTATCGAATAATGTATACCGAGCACATAATCTCACAGATCTGAGCTGAATATATACATAAATAAAATTTATTTTACGTACAATGGACGGCAAAAACGACCACAAATTTGATTGATGTTTGTATGATAATTTTAATACACAACCCCAAAAAACCGCATGATTTAAAATTTATTTTCAAGATATTACTCCATTACTCTTTTTTTTCTTAATAAATTCTGTGATGAGAATTCACAACAGAGAGTACTTGAAGATGAAACAAGACAAGAATCAGAGTTAAAAAAATTTAAAATTCAAGTAGCAGAAAAAAAATTTAATATCAACTTCTTGAAAGAGAGAAAAAAAATAAAAACTCGTAAAAATCGTGAAAATTTTCATTATGGAAAGTATTTTAATATTCTATGAACATAATGCATGTCGTAAAAGTACAAGAAATGTAAAATGGTAAAACAAAAGACGAAGAATATAAAAAAGAAAAAAATTAAAAGCATGAAAAAGTTTCAATTGCACTTATTCACATCGAGTCTGATTGATGTATGAGAAATAATGCAATATGCTTATACGTCGTCATTTTAAAATGTTTTTCAAGATTTAATTTAGATTTTACACAACTTCAGCTACAACGACTAAGAATGGAGGGAAAGAAACAAGAAGCAATTTTAAAGTAATCAAAGATTTAAAGATCTACATCCAATGGAGCATCTACTCATATTATCGTTAAATTATGCTTTTCTTATTCAGACCGTAGTTTATGTCGTGAATAATTTTTAAAATTATTAAAGCAAATGAGTTGTATGTTGTAAAGTCTGAGATATAGACGAGTTGACTGAGAGATATGAGTTATCTTAGATTGGGTGCAAATGAACAATTTTTTGAGTTGAATGACAATATTTTTGTGGATCTAGTTGTGACTAAATTGTTGGCAATTTTAAAATTTTAATCTTTTTCATCGAAAAAATTGTCTTACAAATTTTAAATATACTTTAAATTTATCAGTGTTTTCTGGTAATATGTTTTGGTTTTTAATTAATTTGTTCCGAATGTCTATAGCATAAGTTAGAATTCTTTTAAATCAAAAATATTAATTTTTGACGCACAATATTTCAGATTAAATCTTTGGATTGATTCAATCAATCAATTCATCACCCCCAATTTTTTTAATAAAAAAATTCCATCCCTTTAGGGTGTACTATTCGAATGTACCTTTGGGATGCATTTAAAATCAATCGAACACGGTGTGAATATTCCCTCTTAAACACTAATGCCAGAAGCAGGAAAAAAGATTGAAAATTTTATTATACATAACTATATAATATAAATGAGAATTTTTAAAGTCCGTTAAATTTCTTCTTATACACCCGTCTTGTTCCTTATTCTGCATTTCCCTCATCTCCTTCTTTCCCTTCATCGTCGTCTTTGCTGCGTCAAGTAAATTGCGAAAATTTTCTTTTAAGCATAGAATGGTGATCAATAAATAATGCCAAGCTTAAGGATGAATGTTAAAATGTTGGTAATTTGAGCATTTCACCAGAAAATAAATCACGACAAGCATCATCCCATGCAAAATAGTAAGTAAGAAGGCAAGCAATGGCGATTTTACATTCCATCTTTTTTTTGTTATTATTCGTCAATGAATGGATGGGTAACAAGAGTAAATGAAACGCTAACCAGCCGTTAAGCACAATAAATGATGCATTTAAATCTCAAAGTGCCCATAACATGACATATTTCGAGAAAAATCTTTTTTTTTTACTCAAATTTCCATACTTATTGCTCTTTTTCTCTTTTGAGGATGAAAAATTAAGGTCAATTAAACAAAAAATACGCATGTTACATGACGAAAACTTTGTTCTACATTACTCAGGGGTGTAATTTTGGTTTTGTGAATGATCAAGATTCTTCATTAGGAATCAAGCTCTATAGTTTCTTAATGTGAGCTTTGCTTAATCATTTTATCACCAAGTGGACTTCCGTCCCCCCTAACTATGCCCCTGACACAAAGAATGTGAAAGAAATGCGGTAGAAAAGAAAGTTTTTTTTTGGCAATTTTTAGGAACATGAATAGAGTATGAAGAAGGAAAAGCGAAAATAATGAATTTTTTACGTTAAGAACATGGCGGATATATGCATAGTGTAGTTTGAAAAATGGTAAAGTATTGCCTAATGGTATTAACAGCAAAAGAATGAAAAGAAGGAAGGAATTTAAGATTTTTTTTCCTTCTTCTTCTTTTCTTCTCTTTTTCTTTTGTTAAAATTTTAATCCTCGCAAGGAATGAGAAGGAAAAAAATAAGTGGGTCGCCAGTCGTTGCTACAATACAATATAAAATTATGTTTATACATTTCCATCTCATTCTACGTTCATTTCTTGATTCAACATTTAGTGCGATTTTATTTCATAAATATTTTCTTGAGATTTGCTTCCTTTTTAGCTGTTTCTGCTGTTCCGAGCGGTGGATGATTACTCATGGCCAATCCTCTTCCTCTGAACATAAAAAGCACTAGGTGGTACATTAAAACCCATATAAAAATATTCCATTTAAGTTTTATGTCTACATCTTACTTTATACATATCTACCCCCATGTATTGCAATTTGTATCGCTTCAAAAAATCAAAAGGACATAAAACTCACACAGGATGAGCAATTAAAAAAAATCTAATCTTATGTCGCCCGGGTCAACATGTCTTAAAGTGAAATATTTCGCATCTAGGATGAAGAAGAAAGAAAGAAAATTAAATCTAGATTTTTTAACGAGTTTCTTCCTTCCTTTTCATGCAAGAATATCTCTTCATCTAGAATATTGTCTTCCATAAACACCTACACAGTCTCCAACTAAGATTACATCAAGAGTTTTCTTTTATTCCTCTCGACTCGAAATTGTTCATTTGTGTTATCATTTCGGGTACTTTTAATTAAATTTCCTTCATAAATTAACTGCTGTAAAAAACTGCGTCGCAGTTTGATCGCTTAGTTTAATACTTGTGATGATCTCTTGTTGTTATTTAACATTTGATAACTTTTTAACACAATCAAAAAAGAAAAATCTCTGGGCGAATTTCTCTATTAAACTTATTCTTCTATTTGTTCTTTTCTTGGAGGTTTGTTTGACTGTGATGTACAGCATAAGGTTATTAAAATCATACAGTAAAAAATTGATTTTTATCCATTAAATTTCATGTTTAAGGATAAATTCATTTTAGAATACAAAAATTATGTTATCCTTTTGAGATCTTACATCCTTTTTATACACATGCTTCCGTCAATTTTGGTAACTTTAAGTTTTTTTAAAAAAAAAACCCACTATTCTCATGGACATCACACCCAAATGACCCCTTATCATGAATTTCTCTTTCGTACTTTTATTACTTACAGCTGAAATACTTTTTTTTATACAACGGAACAATGCTGGTGGAAATTTTATTCTTCTTTAAATTTTCCTTCTGGCTTTAAAGGAACAGCAGAAAAAGAAGAAGAAGAAAGAAAAGTTTCCGCTTTTGTTTTATCTTTATTATTATTATTTTTATGTCATATTGCAGTTATTGAAACTAGTAACAACTAAAATATTAATACAATTGACTTTCCTCAATGTTCATTTCTCTTTGTCTTCCGTATTATAAAATTGCAAGTCTGAGTAATGGAGCGGAGACATTTTTTTCGCGGGGAAATTGTTCTCGTAAAGAGACACTTTTATTGAGATTATAAAGTAGTTGCATGTGGTGATAGTAAGTTTTATTTAATGTGGATTATTTTTGCTATGTGGATAGAATAATATCAAATTTTGTATGGGGATGTAGTTGTAGTAAAATGTGGAATAATTCTTTGAATTTTCATAAAAATTTTTATTTATTTTTTTTTCATAAAATAAATTATGATTGCACGAACTAATTTTCAACTCACATTTTTCAAAAAATCCTTCAAAAATAATTTTTTAACACTACTCAAACTTCAAAAGACTTCCAACTTACAAGAGTGTTCACAATGAACTAAATTAAAGACATCCAAAAATCAACAAAATTCCTTAACAATTTTTTTTTTTTTGTCTACAGGATGGATGATTTTTATCCTTCAAACAATTTTCTTTTTCTTCAGTCTTCGAGGAGGGGTCAAAAAACTTTATTAAAATCATGCATCTGAATACATTTTTTAGATAACAAACGAAGATGTAATCCCAGCAATTGTTTTAGATGAATTACTTTCTGTTTATTGTATGGAAAGGCATAGAAAAGTTTTTGATTTAAGATTATGCAGTCTCCCCTAAATTGTTTGATTCGAATATTGAATTTGGGAAGATTTAGTGACGTTCAATCATTGAATGTGCAATTTGTAATTTGATATGATGGGTTTGTATGGAGGTGATGCACATAATTTTAGTTTGACATCTAAAATTGTATATTTTTGAAAAAAAAGTTCCGTAACATTTAATTTACCCCTGCAGTATCCCTACAGCAATCCATTGAAAAATTGCAAGTACCATGAACCCAATCAACGATAATCTCAAGAAAAATTATCAAATTATTCTTCACAAAATCCTAATTAAAACGATCAATATGTGGATCCTTAAATCCTTAATCCTTAAATATGTCATTAATTATCATCAATTCATTTATTTTGAATGAGCATTACTTATGCATCCCTACTCCCACAAAATTCCATTCATCTACTCATCATTAGTCTTTCACTAATTTATTCATTCTTGTAATATTGTGTGATAATTTATGTAGTAAACTTTTCAATCACCAAACTAACCTTTATAATTTTTCTACTCATAGAAAGAGAGAGTCCTCCTACACTTGAAAATTTATGTTCTGGTAACCTTATACTCATTCACAACAGCATACATCTTACATTTAACGTTGTATTTATTTCATTTTTATTGTAATGCATTAATCCCCTTTACTCTCTGAACAATTTTTCCTGAAACAATGTGGAAGATGAATGAATGTCGTAGAGAAGGATGTTGTGTGTTGAGTGGATTAGGGTGCATTTTTGAGATGATAGTAGAAGTGGTCAATTTTTGTTGTATTTGGGACATGTTGACAATACTTTGTGAAATAACTGAAAGATTAGTTTTTGGTGAGATTAAACTAGGCTTTCTCGATTTCCCGGTCCCGGGTTTTTCGGGACCAAAATCAAAAAATTAAAACTGTTGTATTGTGAACGATTTAAGATTTTTGAAAAAAAATTTAAATTTAATTTGTTTAGTATTAAGATTATAATCATTTAAATACAAAAAAATTGAAAATCTTTCATAGCTCAAAATATTTAAGTTTTAATTTTGGTCCCGATCCCGGAAATTTTCCAAAACCGGGATTTCGAGAAAGCCTAGATTAAACTCTTGTCCTCAAAAATCATAAGGATAAAGACTTCAGATTTGTTGCAGCAATCACTAAATTGATACTAACATTGACATAATAAGTTATTTTTGCTACAAAAGTGAGGATTTTTAAGAGTATCATCATTTTCAAGATACATAAGTTCGAATCCTATTAAAAAATATACAACTTCAATGTAGTCACAAAGCCAAAATCCCCGACATTTACTCAATTTATATCCCATAAAAGCAACCAAAAATTCCTCACTAGAAACAAGAAATAAAAGAGAATCAAAAAGAGGAAGAATAGGAAGAACTAAGAGTTGTAAACGAGTAAAATTAACAAAATGGAATGAAATGAATGAACAAAAGTCTTTCAAAATCAATTTTTCATCGTCGAAATCAGATGGCGGGTAAGGGCGTATGGATTTGTGGTTCACTAGTGATTGATTAAATGCTGAAATAAAATGAAAACTAAAATAGCTAAACAAAAGAAGAAGAAATGAGAATTTTTCTCTCTTGATGCAAGCACATAAGGCTTGAGCTTAATGCAATTTTTCTTTCCTTTATACAACTCGTATACAATATTTTATTATTTCATGGTACTTTTAACAAAAGAGCAAAAGCTCGATTCTTACATAAATCCAAACATGTGTGTATGCCTGATTGTAAAGAAAAAAAATAACAGGAAGGAAGGAAGAGACACACACATTGGAAGAAATAATAATAAAAATAAAGGAGGATGTGGAAAATTTTTGTTCTTGAAAAAACAATATAAAGAAAGAAAAAAAAGTTCGATCTGAATCACAAATGAAAATCCATTGAATTGAAGTTGAATGAATGAGCATTTTTATCAATTTCACTACGTTTTTATGTACGGTACGTTCTATTATTTGGGAACGAGATAGGTTGGAATAAAAATTATTTGTTTTATTCTGCCGACAAAATAATAACAATGGGAGGATGTGAGATGGGTTGTGAGCTTCCGTGCTTTAGGAATTTTGAGAACTTAAATCAGATTTCTCATTGAATTTGAATTTTTTTCTAACCGTTATAAATATTTTAAATAATATTTGACTGGAATTCAACTTGGATTTTTCTTAACCAACCGATTTATCTAACCATCCCAAATAGCCACATTACATCATCATTAAATCACATCTTTCAACAATTCTTCTATGACAGATCGACTTGCAGCCCCAATTTGACCTCATCGAAAGTTTCATCTGACATGAAATTCATTTTTCTTCACATCCTAACCCAAAAATCTATCATGTCTTCTTATTCGCATGGAAGTAAGACTCAAACTTTTGTTTAGATAAAACCGAGCAAAAAATAAAGAAGAAAAAAAGTTTGAAAGGTTTTATCTCTGTTATTAATTTTGCTTCCTTAGTACAGACTCGTGTGTACTCTGTACTTTAGCAAATAGTTTGTTTTATACATATTTTCTCTACGTTTATCAATTTCAACTTTCAGTTGGGGATTTATTTATCAATTACAAATTTAATAATCGTCAGTTTACTTAAACTACTTAAAATGATGAGGGAATTTATTTTCATAATAAAAGAAAAAGGGGGAAGTAAGTAGATAAAAATAAAACTTCAGCTTTTTAGATTACTATGAAGAAGAAGAAGTAAAAAAGAATATTAATGCAATGAAGAAAAAAACTCCGAAAAATGTCCATTGAAATTTATTTCATGAATAAAAAATTTAATTTCGTTTTAAATTTTAATTTTACTTTTCTTTATTTTTCATCCCTGTCATCATAAAATATCGTAAAAATTTATTCATTTAGTAACGAATCATGAAAAGTGGAAGTAATTGGCAAAGTATAGTAAGTTGGACTGATGGTATGGAAACTTTTAGATAAAGTGCATTTGTATCTCATATTTAGACCAATTTTTAAATTTCAATGTTCATAAATCATTTAAATTTTGGATATTTTTTCATATGAAAAAAATACACATTTGGCATTTTTGGTGTTTTCCAACAAATTTCATCTGGAAGAGTACTAAATAGCATGTTAGAAATTTTTTAAACTAGAATTTTTTAAGTTGTTTGGTTGCAAAGATTTTATAATGTAAAAATTCTTTGAAAGCATGTTCAAATATTTCAAGAAGTTAACAGAAAAAGCTTCCGACAAAATAGCACCAACGACCCAAAACCTTTTAATAAAATCCTATCAAGAATGTAGGAAAAAAGGAAAATTGCGAAAAAAGGAGAATGAAAAAAATTATTTCAATTTCTTCATATAATTTTGTTACAATGTTGAGTATGCACCATCTTCAAAAAAATTTTATTCTGTTTTTCTCATTTTCCGGTACTGCTACACATTCCAGCTACACTACCGAGAGTATAAACGATAACTTCATTGTCTGCTAATGTTATCCAATTTCTACTTTATTTTTTTTTTTTTGCATTACATATTTTCACATCTTACATTTCCCTTGCCACTCGCCCATCGACTTAGATTGTAGACATTTTACTCACTCATACTGCATGTACAATTTTTTTCCTTCCACTTACTTCAACCTCCCTATTTTCCACTCTTATCTTGTAACTACTTCTTGCAATTTTTTTTCTTCTCTACTCTTACATCTCCCAGTGCGAATCGTACATACATGAAATTGTATGAAGATAAAATATAAGCGTATAATGCAAACTAAAGCACAGCGCTATCGGCAAGATTTATGGTTGTTCTTATATATGTAGGACATGTGAAATTGTTGAGATTAAGTTTGAAAAGAGTTTTAGCAAAATAAAGTTTTCATTTATGGCAAACCTACACTTTTTCATGTCAATTAAATTATAATTCATTCCATTTCTCCTCATATGGTTGTGAAGAGTTTTGCATTCATTTTTACTGCCAACAATGTTTTTTTATGTCTGTGTCTATTTTTCATAACGATGCAGAAAAATTTTCAAACTGGGTCAAAGTGGTCTGTTTTCTTACTTCAATTTTTTCCTGGGCATACAATGTATGAGAAGCGTAAACAAATATTTTCATGCATGGAAATGGTCAAAATTTAATTAACATTCTCATTCATATTTTGGTTAATATTAAAATATTATTGTCTTGCCAAATATGAAGTTTTGAAGGAAATTGTGGTTCTATGTGGTTATTTCCTTGTCGAAAAATTTAATTAAATTAAATTTGGCAGTTTTTAAGGTCCTAAAAGAATTTCGATAATATTTTAAGATATTTTTTAATAATAAAGTTGAGCAACAATTTCTAATGTCTTAAAATTGCCATTTAACCTCTGATGCATTGTTGCACACCTCCTTTATACCATTTTATATCCAGAACTTTCAACTTTCTAAGTAAAAACTCCATCAGACACTCAAAACTAGATATTAACAAAATTACAACAAAATATTCAATTCCTGAGCAGAATAAGTTTTGAAAACTTTCAAATTTATTTATCTTCAGCTATTCGTTGTCGTTATCGTAAAATCATAGCAAATATTGATTTGTAAATTTTCTAAACTTCAATAAAAATCTGAAGAGATTTATTCAGCTACATGGAAATATTGTATTATTGATACAGCACGTACGGATATTTTATTTGAATATTTTCAATAAATTTTGCAATATCGAGTCAAAAAGTTTGTTGATTGTTGTATTTGCCTGTATTTGCAAAGTGTGTGAATATATTTTGCAATGGATTTGAGATTTTTGACTAAGTTAAGGAATGAATTTTTAAAATTTTTTGAGGAAGCTTGATGCTGTTGTTGCAATTTGTGTATTGAATAAAAACTATGAAATTATGAATTTTAAAATCTGAACCAATTAACCAAATTATTATTTTCATGTGATTGTTTTTATTCAAAATTAAAGAAGCTAAAATAATAAAATCAAAACTTGAAAAAAGATTAAAACTTTTCCTAAGTCACTCAAAGTTTATTGTTCAAATCTGCACCAATTAAAAAAACTTTCTAATTCCTATCACTTCATCTGCTTTTTCAATTTATTCTATAATTTTTAATTCACAAAGATTTACGTAAATCTCTTCTCAATTGAATTAAATATTTTTTTTATCAATACTGATGTCTAAATCCATGAAGTTTCAAAGTATAATCTCATGCTTAGTAAGCCCCGAGATGACAAGTTAAGCAAACAAGAAATAAGATTCTTTTAAGAAGGAGAAAAAAAAGCATTTAACTTTTCACAAGACTCTCTCCGGTCATTGACTTTGAAAGAGCTCATTCATTGGAAAAGGAAATAAAGTTACAATCAGGGATGATTTCATGAATTTATCACGTGAACTGGTATTGAGAATAAAATTAAAAATATTAGATAATAAATTCATAAAAGTCAAAATAAAAAAAAAATTGAAATCAATAAGAAATTGTTTTAGATTCTTAAATTCCAACATACCAACCCTGCATCCAACAGACGTAGTTAGACTTTAACTTTTTATGGTAATTTAAATTTGTTCACTTAATGATTTACATACTAAATTCTAAGTAAAATAAATGGACAGGAAGAACAAAATTGCAAGAATAAGAGATGAAAAAAAGCTTAAAAGCTCAGAAAGTGAATCCTTTAGAAAAAGTTATAAGTCTCACTACACCAACACATTTTCATGATTTTATAAAAAAAAATCTATATAGAATGCAAAGAGAGGAAGAATGGCGTGAAAGAAGTGAGGAAAAAATTACCTTACATTATGTAATAGAGCACAAAGATATTTTAATGAACCGCAACAGTTTATATTGCATACTATGGGGAGAAAACCAATTTAACACGGTGGTAAAGATGAGAAAATAAACGAGGCGAGAACGAAAAAAAAATTCTCAACGAAGTTGTACTTTTTTTAAATAGGTTATATTCTGCTGACCCCAAAGAAATATAAATCGCGAATAATAAAGAAAATGAAGCTGCCTGCGTGATGAAGCTCAATGTCTACAATTTAAATGATAAACACCTCCATTTTTACTGCTTATAGGCAATTCTTTAAAATGATGATGGGAAAGATAAAAGAAAAAGGACAAGAAGGGATGAACCAAAAAAAAATTTCCTTCTTATACGCTTTTTAGCAAAGCTTAGCAATTAAACATCTTCATGTTTAATCTCCATAAAATGCATAATTTATGTTTCATTATATATTTGCACAATTTTTTTCATGCTCTTCCTTCTCTCTTTTTTCTCGTGTTCAGAATTTTTAATAATAATTTCACTTCTTCTTCTTTCTATCCACCATGTTCAGTCATACATTTATTTTCTGCTTTTCTTTTGCCCAAAGGCGTTAGCAGCAGCGGCATCAAAAACCAAAAGTTTTATTACTATACTCTGCTATAACACAGTCAAATTTAAAAGTTTCATTTTTTCTTGCTCTCGTTTTTCTCACTTCGTGCTACTTTTGAGTGCTTCTTCTTGGTCTTGGTGATGCTTGTTTGGATGTTGACTTGAAAATGTGAGTTGGTTGCTAATCGAGGTTTTAATCAGTTTGTCTAGGCAGTCAAAATGGAATCCTATCCTAAAGGCACAAGTCGGATAATCGAGATGAAATCCGGCACTAAGCCGAAGTAAGGTCAGCATCACATTATAGTTTATATCAATAGTTTAAGATCAAAAGTTGAAGATATCAAATTAAGACATCAATAGGCTACTTCATTTCAAATCCTTATTATCAAAACATCACGTAAAAATATCATCTCCTAAAAATTCCCATGCCTCCCACTAATTCTAGAAATCTCCTTAAAACCACCAACAAAATATCAAGTAAACAAATATTTCCGTCATACTCTAAATTCAAAGGAATTCAACACCTCATCGACGAGACAACGTCGTGGAATAATTTAAAGGATTAACATTATCAGAAAGTGCTCAGATTTCATTCAAAAAACAACACCATAAAATGTCGCGTTCCGTATATATTAACCTATTCCACTCATTCATAGCTGAAACGATGATAACTGAAACGCAAACAATAACACCCCCATCGCTTCTTGCTTCTGCTTGTAATGAAATTTCATCATCATTCTCATCATTGTCGTCGCTAACTTATGAAAATGCGCGAAAGTCATTTCATTTATTCGGAGATTTTAACAATTTTTTTTCTTCTTTTCTTCTGTGTGGAACTTTCATTATACGAGACTTTATTTGAATATTATACAACAGAGTAAAAAAAGAATTTTTTTTTGTGAGAAAGAACATAGTATTGCTGGTGTGTAGTTATTTGTAAAATACCTAAAAGGGAATTTAACTTTTCTGCGGTTTTGTTTTGAGAGTGTTTATGCCTTTTTATCTCTTTTTGTTGCTATTTTTTTTTCTTTAGAATAAACTAAAGTCCGCCTTATTTTCAGACCATATTTTTTCAAGCGTGTGAATGGGACGTGTTTGTGGGTTTTGTAATGTTTTCTGATGTTTTTTGTAATAGAATTCTCCTACAGGAAGGGAAGAAGTTGTCAATAATTTTTATTTCATATGCATCCAATTTAACGTATTGGATTATTTGGTTCACATAGTGAGTTTCATTTGAAATGGCTTAAATTTTTAGAAATTGATCTAAAATCTTTTCATTAATTCCTCCATACTAATTTTGTATTTATTGCACAACAAAAATGACATTTTTTTAAAACAAACCGAACTTTAAATACTCTCAAAAGTTACACAACACCAAAACTGAGAAAAAAGTGTACAAGATTACTTCCACATATACTAACATATAAACCAAACATAAAGCAGGTGTGAGAAGTACTCTAATGACACCAAACGAATTTTTAGAATTTTCTTTTTCATCTCATCCACATGTAAGCATATGCACAATGCTGATGAAGTAAAATTTTTCCTCTCTATGTGTGCTTTTTTCTCAGTAAAAGAACGACAAGTTTATGTTAAGTGGTGGTGTAGGAAAACAAGAAATAAAAAAAAAATTGCCAGAAAATGAATGTTCGACATCAATAACAATTTTTAGTAACAACAACAACTTCATAATCATAAGACACTCTCTTTTTGTGTGTATACACAAACATTCTATGGTATTCTTTATTGCCAACAGAGCTTCCACAAAGCTATTTTTCTATGTTATTTTATTAATTATCTTGTTGTTTTACGCAATTTGCTCATCCCAAGCATTTTTTTTTTCGGAGTTTTTATTCATACAAAACGAGATTTCTGTTCTCATGCAATATGTATTGATTTTTTTCTCCTTCCTTTTTGTCGTTTTTTTTGGTATTGAGGAGGGATAAATATAATGGCACCGTAAAATCAATATTTTTATGCAAATAATCATAACCATAAAAAGGATGAAAATCTTTTATATTTGATGATTTTACTAGGGTTGGATATTTTTTGAGGGATTTTTTTTGACTTTCTGTGTATTTTATTATTGGACCTACCTTACTATGAAATATAGTGCTTTTGAATATATGTATCAGGTTGAGAATGAATTAAATTGAGAAGTTTAGAACTTGATACCTAAATAGAGTTTTTTATAATCATCAACATAGAAAATGAATATGGCTCTTTTGAGATTAGATCCAAAGACTATAGCAGACTTTGTAGACTTTTTCGTCTCTGCACCTCGAATATCGACTTAAGTATTTAAATGCCAAGAATCCCTGAAAATTCCTTCACATCTGCATCAGACCAAACAACCTCAACCACTACAACATTCCCCCATGTCTGACTAATTTCTTTTACAATTTCAATTTCATAACCATAGCATAATGAATCAGATATAATAAAAAATACTTTTATTACTATCATTTTTTCCCATGTAGAATAATTTTATTTTCTCCTCCTCCTTTTGTAAGAACACACGGAAGTGCACTCAGACAGAGAAAAACGGAAATTTTTCAACCCATTCTGTTTGTTTCATTTACTATTTTTATTTTTGCACCATTACCGCCCAGAGCAATGGCTTAATTATAATTACAATATCCATTTTTTGCTATTATGTTTTATATTTTTTTCGTACTTTTTTTTCCACTCAATTTTTATATTTCATTTTGTTTTGTTTTATTTTCCTCACATTCAGGTCAAGCACTCCGGGTAATCAAAATATGCAAACTATTGAAACGTGCAGTTGCTGTCAGTTGGTCTACAAAAAGTGCTGCATTAAAATGTACACATAAATATTTCTATATGCATCTCTTGTAGACCATCCGTAAAATTCATCATTCTCAAATTTACATAACAAATAAAATGTTTAATTAAACGATTAAGTGTTCTTGGCTGTGTGAATTAATTTTGTGGATTGTTGTGTGAGGATTCAAGTGCCTGAAGGAGTTTTGACATGAAACAGGATGGTTTTGTGAATGGGATTTGATGTTTTTATAAAGTTGATGAGTTTTTGGATGGGATGCATTGTGATTTATTCTGTATTTTTGAACGAAATGACAGATTGAAGATGAAATAATTTTTTTTTGTCGCGGATGGAAGGCATGCTCTGCAAATTTTAAGCTATCACGACTTAAAACAGATCAATCATGCATCCACATGAAATTTTTATTGACGCTGAAACCTCAAAACAGCCCAATTATCCAATCAAACATCACTATTAACCTACACAACCACTATATCAATCTTCCTACATTAAAGCATTTCATTCACCTCTTTAAAAATAAATTAGAAGAGAAAAAGCACAAATAAAGCCTGATCAAGCAAACCCAAATAAGCTTTCAAGTTTTACGATAACTTTTTTTTGGGAAATACCTCGAGAACAAGTAAAAGTGGAAAGAAAAACACGAAGCTCATTCAACTTCAATTTTTGATTAATGTAATGGAGCGAGTTGGGCCAAAAGAAACACTAAATCATAAATGCAAACAAACTTAATTTATCAAATTACGCGCGAGCAAACGCGTAACATAGGAATGAGAGTGATATGTCAATTTTTGGCAGTTGACTTTCAGAATTGTCAACGCTCCGGGGGAAGTTTTTGCTTAGTTGTGCGATATAAAAATTACAAATAAGGAAATTGATGTGCGATGTGAGTTTAAGGCGCATTTTTTGAGATAAATTTATTTTGAAGAAATTTCTTGATTGATAGAAAATTGGAGGTTAGAAATAATTAATATTTACTGCTGTATTAATAATTTTTAAGTTTCTACAGACTAGATTTTATTTCTAAATTTTAGTACCAACCAAATTTTTTTCAGAGGACCAGAAAATTAAGATGTCTTTAAGTCAGACAAACAGAAACACCAACAAAATGCGGAAATCAGTTCCTTTCCTTACCAAAAAAGTGCCAAAAAAAGCTTACAAAAATAACACCGAGAATATAACCGACTGACGACAACGGCAAACAAACAACAAATGGTGACGGAAGGAAGAAGAAAGAAGTGGGCTTCTCGTGCCTTCCATACTCATTACTCATTCAAAGTAAAAATTTACTGTAGCGAAACTAATTTTCTATTGAACTAAGTGCGAAATGTAAAGGAAAAGTAAAACATTTTTTTCTCCCATTGAGTTGAGTACAGAAGGAAAAAAAACGTCAATTTTTATTGACTTTTCTTGACTTTTTAACATTCCGTCACATTTCATTTTCTCTTTCCTTGGTTTACACTTTTCTCTATTCAAAGATTCTTGAAGACTTTTTCCGTCTTCCTTTTTCCTCCTTCTTTTATGAGATGTTTTCTTTATTTTATTGATAAGCAAGTAAATTCAAATAAATTAAGGAAAAACTTTCTTTTACAGCACTTTTTTTTGTTGTTGGAATTGCGTAGTACGGAAGAAATTTTTAGAAATAACAGATTCTGATGAAATATCGATCTGAAATATTGTTGTTGGATCTTTAAAAAGTTTTATTAGCTCAGTCTTATTTTGAAGAAATTTGAGCTGTTGATGATTTTTCAAGGTGTTATTTTGTTAGGTATTTTAGTACCACGTGCGTAGGCAGAGGAGCCTTGGGATTTCGACCCCACCTCTTTCAGAAAAATTCTTCAATTTGTAGGGTTTTTTGAGAAAAAATCCCAAATTTTCTTTTTATACAAAAAAATTTCCCCCAACTCAAAAAATTTCTGGCTACGCCTCTAATCAGTACAGTACAGGGTACAGTACAAGAAAGTCTTGAAAAGATTTTTTAATATATCACAAACTTTTTGATCACAAAATTTTTTTGATGTAAATTTTATTACATCTTCCCAGTCTATAAAAAATTCAAATTTGCCATCTGGCGACCAGGATACCATAAAAAGCAGCCTTAATAAAAAGAAATGTCTTTAAATCCGGTCACTTTACAAAGCAAAATTAGAAAAATCAAGGATATATAAACAAAACTTTTGCTTGACTTGCTTTGGCTATCTCTATTATGTATATATATAAATAAACCCCTTTTAAGATTGTCTAAATTTAAAAAAATTACGCCATCACATTTTGTAATCCGACTGTAGCGAAACAATAAAATAAAAAAAAGATGAAGAAGAAAATAAAAGGAAAAGCTTTCACAACAATATGACCAATATAACCAGTCATTGTACAAATTTTTTTCTAAACCAAAAATCAGCTGAAAGCTCTTGAAATTACATGAAGGAAATGAGAGTTGAAAGTTTTAACAATAGAATCGAGTAGAACGGAAGAAAAATCAGAGGAAGAAAAAAAAATGTGCTGTAGATTTTTATTTTTTTGCTCTATTCAGAACTCAGACATTTATGTTGGTTGAAAGAAAAGAAAAGTAAATGTGAATATAAGTGAGGAGGAGAGAGAGAAAGAGCAAATCCATTTTGGTGGAATGATAAAACACTTAAGGAACGATAACAGTAATTCTTCTCCATTGTCCACAATGCTCTATTGTTGCTACACATATTGTATTTATTTATAGAAAAATATACGCAACATTAACGATTTTGTTTCCATATTTTTGCTATCTCTCCTTTTTTCTTCAATACTTTTAATCTTTTATAAGACTAAAATTTTTATTTTGTTGATTTGGATGTTCGGTTATAATGTCTAGCTAATGAGGGTTAAAAAATTGGAGAAGCTTGGAATCATTTAGTATTTTTTATTATTTTATTATTTAGCATAGGCCCGGAGGGTTTAAGTGTTTGGTTTAAAATTTTCCCACAGGGACTAAAACCCTCCTGAATCAAAGCAAAGAGTCTATGCCATAGACCCATGTCGACCCTCAAATAGAGTTCGCAAATGAATTCACTTTAGAGTCTAAGAGTTTAGACATTCCCAATAAATAAACCCCCCTCAAGCTGCTCATCTACAATCCACAATCTTTCATTTTATTATTTATAAATTTTGTCTTATATTTCATCTTTTGTACTATTCCATCTCTCATTTCGTTCGTTCTATTATATTTTAATCTTTATCGATCATAAATGAAACAGTAAAAGGCTTTGATGGATTATTACATTTCTTCTATGCCCTTTTTCCTTTTCTTTTATTGCTGGTGCTTTTTTTTCATTTCTTTGCCTTTCCTTCATTTAAACTATTATTTCAAATCTTCGTCTTGTGCTGCTTGCTTTCCTTCATGTAATCTTGTTTTCTTCTCTTATTTCTTTATTTTATTGTGATTTCTCAACAAACTGTGCTCACAAAAAAAAATTTGTTCTGTTATTAAAATTCGAAATAAATTGCTTTTAGTTTTGTTGTGGATTAGGTTTTTTTGGATGAAAAAATTGAAGTTTACATTTTTCTAAGTCTGTCAGGTGTTGTGAAATTTTAAACAAAATTCTTAAAAAATTAAATTTAATTTCAATTTCTGACAAATGAAATCAATATTAAGAAAAAAGATAAGAAACAATCAATAACATTCACAAAAGTCAACTTAAATTCTCCCAATAAAGCATGACTTCCTCAATATTTTTTTCAATTTTATCCCAAATGTAGTCAGACAAAGCTTTTGTAACAAAATTCCAATTTTTTAAAAATAATACAAAAAACAAAAAACAAACACAGAAGGTGGAATAAAAAAAAGAAGAACTGAAGACCTTTCGAACCCCAACAAAAAATCTCATCTGTTTCTCCTACACATAATACCATTGCTCAAGATTCCAATTTTATTGTTTCTCAATTCTATTTTAGAGAACAAAAAATGGTAATTCTATTCAGTCTATCCGATACTACAACTTTTTTTTGCTTCCAATCAAATGCTTGTATATTAAAACAAAAGGATTTAGAACTTTAAATAATGGCAGCTATCCCAATTTTTCGGAAGGAACGAGTAAAAAAAATCCTTGAATTTACAATCATTAAAAAGTTTCTGAAACATTGTCAAGTTCTATTTGTGTCTAAAACTTAATGATTTTCTTAAAGTTTTTTCTTTGTTTTGTTTTTCTCTTTTTTGGAAATATGGAAAATGATGAAAAGTTTAGAAAAAATAAAAGGTAAAAAGCGTATTTAAAGTTGAAAATAAATGTCATTCCTTTTAATGTATAAAAAAGGATTGTGTAACTTTTTTTATTTTGAAAATAATATTTAGATTTGTGAAATTTTTTGGAAAGAATTATAAAAAAATTCAAAAATATTATTCTTGAATCTATAGCATTAGAAAATGAAGAAAAAATCAATTGTTTAATTTAATTTTCAATTTTCTTATCTTTTAAAATTTTTAAAATTTTAAAGAAAATTTTAATTTCTTCTGTCGAAAAATTTCTAAATTTCTTTTCTTCAAAATAACATAAAATTAAGCAGACAAATAACAAAAATCAGTAGAAAATCTTTCCTAAAAACTCTCTCTTAAAAATTCCTAAACACTTTCAAATTAAAGTTTTTACAATATTTATTCTTTAATCCTTTTTAGAATTGACTTCAATCATGAAAGGATGAAGGAGGAGTTCCTTAAAGTATACACAATGGAGAGTGAAAAAGGAAAGAAATCAAAAGTAAATAACTAGAGTGTGAAAAAGGAAAGAAAAATTCTTTAAAAGCATTGGGAGGAAGATTGTATAAATGATGGTAAACATTCAAGAATCCTCACAAATGATTTTCTTCTTTTTTTCATCCATGTGAGTTTTGTGTAGGAATTTCCTAATGTGAATAACTTTTTTTTAATAAAATCGATTTTTGAACTTTTTATATGGAAAATCAAATTCAAGTTAAAAAGGATTGCTGCTTGTGTTAAATAAGGGTTACAAATGGGATTTCTTGGAATCAATAAGATTAATCATTCTCCGTCAATTTACAAGAAGAAGGCGATGGATAAAAGATGACGATTGACCGTCGTCAATCATATTTTGTCTATATGGATTGTGAAAATTTGTGTCATTTTTTTCTGATGTAATGTATCATATTACGGTAGGTATCATCGAATAAATGTCAGATCATGGTCAATTCTTTCATTTTTTTGGTGTTTTCTGGGTTTTCGTTTTAGTTTAAAAGTTTTATTTAAATATGGTCAAAATGGTCAGTTTTGTGTTTCAAAATTTTATTTGTTTGAAAAGGTGTTTGGGATATATTTGTATTGTTTTAAAGTTAAATTCTATGCTTATTCTAGTTATCTTGTCAAAATTACAGAGAAAAATTTGATTCATTTAAGAATCGAATCCACACTTTAAAAAAATACATCATTTAAATAATGATATAAAGAATTATATTCCTTAAAAATTCTTTAATAAAAAATTAACATCATAGTCTTAAGATAATCTTTATTAACATTACAAGCAAATTATTAGCTCTTAAAAAATTACAAGCACTTAAAAATTCCATAAATTATTCAATGAAACAAGCCTACACAAGTTTATGTTGTGAATTGAAAGTTTGAAATCAAATAATGGAATTTATTAAGAAATAACCATGAAAATAAAAAATCATAAAATACGATAAAAGCATTTTAACAAAATACGGAGATTTTTTTTTTTTTATTTTTCTTATCAAGCTAATCTTAGTTAAACAAAAAATCACATTAACAATTAAGTAGTGAAAATAGAAATTATACGCATTTATGAACAAGAAATATGAAAAGTGGAAGACGGACTGTTTCCAGAGAAAAAAAAAAACTCAAACAAAACATTTCCCCGACTCCTCCTTTTATCGAAACCCGAGAATAATAATTATTAATATTAATATTCCATTCACTTTTTTTTGTGTATTTTTATGAATATTTATGAGGAAAAAAAATGTGAAACTTGATGACGATTTAAATCACAATGCCTAAAAGGGCTTCACAATCGCTCGGTACTTACTTTACTGTGTATTTTTTTTTTTGTGTATTTACAGAAAATAAATGAAATATCGCTGAGGGTACTCGACGTTTTCTTATTATTATTCCGATTAATCTCCTTAATAACAATAGTAAATAGATTTGAAAGCCTGAACAAATATGGCTTTTGTATTACTATATTTTCCCCTTCGGTTAACTTTTTCTTAATGATAAATAGATTAAAACTATTAGATTTCTGTTTAGTTATGCGTCAAGGTTAAAAGTTAATGCGGCATAATTTTATTCCATATTAGACACCGCATTTCAACACAACCACAGCATTTTAATTTCACTTGCTTCCTCAAATGAATTTTAAAAAAATATTGCAATTCACTTATCACACAAAAGTTTCTATGCTAATTTAAAATTAAACTATGGAATCGAAAATAAAATTATTTGGTCGACAGTTGGCAGCAGCAATGCCCAATTAATGAAGAAAACTGATTTTTATTCCAAACTTATTCCAATTGAGTTAACAGACAGAGAGAGAGAGGGAGGAAAATAAGTTAAAAAAATTATTTTAACTTTACAATATGCGAGCACGGTTCAATTTGAAAAAAGGCAACAAAAAAAGTAAAAACCTTAAAAAATTATTTTCATTGCGCAAAGTTTCCATTCATTTATTCATTCATGCAGTTTTTTCGAACAATTTTTATTTTGCAGCAATCGCTAGTGCTGTGGGGGAGCACACCAAAAAAACTTTTTTTTTATTATTATGGCAACAAAAAATATATAAAATAGAAATCTAGTGTGGCATATTTATACAATGCGCCCATTTGTTTGCACAAACTTTATGAAAATGTGTGTACGAATGCATGAATGTATTATATTCATATTCATTCTATTTCAGCCATTATAATGGTGAAACTTTTTTTCCTTTCTTTTTCCGCTATTTCTCTCTGTAGCTCTGTGCAATGACATAGCAATGAAGAGAACTGCAACGACACAAAAGGAAACGTGAGGCCATAGCAAAAACTCTTTTTTTACTATTCTTCGAGTGATTATGCTAATATTTGGCTGAAATATTTTTTTTTTTCGTTCTTTTATTCCTTTCACCGAATGACCTATAAAGAATTGTAATAGAGTGGAAAAAGAGCATAAAAGAAGCATAACATTTTCATGTTTATGTATAGATGAGAGAAACATCGAGTGAGTGAGCGAACAACGAGAAATGTGAATGAGTACTAAAGTGCTAAAAGCACTCCCCATAACGTCAAAGGGAATAAAAGGAGGAAAAGGAGTCAATGCTATAAGTTTTTGACATGAGAGTGAAGCGCATTTTTGAAAAGTTGAGAATTTTTTATATTATTTGTCATTTGTGTGAAAAATGGATTTTAGTAGAATTTTGCGAAATTTTGTCTTAGGTCAGAAAAGTTTATATATGGACTATAACAAAAATTCTAAAATATGTGTCAGAAAAAACCTCGAAGAAAAGGCTCAATTCCTTAAGAAAGCTTTTCAATCAACTAACAAAATCTGAAACAAAGAATTTCTCAAAAAATAAGTTTGAATCACGTTGTTCAAATTCTAACCCTCAAAACATGAATTACAACGAATTTAATATCCATAGGTGGTATCCGTAATCACAGCCAACTAACAATGACATCACCGATTATTTACTAACATCAGTTCGACTATTTACCACAAAATTGACTCATTTATCACCAAAACAGAAACACATCAGTCAACCAACAGGAACAATCGACCCAATTTTCCTCGTAAAACACGCTAAAAAAGGCATGAACTGAAAGCAAAATAAAGAAAGCAATACCATAATAAATTCCATAACATGGCGAAAAATAAAAATAAAAAAGCAAATAAATAAATTTCTCTGTTTTTTTTTTCGTATATCATCGTTACATAATTTAGTGGAAATTTTCAAGCTCGAATGAATATAGAGGTCATTAAGTAATATAGATGATGAGATTGACGATTTTCCCCCTCCCTATTTCTCGTTGCCACTAGGACCATTCATGGTCATGCTAAATCTCTGACTCGTTTTTTGAAGCACTTAACGAGCTTTTAAGTGATTTATTTTTCCTCGTTTTGCTTCTGTTCCACATTTGAACGTACATATATAGTCTCACACAAAAAAAAATTTGGGAAAAATTATTGTTACAGCTTTTAAAAATTGAAATAAAATTGATTTTTTTCCATTTCACTTATAATCCATGCTGAATTGGAAACTTTATATTTTTTTAAATTTTTTAAACCGTGAGAAATAATTTGGAGTCTGTTATTTGGAGTTTGTTAGGAGTATATTTGGAAAATATGAGAAATATTTGAGGGTAAAAGATATTGAAAAGAAAAATTTGGGTGATTTTATAGTGAAATTCAACAAAATGATCATTCAAGTAATACTCAGTAAGTAACGTTTCGATAACTTTAAATTTTCTGTAAAATTGCAGAAAAAATCAAAAACTACAAAATTTAGAAAAAAAAAGACTTAACTTCTCCCCTATAAAATGCCAAAAACATCCCCAACTGTTACTCTGTTCACCTCTCTACGCTTCACTAAAAATAATCTCATGAAAAAAGAGCATTTTAAATTAATTAACTATAAATGTTCTTCTACTGACTGGATCATTAACAATTAACGTTTATTGTTATTTTTATTTTTATTACTATTATTTTGGATGTAAAGCAAGAAGATTATTTTCTCGTGTTACACACAATTTGAATAGAGTTCGCAGTTTTTAGGACTATCTCATCATAAGGCAGCTTTTCAAAACGGTAAAGTCAAGCACAAATATTTTTCAACTTAAAACGAGATAAAGTCAATTGAAGTTTGAATCCTTTCCCCAAAGCAATTTTTTTAGAAATTGTTGAAGTTTTATTATTTAAGTATTTTATGCACTGGAATTTGACGTAATGGAAGCCTGAAGGCACTTTTTGATACGAACTGAATGAAGAATTTTAATTTTAAATTTTATTCATAAATTTTTCACTGTGTAAATGTAGCGTATAAAGTTGAAGTTCTTTGAATTTAAAAGGGTTAAAATTTATTTTTTCTTTGAGTGAGTAAGAATCGTGACAAGTTTTGGAAAGTTTTCTAGGGTTATTAAATTACTATCTTTAAAAAATTTCTATAGTATGTGGAAATTATCGTTTAAAATTCATATCAGCACTTCCAGATTAGGAAATTTTCCATTTTTCCCATACACACTCCACCTAGCTCTAATCTCAACATTTCCACAAAATCACAGCCCAACAAACAAATACGCAAACATTCATCAACAAAATAAATGAAGCCACCAAGGCATCCATCAATTGATGCCAATTCATTTACTGAAAAGCCCTCCGACGCCTATTAAGTAAAAATTGATTTCCTCCAATCAAATGCAGAGATTATCGTTGAATACAACCATCCATGATATAAACAAGATTATCACTAACTTCTATCTGTATTTTATGCAAGCTCATAATATAGATTACGAATGCATTATCTCTAAATTGCTTATAGTTCTTATTTTTCGATAAATCAGAGATCTGAAGATTATTGATCGATTTTCGCGAAAATCAATGGATTAAGAAGGGAAATGAGAAGACTTTTTTTTGGAAGCTGAGCAATTGAAATCAATTTATTCAAGCTGATAAAATCCATCCATCAAATCAATTGATGAATTTTTTTTTCAGAGATTAGAGTTCGGTGTGAGAAAAATTCATGAATAGATGAGGGTATTCATGAGTGTTTTGAAGAATTTCTATATTGTTTGGGGGTATGGGAAGGGACAGAATTGTTTGATGTAATGAAATTTTAGAATGGAGTCATTTATAAGTTATGTCTTTTATTATAGCGAATTTTAAGATCACTTATGATAATCAATGTATTTTTTGAAAAATTAGATGCTTGGTCAGCAACACAGCCAATCTAGTAACAGATTCAATGCCATCTAGATGCATCTAGACTAAATATTCCCTGAAAACAGATTTAATAAAACATTGTCTACACAGCAGACGACATATAACCCCCATGGTCACATATCAAGCAAAAATCCGAAAAAAAACATAAAAATTCTTTTACATATTCATATTCTAAATCCAATGACTCATGTCATGAACCCATTAAGCAAAAACTAATTAAAGATATTGAATTTAAAATTCCAAGAAATCAGAGAATTTTCATTTTTTGTATAAAATAAAAAAGTTGTCATTTTGGGTATACACAAGAAAGTATAAAATAAAGAAAAAATTAAAAAAATTAAATTAAGTTCAAAAATGAACATAAACAACCAAAGTTGTTTCCTTCATGTTTTGTCCTGACATACATGTTTACGACGACTAAAAAATGAAGCATTTTTTTAAATACAAACAGCAAAAAAGGCGTCCTCAAAAAGTTATTGTTGATGACATTTTTTTTTGCTTGTCTTTTTTTTCTTTTCTCCTAATTTGATTGATACCAATTGTAAATGGATAAATGTGCTCAAAAGTTTGTTCACTTGACATGATTTTGGGTCAAATGTTGCGTAACAAAAGAAAAATGTCAAAATTGTCATAGTTTGTGACCTTAGAGAAATTTACGTTCGATTGGATAATAATAGTTAGGCTCGATAAAATTTCATAGAAAATTAGAAAATTTATCATAAATCAATATTCATGCTTGAAGCAGCAGCAATATAGCCTGATTTAATGATCGATTGTGGAGTTGTTAGTGAATGACGTCATTTAAAGATTTAAATGCTTTTTGGGGGTTCAAAAATTTTTCTAGTCTCAAAGTAATAAAAAATGCAATTTTTTATGAAAAATTAAAAAAAAATCTCCTCCACATCACTAATAATTAGCCCCTAAAAATGAATCAAAAATTTTATTGCCGTTGTCATACAAAATAAAGCACAAAAACTCATTCGATTGGAGCAATAAACTCTTCATAAAAAATTATTTTTGACATATTTAAATATCTGTCCGTTTAGCAAAGCAATTCTTCTGACTCATTCATTCGTTCTTATTAAGCTTTTATCATGATAAGTTCTCCGAGACTAACACAATGACCTTCAAGAGATATAAAAGATGACAGAAAACTAAAATTCATGCAGAATTTGATTTAAGTTTTATTTTTTTTTTCTTTTATCCTAAGCATAAGATTTATGTAGATTTTTTGAATGTATGCGAAACAGAAAGGGATATGAATAACATCATATATATTCTCAAAATATACGCCTTAAAATAAATAAATGTATTTATTCCAACTGTTATCGCAGCGGCACGAAAAATCGATACACGAAATGTCAAGCAATCGAGAAGATTTCTCCCTTATTGCAATAACTTTAAAGTTATTGAGAAGAAAAACACAAACATTTTCTATACTAGAAGTTGTGGTGTGCGTGAAAGCTTTGCGACAACAAAAATATTAGTAAATAGAATTGGCAAAAGTAAGCAGTAAGTATCCATCTATTTGAGCTTTGAGTAAATGAAAATAAGACGGAGGAGTCAAAGGATGTCTGAAGCTGGAAGGAAAGAAATTTTTTGGCGCATTTTTTTTGTTATGTAACTAAAGTGAAATTACATGAGAATTTAGCAGACGCTTTTTGGAGAATGTTGGTAATTTTATTGACTAATGATAATAAGGTTGCAATTTATATGGACATAGGTGTCGACAATTGAGTTTATTCTATTGAAAATTAGCTACACAAAATTTTCGACCCCATGCTTAAAATTTCAAAGTTTTGAACCTTAACAATCAGACAATCAGACAAAACACCACCAAAAATTCTCACTTTCAGCCTTTAAAATGAAGGAAAAGCAAGCAAAATGGAAAAGAAGAATTTATTCAAAACTTTGCTAGTTTAGAGAAAATGATAGCAATGAGGATAAAAAGTTTTTTTTTTCTCTGTGCTTTTAAGGCCCCCCACTTGCCTTCTGTATTTCCTGTGTGATATTTTTTTTCATTTTTTGATGGTATGCGGAATGGAAAAATAAAAGCAGAAATACCAGAGATCACAATCAAAAAGGAAAGTTTTACTACAAAAATATTAATCTTGTGAACAGCAAAAAATGGAATAATATTTCAACGATATACTGGGAATATGCAGGTTTCCATCATTTATTATATAAATAGATATTTTATTTCTTTACCTCATTTCCCACACCCACCCACCCACCCACCATGGCCATGAACATTGCTTTTCTCACATATATCCACAATTTTTTTTTTCTCTCCTTCAGGTTTTTAATGTTAAGTAAAGTTTTTCACTTCTTCGTCGTTCTCTCATTTCCCACATAGGCCCTGATTTTTTTTAAAAACTTTTTTTCTTTCTTAACTTTTTTATGGCAAGCAAGAAAAAAAATGTGTGTACGGAATATACACACGTATTAAGCAGTTATCCAAGTCTACCTTCTTTATTTCCTTTTCTGGAGGAGTGAAGGCATTTAATGTATATTTTATGCGTATTCTTTTACATCATTGAAGCCATTTTTTAACATCTAACATTTTCTCTTCCTCTTCCTTTTTTCACTTAGAGGAAGCATACGAAAAAAAAAATCTCTTCGGAAAATTGTTGGAAATAAATTTTCCATCTTCCACATTACCTATACACACATACATATTGGTAGGGCAAGAAAAAAAAAAGTTTCACGTTCATTCAGACACAAGAAAAAAGTTTCTTTTTAAGATATCTCCAAATTCTCATTAGTTTCTTGCTTAGTGATGTTTTCTTTTTGTTGTTTTTTTGTTGATGCTGTTGAAAATCGTTTTGTTAAGTTGAAAATGAAATCTCAAAGGAATCAGAAAATAAAAGGTAGAATCATTTGAAAAGGTAGAAAGAATGATGAGAACCTTTTTGTGATAAATATTAATGCTAATTTTTTTGTTTCTCTATTTTCAAAATTTATATATATCACATTGAAAATTTTATTGGACAGCGCTTTTCAAGATCTTAATTGTTTCAATAGACAATACACTTCAATTATGCACCTTAGATCATTCTAAATACATTTGAATTATTATCTAAATATCTTTAATCAATTACTCACATCCTTTAGAACATCTCAAAACAAAAGACATGAAATCAAGAATTATATCTCATACATTTCCTCCTCATTAAAAATATAAAACTCATTCAACCAATAACAGAGTCTTTTGGGGTTTAAAATTTCTAATTCCTTTACAATACAAAATGCTCCTTGAGATGAAACAATAAGAATATGAAAATAAATACATGCTCCATTTTTAGAGATTCTTGTCTTCCACTCCATCCGATGTAATAATTACTTTAAAGCATCTTTTATTCTCCATCTATTGACTGATTGTTACAAGATTTTAATGAGATATACTCAAGGAAAATCCCTTTGATAAATTTATGGGGTTTCATTTGAGTAGTCATTACTTTGTGGAATTATCATTTAAATGAATGCAATTTACTTTTGTATGAGAGCTTTACAATAAATGAGATGCTTGAGAAGAGCTTTTGTGGTATGGCTTCGAAAAATGAACAATAAAAGCTTGAATTGAGGATTTTATTGTATTTTGTGAATTAGAGAAGTTGAGAATTTATGAGAGGCTTGGGATATGAGAAGTTGGGTAGATTTTATAAATTCTGCATGAATTTGGATGCTGTAAAATTTGGAAATTGAGTCTAGCCTAGTGACTAAGATAACTATATAATTTTTGTGAAAATACGGGAAATTTTCAAAATTTAACTAAAATATGGGACATAACGGAAAATTACGGGACCAGGAACAAATTTCGAAAATTTTATTCGGGGCTAATGTGAAAATACGGGACTGTCCATTGTAAATATTCACAGATGATCACCCTATGCCTAGATTGATTTAAAAAAATGGTTAAAAATCGATAATATTATTATTATCTCCTTTAGATCCCAAAAAAACTAACAGGATCCAAATTAAAAGAAAATCTCAAATCTTATCAAAATAAAGTGAGTTGCATGAATTCCACAACAAAGAGTCAAAACCTCTCTCAAAAACCATTTAAATGTATTTAAATCTTCAAAGCACTTAAAACTATCGACATTTCTCTTAAATAACCCATAAAAATTCTTTCCATACAATTAACACTCATGTTGAAAGACACTTAGAGCATTTGAAAAGGCATGAAAGAAATTTTTGTATACAATAAATTTTCTCCTGAACACTCAATCGGATTTGAAAGCTTTTTACTCCCATCCATGATTCGTATTGAACAACTATTTAAAGGAATAAATGTACACATAAATGTATTAACAAGATTTTTCCTTTAAAATTCAAAATACATTTTCACACATATTTCTCTCACTCATTCCGGATGCTACATTGAAATGAATATACATATATACATTTCTCCGAAAGGAATTAAATTATGCAATGTTTCAAAATCAAATCGCTTTGCATCATGTATCAAGATAGTCATAAATGTTATGTGTGTATGTTTATATTACTATACGTATGTAAAGGCATATTCATGTCAGAGATTTTCGTACTGTAAAATAATCTCACTGGATGTGTCAGGTTATTTTTCTTCTTATCAACAGCAAGCGCTTTTAGATGCCGGATGTAAATATGAAAAGCTCTTTTTTTCTCTTTCTTTCCTTCTTTCTCTTTTTTCTTGAAATTCAATTAACAGAAAAAAAAATGAAAAATGCATTCTCATCTTTCCATTTCTGCCGTCATGGCTGTTGATGAAATGTTTCATTCATTCATTTTATTTTATTTTTTTCTCTTCATCTTTCTTTCTTATTCACTTACACATTCTAACCATTTTCACATAATGGGATTTGCAGAGAAGTAAAGCTTAAAAATGTTAACTCGATTTTTTCTGGTACAGGTTTTTTGAGGTGGATTAGTTAAGAATGTTCATTAATGCTTTGTCTGTCTATTGAATTATTAACTTTTATTTTTATGTAACTTTCTATTTGATCGATTCATCTTTTTGCGTTTATACGATCGCTAGTCGATCATTTAAATTATTATTTTTTCAATGATAATCTTTAGACCTATATTGCGCTTGACAAATTAAAACAATGTATTTTATTAATCCAAGCTCTTATGCAATCCAACTTAAACATTTAGATTTTCAAAAATTCAACACCTAAATTCATGATTCATAACCTCAAATTCCTACAAACTTCACTATTACTCACAAAATTTTCCCAAAAACCCCGTTTTAAAGTTTGGATGTATTTGTGTATATGCTTTCATGGTTGGTTTTATGTGATGCGGTTGAATTAACATATAGTGAGTGTGAAGGAAATAGGAAGAGAAATAAATGAAGATTTAGTGCATGAAATGAATTAGATTTTAACAACATTTTTGGATTATATGCGGATGTGATGTCCTTATATTCATGTATATATCTATTATATCCTTATTCTCCTTTTCATCCATTTAGATCCTCTTTTCTCTGTCGTATTCTACGACATAATCATCGATTCTACAAAATTTTGCTGTTATTATCAGCGAACAATGAATGATAACACAAAAGACATAAATGACAAAAGGATTTCATCATATATTTATTATGCATAACAATAATGATGAATCTTGATATTCCTTTAATGTCAATAAGAAGACTTAAGTGGAATAATAAGAATGAGAAACTTGTTCAAGCTCCCTCTTTTCAGTGTTTATTATTATCACCTTAAAATTACGTCTTGTGAAAATAATAATGATAATAACCGCATGGATGAGAAATTGAAAAACAATGGGGAAGCCAAATATGTTTTGAATTTCTGAAAGATGTCCATAGTATTTTCGTTGTGCGAATTAACAAATTTAGAGCTGTTTTGTACTAATATAAATGATATACAGTTGAGATCAGGGGAGTAGTCATGAATTTTTTGAGAGGGGGTTTTTGCTACTTTTGAACGCTTTTTTTCAATAATATCTTGAGAAAACTTCTCGAAAATATGGAAATGGAGGTTTTGACCCCCAAACCCTCCACTCCGCCTAACCACACCCCTGGTTGAGGTACAATCTAAAATTTTAACCACCATACAACAAACATCATTTTACTGTTTTAAAAACTATTTGCCCAAAAATTGTTAACTTTTTTACGACTGTGTCAATGTGAATCCAATCACATATTATTTAATCATCAATATTATCTCTATAGCAACCCCAAAATCATCATATCACCCATTGTCCTCACCATTTACTGTAAAATTCACTGTAAAATCTTCAACGAGACAATATCCTATACACAAAATAATTTCAGTACCGCTTATTATACGATAATAATTTCTGTTTGCATGTTTCTCTGTCTTTTGTTATTTAGCTAACTGTGTTCATTATTTGAAAATCAGAATGGGATTAAATGAGTATGTCTGAATGAGAGATTTCGAAAACAAAAACGAAAAAAGATGTGCAATAAAAAAAAGTCGTATTCACGAAGCATATGTGTAGAGGGGATATAAATTGAAAAGCCTTAGTCTTTTCTGTGTCCTTTTCTTCTCTCATTCTCATTGTGTAATAAAACACATTTCCAGGTCTCCCTCATTCGATCATTCCCATGTTGTCATTGTTTTCATCAACTGTATGTGAATGCCGGATCTAAAAGTACCTTTTTTGAGGTACATTTTACATTTTAATGGCAGTTGTTTTTACTCACTCACTCATTCAATCATTTCCTACCTTTTTTCTGTTTCTGTGTTATTTTTTTTTGTGTGCCAAGTTTTTATGCTCATTTTTTGTGTTGTTATTCATATGTTTTGATACAATAGGGATTCTAGATTAGTTGCACTTGAAAAAAGTATATTAAGGAACAGGAAATGGATTTTTGAATGAAAATGAGCTATTAGAACGGGAGATGTTCTTTAATTTCTAGTAAAGCTGAATTGAAATTGCTATTAAAATCGATTAGTTCAATATTTGTGCTTTACAATGATTGTAAAAAAAATTTATGCATATTAATAGTTAAAAGTTTATGGGCTAAAAATCATCATCCAATCAGAATGGTCCTTGTCCTAAAAATTGAAAAACTTGGGAAAAACGATTTATATTTCATTGATTAGCAATTTTTCGATAATGCTTTGTAGAATTCTGATATTTTTGAAGGTTTAATAATCAAATTTAATAGAAAATTTCTAGTTTGATCGAAAAATTATTTCTTTAATTTTAGTTAAAAAGTGAAAAGCTCCAATGACTTTGCATAATTTTACCAGCAACTATTCATAACATACAACCCCTATAAGCACAAAAATTCATTCTCAAGTTACAGAAAAATGTGTCAATTCAAACAACAACAAAAAGTTAACATTCGATAAGGTTATAAATAGTTCTAATTATTTACAGCTTACTGCATTCTCACATGGATAATTTGAAGTAGAACAAAAAAAGAAGAAGAAGCACGTTTTTTTGCGCTCGTTGTGTAAGAAGTTCAATATTCAGAATAATCTGGGTCATACCTTGCTAGTCGATATTTTATAGCATTGATTCATTCATGTATGACATCTATTTGTAATCATTAACAATGATATTTGAGTTTCGACATAGATTTTGTGAAGCGAGCAAATAAGACTGCAAATGACAGCAGAATGAAACGACAAAACAAGGCACATATACAGCACATACAGACAAAAACAAAACAAAAATAAAGACTGAAGCAATTTTTTAAAAAAATCGCATCAGTTGCTCAACTATTGTCATCTCTATCTATCATTCTCATAGCATTTTGTTTTTTTTTCTGCTACAATGAATCGTTCAACATTTTGTGAAATAAACAAAAAATGGAGTGTCAGCTGAACATTTTTTTTGTGATGCATCTTTTGTGAATATAAGCGCAATGTGAGTACATTTTGTTTGCTGTTTAGTAGGATTTTGGACCAATTTAAAACTTTTGTTTATAGAGCTATGATAAAATATTTTAGTCAACCTAATTTCATATCATGACACGGTGTTTGAAAAAAAAAATATGGTAAAATGCTCAGTTAAGTAATAGCATAATTAAAATATCTATTAATGCGCATCAGTTCTAAATTTATTAAAAACTGCATTAAATTTACCCATTCGGAGAGTTTTTTAATCATTTGAAAATGGTTGCAATAATGAATTTAAGGAAATTCTATGTGATATTTTTTTACTTTACATTCTTTGAGACTAAAATTGTAAATGAAATATGTAGAATGTTGATCTTCGAAATATTCTTTCACAATAATAAATTTCTGTTTTTTTAACAATAATCAAATGAATAATGTTAAAATTATGTGACATCATTATAAAGTAATAAATTTATTAGCAAAACATTTTTTTTTTTTTTTGTTTAGTAAATAGAATTTTTAGGTCATATCCACATGATTTACATTGGCATATATGCTACGTAAATTTTTACATTCTAACTTTACAACACACATATCATAATAGGATGCATGCGTAAGAGATTATTTATGGGACTTTTAAACGGGAAATGTTTTATTTCCTTAAAACATTTTCTTTTGTCTTTAGTCATGTCTGGATGAATAAATTTAATTTTTCATGATTTGTAAATTATTGTTATTTATTATTGATTTATTTCCTTTGTGGTAAGTTTTGTGAATGGGAAGAGAATTGAGTTATTTTTCGGAAATAATTGGAAGAATGAATTCGATTTAAATAAATTTTGGAGATGCTTATTTTATGAATCCTGTTTTAATGGAAAAACGATGTAAGCAATATTAAAATGATTTTTTAAAAAATTTTTAAATATCTTATTCATAGTCTAAGTTCAACATAACTTTAGAATGACACAAAAATTTTAGGATTAAGATTTGAATGATTGAACTTTTAAAATTCGAGTTATTTTAAGCTCATAATTCATTTAATCCACTTTGTTTAAAACTTAACTGACGATAACAAACTTAACCTACAATCAAGAATAAATAAGTTAAGAACTGACTAAATCTATTATTAGCAATCAAATAAATAAAACAACGAACAAGAACTAAACGTATTTGCTTTTAAATTGACACACAGTCCAGGTAGTACAGTTTAAATTGTCAACCATACCAAACAATCCTCAATATTGATTATTTCAATCAAAAACTCATAAAAATTCCTCAACATTATTAATTTTCAAAGACTAAATACCAATCTACTCTAAGGTCATCTCCAACCATTTAATTAATTTTTGTGTCATTCCATGATATTCAATTTTCAAAATTAAATACCTTCAATTAATATCTAATATCCATTCAGTGTTGCTTTACAAAAATTTTCATGATATTCGCTACACATTTTTACTTTCATTCCTTATCGTCAACCGAGAAATTGATAATTACAAGTTGTGCTATCAAATCAGCGACTGTGGATTGTAAGGAGAAAAAAGGTTGAATGGGAAATTAATTTTTTTTGTCTTTCCTGCTAATTTGTTAGAATTTTTTAATGTCTATGAAATTATTTTTTGATTAAGTTTAGTTTTGGGTGGTATTTTTAGTTGATGATGAAAATTAAATTGAAAAATTTTTTAATGAAAAACTATTTTGATTTCCCAAGATTTTATTTAAAAATTTACACAATCCCTCAAAAATTTACTATCAAAGCTTTTAAAAACTTCTCATCAACCACCATAATCACTTCAAACCGCAATTAAAAGTCAAATATTTTTCACACAATTAATTCACCCAACACTCAAAACCCCATTAAAATTATTTACTGTTTGTGAAAAACAAAATTTTTTCATGAATTTTAATGAATTTTTTTCCATTCCAAAAAGAAAAAAAAAATTACAAAAGTCCTCGTGTTTTATATCGAGGGACTTCAGCGCATTTTTGACGCAGCGATTAGCAATTGATTAAATAGAAAAGAATGTCGAGTTTTAAAACTCTATTGCTGTTTCTTTAGTCATAATTCATTTCAATAATAAGTTTAAAACTAAAAATCAAAATTCCTTTAAAATTGATTTTTATAATGTTCAATGCAAAAAATAGCTTTACGATTTAACGGTTTTTTTGAAATTCAAAATTTTCCGTTAGCAAAAAATTCAAATTTCTGAACACATCCATTATTTTTCAAATTTCTAAACACATTTGTTTTGTATGAAAAAATTAAATGTTAATTAATTAAGGTGTATAAAAGAAAAAAATTTAATCCGAAATAACGGTCAAAAAAATTTCAAATTTTTAACGGTTAGAAAAAATTCAAACTTATCATCAGCATAGCTTTGCCCTGCATTGTTTACATATTTTTTTTGAAATATAAAATCGATGAATTAAGCTATTTAATGAGTGTTTTTTGATTTTTCAATATAAACGGCGGGAATAAAAACATTCAATGAAGCTATCAAAACAATTCCGAGCTTGCTACGAAGTCTAGATCAAGAGATAATTGGGACCCGAACGACCGAACGACCGAACGACCGAACGACCGAACGACCGAACGACCGAACGACCGAACGACCGATCAAAGTGCATGATTGAGCTTCCTTTTTGAAAACAAGTTTTCAAAAATGCGCTAAAAATCTCTCGCGAAAAAATTCCTAACCTTTTCACCTTTTGCGATTTTTTGAACGCACGACCTCTCCGCACTGTCTGACTAATTATGTAAATTGGCTTTTTGTAACTTCATTCATGGAATAAATTTATTCATTGATTTGACAATTAATGTTTATTCAGAGTTAAATTAATTAAGTATTTTGATCGGTGTTCAAATTATTGTTTAATTGAGTTGAATTTTAATGGTGAGAAAAAAATTAAGTATGCAAAATTGGTAGGATTTGGAAGGTGTTGCGGAGAGGATTATAGAAAATTGCTTGGTAGTTTTTGAATTAAAGCTAAATATGTACAAAATTTCAATCTTATGATTTTTTTGATATTTTTGATTACATAACCTCAAAACTATAATTAACTCCCTCCTCATTAGACCCCCAATTTAACTCAAAAATTTTAATTAACCCCATGCAGCCATGAAAACAGCGAGTAATTGATGAATATTAAGCAAATCTATTAATTTCTAAGCATTTGATGATGTCTACAAAGTTCAAATTTACCTTTTATGTTCCTTTGTATTGTTGCATAAATAATCATCAACTGAATAATTCTACAAGGTTATAACTTTTTATCTCATTGGCAATAAATCGAAACGGCTTTTTTTTATCCGACGATGCTCTCAGATATGTCAGATAAATTGATTACAAATATTGACAACCCAAAAAGTTCCAAGGTTCTCTCTTGCTCTCTCACTTTCGTTCGTGTTAATCGGTGAATTATTATAGACGTAGCACATTCAAGAAAAGGAACTTACTAACGAGGCACTCCGTAGTGATTTAATACTATTATATCGTTGATCATAATCACTTATCATTTATATCAGAAAAGATTATTATCGAGGAGGTTTTTCTGGTAGTCACTCGTTTCTGTTACTAATATTTTATTATTTTATTTTAACTTTCTTTCCTTTCTATCCTTTTTATGCTTAATGTACGATCTCCTTGGGATTTTTTTTTTGTCTGTTCGACTTTCGCTCTTATGTATTGTATTGTATTATATCACCACTGATTCTTCTTACTTTTTGTTTCAATTATTTATTATTATTATCATCAAAATGAGCGATATGCTGGGTTATTGCTGTTTAATTTATATATATGTGTGTGTATATATGTTTACAGAGCTAAAAAGCTACTTTTCTGTTCGTTTATCTTTCTTTCTTATTTTTTTCGACTTCTACCTTATTATTATTATTATTATATTTCTTTTTTGTGTATTTATGTACAGCTCTATGTCCTATATATTCACTTTACGTCTTCTACTCAGCAGAGCCGTCCCCTTCTTTTCTTACAGTTGCTAATGTTTCTTTTTAGCTCTTGCAAGTATCATTAAATTAGATCCATTTATGTAGCAGTGGCTTTTAGTATAGCTAGTCTAGTAGATGTTGATGATGATTATTATGTTCATCATCCATTTTTACTCACAATTTAATTCCATTTTATTGCTATTTTTTGTGGAATTATAATAATAATATCTCGCTCTTCTCTTGATTCGTTTTTTCTTTTTTTTTTTTTAGTTAATAGTTTATTTTTATGCTTGCTCACGCGACTCACTTAAAAACACTCTCCGGTCTCTATATTTATATGTGACGTTAACATTACACTGATGCTTTCTTATTCTCGATTTTTTTTTTCAATTTACATTTGCAATCTATTTTTTTCTGTCTTTTAATATTTTATTTATTTTTCTTTTGCTCTCGTTCAAGTGTCAATCATAATATGAACTATGGGAAGCCTTCTTTGAGGAAATAACAGAGCATCAACAACAACAGAAAAATAACGGAGAGATTGCTACCACCATTAACCACACAACGAAATTTTCATTTATTTATCAACTTTGTGTTTTTGCGGTTCCAACATTCATATTAGTGTCTCATCATCAGCAATATCATTCTATATGGTATGGCATCGTCCTACCCCATATTTGCATATAAATTCATTTAATTTCTAGAATGTAAGAGAAGAATACACATTCGAGTTGAAGTAATGGAATGGAATGTAAATAGAAGTTAATAGCAGGAATGAGAGAGAAAAGGAGACGTTTTGAGATGAATCAGGTACTGGATATTATTGTAAGATTTGAAAGCTTTCAAGGGTGTGGAACTGATCAAATTGATTTTTGATAATCTAAAACCATTTTTGATAATTTAAAAAAACAGCTCCTTTTAAAAAATTCATAAATTTTTCTTATACTAAAATTTTTAATCTTAAAAAATTTAAAAGCTTGAAAAAAATTAAATTTCTTAAATTTTGTTTCTAAAAAATTTCGAAATCTGTTATTCCCTTCCATTTATATTCTATTCATAGAATATTCTCTACCCTACAGAACAGTATCAACATTCTGCTTTTAAGCTCTAGTACAAATGACTACACTGTCCTTAATGTTTTCGTTTATGTATTCTCATCATAATTTAATAATTTGTATATATTTTTCCGGTTCCTTACAAATTTACTCTTCTCCTACCTCTAATTGAATTTCTCACTCATTCATTTGATACGTACGGTATTACTTTTTTGCCCTACATTTTCTCTCTCTTTCCCTCCCTTTTTCATTTCACTTATATTCCTTTCCACTTTTATTTATTTTTTTCAAGCTTAAACTGTGCATTAATGACAAACTACGAAAAAGCTCTCTACATTCACTTCATTCATTCATTTAATATCAGTATTAAGGATATAATGTAAGGATAAAGAGGAAGAGGATGTTTTATGATACTGCACACACGGAAATATATTTTTCTTATCGCTATCATCATCATACGTACATATCATACATGCCTTTTGCTTGTTACATACAATTTCTCATTTTCTCGACTCTTTTTCTTTTTCATTTTTTATGTTCGCACCGTAATGTGTTATTTGAGGTTCGTTGAAGGCAAACATAGGCTTTTTATATATATTTTCTATTTAATAATAGATAAAATCAGCTGTCATTGGAGGGGAATTGAATCTATATGATTTAAGGTGAATTATGATTATGTAGATTTTTGTTTGCTTTTTTATGGAGTGAGGAATGGAAAATTATTATACTTTTACTGGAGTTTTATGGTTTGTTGCATCAATTTATTAAAGGTTGTGTATTTCAAGGTAGCTTGATATTCTGGATATTAGATTACGATTTTGAAATTATCCAAAATATTAAAATTAATCACATAACTGTCATAAATGCCAAATCTTCTAATGTGAGTAATTTTTAGAAAAAAAAAATTAAATTGAAAAAAACACGACTTACGTAGAAAGCCAGGAACTTCTACGCTACTTTCTGATAGATTTTTTTACTGAAAAATTACAGTTTATGCAATCAGTTAAGCTATAATCTTAAATCTCCATATCAGGGTTGGAAATCAACGTTCCAGTTCATAGTTCTTGTCCTCGGCGGCCTCTTGGTTCAGGCGGCCGATGTCCAAGGCGGCCTCTTGGTTCAGGCGGCCGGTGTCCAAGGTGGCCTCTTGGAAATATGGGCCTATTTAGGAATTTCGGCGATGTTCCGTTCGACTTTTAAAGATTACAGGAGTGTCGAACTCCACTTCACTTCGCTTCGTTACGTTCGACTATTATAGATTACAGGGGTGTCGAACTTCACTTCACTTCGCTTCATTCCGTTCGACTTTTATAGATTACAGGGGTGTCGAACTCCACTTCACTTCGCTTCGTTACGTTCGACTATTATAGATTACAGTAATGTCGAACTCCACTTCGCTTCGCTTCGTTCAGTTCGACTTTCATAGATTACAGGAGTGTCGAACTCCACTTCGCTTCGCTTCGTTCCGTTCGACTATTATAGATTACAGGAATGTCGAACTTCACTTCACTTCGCTTCATTCCGTTCGACTTTTATAGATTACAGGGGTATCAAACTCCACTTCGCTTCGCTTCGTTCCGTTCGATTTTTATAGATTACAGGAGTGTCGAACTTCACTTCGCTTCGCTTCGTTACGTTCGACTATTATAGATTACAGGGGTGTCGAACTCCACTTCGCTTCGCTTCGTTCCGTTCGACTTTTATAGATTACAGGAGTGTCGAACTCCACTTCGCTTCGCTTCGTTCCGTTCGGCTTTTTTTAGATTACAGGAGTGTCGAACTCCACTTCGCCTCGCTGCGTTCCGTTCGACTTTTATAGATTACAGGGGTGTCGAACTCCACTTTGCTTCGCTTTGTTCCGTTCGACTGTTATCCCATGTAACCAAATGGAATATCAATGTATTCCATAAGAACCTTCCATGTATAATACCTATGTATTATACATGTATCGTCCTAAGGAACATATTGTCGCATGACAATGGAACAAAATAGGGAAGATCGCGTTTTCCATCGATGTAATACATCAATGTAATACTTATGTACTACTGATGTAATACTTTGATGGAATACTTATGGAACATAAAAAATGAAAAAAAATCACATGTTCTTTTGTTCTATTTCTATTGTATTTTTTACGTAAATTATTATTAATGTATTAGTGTTCATATATTTAACAAACACTAATACTTAATAAAATATTCAAAAGCAACTTAATTTTACTAAGTTGCACACTGATGAAATCAAAAGACTTCATCACACATATTAAAAACATAATTAAATGTTTAAAGTCTCATACAAATTTAAATTCCAGATGTAAAAGTGATTTCTACATACTCTTGTGAAGTATATAATCAAGATTTTTTGAGACTTGAACTTATTCGCGTTGAAGTATTTCCTTCAATGGAAAATTTTTGGTACTTTCATGTAAAACAATTTTTTGTATGAAAAATTTGACAGTACATTGAATCTTCCATTGAAGGAAAAGGAAAACGAATGGAACATTTTGGTTACATGGGATAGATTACAGGGGTATCAAACTCCACTTCGCTTCGCTTCGTTCCGTTCGATTTTTATAGATTATAGGAGTGTCGAACTTCACTTCGCTTCGCTTCGTTACGTTCGACTATTATAGATTACAGGGGTGTCGAACTCCACTTCGCTTCGCTTCGTTCCGTTCGACTTTTATAGATTACAGGAGTGTCGAACTCCACTTCGCTTCGCTTCGTTCCGTTCGGCTTTTTTTAGATTACAGGAGTGTCGAACTCCACTTCGCCTCGCTTCGTTCCGTTCGACTTTTATAGATTACAGGAGTGTCGAACTCCACTTTGCTTCGCTTCGTTCCGTTCGACTATTATAGATTACAGGAGTGTCGAACTCCATTCCGTTCGACTTTTATAGATTACAGGGGTGTCGAACTCCACTTCGCTTCGCTTCGTTCCGTTCGACTATTATAGATTACAGGGGTGTCGAACTCCACTTCGCTTCGCTTCGTTCCGTTCGACTTTTATAGATTACAGGAATGTCGAACTCCACTTCGCTTCGCTTCGTTCCGTTCGACTTTTATAGATTACAGGAATGTCGAACTCCACTTCGCTTCGCTTCGTTCCGTTCGACTATTATAGATTACAGGAGTGTCGAACTCCACTTCGCTTCGCTTCGTTCCGTTCGACTATTATAGATTACAGTAATGTCGAACTCCACTTCACTTCGCTTCGTTCCGTTCGACTTTCATAGATTACAGGAGTGTCGAACTCCACTTCGCTTCGCTTCGTTCCGTTCGACTATTATAGATTACAGGGGTGTCGAACTTCACTTCACTTCGCTTCGTTCCGTTCGACTTTTATAGATTACAGGAATGTCGAACTCCACTTCGCTTCGCTTCGTTCCGTTCGACTATTATAGATTACAGGAGTGTCGAACTCCATTCCGTTCGACTTTTATAGATTACAGGGGTGTCGAACTCCACTTCGCTTCGCTTCGTTCCGTTCGACTATTATAGATTACAGGGGTGTCGAACTCCACTTCGCTTCGTTCCGTTCGACTTTTATAGATTACAGGAATGTCGAACTCCACTTCGCTTCGCTTCGTTCCGTTCGACTTTTATAGATTACAGGAATGTCGAACTCCACTTCGCTTCGCTTCGTTCCGTTCGACTTTTATAGATTACAGGAGTGTCGAACTCCACTTCGCTTCGCTTCGTTCCGTTCGACTTTTATAGATTACAGTTTCGATAGTTTTGCTACTTCCGCTTCGCTCCAATTGCTGCTCCGCGGTCAGTCTATTCATTAGATCAGAGCTTCATATATGTTGGTCTTTTTGTTAGATCAGACTTTATCATAGATTACAGTTTCGTTAGTTTCGCAACTACCGCTTCGCTCCAGTTGCTGCTCGCGGTCAGTCTATTCATGAGACCAGATGGTGTAGGTTTTATATTCAGACGTAGCCAAGGAACCTACATGCCAAATTTCAGTTCAGTATGACCTTATCCCACTTTATCAAGCATCAGATTAAGTCTACACCTTTTTAAAAGAAACACGTGGTTTTCTTAGTAGCGTGCCCCTCGGGTCTTAGTATGATGTTGGTTCCATATTCAGGCATGTCCAAGGAACCTACATGCCAAATTTCAGCTTCCCTAGATCTAATCAAGCATCAAAATAAGTGTATTCTTTTTTATATAGAAACACATGGTTTTCTTAGTAGTATGCCTCTCGGATCTTGGTATGATGTTGGTTCCATATTTAGGCATGTCCAAGGAACCTACATGCCAAATTTCAGCTTCCCTAGACCTAATCAAGCATCAAAATAAATGTATTCTTTTTTATATAGAAACACGTGGTTTTCTTAGTAGCATGCCCCTCGGATCTTGATATGATGTTGGTTCCATATTCAGGCATGTCCAAGAAATCTACATGCCAAATTTCAGCTTCCTTGGACCTAATCAAGCATCAAAATAAGTGTATTCTTTTTTATATAGAAACACGTGGTTTTCTTAGTAGCATGCCCCTCGGATCTTGGTATGATGTTGGTTCCATATTTAGGCATGTCCAAGGAATCTACATGCCAAATTTCAGCTTCCCTAGACCTAATCAAGCATCAAAATAAGTGTATTATTTTTTATATAGAAACACGTGGTTTTCTTAGTAGCATGCCCCTCGGATCTTGGTATGATGTTGGTTCCATATTCAGGCATGTCCAAGGAACCTACATGCCAAATTTTAGCTTCTTAGACCTAATCAAGCATCAAAATAAGTGTATTCTTTTTTATATAGAAACACGTGGTTTTCTTAGTAGCATGCCCCTCGGATCTTGGTATGATGTTGGTTCCATATTTAGGCATGTCCAAGGAATCTACATGCCAAATTTCAGCTTCCCTTGACCTAATCAAGCATCAAAATAAGTGTATTATTTTTTATATAGAAACACGTGGTTTTCTTAGTAGCATGCCCCTCGGATCTTGGTATGATGTTGGTTCCATATTTAGGCATGTCCAAGGAACCTACATGCCAAATTTTAGCTTCCTTAGACCTAATCAAGCATCAAAATAAGTGTATTCTTTTTTATATAGAAACACGTGGTTTTCTTAGTAGCATGCCCCTCGGATCTTGGTATGATGTTGGTTCCATATTTAGGCATGTCCAAGGAATCTACATGCCAAATTTCAGCTTCCTTGGACCTAACCAACCATCAGAATTCAAAAACATGTGTTTTCAACTTTATCTCAAATTTGGAGGTTAAAAACCTACTTAACCTCAAAATCACGCTAAGCGCATAGCCATTCCCCCAATTTCACTGCTTCCCTGATAAAATGGCATCAAAACCTCATCGAAATATATTAATCTCGAAGCTGTAGGCCTGTCCACCAAATTTGACGTTTTTTAAGCATTTTTGTTTCCCCCCGGGGGGTCGCAGGGGGGGACCACCGGAAAAATGAGTTACACTATTCGACGCGTAATTAAATTCCGACAATTTGATGACCACGTTATATGGGGTAAAAATGCTTAGTTTTCTCAAAAAATGCGAAAAACGTAAAAAAGGGGCAAAAGTAAAACCAATAACTTATACGCTTACGCGTAGAAGTTAATTTTTGTCTTTTTGGAAAATTATGGCCAGGGGGCGGATTTGGGTGTTTTTACCCTTATTTTTGGAAAAGTTTCTACAATTTGCTAGGGTTTTTGGGTTTTTCGAGATAAAAATCCCAACCCCCCTCCACTAAATTTTTCGTTTCATACAAAAAAAAACACGACTTACGTAGAAAGCCAGGAACTTCTACGCTACTTTCTGATAGATTTTTTTACTGAAAAATTACAGTTTATGCAATCAGTTAAGCTATAATCTTAAATCTCCATATCAGGGTTGGAAATCAACGTTCCAGTTCATAGTTCTTGTCCTCGGCGGCCTCTTGGTTCAGGCGGCCGATGTCCAAGGCGGCCTCTTGGTTCAGGCGGCCGGTGTCCAAGGTGGCCTCTTGGAAATATGGGCCTATTTAGGAATTTCGGCGATGTTCCGTTCGACTTTTAAAGATTACAGGAGTGTCGAACTCCACTTCACTTCGCTTCGTTACGTTCGACTATTATAGATTACAGGGGTGTCGAACTTCACTTCACTTCGCTTCATTCCGTTCGACTTTTATAGATTACAGGGGTGTCGAACTCCACTTCACTTCGCTTCGTTACGTTCGACTATTATAGATTACAGTAATGTCGAACTCCACTTCGCTTCGCTTCGTTCAGTTCGACTTTCATAGATTACAGGAGTGTCGAACTCCACTTCGCTTCGCTTCGTTCCGTTCGACTATTATAGATTACAGGAATGTCGAACTTCACTTCACTTCGCTTCATTCCGTTCGACTTTTATAGATTACAGGGGTATCAAACTCCACTTCGCTTCGCTTCGTTCCGTTCGATTTTTATAGATTACAGGAGTGTCGAACTACACTTCACTTCGCTTCGTTACGTTCGACTATTATAGATTACAGGTCTGTCGAACTCCACTTCGCTTCGCTTCGTTCCGTTCGACTTTTATAGATTACAGGAGTGTCGAACTCCACTTCGCTTCGCTTCGTTCCGTTCGGCTTTTTTTAGATTACAGGAGTGTCGAACTCCACTTCGCCTCGCTGCGTTCCGTTCGACTTTTATAGATTACAGGGGTGTCGAACTCCACTTTGCTTCGCTTTGTTCCGTTCGACTGTTATCCCATGTAACCAAATGGAATATCAATGTATTCCATAAGAACCTTCCATGTATAATACCTATGTATTATACATGTATCGTCCTAAGGAACATATTGTCGCATGACAATGGAACAAAATAGGGAAGATCGCGTTTTCCATCGATGTAATACATCAATGTAATACTTATGTACTACTGATGTAATACTTTGATGGAATACTTATGGAACATAAAAAATGAAAAAAAATCACATGTTCTTTTGTTCTATTTCTATTGTATTTTTTACGTAAATTATTATTAATGTATTAGTGTTCATATATTTAACAAACACTAATACTTAATAAAATATTCAAAAGCAACTTAATTTTACTAAGTTGCACACTGATGAAATCAAAAGACTTCATCACACATATTAAAAACATAATTAAATGTTTAAAGTCTCATACAAATTTAAATTCCAGATGTAAAAGTGATTTCTACATACTCTTGTGAAGTATATAATCAAGATTTTTTGAGACTTGAACTTATTCGCGTTGAAGTATTTCCTTCAATGGAAAATTTTTGGTACTTTCATGTAAAACAATTTTTTGTATGAAAAATTTGACAGTACATTGAATCTTCCATTGAAGGAAAAGGAAAACGAATGGAACATTTTGGTTACATGGGATAGATTACAGGGTATCAAACTCCACTTCGCTTCGCTTCGTTCCGTTCGATTTTTATAGATTATAGGAGTGTCGAACTTCACTTCGCTTCGCTTCGTTACGTTCGACTATTATAGATTACAGGGGTGTCGAACTCCACTTCGCTTCGCTTCGTTCCGTTCGACTTTTATAGATTACAGGAGTGTCGAACTCCACTTCGCTTCGCTTCGTTCCGTTCGGCTTTTTTTAGATTACAGGAGTGTCGAACTCCACTTCGCCTCGCTTCGTTCCGTTCGACTTTTATAGATTACAGGAGTGTCGAACTCCACTTTGCTTCGCTTCGTTCCGTTCGACTATTATAGATTACAGGAGTGTCGAACTCCATTCCGTTCGACTTTTATAGATTACAGGGGTGTCGAACTCCACTTCGCTTCGCTTCGTTCCGTTCGACTATTATAGATTACAGGGGTGTCGAACTCCACTTCGCTTCGCTTCGTTCCGTTCGACTTTTATAGATTACAGGAATGTCGAACTCCACTTCGCTTCGCTTCGTTCCGTTCGACTTTTATAGATTACAGGAATGTCGAACTCCACTTCGCTTCGCTTCGTTCCGTTCGACTATTATAGATTACAGGAGTGTCGAACTCCACTTCGCTTCGCTTCGTTCCGTTCGACTATTATAGATTACAGTAATGTCGAACTCCACTTCACTTCGCTTCGTTCCGTTCGACTTTCATAGATTACAGGAGTGTCGAACTCCACTTCGCTTCGCTTCGTTCCGTTCGACTATTATAGATTACAGGGGTGTCGAACTTCACTTCACTTCGCTTCGTTCCGTTCGACTTTTATAGATTACAGGAATGTCGAACTCCACTTCGCTTCGCTTCGTTCCGTTCGACTATTATAGATTACAGGAGTGTCGAACTCCATTCCGTTCGACTTTTATAGATTACAGGGTGTCGAACTCCACTTCGCTTCGCTTCGTTCCGTTCGACTATTATAGATTACAGGGGTGTCGAACTCCACTTCGCTTCGTTCCGTTCGACTTTTATAGATTACAGGAATGTCGAACTCCACTTCGCTTCGCTTCGTTCCGTTCGACTTTTATAGATTACAGGAATGTCGAACTCCACTTCGCTTCGCTTCGTTCCGTTCGACTTTTATAGATTACAGGAGTGTCGAACTCCACTTCGCTTCGCTTCGTTCCGTTCGACTTTTATAGATTACAGTTTCGATAGTTTTGCTACTTCCGCTTCGCTCCAATTGCTGCTCCGCGGTCAGTCTATTCATTAGATCAGAGCTTCATATATGTTGGTCTTTTTGTTAGATCAGACTTTATCATAGATTACAGTTTCGTTAGTTTCGCAACTACCGCTTCGCTCCAGTTGCTGCTCCGCGGTCAGTCTATTCATGAGACCAGATGGTGTAGGTTTTATATTCAGACGTAGCCAAGGAACCTACATGCCAAATTTCAGTTCAGTATGACCTTATCCCACTTTATCAAGCATCAGATTAAGTCTACACCTTTTTAAAAGAAACACGTGGTTTTCTTAGTAGCGTGCCCCTCGGGTCTTAGTATGATGTTGGTTCCATATTCAGGCATGTCCAAGGAACCTACATGCCAAATTTCAGCTTCCCTAGATCTAATCAAGCATCAAAATAAGTGTATTCTTTTTTATATAGAAACACATGGTTTTCTTAGTAGTATGCCTCTCGGATCTTGGTATGATGTTGGTTCCATATTTAGGCATGTCCAAGGAACCTACATGCCAAATTTCAGCTTCCCTAGACCTAATCAAGCATCAAAATAAATGTATTCTTTTTTATATAGAAACACGTGGTTTTCTTAGTAGCATGCCCCTCGGATCTTGATATGATGTTGGTTCCATATTCAGGCATGTCCAAGAAATCTACATGCCAAATTTCAGCTTCCTTGGACCTAATCAAGCATCAAAATAAGTGTATTCTTTTTTATATAGAAACACGTGGTTTTCTTAGTAGCATGCCCCTCGGATCTTGGTATGATGTTGGTTCCATATTTAGGCATGTCCAAGGAATCTACATGCCAAATTTCAGCTTCCCTAGACCTAATCAAGCATCAAAATAAGTGTATTATTTTTTATATAGAAACACGTGGTTTTCTTAGTAGCATGCCCCTCGGATCTTGGTATGATGTTGGTTCCATATTCAGGCATGTCCAAGGAACCTACATGCCAAATTTTAGCTTCTTAGACCTAATCAAGCATCAAAATAAGTGTATTCTTTTTTATATAGAAACACGTGGTTTTCTTAGTAGCATGCCCCTCGGATCTTGGTATGATGTTGGTTCCATATTTAGGCATGTCCAAGGAATCTACATGCCAAATTTCAGCTTCCCTTGACCTAATCAAGCATCAAAATAAGTGTATTATTTTTTATATAGAAACACGTGGTTTTCTTAGTAGCATGCCCCTCGGATCTTGGTATGATGTTGGTTCCATATTTAGGCATGTCCAAGGAACCTACATGCCAAATTTTAGCTTCCTTAGACCTAATCAAGCATCAAAATAAGTGTATTCTTTTTTATATAGAAACACGTGGTTTTCTTAGTAGCATGCCCCTCGGATCTTGGTATGATGTTGGTTCCATATTTAGGCATGTCCAAGGAATCTACATGCCAAATTTCAGCTTCCTTGGACCTAACCAACCATCAGAATTCAAAAACATGTGTTTTCAACTTTATCTCAAATTTGGAGGTTAAAAACCTACTTAACCTCAAAATCACGCTAAGCGCATAGCCATTCCCCCAATTTCACTGCTTCCCTGATAAAATGGCATCAAAACCTCATCGAAATATATTAATCTCGAAGCTGTAGGCCTGTCCACCAAATTTGACGTTTTTTAAGCATTTTTGTTTCCCCCCGGGGGGTCGCAGGGGGGGACCACCGGAAAAATGAGTTACACTATTCGACGCGTAATTAAATTCCGACAATTTGATGACCACGTTATATGGGGTAAAAATGCTTAGTTTTCTCAAAAAATGCGAAAAACGTAAAAAAGGGGCAAAAGTAAAACCAATAACTTATACGCTTACGCGTAGAAGTTAAAATTCAAAACCAACTCCCCTCCCCTTGAAAAATTTCGGGCTCCTATTTTGGTTCCATCCAAAAAAAATCAATCAAATAGAAACTAGTAAATTTTCATTATACCATATAATTTACTGCATTTAAGATTTTGAAAAATTATAATTTTTTTTAATTCAGGAATCCTCAAAAAAATTCATCCGTCCTCCACGGTTTGACTCTCAAAACATCAACATTTTTGGCTTTTCTTGGATTAATTTTTTTAATATTAAGCTCCCAAAAAAACACCAAGCATACAATGTGTACACACATACACATCACGATGATAATGTTGATGATCATAAAGACTCAGCTCACACATAGTAATTTTGAGTGAGAGTAGCAACATATTTAAGACCGTGTTTTTTTGATGGATGAAAAGCCTTAGTTGCCATCATCATCATCATCTTTATCCTAACAAAAAAGAAATTATATTTATGCAAAGAAACACTTCATGGGGACGAGCATGAGAAAGAGAAAGAAAAAGATATGATGAGCTACATTTGTAACATGATACTTTTTTTTGTGTGTACGCTTGCTGTCATAAAGTCTTTAGATTATGTATGGCAAAAATTAGTATCATTGAATATATCATGTGTATGTCTCTTGAGAAAAATCTTTACATTTTTTTTCTTCAAGTCATTCTTCTTCAAATCTTTTCATACTTTTTTTTGTGTGTATTGGCAATTTCATTATGAATATCATTATTGCTGTTATTATTTTAATTTAGTCAAGAATCCATCAAAAAAAAAGTTTTTTTTTTTTCTTCTCGGTAAACTTTTTCTTGCTTCCTTTTTAAAAATTTATTATAGGCTTTATTGTGAATGGAATTTAATTTTTTATTATTAACTTTTTTTTTTTCATTTTTCCTTTCTTCATTTGATTCTTTGATAGAAAGAAAAAAAGATTTTTTGAGGCACTTTTGCGTAAAAATAATGAGATTATGTATTCAAAATTGACTGACTGAGTACTCAGATTCTATTTACTTTTTGAGATTAAAGGAAGTCTTTTATGAGTGCAATTTTGATGCTTAAACCAAAATTATATTTTTTGATCTTAATGTAATGAAATCTATTTTGAAGCTGCGGTAAAGCAAAAAAGCTTTGAGGAAGCAGCTTCATGTGTAGGTTAAAAAAACTTTCATTTTATTTCCAATTAATTTCACATTAATTTATTTTGGAACATTAATATAGGAAGATTGTGAATTTTTCATTAAATTTAATTAAGGATTGTTTAGAAATTTTCACAAAAGCTGAGCTGATTCACTGAACTGAAAAGTTGTGTATATTAAATATTTTAATAATTAGTTTATTTAATAAGAATATTAGTTACTGGAATAATTTTTAATTAAAATTGTGACCTTTTTAAGGTTACACCTGAAACACGCTTCGTAATAAAATTTTTAATTTGATTTATTCAGAGTCAATGTTTTATAAAAATTTAAGCAGTTTTTAAATTCAAAAGTTTACAAGTCTTTAGTCTAAAGTACACAATCTTAATTAATTTTCTCACCAAAAATAGTGGAAAGGAAAATTACAGCTTAACTTTTTTTTATTTTCACATCAAATCAATGTTTAACTCATCCCACCTAAACTGCGAGTAAATCATCTCATTTTCTACCTCACTTATCTCCCACACTAAGCAAAAAAAAAAAATTCATTCACAAAAGCCTCGAAAGAAAATATTATTTCAATTACATCTCACGAAACCTTAATGAAATTCAATTTTAATCCAAATTAATCCTCCAAAATAAATTGAAGGTGAAATTGAATTTGAACAGAAGAGCAAGAGAAGAATAATTTCCCGCAAAAAAGCCAACAATGATAATAAAGTGACTAAATAAAAATACCAGAAAAGCGCCTCAATCGTAAAAAATTAAGGCATTATAATTACCACCACAAAAAAAAAAGTTTCTTAAATCAAATTAAAAGGAGAAATTTTATCGAGTAGGAAGCATGTAGACGAGTCATGAGGAGCTTATTATGAATGAAAATATTATTTTTCCTCCATTTTAAGCAAGAAAAAGGGATCAAATTTTTCATCTTATTCTTTTAATTTTATCATGAAGTATGGCAATGATAAGGACGAAGAAAAGTTATAAATTGCATTTAATTTATATCAGAAGTTAGATGTTTGTCATATTTTGTCATAATCGTAATATTTTGATACAGTTTTATTTATTGTATGTTAAAAAAAGAGAATGAGATGCATGCTTATTATCTTAGCTTTTTTTTTGTAGCCTTAAAAGAATATAAAATAATAATATGGAATGAGTAAACGGAAAACTGACAATTGGATTGATGCAAAATTTCTTATGGCACAAGTAATTTTTGTCAGTAGATCATTCAATCAGTTTACTAGCAAAAAAATGCGCTCTAGCTGCTCAATTACTCACTATATTCATCTCATTTCATGTCCATCACAGTAATATTCATAGAGAAACGATTTACAGTCATGAGAAATTTTTAACCATATCGTATGCCATTTTATGTTTAAACCACTACATGATGACGTTAATTTATCTTTTCCGTTCTCATCTCCCTCCGATTTGTCCATTCTATGTCCCTCATTCCTCCCTCTCCCTTACCACGAATTCATTCATCTTCTCAGTTGTTTAAGCAACCAACCATCAAGCCAGTTAAACTTAGTCAGTTAGGCGATAACAAATCTTTTTCTTTCGTGCAGACAGAAAGATTTTTTTTCTTTTCATACTTTCTATCTCGCTCTTCCTATAGCACGTCTCTTTTTTATTTCCTTCTTTTCTTCTCTTCTTAATTAATTTTCGACATTAAATTTGTTGTTTTTGTTACTGATGGTTTGAGATAAAATGAAATTGGGACTCGGTTCTCTTTTTTTCATTGATGAAAATTAAATTTTAAATAAAAATGAGTCAAAGAAAATTGAATTAACAAGGAAGTGACTGTAAGTCAAGTGGAAAGAAGATGTGGAATGAGGAAGAAGTTTAAAAGCCTTAGTGATGTATGAATGAAGAATTCTTAAAATTTTTTTAAATAAATTCACAAGATTACCTAACATAATTAAAAAATCAAGATTGAATCCAAATTTTTACTCATATGGCATTTATTCCTCATCGGACTATAATTCACAAACCACAGTCCAATTAAACCCAAATTTTAGCAAATCTCTCGCATTCCTCTACATCCGAAACAACTTTATCGGAAATTCCAGAAAATTAGAAACCACATTACATAAACACCCCAGCACATCCAGAATTAAGTCGACAAAATAGCCTCAATAATGGAAAATTAGCTTTTCAGTAAGGCAGCATAAATTGAGCAGACAGAAAATCATCATCATCCCCAAAAACAGATATGTAGGAAGATGAGGATGACGATGATGCTGCATAAGACACAAAAATACTTGTGGTAAAAAAAAATCATTTAGGATGGAACTAAAGATAATCTAACTACACATAATGTATACTGAAAAAAAAATTGTAATTCATTTCTTGTTTATCCTCTTTTTATAGATCTAAATCATGATGATGGATCATCCATTTCAAAAAATGATGCATGCTTGGCATAATATACAATAATTCAGTTACACAAGTGCGCAAACAACAAATATTTTTGTTAAGAGCAAATCACCATAAAATAAATGCTTGTCCACATACATATATGAAAGATTATTTATGATGAAATGTGCGTTATTTTATATTTACTGTGATGTATAAAAAGAAGAAAAGCCTTGGGAAAGAGCTGCTGCTTAAAACGACAAAGAAGCTTGAAAACCGAAACGGAGATGATGAAGGAAGAAGGATGGAGATGGAAGAGATAGAGTAGGAAATGATAATGCTCATTTAATGCTCTTTCATTATAGATTTTATAATAATGGCTTGGTATGATCGTAAATGAGTAACAAAGTCATAACTCATAATTCCATTAAATTATTATTTTCATATTCACACCGTTTCACGGCGTGAATATATTGTTTTTACTACACTCTCAAAAACCGTTTTTTGCGTTTTTCTCTTAAATTAAGCATTTTTACGCTTTATACCCTAATTACATAAAAGTTAGGCCTTGGAATTCTCTACAAAATGCCGCAAACCCCGTGAAAATTGGTTGCATTGTTTTCGAGAAAATCGCGAAAAACTGTTGATGTTAGCACTGCTTGGACTATAGTCGGCCAAATTCCGGGAAAACGGAAGCGAGTTAGGACTTCAAATATGGACCAAAATGTGTGTATTGGGCTCCGATGGTGCCACGAAACTTTTGGTAATGATTCATGCAGCGGTTCCGGAGAAATCATCGAAAAACTGAAAAATTATAGCCGATTATTGCATAACACTTTTCCGAAAAAACGTAGAATTTTACGTTACGTAAATTTTTCTTTACGTATACGTATTTTTTTACGTAGAGACAGTTTTTTATAAAAATTTATTAATGAATGATTAAATGGCTATAAATACTTACTGGATCTCATTTTATAGCCATAAATAGTTACTGGATCATACTTAATGTCCTTGAGTGTTACTGGATCTCATTTTATGGCCATGAATGCTTACTGGATCTCATTTTATGGCCATGAATGATTGCTGGATCTCACTTTATGGCCATAAATGCTTACTGGATCTCATTTTATGGCCATTAATCATTACTGGATCTCACTTTATGGCCATGAATGCTTACTGGATCTCACTTTATGGCCATAAATGCTTACTGGATCTCATTTTATGGCCATAAATCATTACTGGATCTCACTTTATGGCCATAAATGCTTACTGGATCTCATTTTATGGCCATAAATCATTACTGGATCTCACGTTGTGGCCATAAATGCTTACTGGATCTTACTTTATGGCCATGAATGCTTACTGGATCTCACTTTATGGCCATGAATGCTTACTGGATCTCATTTTATGGCCATGAATGATTGCTGGATCTCACTTTATGGCCATAAATGCTTACTGGATCTCATTTTATGGCCATAAATCATTACTGGATCTCACTTTATGGCCATGAATGCTTACTGGATCTCATTTAATGGCCATAAATGCTTGCTGGATCTCACTTTATGGCCATGAATGCTTACTGGATCTCATTTTATGGCCATGAATGCTTACTGGATCTCACTTTATGGCCATGAATCATTACTGGATCTTACTTTATGGCCATGAATGCTTCCTGGATCTCACTTTATGGCCATGAATGCTTCCTGGATCTCACTTTATGGCCATGAATGCTTACTGGATCTCATTTAATGGCCATAAATGCTTGCTGGATCTCACTTTATGGCCATGAATGCTTACTGGATCTCATTTTATGGCCATGAATGCTTACTGGATCTCACTTTATGGCCATGAATCATTACTGGATCTTACTTTATGGCCATGAATGCTTCCTGGATCTCACTTTATGGCCATGAATGCTTCCTGGATCTCACTTTATGGCCATGAATGCTTACTGAATCTTATTTTATGACCATGAATGCTCAATGGATCTCACTTTATGGCCATGAATGCTTCCTGGATCTCACTTTATGGCCATGAATGTTTACTGGATCTTATTTCATGGCCATGAATGCTTACTGGATCTCACTTTATGGCCATGAATGCTCACTGGATCTCACTTTATGGCCATGAATGCTCACTGGATCTCACTTTAAGGCCATGAATGCTTACTGGATCTCACTTTATGGCCATTAATGCTTACTGGATCTCACTTAATGGCCATGAATACTCACTGGATCTCATTAATTGAACTTAAATGCTTACTGGATCTCATTTTAAGGGCATAAATGCTTGCTGAATCCGACGATTTACTAATTTAGGATTTTGTAATCTTTGGTTTTAAGTTTTGGTCGGTTTACTAAACGCGGAAATTGCGCTTTAGTCGGTCACGAGTGATCACCGCTATACTAGAATCAATATATAATTGTTTTATCAAGCGAAAATGAATCATGCTGAGCTATAAATGTTGATGATAGAATTGCAATGCTTTAACATGGAAAATTCATACATTTAAAAGGTTTTAAGCATTGATATTAAATTTTCAATGCTTCAACATGGAAAATATGTGAAATTGAAGGGTGTTAAGCATTGTCATTATTTTTTCGATGCATTAAGATGAGATATAAGAGTCGAACAAAACGAAGAGAAGCGAAGTGGAGTTCGACACTCCTATAATCTATAAAAGTCGAACGGAACGAAGCGAAGCGAAGTGGAGTTCGATACTCCTGTAATCTATAAAAGTCGAACGGAACGAAGCGAAGCGAAGTGGAGTTCGACACCCCTGTAATCTATAAAAGTCGAACGGAACGAAGCGAAGCGAAGTGGAGTTCGACACCCCTGTAATCTATAATAGTCGAACGGAACGAAGCGAAGTGGAGTTCGACACTCTTGTGATCTATAATAGTCGAACGGAACGAAGCGAAGCGAAGTGGAATTCGACACTCTTGTGATCTATAATAGTCGAACGGAACGAAGCGAAGCGAAGTGGAGTTCGACACTCCTGTAAACTATAAAAGTCGAACGGAACGAAGCGAAGCGAAGTGGAGTTCGACACTCCTGTAATCTATAAAAGTCGAACGGAACGAAGCGAAGCGAAGTGGAGTTCGACACTCCTGTAATCTATAATAGTCGAACGGAACGAAGCGAAGCGAAGTGGAGTTAAAAAAAAGTGTTCGAGCGAAGCTCGAACACATGAAGTTTGAACGTAGTTCAAACTAGGTTGAGCGAAGCTCACAAATTTTTACATCCTGAACGAAGCGAAGCGAGTGAAGGTGTGAAAATTTTCCCAATACGTCCTCAGACTTTGAATTCATAAGGTAAAATGTAAAAGTGTTCGAGCGAAGCTCGAACACATGAAGTTTGAACATAGTTCAAACTAGGTTGAGCGAAGCTCACAAATTTTTACATCCTGAACGAAGCGAAGCGAGTGAAGGTGTGAAAATTTTCCCAATATGTCCTCAGACTTTGGATTCATAAGGTAAAATGTAAAAGTGTTCGAGCGAAGCTCGAACACATGAAGTTTGAACATAGTTCAAACTAGATTGAGCGAAGCTCACAAATTTTTACATCCTGAACGAAGCGAAGCGAGTGAAGGTGTGAAAATTTTCCCAATACGTCCTCAGACTTTGAATTCATAAGGTAAAATGTAAAAGTGTTCGAGCGAAGCTCGAACACATAAAGTTTGAACATAGTTCAAACTAGATTGAGCGAAGCTCACAAATTTTTACATCCTGAACGAAGCGAAGCGAGTGAAGGTGTGAAAATTTTCCCAATATGTCCTCAGACTTTGGATTCATAAGGTAAAATGTAAAAGTGTTCGAGCGAAGCTCTAATTCCTGTAATCTATAAAAGTCGAACGGAACGAAGCGAAGCGAAGTGGAGTTCGACACTCCTGTAATCTATAATAGTCGAACGGAACGAAGCGAAGCGAAGTGGAGTTCGACACTCTTGTGATCTATAATAGTCGAACGGAACGAAGCGAAGCGAAGTGGAGTTCGACACCCCTGTAATCTATAATAGTCGAACGGAACGAAGCGAAGCGAAGTGGAGTTCGACACTCTTGTGATCTATAATAGTCGAACGGAACGAAGCGAAGCGAAGTGGAGTTCGACACTCTTGTGATCTATAATAGTCGAACGGAATGAAGCGAAGCGAAGTGGAGTTCGACACTCCTGTAAACTATAAAAGTCGAACGGAACGAAGCGAAGCGAAGTGGAGTTCGACACTCCTGTAATCTATAAAAGTCGAACGGAACGAAGCGAAGTGGAGTTCGACACTCCTGTAATCTATAATAGTCGAACGGAACGAAGCGAAGCGAAGTGGAGTTAAAAAAAAGTGTTCGAGCGAAGCTCGAACACATGAAGTTTGAACGTAGTTCAAACTAGGTTGAGCGAAGCTCACAAATTTTTACATCCTGAACGAAGCGAAGCGAGTGAAGGTGTGAAAATTTTCCCAATACGTCCTCAGACTTTGAATTCATAAGGTAAAATGTAAAAGTGTTCGAGCGAAGCTCGAACACATGAAGTTTGAACATAGTTCAAACTAGGTTGAGCGAAGCTCACAAATTTTTACATCCTGAACGAAGCGAAGCGAGTGAAGGTGTGAAAATTTTCCCAATATGTCCTCAGACTTTGGATTCATAAGGTAAAATGTAAAAGTGTTCGAGCGAAGCTCGAACACATGAAGTTTGAACGTAGTTCAAACTAGGTTGAGCGAAGCTCACAAATTTTTACATCCTGAACGAAGCGAAGCGAGTGAAGGTGTGAAAATTTTCCCTATACGTCCTCAGACTTTGAATTCATAAGGTAAAATGTAAAAGTGTTCGAGCGAAGCTCGAACACATGAAGTTTGAACATAGTTCAAACTAGGTTGAGCGAAGCTCACAAATTTTTACATCCTGAACGAAGCGAAGCGAGTGAAGGTGTGAAAATTTTCCCAATACGTCCTCAGACTTTGAATTCATAAGGTAAAATGTAAAAGTGTTCTAGCGAAGCTCGAACACATGAAGTTTGAACGTAGTTCGAGCGAAACTCGAACACATAAAGTTTGAACATAGTTCAAACTAGATTGAGCGAAGCTCACAAATTTTTACATCCTGAACGAAGCGAAGCGAGTGAAGGTGTGAAAATTTTCCCAATATGTCCTCAGACTTTGGATTCATAAGGTAAAATGTAAAAGTGTTCGAGCGAAGCTCGAACACATGAAGTTTGAACGTAGTTCAAACTAGGTTGAGCGAAGCTCACAAATTTTTACATCCTGAACGAAGCGAAGCGAGTGAATTTGTTTTTGGTCATTTTCAAAAAGCGTGTTTTTTAAAAAGTTTTTTTATACATTTTTTATCTATCAAAGATAATCAAACATGAAAGTCTGATCTACAGAATAGACTGACCGCGGAGCAGCAACTGGAGCGAAGCGGAAGTAAAAAATAGCAGATATTATTTTATCTCAAGTGTTAATCTGTACTCTGCATTCTGAAATTTTTGCCCTAATCTTCTGTTTTTATCAGTTTTATAACACAGAAAAGATGTTTTCAAATTAATCAGCGTTATTTGGAAACGGTGTGAATATCTCCATGAAGCGTGATCCGCTTCATAACTAGTTTTTTTTTGGTTTTTGAGTTCTTTCTTTCTGTCTTATCAAGTGTTCAAATTTTTGCCAAAATTATATTTTTGAATTTTTAAGAACTGTTAAAAATATTTCTAAATTTTCACATTATGAAATGATTCCACTTACTTAAGCTTCAATCAGGCCTCAAACCAAAAAAAAATCTTATTCTTCGATTGATAAAATTAAAGACAAATCATTAAATTATCAGCACCAGAAGCATAGAAACATGGCATAAAGGAAAAAGATGGAGAGCTATCGGATGAAAATTTTATTGCTTTCACAACATAAATTTAATAAATGACATTTTCGTAATCAGTAAACATTAATTTATGAATTTATTGTTTTATGTTGATTGTTCTAAATATAATGAAAGTGCTTTTTAAAGCTTCTCTTTCCTCATTATTGCATCGTCGACTTTAATTTATGATGAGTAAAGAAAATTATGAGAATTTTCTTGCACAACCGCAAGTTTGTGGGGGGATTTTAACCTAGATACTCTCTCCATTTTTGGGGGTGGAGGGTGTCACTAAATTTATTGGTTTTTATGGTACTTTTTTAAATTGGAATTTTGCTTAAGGGTATTTTTAGATGGCTGTAGGGGAAGAATGTAGGAATGTGAAATTTTTATGGTGGAAAATAGAAGCACGTGCTTGCTGATTGTGACCTTTTAAAAATAAAATTTTAGAACAAATTTTTGAATTTTCCCAAAAATAATGCCTTATTTCAATTGAAATTTCATACTCTACACATGACCTAAAACAACCATTTAATCCAAATTTTATCCAATTAAAAATTAAATTCCCCATAACCTCAAACACATCCTCACAAAATGTCCTTCAGCATCCCATGTCACAAATACATGTCCAATAAAAAATGAGTCACATAAAACCAACCAAAATGTCGATAAAAGTATATTTAATTTACTTTATCAGCACTGCTGCTCAATGACAAAATTCTTGATGGCTTAAAAACATTATTTTTTTCTGCTTCTTGTGCTTTTTACATTTCTTCCCTCCTCGCTTTATATTGCTCACTTATTTCTCACCATCAATATACTCACATTCACTTATTCACTCTCAAAGTTCAAAAAGTCCTTGAACACACAAAAAAAAGTTGTTCCATATTGAAATCAATATAATGGGAAAACGTAAGGAAGACGGAAGAAGAGAATGCGAGCATAAAAAGAACAAAAAAGGTACAAGAAAAAAAATTGCAATTCGTAAGTTGGGGTAAGGGAGGAGATAGAATGAGTAAAAAGAAACAAACAGAAAGAAAAAAAATCAATTGATAGCAATTGAAGCACGCAAATTCAATTAAATATGATTGTTATTGGTATGTGCACTTCATGGGAAAAAACAATTGAGCACTTAAAATGCTTTAAAGTGAACTTAGATAAGTGTTTGATATGCTGAACATATCTATGATTTTTTGAATCTATATAAGGTGATAATGACTGTTGGAAATGATAGAGAAGCAAAAAGAGCAGTTTTGAAGAGGCTGAAATGTCCTATTTCTGTATTTAAATAATAAGGGGTGAGAAACATGAAAAATTTCTGACATTTTTAAAAACTGGATCCACATACCGAACATGATTCGCATACAGCCCCCTACTCACGAATTATAAGATTAACTCCTTTCCTACATTCATTCCAATTTATTTTTTCTTCTTTTTTGTGCATTTTCGCTATAAAATTGACGTCATTATGAAATGCTTAAATGTTCATTTGTCTGAACGTCCGTCCATCATACGAAATTGTTCCCATAAGAGTACCCTTTTCACAAGATTATGACTAGCATGAATTGAGTTAAGAGGTTTGAAATTGGAGATGAGTAGGCTTTTAAGATGAAAGCTTTGACTTTTTGTGGGAATTTGGGATTTTGTGTTTGATGGAATTTACCTTAAAGCACAGAATTGAGGAATAATCTTGAATTTATTTTGAGGATTTTTTATTTATATTTAGAGTATAAATGACTTGAATACTTTTTTCTTAACTGGCATTTCACTTTAAAATCAGAAAATATTCCACAGAATTTTCACAACTTTTTAAAATAAAATTTCAAAGCTCACTAAAAATCCTAAAAATTCTCAACTTTTTCAATGCTAATTAGTTCGAAAAAATTGCACAATAAATTCTCAAAAAGCTCAATTGTATAAAATTTCTTTCTTTCCTTTTATCATCAATATCCGAAGATGCGGAAGAGAATTTTTATTGCAATTGAAATTGAAATTAACTCTCGCTTGCGATCTCTTCCTGCCTCACTCACTCATTGCCCTTCATTTTGTCGTATTCTTTTTTTATATTTTTCATTTATTTTATCGCACATTCTTGCTGTTAAATTTATCATGAAAGCACAAAGTGAGTGAATAAGAGGAGAAATAATAAAATATCACGAACATGACATTTCAAAAAATTGACAATTTCTTTCATGCTTGTCTCTAATTCTTTCTTTCTTTTTTGTGTATAACATTTCCCGTACATTGGGCGCTATTTTATAGAATATTATTTCCTTCCATTTCATTCTTTTTAGGAGGGGATTCGTATGTTTGTGATGTCTGTGGTATTGAAAAAGTCAAACTTTAGATTTTTTATGAATTTGATAAAACTTAAATTCTTAGGCTTAAAACCTTACATAGAGAATCTTTCAACATAAATAATTTGGAAATCATTCTAGATTTTCAAGAATTTGACACCACCTGCTTAAAATTCAAATAAAGAACATCATCCCCTAACATTCCCCTATTTCACATCTAACTGCTTATTACAAGGAAAACTTCTTCTTGAAAACTTTCGAAAACGTTCAAGGGGTTGCGCGCACAGAATGAACAAAAAAAAGTCTTAATCTGTTCTGCTTCAAATGGAAAATATCAAGCACTTTTTGCTATTACAGCATTTCGGAGCATTAATTTTATATTATTATTTCCATTTTCCGAGTCCATCCATGAAAATATCCTCTTTATTGGGTGCATTTTGTTGAAACCGATAGTTAAAGAAATTAAAAATAAATGAAACTTTTCATCGCCATTGACTAGCATGAACGTGAATTGACGTTAGTAATTGAGTGGACTGGGAATTATTATTATTTTTGTTTGAAGGATATGTTCATGATTTATTTGATTTATGACAAATTTATTTTGAAAGCATTTTGTGGAGCAACAATTTGAAGGATTTAACAGAGTGCATGCAATAGCTATTATCAAGGACTTTAACGAATTTTTTTTTTTTTTTTTTGCTCTTTCCAAGCTCTTTCTTCTTTCTGTTGAGTTGATGTGAACTGATGAGACGAAGAATAAATCACTTTTATGTTTTGAATTCAAGGTCGCGTTTGGATAATTTATTGGATTTTTTTTTCGAGATTCGAGGAAGAAGAAAATTTATGAATTTTAATAAAGTTTCAGCTAAATTTCATTTTTTTTTTTTTTGGCTTATTGTAACCTATTTATGCTGATATTTGAATTTATTTGATTTTATTTAGTTTAGTAATAGTTACATTACTTGGAAGTTCACGTTTGAAATGTGCAGTTAAAACCCGTAAAGTAGCTTGTTGTGGAAGAAATAAGAGGTCCAAAGATATGTTCCTAATTCATTAAAAGTTTTCTTCGACAAAACATTTTATTCGATACTTCAACGTAAATTTTTCAAAAAATTCAACTCTTCAAAAAAAGCTAAAGTATTAAAAATTCACTCTTTCTCCTGCAACCCCCCCCCCCCCCCGAAAAGATAGAAAAAAGATAGATTTATAGCCATTTCAGACAAATTTTCATGATTAATGAAATTAAATTGAAAATAATCTAATTTCCGAAAAGAAAACTTCAATTCATCATTCCATTGTCTCAAACAAGTACAATGGCAATGAATCATCTTATATTTGTCCTCATCCACTCTCTTTTTGTGTATGTGTATATCTCATATAAATAATCTATAAAGCACTCAATAGTATGGAGCTTTTTTGTGTACCAAATAAAAATAAGAGAAAATTTTCTCTTCCTGCTTTGACAAAGATATTTTCAGCGATTATTCTCCTTTAAGCAAATACTGCTTTTATTGTCTTATTGTTTTCATTTTATTTCTGTTTGCCCTCCTCATTTGTATTTGTTTATATATTTTTATGAATTATTTTCCATTACGCATCGTTCCACTTTTCGTTGTCTTTATGAAGCCTTTAACTCGGTTTTTGTTTGTACTTTTCACTTCGTTATGCTTTATTATTCTTAAACAATTTTATCGCTGCTGTTGTGAGCTTTTTGATGTTTATATTAGGTATGTATGGAACTAAGTTGCATGAGGGTAATGATGTGTTGATTTGGTTGTCAACATGGCAATGGGAATTATTTTGGTGATTGACGCTGATCCCTTTCCCTTTCTTAAAGTGTTCATCAGTTTTGGAACGGAAAATTTGATTCTAGGTCAAATTTGAATAAAAATTCACTAGGCTTTTGACCAACACAAAGCTTGACTTCATATCTCCTTGAAGCTCGCATCAAAATTCCTTTTATAATCCCCCGCACCTAAATCTTAAATGAAATAATACAGAATAACCCATTCTCATATTTAGAATCATCTGTCATATCAAAATGACAAATTATCCTCTCCAATTTATTCATCCCATCCTTTCAAATCTAGGGCAAATATTTAAAATCCTCTTATTCATAAAAGTGCCGTACCATAGCAAAAAAAATTATAGAGCAGAATATGAAAATTATGCTTAATATCGCCACTTCAGCAAATGATATAATCATTTAACAATTCTTATTTATTAACAATAACAATAACTGCTTATGAAATGAAATCTTTATATTTTTTTTTTTTAAATACCATTGAATTGTAGTGTAGCAGAGAATATGAAAGATGTATTCTCAAAGATAAGAGACAATCAAAAAATGATATGAGCATATTTTTCAAGTGCTGTATAAAATATCATATATCTATGATGCCGTATTGTGTAGGATGGCATATATATGTATGTATGTAATGTTTTTTTTAAAGTTATAATAACAATGATAAATCACAATCTATTCAGTCTAGTTTCTCATTAATCTTATTTACTGTATCTTATGTCATGCAAATATTCTTCCAACCATTATCGTCGTCATTATCAACATCATCATCGTCAACATCAGAAGTGTGTAGTTTCAGCTAAGAATAAACTTTTTTCTTTCTTTTTGTTGTCCTCATCTTGATTACATTTGTGTATTCTTAAGTAATGCAATATCGCGACTATGAAGCTAATCGATATTCATTTCAAATGAGCTTAATTGTATCGCATAAAATTTAATGCTGAACAATCGTTTGTTGAGAGGCGTTTGAGTGAGCTAATTTATTGAGAAATGTGTAAGTGAATTAGGATATGTGTCTTTGGAGATTGATATTGTTGAAATGTGGTTGGGTTGAGTGTATGATTTAAATTTTGCTGGATTGACGGATAATTATGACATGTGAAATATTTTTGCAACAAATCAAAGCAAATGAATGAAATTTTCTTTAATTGTGTAAGTTTTGACCCGTATGACATCCCAGTTTCTTTGAAGAGCGTAACTTTTAAGCAGGTTTATAACTTTCAAAAAGTATCCTCAAAATCTCCCGAAAATCGAACAAAAAGCTCAAAACTTCACAAAATCAACTGATTGATTTCCTATCTCCATTCATGTCCCCTTCATTCTTAAAAAATCCACTTAACTCGCCTTGCAACATTTCTATCCACCATTCCGCTTATTTTCTTTTAACTTATTAGACTTTTTAAGGATTCACTGTGAGTACACATTGCCCTACTTTATGTTAATCACGCGTACGTGAAATTTAACGAAAATTGCTCTACTAAACTTTAGTTCTATAGACTTATAAAGATCACATAGAAAAGATATGTTAAGAACTACAAAACTTTATTCTTTTTCATTTCTCATTCCTCATTCCTTCTTCAATTCATGGTTCGTTGTGTCTGCGGAACATGCGGCATGTACTTAACGTAAAGACCCAAATTTATAAGCAATTTTCTTTTTTTTCTTGTTTTTGTTTCCAACATTTTAGAGATAGATCTGATGTAATGGAAATATTGTCTCGAATTGCCCAAAATCGAGAGAAGAAAAAAAAATTGTATGTATACATGTTGTGCGTGAGATGCACGACGTTGATGGTACTCATCAACGTTTCGACCATTCAAAAGCGATGTAGACGAGAGATGACTTTACAAAACATAAATAACGAGATGGAGGAAGAAATCATTTATTTAAATTTAGATTAGTTGGATTGCATGCAAATGGATTTTTTTAGAGGGAATTTTTGTATGAGAAATGCAATAAAAAAGATGTAGAATGATAGTTTAGGTTGGAAACTGAAGCATTAGACTGAAAACTTTATGAGAATTTAATTCATTTGCATTTTCGTGAATTTATTTTAGTGTAGTTAGAGCTTTGAGGTTAGGGATATATGGAATCATTTTGTGAAGATGAAATGCTGTTCTCAAGAGATTATTTTGAATGATTGAAACATTCAATATTTTTCAATCAAGTCTTAAGAATTAAATTAAGGATATGAAATTACTTCTAACTCAATTTCCTAAAAATTGAACTTAAATATCCAATAATTAGAATTCTTAATTACTCAACAATAAAACCAATCATCGTATCAAAATCGATCCAATTTCAAACTATATTATCATCGCAATTATCATAATTTACAGATTGAAATTATCAGGAAATATTTACACAAGTAATCCATTTAAATTTCATAATATGTTGAGTACAGACTCAAAATTGATACATTTTCTCTAAACACCATTAAATATGCATTGAAATAGCCCATAGCACATTAATGAATATCAATTATAGACTTAATTAAATCATGATACTCAAATCGTATTTATTTAAATTTTGTCTAATATTCTGTGAGAAAGATGGTGTCGGAATTAGTTAACATAAATTTCTTTAAAGGATCACAAAGTTAAGTAATTCAAAAATAACTTTATTCAATTTTATCGATTTTTTTCACCATATACATAATTTATATAAACTTTATCTTTTGTTGTTCTTGGAATTTCTATCCGATATCCAAAGAAAATATTCCTATAATTTACATTCAACTCCCCATTGAGAAAATTTTTCAAATCCCCTTTGAGGTGTAAAATTTCTTAAAGAAAAACCATAAAAACCAGATGAGCTTTAATTATTCAATTTTTAAAGTTTTATCCTTATATTTCATTATTTCATCTGCCCCTCTCTTGTGAAAAGTTTTCTTTAATTTTAAAAGTCTAATAGCTTAAAGTTTAAAGTTACACACATTGATTTGGATAATCATAAAACAGCATCAGTGTATCATGTAATTCTTTATACTTTATATAAAATTTTTCGCATATCCTCCCTTTCTGTGTTTAAAGGGGCAAAAAATTCAATTTCTATATTCTTCATTGATAAATAAACACTTTCCGAGCAGTACAGACTTTATGTCTTTAACTTCAAGAGATTTTAATTTACTCTTGGGAATTTTCTACTTTATGGTTCTTTTTGTATTATTTTGAACTATTGTCTGTATGAATTCTTTGTCTGAACATATTCCCTAGATACTATTTATGAATTAAGAGTCTGTATTGTTTGGATTAACTATAAAATTGAAACTTATGTCATTTCAAATTTATAAATTTGTAAGTCTGACTTATTAATTTATTGTTAATTTATGTTCAATACAGGAGTGTAGTCAGAAATTTTTTGAGGGGGGGGGGTTGAAATTTTTTGTATGGAACGATAAATTTAGAGGGGGGTGGTTTGAGATTTTTTTCCCAATAAACCCCAGCAAATTGAAGAAATTTCCCAAAAAGAGGTGGTTAAAACCCCCAAAACCCCCCTAGCGACGCCACTGGTTCAATAGCTTCAAAAATGTATCTCAAAAGTCAAAATAAATCAAATTTCTACTCCTCGGGTCTTCTTAAACACAAAATATTTTTTTTTTCTCAGCACTCAATCGGATCAACTCTTTAAATGATCCTATTCAAATAACATGAAAAGCATAAAAAACTTTCCCATGAAGCTTTAATGTCAACGCATGGAAGTCATTTTCATAAATGTTTGTGAATGTAATTTGAGGAGAAAAAAAAGGCAAAAGGCATGAGAAGAAAAAAAAAATCAAAACATTTGTACTCGTTCTGGTTAAACGAGCTTTTTTTGGTAACAACTTGCAGCACAATTTTGAAGGAGTAAGCACGAATGGGGAAAAAGGAAAAATGATTTAAGAAGGAAATAAAAATTTTTATTCTTGCTCCTCTTGTACTTGACATGGGACATGATGATGTGAGAGGGAGAGAGGAGAGAGGAAAATGTGAAGAATGACGATACACATCATAAGAATGTGAAAACAAGGAGGCACACGACAAACATCTAGTAAGTAAGTAAATGCAAATGCTATCAAAATAAGTAGACGGAAATGTAGGAAAATGATGGAAAAATTTTGCTCTTGGATTCTTTTTTGCTTTACTCTATGAGAATTCAATTTTGATTTCATCACTGACTACCGTCCCCCCATAGAAAAGTATTGTGTAATAGAAAAATATGTGAGGACTAAACTTGATGATGATGATGCTGATGAAAGAGGAGGAATGAATCGTTATAGTATGTGATGCCTGCCGAGTGGCACACTCTAACATTCTACATGTTCATGTCGCATGGAGATGCCACAATAGGCACAAAAAATATTTTTTTTTTTCTCATGCCATTTTCTGTGATATTTATTTTTGTCGCCTTGTCTCTGTGAATATAAATGATATTATTTTGTCTAAATTAGATAATTTTTTTTTCTGCTATGCTTTGCTCTTCCTTTATGCTGCTTGCCTTCTTTTTCTTTTCATCTCAAGTGGAAGACGCTTTTTTTTTGTCTCTTTCTGTTTCTTCATGTCATTTTATGAGATGTGCCCTTCTTGCCCTTCCCTTATATCTCTATTCATTCTTTATCTCCTTCAACAATACTTATACATGGAACCATACCATACGACATATCTTCTATGACAGAAAGAATACTTAAACGATGAAAAAGAGCAGCAACATCATATTTAAACCCACTTGAATATAAATATAAATGTCATTATATCACTACTGAAACAATATGCAGATTTCTTATGCTTTCTGCTTTTTTATTATTTGTTTTCTGTTATTTTTCTCTGTGTGCTTTTTGCCTTTTTCCTTCGACTTTTATCCTCTTTCATTCCAATTTTCTAAGATATCATTTTGAGTGAATAATATTCTTATGTATGGAATATATTAATATTCCCTAACATTTAGATCCTTACAAGAACTTATTTGGAATTTATATTTCTTGATGACTTTTGAGTTGATTTCTTAAATGTCGATATGGAGATTATTTTGGAAGTTCGAAATGATTTTGGCTGTTTTCGGTATTCAAAGCGCATTACTAATAGAAAGTTGACAATTTTATAAGATTTGCTTCATTATGGAAATATGCATAAATACTGAATCAGAATTAAAATATGCTTGGATTAAAAAAAAAGACTTCATATATTGGTTCAAATCCTTTTAAAATTTTCAGAATGTCTTAAACTTGAATGCACACTTTTCAATGTTTTATTTTACTTATTATTTGCAACTTAAAAACGGTCAAAAAACGGTTTGGTATGTTGTAATGACTGGCAATAAATTCAATTCGTTGTTCCTTATTTTGTGGCTTCACCAACTTAAATCTAAATTATGGACAGTCATATAATTTTAATAAAAAATTTCAAATCCTTAAAGTCAAATCCTCCACATTAATAACAAAAATCTTAAGAAAAAAATTCAAATCATCATTTTCATCAAAATCCTCCACCATCTCAACAAAAAATCTAATTTATTTAATTTTTTTTTTAAATCCTATTTAAATCAATCTCATTTGTCATCATCAATCAACTGAAACAAAATCTTCAAAAATTATCCCAAGGGATCTCGAAAAGGATAAACTCAAACATAAGATGAGAGAATGTGCTTACATCTTAAAAGCTTGTTAGCTCATAACTAACTCAGTTAGTTACATAAATGATGCTAGATGATATTGAAATCAAGTATGAATGAAAAATAAGAAAAAGATGAATAATAGTAATTTAGTTAATTAGTTTGTGCTTATTTTGTTCATCATAAATGAGGTTTGAGATTTTTTGGGAAATCACATTTGAATGTTTGATGAAGATTAAAGATTGTTAAGGACTTTTATAAGATTTTGCAATTTTTGGCCCAAAAAGAGTCCAGATTGAATTTAGGCATCAGATATCAATTTTTAGTTCATTTTCCAACACTCATCTCCTCCAATTGCACTGTCCACAACCTTCTTTATTAGACTCCCATATATAACAGTTTATATCCTATGCAAAGCTATTAAAATTATTATCAAAATAAAACTGCGTTATGCTGTGTATATGATGACTATGATAACTTTTTAAGGCTTTTTATGAGCTTAGTATGAATGGCACAGACAGAAATGAAGGAGCAAAAAAAAAAAGATAAATAAATAAAAATATGGATGGAATTCTTTCATTAAAAATGTCTTACATTCGCAATTCCATTTGAGCGGAAAACAGACAAAATATTTATGACACTTTTATGACTTATCGATATATAAATCTTTGTGGATGTTCAGCGTATATAAAAGCTCTAAATTTATGGTTGTATTAGTAAATGTATTATCACTATAAGTAATATAAAAAATATTTTTTTTTTAGGAACGAAAAAATTGATTCGTTCCACATTATCGAATTTTCTTTTATTTCCCTTCCATAATCAATTCTATGCATGCATGCTGTTTCTCATTCTCTCTTATTATTATTTTTTTTCTTGTGTGTCTGTTTTACTTCGAAAGAACAATTTTCACTCAATAAAAAAGTTTTTCGTGTAACTTTGTTTTTTTTTGCTCGTTTGAAGCTTGAGACATAAGGGGGTGTAAGGATATTCTGTAGCTTTTGAGTAATATTGAAGTCTCCCTATCAAGCCTCTGTATACAATTTTTTAATGATTTTATCTAAAAAATAATTTTTGGTAAACATTTTGATGAACTTTGTGTGAATTTGTTAAGTCATAAAATTGAATTAAATGGAAATTTTAGGAAGTTTATTGATGACACCTCTAAAGCAGTTTATTCTGGTAGGACCTGCTAAAATCAATTAAAAGTACTCAAAAGAAATCTTTTATTATTCCAAGCACCACAACTTCCTCACAACCCCCAACTAAAAAGAATTTGTAATAAGAACTTTTTATGTGTGCGATGAATTCACGAAAAGCTTTAAGTTCCCAAGAATATGTTTTTCTCATCGTAATTGCAATCAAACTTTTTAATTCTCAATTGGTGCCTCAATAACTTATTTTCTTTTTACTGCATTAAGGGTAACAAGAAAGAAAGGAAAAAAGTCTTAAGTGGAAAATTTCTTCAGATTAATTTCTCATCGTCATTACAAATTACTGTGAAGTAAATTGAAGACATTTACCGTGAAAATGTCTTTAAAATTCAAAAAAAGCTTGTGAATCGCAAATTAAATCTGTTCCTTTTAAAAAAGGAAGGCGAAAAGAAAGAGTGAACAAGATCAAGAAAATGGTTCTTTATTTTAGCAAAAAAAAGAGAGATAAAAAGTTTTAATGACCATAATTTCATTAGGATGTTTTTCGGTTGCTGCTCTATCAGCATTTTAGACGGAATCTTATGGGGGTATATTTTTTTGAAATATAGCTAAGTTGAGTTTATCAAAATTTCTATCAAATGGAGTGCTGTGATGAACAGATTTCTTTTTTTTCTTCTTCTTTTGGTCATTTGATGGGAGGAGGCTTGGCTTGACTGGAATTTTAAGAAGGATAAAAAAGGGCAAAAGTTGCAAGTTTTTTTGCAATGCGGGATGTGTTTTGAGGAGATTTTGAGAATTAAGTCAATTTAATCATGTGAAATTGGGTCAATAGACTTCGTTGAGATCACGAACTTTAAAATATTGATTAAGGATTATTTCTGAATTTTTTTTTTTTTTTAAATATCGCTGAAGTTAAAAAAAGTAATTTTTATGCAAATTGGTAAGTAAGAAGAAAAAAATTAAATTGAATTTACAGCCCCTATTTTTTTTTTAATAAATAATAAAACACTAGATTTTAAAATTCTCTTTGAACTGTTTGCTTTACGCCAGTACTTTAGTAGTACTAATTTTTGTATCCATAATTTGTAATTTTTCATTTCAAAAAATCTCTTATCCTTCCCTCAAAATCGCAAACTAATGCTTCTGTTAGAACAAAACATCTTCATAATTAAAAAATACAAAAAATTATTATTCCAATTATCCTCCACTTCCGTTTCATGAATTTGATTAATTTTACTAAAAAAATTTTTTTAACTACAAATCAACACAAAACTGACAGACGAATTACAGCCAAGTTGATTAACAATTCTGAAATGAGCAGCAGTCTGTGAAAGACGTACCTTCGTACATTTACACAAAACAGAGAGTGAACAGGGAAAAAAAATATTTTTTTGACTGGATCGTAATTAAATTCTTCATGTTAATGTGCCATAAATATAATTAAGTTGGCATAAAGCAGTAGCAGCGATGTATATATTCACAGGAAAAAAAGAGAAACGTGAGAGAGAAGAGAAAAAGCCAAAAAATATTATTAATAATAATAGCAGAACCAACAATAACAAATGAACCGAAATAAAATCAGTGAAAATTCATAATAATTTTCTGTGGCTTGTTAATTTTTTGATAATATAATGTATTTTATTATTTTATATATATTTATGGTGGGTGAGGTACTAAAGAGGTGTGGGAAATGGCTTTTCATACAAAAGCGTAAGTCTTTAATTGGGTAAAGCTCTCACGAGGGGTGCAACAAAAATTATTTAATTAATAAATAATTATCGAAATTTTTAAGTGTATATTTAACAACGAAAAAGGAATTATTGATGAGGTATTTTTTTACTTTTTGGGGTATGATTTATGATGTTCATTTAAATTTTTGTCATTCGGATATTTTCCGATGAGATTTTCATGTTCTATTTTTGTAGCACGTCTTAACAGAGAAAATGCAATTAAAATGAATTTCATGATTAATTCTTTTTCATTCTTAGCAAAAATACGAGAATGGAGGAATAAAGACTCCTTAAACTTATGCAATGTATTATTATAGGACGGATCTAAGTTTTTTGCACTAAAATTTTTTGTAAAATTATAAAATTTAGCCATTGATTGAATAAGCTAGTTTGTTGGAATATTTATGAGAAAAATAGCTTAAAGAACTAATTTACCTTCAGTATATTAAATACTTTACTTTAAACCCGAATAGACAAAGAGTACACTCAGAGTACGCTCAACTTTTGGCTGAGTATACTCACTTGAGCATGCTCATTCATACAAAATTTGATCGCACTACTTTACGCATTTGAGCACGCTATTTGAGCATACTCTGAGCATACTCATTGAGTGTACTCAGAGCATACTAATTGCATAAAATTGAGCATGCTCATAAGTATACTCATGAGTGTACTCATTGAGCATGCTCATAAGTACACTCTGAGTATACTCAAATAATCGATCAAAATTTTAAAAAATAAATATTTTTTTATACTTTTTCACATTTTTGGAATATTTTTTATTAATCTGTAGCATTTGTACTGTTTTAGGATAAATTTTATTTATTAGTAAATCTGAAATGAAACTTAGAAAATTTTTGATTTTACCTGGATTCGAACCCATGACCGCTCTGTTGCTGTTGAGACCTTCACCTAAACCGTTGCGCCACTGCTACTTTTTACCTATATAATTATTTTTGGCAAAAGGCACATATAAATTATTATATATGTAAAATACGCTAAAACGGGTCTCATATTGTCTTATTAGACTTTTAACATGCTTAAAAGTCATAATTCCCAAAAAAAAATTTATATTAATTGAATCTTTCACTTGTGAAGTATATAAAAATATCACAAAATTTTTGAGCATACTCATGAGCATACTCAAAAACTTAGAGAAAATTTTAAAAATCAAAGATTTTTTAAGGATTCTAGTGAGCATGCTCAGAGTATACTCAAGAGTATACTCAAAATGAGCACGTAATAGTCTAATGAGAGATTTTTTTGAGTGTACTCAGCACGTACTCAAGAGTATACTCAAGATGAGCATACTCAATTTTCTAAAATTTAGCATGCTCATGAGCATACTCAAAAACTTAGAGAAAATTTTAAAAATTAAAGAATTTTTAAGAATTCTAGTGAGCATGCTCAGAGTATACTCAAGAGTACACTCAAAATGAGCACGTAATAGTCTAATGAGAGAATTTTTTCTGAGTGTACTCAGCACGTACTCAAGAGTATACTCAAGATGAGCATACTCGATTTTCTGCAATTTAGCATGCTCATGAGTATACTCAATCGAACGTGCTCATTTAATTTTTGAAACAATTTATTGAGCACATTCAGAGTATACTCATGAGTATACTCAATTGAACATGCTCATCAATATATTTTTATTTTTTTTTATGAGTATATTCAGAGTATACTAATGAGCATGCTCAAGTGAGTATACTCAGCTGAGTACGTGGAGCAATATTTTGAGCATGCTCATAAGTATACTCAGTTGAACATGCTCATCAATATATTTTTATTTTTTTTATTAGTATACTCAGAGTATACTTATGAGTATGCTCAAGTGAGTGTACTCAGCTGAGTACGTAAAACAGTGTTTTTGAGCATACTCAGTAGCGTGCTCAAAAAACTGAGCATGCTCAATGTTTATTCGGGAAAATAATATAAGAATTTCGTCATTTTCCCTTCAATTCCCAATTCCTTTAAAAAAGCAACTTAACTATTTTTTCATATTTATCCAGCACAGTTTTACAAAAATTACGGACAGTGTAAAGGAGGAAAGAATACGACAATACAAAAAAACTTGGAAGTGAGAAAAGTAAGATGACACAAATTAGTTTTTAATGATACCATTGGAATGAATAGAAACGAGAGAGAGAGAGATGGAAAAACTGTGATGATAATGATGGGAGAAAAATCTGTCACAAACCAGTCAACTCCTCAATTTGTGTCTCGCAATCGATTTCAAAAAAAAAAAGTTGGGAAAAATTCTTTTCCTCACGCTTTTGCGTCAATTTCATCTATTAATCCTTCTTTAAAAACTCAATGCGACATGCCATCTCATAAAGTTTTTTTTTCTATCTAAATTCAACTCTCTTTCTGCTTCAACTTTTTGACAAAAAAAAATATTTTTTGTTAATGTTGAGGGAAAGTTTTGAAGTTGTGTAACGCTAATGCTGATTATTTAAGAATGCTTGTGATTTATGTTAGATTTTTAATTTTAGGTGACTTGATTCAGTGTCAATCGGCTTGAGAAATGGTTACTCATAGGTTCTTGTCTCGATTTGGAAATTTAGGCCATGGCAGGACGTAATCATATCAATAAATTAGATTTAAGTCTTATTACAAGTTCAAAGATAAAGTGACGTTAATTTATTACAAAAGTTATTTGGATTGCACAATATTCAACAACTTACAAACCCCTTCTCAGATCCCCTTCCTTCTTCTTAATAATTACGTAATACCCAATCCAATCCCCAATCCAAGAACATCAGAAACAGAATTGATGACAATGATGATGGTAGTAACAGACAAAGAAAGTTTTGCGCAACGCACACAAATAAATTGTAAGCGATTAAAGAGATAAAGGAAAATAGAATATAAAAAAAGTTCCTTTTTCGTCATTTTCTGTCTTTCCATTTCTGCCAAAAAGTATAAATGTCTGTTTAATTAACTCATTCACTGATGATTGTCGCTTGGAAAAATAAAGGTCACGCATACAATTATGAAGGAAAAAAAAGTTTATTTCGAATGCTTTGTCTTTGATTTGATTTTTTATATTTTTTCGTATATCGTCGTCGTGTGTTGCTGTCCTACCTTTAGATATATTTCCTTTCTCTTTATTTTCTTATTTGTATTATTCACGTTTTGCATAATAATGTTAGATAATGTAGGTGGGGTATTTGTACCTGATTGTATGATATTTAAATTTAGGCATAATAAAATAAAACAATAGAAATTTGTATATATTCACGGATAAGTTCTATCTATTTATAAATAAATGTGACTCAAATAAAATGCGAACAAATATTTTACTGACATAGACACTCACACACACACACACATAAATGAAAAACACCAAAAATAACAAAAGTTGTCGAAATCATAAAGGATAATCGGAATAGATTAGAACACAAATCAAATGCAATAGACATCCCTACATACTATTATTTTTGGGCTGATATGAAATTTCGGGTAGAATTTAGATTGAATAGAATTGTGCTTGTAGTTTAGTATATTGTACAAATTTTAATAATAAATAGATAAAATTAACACAATATTCAGAATCACAGGTGATTTGCTCAAATATTGCTGTTGAAGGCTATTGTGGGGTTTTGCAAATTTATTTTTTAAATTATCAATATAAAAATGAAAGTTTTTAGTGGAATAAGTTTGTTAAAAAATATTTTTTTATCAAACTTAACCTTAAAGTATGAAAAATATGTTTAAAATTTTAAACCTTGCACAATTTTCATTTTAATACAAATTTTCATTAAAAGGCCCAATTAAGGTCTTAAAACAATTTAACACGAAGAAAACTCTCAAACAAACTTTTCTGTTGTATCTAAGTCATAAAAATTTAAGACGACCCCCTTTCGCACAGCATTTTAGCTCATTCAAATTAACGTTCCATTAATTTCTATTAACTAATTAAAGTTTTTGTAATCATTTTATTACAACCAGCACGTATTCATAATCAAAAAATAAACGAGAGATGTAAACGACCTGTTGCTAATAAAAATCTAGGAAAATCATGTCCTAATTGAATTAACTTAGATTAGATGACCAGTAGGATATATCAAAGTTTTTCGAGTTGTAAATACTTTCTGTTTTTCTTTTCGATTCGGATTGACTAAAATGCGGGTCGTTCATGAATGATGTTTAGAGAAAATTTGGAACGTCTTGCATTAAATAATTAAATTAAAGTATGATCTTTTCACATCACAACTGATCGATCCTAAAATCCTAAGGCTCTAAGCATTTCAGTCAAATATAATTAACATCAGCCGAGCATGAATTTCTAAGGGTTGCTGATAACTTGTCCGTAATAAATTCTACTTAAAAAAGGTTCGACGATGAGAGGAAGCAAAAAGAAAAATTCTTTTGGGTTTTGCAATTGACTTTTGACGGTTGCAATTGATTCTTATTCCATCCTTAGTCGTAAGTTTTCATCCTAACTTGAAGGCATTTGTATCAATTTCTTAGACTTTAAATCTGTTCATAATTTGACATGAAATAAAATTGGCTATTTTTATTGGACGAAGAAGTTAAGGATTAAATATATTTATTGCATACATGAGACTGTAAAAGGAATAAATTGTGGGAAAATTTGCCAAAAATAACCTTAAATGCTGTACATATGAAAAAAATAAACACAAGCAATGCGTTATCGTCAGTCACGTATGCAAGACGATTTAAGTATGATTTGAGTAAATTAAGTAGGAGATAATGTGAAGGAGTGAGTGAGATAGAGTTGTAGAAGAGAAGAAGCCCCAAAAAAAGGCAATCTTCACAACTAATTCCTCCCGTAATACGTGACTGCTTCATCAAACATGATTCTAACATTGAAAATGAACATTTTACTCATAAAATACATTTAGTACACATATTTACATGCTTTGCTTCTTTTGTGATATATCAAATATAAATTTGCTGTCTCTCTTTTTTTGTTATTAATATTATTCTCTATTATTATTCTGTATATTACTTGTATATTCCTTATAATATTACTTTATTTCTTCAACTTATGCCTCACATTCTCTTCATTCCGTCCTTTCTTATTTTCCTAGAAATTTCTTTTTTTATGTCAAGGGTGTAGACACTATTTTTGGACTCTGATGCATATATTTAATAAGTATGTGATCTTAAATAGCCTATAATACTAGCTCTTTTGTTCCAATAACATTATTTTAGGATTTGTCTATCTAGGGTTCGAATATCGACATACTAGGACTGATTTTGCATGTAGGTTCAGAAGAAATCACCAAACTTCCAATTCAGTGTCTACACCCAATTCCTAATACATTTCCTCTTCTATTTTGTGCCTTTTCTTCTTTCTTTCATTCATACAAAAAAAAAGAATCATGAATAACTGACATAATTTATATTCGAAAGTATAATTTGATATACTGAATGTTTTGTATATCAACAACAGTAGCAGCAATAGAGTAAGTCTAGTGTATGTAGTGTATAACAAACAACATCGAAATAATAATAATAATAACAATAATAATAATAATTTTAACAATAACAATAATAATGACAACAACAGCGACACCAATCGAATAACAATTGTAAATATGCACATGTTTAGCTAGATAGTTTTAGTTAGGAAGTGAAATGTAATAAAATAGATGTATGTAGATATTTATTGACTAAATGTACATGTGCGTGTAAGACACACATCAAATTATCGAATCATCATAAATATATATTAAAAATAATAATGTGTAGTGTGTATATATAAAACTGTAAGTAAGTAGGAAATTAAGGGATGAAGTGTGTCCAACATTTGAATTTCATTCATAATGCATGAGAATCGGGATGGTATTCAGGAATAAATGTCCTTAAAAAATGAGCAAAAATAATTGCTATGACCCCCCTCCTGAACCGTCCTAGCTACCTCCATTGATCAACACAAATGTGAACTCGTTTCTTTTTTGACATTATATCGTATATATGTGAAAGCTTTATTCATTTAATTCCCTTGAATTCGAAATAGTAAAAGTTGTCAGCTGTTCGATTTTTTGCTATATATGTCGAGAATATAACTTATTGCAAGGTGAATACACTACAAGGATGAAAATTGGGTTTCGTGTTTATTTTCAATTCTATTTTTTTTTTCTCTCATAGATATTAAATAAAGCGACACAATGACCTACAAAATAAAATATTGCAATGGCCTATAAATAGTTTAGATTTGTTTAGGATGGCAGAAAATACAAAATTTGATACTTTGGATAATTTGTAGAGAGTTTTTCCATTATCTCAATGTTCTTATCTATGTACATACATACATGAAAAACTATAAGAAGGAAATTGCTTATATTGTCGTATTTTTATTTTGATAAATCCTACTGATATACCTAAAGCACTTATTTTCACATGATATATGTGTTTATCTACGGATGATGTAATGAAACGACACTTTATGTGGATTTACTATGTCCCTTCGGTTTTTGGCAGTTGTAAATGATATGAGATGTGAACGGAAATATTTTTTTTATGTAGGGCATTTATCGGATGCTTGCTTTTGAGCTAATCGGGAATATTTTATGACATTTATCGAGATTGAACCTTGTGTTGAGGAAATGTTAATTTTTAAATTTTTTTTTTGGCATGAATATTATGAAATTTTTAGGGATTTTGAATGAAATAATTCAAAAATTAGGAAATATAGTTTAAAAAATATTTCAGAGAATCCTCTTAATTCTAACTACCATTCAAAGCTCATAACTATACCTAATAATAACAATCCCCAAACAATATAACTTAATCCACCAATCGAAGCCTTTTCATCCAAAATAATTCAACTAAATCCCCAAAAAATAATCCTTAGCAATATCACACATACCTAATAAGCCCATAATAAACTTTCAGGAAAATGTGAAGTGATTGAGAATAATTAACTTTTGATATCTATCGATATAAAGAAGTGCCAATAAAAATCTCGAAAAAAAAAATTGTTGATGGTCCATTTCGAGTTGATAATCTTTTTTATGATCTAACATTATATGATTTAGTAATCATAGTTGACAACTTTTAGAATAATTGAGGATATTTGAATTTTTATAGATTGTTGGAATGAATTATAGGAGATTTATTTATTTATTTATTGTCAAAAAGTGAGAAAGCAGGAATAAAGTTGATTAGGTGTCATGAAGGGATATAGGAAGTATTTTTATTTTTATGGAAGTCAACGAAATAGTATTATTTAAAAATGAAATTAATTTTTATAGCATGAGGAATCAAAAGCTTATTTAAACCCCAAAAATATTTGAATTTATGCTACAGATCCACTAAGAGACCTCGCAGCTCACATCATAAAATAAGATATAAAGATTACATAAATTGTGTCATTTTTATCTCAAAATCTACTAAAACTATAACATGACACCCAAACAACCTCCTCCATAAAAGAGTTTGATTATTAGATTTTTTGTACATAGAATAGGACAGATTTGAAGGATGAATGCACACACACAAATATATATCACACGATATAAACAAACAGTGTTAAAAAAGTTGGAAAAAACAGAAAGGAAAAAAAAATTAAAACACGTCAATAAAGATAAAAACAACATCAATTATACACATCAAGTCTTGCGAAACATTTATGACAGATTTGTGACATAATTTTTTTTAAGCGAACCTGAAATCGAATCCTCTCCGATGATTCTCAAAATCCAATACATCCATTACCATAGCCCAGCATTGATTTTTATTTCTTCTTTTCTCTCTCTCCCCACTAGATGATTATTATTTTTTTTATTTTGATCGAATGTTATTAAAAATGTTAATTGTATGTAGAATTCGTAATTTGTATGTACCACAACCCTTTCTTTCTTTCTTTCTTTCTTTCACCGCACACACTCACTTCATTCGTAAAAATGACTTATTTTTCTTTTTTTTGTAGAGATTTACAAAATGTAAATGCACAGGTGATTAGTCTGTTATTATTTTATTTTTATTATTGTTTGTTATTATTTATTATTTTGTATATACATATACAAAGTGTCTTTAAATATATATTTTCTTTACAGTGTTTTTGTGTTCCTTATTCACAAAAAAAGTACAGTAATCATCTCATCTAATGTATATGTATAATATATCTTCATTCTAATTGGAAATGATGTGCATATGTGTAAAAATGGTAATGATCAGCGTGCAAAAGAAAATGGATGTAAAAAAATTGAGGTTAATTCCAATTAATGACCGGAAATAATTTTTTTTTCGTACTCAGAAAATGTATTTTCTCTCGACTAAAAGATGCCTCTTGGGTCGATAGTGTCCTATTATTATTATTATTATTAGTGTTATTATTATTTCTCCTCTATTGTTCATCAAACAACAAAAATATTCTTCATATATTTATCATATATTAAGTATATGCATCTCAAAGATAAATGTAAGGTATTATGTATGTAAGTAGTAAATAGATAGATAAATAGATTAAATGATTCTACTCAACAATATTTTATGGTTATCGTGATTACTATTATTTTTTATATATTTTTTAAGATGATTGACATAAAAAAAAATTATTATAAGAAGAAAGGAGCACAAACCGATAACCAATTTATTCTCACTGCAATCCACATATCACAGGCGACCGACTCCAATCGCACTTAACCATTCTCATCTAAATTATAGTTCTATATGTCATTTTTTTGATTATTTTTGTTATATTTGATTATTATTATAATTTAAAATTGCTTTAATTTATTTTTTAATAAGTTCATCTAAAAAGCTTAGCGAAAAAAACTTTTTTTTTTGTTTTAAATGTTTGAATATTTTTCTAGTAAGAAAAAAACTATTTTTTGTTTATTGACTTCATTCACTTTTTATTCGATACACTGTTCAATGTTTTTGCTTATTGTTGAACTCTGGAATCAGTAAATCTGGAAGTAAATAAGGAAATAAAAATGGTTCATTAGTTTTTTTGTTGCTATTGAGTTACTACAAATTACTACTAATTAGTGGAATAAAATCGATAATAAGTAAGTTTTGAGGTATGTTTGGCTAAAAAATCAATGCTTTAATCTTAAATGCTGGAATTCATCGCCAAAATACTTTTGAAGTCCTTCATACTTAAATTCTACTATTGAGCAAATCCTGAAGAAAATTTATGTTCAAATTTTTTTAAAATAACTAAATTCTCAATTTCAAAAGCAGACCAAAAAATTATTCTCAGTTACATTTCAACTAAAACTGAATAAATAATTTCTTTGGGTTTAAAACAAAAAGGAAGTAAATGCTGCTCACTAAAAAGTCTTTGTAAATAGTTTTTCCCTCCCTCTAAATGAATTTTTCAGTAACAAATAACAAAGTTTTTCAACCGTGAACTCGTTCTTCCAGGGAACTGTAATTTGGATGGATATTTTGGCCAAATTTTTTTGGCCAAAATTTTTTGTACGTATTAATTTTGGCCAAAATTTTTTGGGCGTATTTATTTTTGGCCAAAATTTTTGGGCACTTTCAATTTGCCAAAAATTTTTGGGAAATTTTTTTTAAGTTTCTTTTTTAGCTTTTGAAATATTAAAAACCGTTAATTTTTTTTATGAACCAAATTTTTTTGGCAAAACATCCAGTCCAAAATTTTTGGCCAAAATTTTCAGGTTGAGACTTAGCATAAATTTGAAGTTATATTAGCCAAAATATTTTGGCCAAAATTTTCGGGTTGGGACTTAGAATAAATTTAAAATTTTGCCGGCCAAAATATTTTGGCCAAAATTTTCGGGTTGGGACTTAGAATAAATTTAAAATTTTGCCGGCCAAAATATTTTGGCCAAAATTTTCGGGTTGAGACTTAGAATAAATTTAAAATTTTGCCAGCCAAAATATTTTGGCCATAATTTTCGGGTTGAGACTTAGAATAAATTTAAAACTTTGCCGGCCAAAATATTTTGGCCAAAATTTTCGGGTTGAGACTTAGAATATATTCAAAGTTTTAGGTTTTACCCGAAAATTTTGGCCAAAATATTTTGGCCGGCAAAATTTTAAATTTATTCTAAGTCTCAACCCGAAAATTTTGGCCAAAATATTTTGGCCGGCAAAATTTTAAATTTATTCTAAGTCCCAACCCGAAAATTTTGGCCAAAATATTTTGGCTGATAAAATTTCGAATTTATTCTAAGTCTCAACCTGAAAATTTTGGCCAAAAATTTTGGACTGGATGTTTTGCCAAAAAAATTTGGTTCATAAAAAAAATTAACGGTTTTTAATATTTCAAAAGCTAAAAAAGAAACTTTAAAAAAAATTTCCCAAAAATTTTTGGCAAATTGAAAATGTCCAAAAATTTTGGCCAAAAATAAATACGCCCAAAAAATTTTGGCCAAAATTAATACGTACAAAAAATTTTGGCCAAAAAAATTTGGCCAAAATATCCATCCAAATTACCACACTCGTTCTTCCATACTCTACCGCAATGAAAAATTGTTTTCTCCTTTTGATTTCCTCTTTTGTTGAGTCAAAGACAAAGTTATGGAAATTTTTATTTTTGGAATGAGATTTAAATTTTTCATTTAAAAATTAAATTAGCAATTTTTTCTTGAAATTTTATTTAAAATTAAGTTAAATTTTATTGAATTGATGATTTTTTATTGAATTCAATTGATATTGATGAAGTGTCATTGATTGACTTTTATTATCTTCCCATTATTTTCAAATTGAAAATTTAGCAAACATCACAAATCATCAACCCCCATTTTCAAGTTTCAATTTTCACTCATCAAAAAAAAAAAAGAACAATTTCCATCCACATTAAGTCGTTCAAAAGTTAAACTACTCGTAAAAAGCTCACAATACCATAATTCCTGTGAATTTCAAATTCAATTCATCCCCATTTTCATGAAAATACAGACACAAAAACTAGTTTATATAAAATGGTTAGACCATAAAATATTTTCCAAGTCATCCTTTTTAAAATGTTTATCCTGTAGAAAAAGCTCTCTATTTTTTTATTATATATTTATATTCATTTCATTTTAAAAAATGGAATTTTATTGTATCACAATAGACTGTTTTTAAAGCATAAAGTCTAATAAAATGAAACATTTTTCATGAAGAATAATTCTCATTTTATTCATATCAGTGAACGTGAAAAACATTTTAAATAACAACAAGGAGCACAAGTTTTTTTGTGCTTAAAACCAAAATTTGGGAAAAATTCGTCAACTAGGGAGATGCTTAGTTCTATGAACTCTTCTTGAGTACAAAATTATAGATTTACTTTTTTTTTCTTTATTTTGAAGAATTTATAAAAATTTGAAGTCTTGGCTTAGAAAAAATCATCAACGACATCATTTTTAATCTTTCACGCTGCCACAAAAAAGAGCACAATATACGAAAAAGACTGAAAATTAATCCCACAGACCATAAGTAAGTAAGCGATGTAAGGAAGAGATAGAAAGATAAATTAGAAATATCTGCATGACATAAACAAACATATGTGTAGCAACAAACTTATATATATCCAAAAAAAAGCCCTTCTTTCCTGAATCCATTTTTAGAAGGTAAAAGATTAATTTTTCTCTCTCTGTTTGCTGCTGTTTTGTTCTGCAGAGTAAAAGTTCTCAATATTGTTTACTAGAGCACCGGTTGTTGGATTAAATGAGGGCACATTTCAAGTGGAAAAAATATATATTACAGGTAGCATCATCAGCAGAAATTTCGTGGCAATCATAAACAATATTAACATCGCAGATATATGTCATGCGAAAACGAGACCAAATAATGAAAATGAGCCGGAAAGGCAAGGGAGAGAAGAAAATGTTCATAATCGTAAGGGAGGAAAAATTTCATCGAGTTTAAGTACAAGGTTTTATCGTTCACAAAAGTATATCTCCTCTTATTTGTTGAATGCAATGAAAAAAAGCATTGCTACTTCCATGCAATTGAACAATCGCCGACAGGTAAGCAAAATGAATAAAAATTCAAGCGAGAGGGATAAAGTTACATTTTTAGCGCATTTTTGAAAACTTGTTTTCAAAAAGGAAGCTCAATCATGCACTTTGATCGGTCGTTCGGTCGTTCGGTCGTTCGGTCGTTCGGTCGTTCGGTCGTTCGGGTCCCAATTATCTCTTGATCTAGACTTCGTAGCAAGCTCGGAATTGTTTTAATAGCTTCATTGAATGTTTTTATTCCCGCCGTTTTTATTGAAAAGTCAAAAAACACTCATTAAATAGCTTAATTCATCGATTTTATATTTCAAAAAAAATATGTAAACAATGCAGGGCAAAGCTATGCTGATGATAAGTTTGAATTTTTTCTAACCGTTAAAAAATTTGAAATTTTTTTGACCGTTATTTCGGATTAAATTTTTTTCTTTTACACACCTTAATTAATTAACATTTAATTTTTTCATACAAAACAAATATAAGTGCGATTAGAAATTTGAAAAATAATGGATGTGTTCAGAAATTTAAATTTTTCGCTGATGGAAAATTTTGAATTTCAAAAAACCGGTAAACCGTAAAGCTATTATTTGCATTGAACATTATAAAAATCAATTTTAAAGGAATTTTGATCTTTAGTTTAAAACTTATTATTGAAATGCATTATGATTAAAGAAATAGCAATAGAGTTTTAAAACTTGACATTCTTTTCTATTTAATCAATTGCTAATCGCTGCGTCAAAAATGCGCTGAAGTCCCTCGATATAAAACACGAGGACTTTTGTAATTTTTTTTTAATTTTTAGCATAAACTGTTCTGTTGTTGTCGATAAAAAAAATTCATAATGTAAATACCGCAAAATACGAATGTTGCAGTATCGTCTGAGATACGGTTTGAGTTGCATGATATGGGTATTCGGGATGAGGAAAATTCAATAAATAAATTCTCAAGTATCGTGAATGTTTTAAACGAAACTGAATGAGAATGTGAGTTGATATCTATGTTATTGTGGGGATTGAGGGCATCATGACAACTTTCATGCTATTGAATTGACAATTTTTTGAGTCTAAACTTATTGAAGTGCAGTTTGGAGGTTTACTATAAGTTTGATTTTTTACCAGTTAAAAAAAATGTTTAAACTTTGTAAAGAAAACATTGAGACATGCTTTCATAAAAATCCTACTAATTCTATATTCCATATCCCTAACATTATCTACCAAAAAACTGCGCCGTACAAAACCATAATCCCGCAAAAAATCACTCAAACTTTAATTCCTTTTCATCCAGACAATATACATCAACACACTGTAGCATCAGTAAGGATATAAAAAGCACGAAAAACTTCTCCATTATAACATTTTTTACATAGATATCTCTCGGATACTAGTGGAACATTTTAATTTTGACCGTTACATAATTCTTTAAATAAATAATGAACTACGCTTTTTTGTGAGCTTCTGTGTACTTTTTCACTCATCTCACAGTCCTTTTGTCTGTTCCTTTTTTTCATTCATTTATTTCCGCTATCCGTATGTGCATGGATGAATATATAAATTGCGGAATAGGAGGGAATGAGCATATAAAAAAACGAGAAGAACAGTGCGATAATGTACACTAGCTTTTTGTGTATTAAAAAAGTGTGAATATATCTATATTCATGTATGAATGGCATCAGCAGTGACAAGCATGAGAGACAGAAAAATGTAAATATTTGACATTAAAACATAAAAATTGTGTACCGTGCGATGACAACATGATGATGGACGAAGTAGAAGAGATTGGAAAAAATGAATTTGTTTGACTTTATTGCTACTATTTTGTTCATTTTCTGAAGAATGAATGCTCAAACCCGTACATGGGGACATATTCAATGTGATATTTAATTACTTTTAAAGTGAGTGATTTCTTTTTTTTTTGTATGTGTATTTAGGTAACAATGACTTCTAAAAATAATCACATTTACGTTCATTCTGTGATTTCATGTGAAAAATATTCGCTTCATAATTTTTCATTTTACAGTGAGACAGCGGGATTGCCGCCCATTTTTTTATATATATTTCACTCAGTGAAAAGAAACACACTGTGACATCAGAAATGTGTAGCTTTAAATTGTTATTTTTTGAATATTATATTATTGTATGAAACATGGATTGTGCATAAATAATGATGAAATTAGGGCAAGTTAATGAAGGTTTAAAAAAGGTGATTGCTAGTAGATTAGAAGAATTTTTGATAAAATTGCAATCCTTTCCTCACATCCTATGGTTTATAATTCTTTTTATATGATTTTTCAGCTCAAACTTAGATTTTTTTCCATCAGTGTATAATTTCAACTATAATAAATATCAAAATAAAAAAATATGCAATTTGTGGTTTAGTGAATGAAAATTTTTCATCTTAGTAAATTTCAAATGGGAATTAAGCGACTATATCTCAGCAAAAATCCGGAAAAGAATTCATGCATACATCTACAAAATCAGCTTCTTCTGGCATAATAAACAAAAGGGATTTTTTTTTTAGGGGTTTAATCCAGCTTCTTATTCGCAATGTTTGTTGAGACTGTTTGAATATTTTATGTAATAAAAATTTACATCAGATATTACAACAAGCTTTACTTGCCTCTAAGACTTGAATTTATCACAATAGAGGATATAAGAAGCAGAAGAAAAAAGGGGGAAAAGAATTCTTGTCTGGCAATTATGGCGAAAGATTTTTTGATTAAAGTTTTTTTCTTTCTTTCTTTTTCTTGAGTTTAGGATGAAAATCAATAAAAAGGCACAAAAGAAGAAACTTCAAAGACGAACCGAGACTATTCAGTTAAATGAACAACTCAACTCTTATAAAATTTTCGTAATTTAAGCGTCTTCTTGCCTAATAATATCACATCAATCAAAAAAAAGTATGAAAAGGAACTTTTTCGATGGTGTGGAATCATCGAATATTTGCAGATTCATCGTTCGTGATTTTCCCATTTTTTGTGTGTGTGTTGAAATATGTACATAAATAAGGAATTGATTAGTAGTGATGTATAACTTTAAATAATCCCTTCTGCTCTAAATTAATGTCAAACTGGAAAAATTCACAAAAACCCTCTAAATTTTCTGAAAAATCTTATAATTAACTACGAAAAATTTAACTCCAAATAAGACATCGGCCTTAAGAATCGCAAAACTGACACAAAACATACGAACGTACCCCGAAAAAAATTCTAAATGAAGAAGAAAAATCGAACGGACCATTGGTTCCTCATACATTTTTCTTCCTTATTTATTCATTTCTCTTTCTTCCTCATATTGTGATTATAATGAACAAAACATGCATGCAGCGTTGATGACGGTAATGATGATGATGTAGTGCTGAAAATTGATCTCTTTGTGACCAAGCAAAACTATTAGAGAATTGTTATTGATCTCTATAACTTATAGTTCCATTTCAACTCATGTCTTTGTATGTATTGTTAAATGGACTGTTACGTCAGGCATGACGAAGCAAAATGAATAAAATTCAGAAAGATTTTCAGTTTAATGTTATTTTCTATAAATTTAGATAATTTTTAGATCCCAGAAGGCTCGATTTTAATTTTAAAAATTTTTAATTTAGCCTTAAAAATTGTAATTATAGTTTGACTCAATAGCATCACTAACTTGGCATTCAAAAATCTTTAAAATATCAACCAGCAAAGTAAGACACCATAACCTCACATCCCTCAAAGATAAATTACATAGAATTATATAAATAATAATTTCAGCAAAAATCTAAAAGGAAAGAAAAAAAAAAGTTGGTGAATAAATAAGTGCCATAAATGAGGCAGCAGGAAAGAGGAGGAGCCCGCAGAGCAGTTTACTGTTATCTGTGAATATGTAACATCATCGTAAGTAATTACAATATGAATAAACCATTAAGGCAATGCTCATTTTCCTTCTTACTGCATTAAAGTATCGTCATCAACATCAATTATTTGTATCTTGATACTTTATTGTGGAACGCAGCAATTCAACATATTATGTATATGATGTATGTAGGTACAGCACATATACAGCATATTTATAAATATACAACCGAAAATGAATTCTATGGAGCATGAAAAATTGTTGAGTGATGTGTACATGCAGGTCGCTGCCTCAACATATCATTCAGACACAACACAAAAAAAAACTGAGGCAACGAATGAGTGAGTGAGAGCACGCTCGTGCGATAGCAAATGATATGGGAGGAGGTAATATCTCTGCAACATGTCATTGAAATTTACATTTGTGAACATAAATTTGTGAATACGTGAAAGCATAAGCAATGACACAAAAAAGTACACATCATATTCCATTTTATATTATTTTCAGACAGCCACTGCTGCTGTTGCAACAGCGTCATACATATTTCATTGCTACACACAAAAATTTATCAACTCTGAATATGAGTTTTTTTTTGCTGGTGCTTGCTGTTGTTGCCATTGCTTGCTTCTTGTGGTTGAATGAGAAGCATCGTCCCTGTTGATGCTAAGCTACTTTTGTGGCATAAATTGCCTTATTTCCTACACTTCTTGATTCAGCTTCGGTTTTATGTTTTTGGTATCAATTTAAATGAAAACAGGAATGTATGTAGTTTGGTATGAGGCTTGACTCATTTTTTGAAGATTAATATAGGTAAGAATATGAATGAATGCTGTATAATTCTAAGGACCAAATATATTTCAAATCTATCAACTTAATAAATGTTCAAAAAACTAGCAAAAACTCAATCTTTTATAGTCAGTCACCCCATACACATACATTCCCTCAATTCAAAAAAAACTCAAAAATTTCAACAACAAAAAAAAAATACATTTTGAGGCAGCAAAAACAGGCACTAAAATATGTTTATATCGATCTCACAAAATTGATTCATTAAATTATTCATAAATACTTTTCATTGAGCATATTTTCAATGCTTCTTATTTGCCTCTCATTTTTAAAGAGAATGAATGAAAAATATGAAAAAATATACAGTTATGCGAAAAGTTTTTAAGAAAATTAATGACTTCTTCTTCTGCATTTGCTCTTTTCGCTTTAGGTTAGCTTAAATTGAGCGGAAAGTATGAAGAAAAAATGCTGAGAAGTAAGAGGATTGAGAGTTAAATTTGGGTGTGTACAGAAAGCATTTTATATATTTAAGCGGAATTTGAGATGGTATACAGATGATGTTCGTCATGATCTTGATATTTTAAATTCCAAAAAGTTTATGAAAACTGGACCATCAATACAAAACAATTCTCAGTAAAAGTTCTTATTTTTATAATTTTTCACCTCACACCCCACAAAATTCATCATTCACAAAATTCTAAGCCTTAAAAAACTATTCAAAAAGAGACAAACAAAAACAACAGCAAAAAAACTTTTCAGCCTTGAATTTACAACTTAAACTAAAACAAATCGAATTTATCGATTTTTCTTTTCTATTCCAAATACATAATAAAGGATATCAGTTGACTGAGCTATCTGAACTTCTACATTGCCCAAATTAAATGTATTTCCATTTATCTCAATTTTATCTATCAAATTAACTTAACTAAGTTTCTATTTTATGTTAGAAGACTAAATTTAGACAAAGAGTTGTGAAGCATGCAGCAATAGACAATAAATTAGCACAAAAGGAGCTAATTTCTATTTTACAAGCATTGAATGCATTCAAGATCTTTTTCCATTGTTCGTCGTAAGCTGCAACATAAAATGCCAAATAAATTTTATTCTTTCTACTTAAAAATTCTTGCAGCAGCCAATTCAAGAGTAAAAAACATTGTAAAGAGAAAAATTTCCAAAAAAAGAGAATCTCCATTAATTAACTTGAAAGCCTGTTATTTATATTTTGGCATCGAATCGAAAGCAGAAAAAAAATTAATTAAAACTTGTAAATTAATAGAATCGCAATGAAAATACGTTGACATAAAAGTTTTTTTTTCGTTTCTTCTTGGTGCTCTTTTCTTTTGAGCTTTAGAAAAGATCATTATAAGGATAGAAGTTATTAATGATTGTAGAAGTTATTCAAAGAAGGAGAGAGTTTTGAGGTTTAAAATTAGAAATTTGCATACAAGACTTCAACATTTTCAAAGTTTTGTGTGATTTTCTACTCTTATTTATGAATAGGATTCGAACTTAATATTTGATAGAAATTTTGATCGAATTCTGTATGGAGCCGTTCACTTAGCAAGTTACGCAAAAAATGACTTTTTAGGCCCCCCTCCACCCATTCTTGCTGCGTTTTTTGTATGAATTATTTTCTTCTTTTTTAGACCTGTTACAAAATCCTAGACCTCCCCTCTCCCCCCTAAAAAGAAAACGAACTAAATGAAAGGCCCCTATGAACATAATTTTTTTTTTGCATAAAATTTAAACCATGATTAATACAATATTGATATTGAAACCTTAATCGACATAAATGAATTTAACAAATTTAAATTTGTTTTTTAATAAATATATATATATATATATATTTTCCATAAACTTTTTTATAAAATTCTACCTCAAAAGACTCAATCCTAATAAAAACTACTGCAAAACTTCAGAAAAAGGCAGCACATCAGTATAATAACTAACCAGATCTGCAATTATTAGTTTCAAAGTTTCTCCTTTCTCTACAAAGCAGATAATAAGGAAATCTCATTACATTCCTTTTGAAAATGCAAAATCTTTCTATTGCATTCAAAATAAAAACTTTTCTTTTTTACTCGAGTAATAATTTTCAAGAATATTTTCAAGGATGCTCCTTTCATTATTCTTTTTATAGTCTACAAAAATTTTCATAAAATCAGAAAAGAAAATGAAATATGATTATGACTACGTTGCAAATGTACAATACCGTACACAAAAAAAAAACTATTCAACTAATGGTCGTTTCTTCATACAACAAATTTTTTAATTAAATTTTTTTGTACCTTTAAAAAATGAAAAATAAACAAAACAGAAAAAAAAGTTTTTCTTTTATACCTAATAAATTTATTTCATCATGCCATGACGAGTTGATGTGTCTCGAGGATCGAATAAATTCTCTTTTTTGCTTTGCTATATAATTGCATTAAACACAGCATATCAATTAAATTATCCGTTTAAAAATGAAAGGAAAGACAAAAATTTATTTATTTTTTCATGCAGCTTTCGACATTTGACTTTGATAGCTATGGTAGTTGAAATTTTCATTTAGAGAGGTCTGCTAGGGTCTTAAACTAATGGACATTAGGACTGCAAAATGAAGTTAGCTATGTATCTCTAGCTTCTCATGTCGTCATCAAACTAACAACACAACACTCCCTCACATCATTGATTTTCCTGCTCGTTTATTTGTTTGATGACGAGTGAATTGTGAGAGAGACAAAAAAATAGTTGTAGCACATAAAAAGAAAAAGTTTTAATTTTAGATGACATAACGAAAATTTCTGCTCGTTTTCCAAATTTTTTTTTTTATTCTCGACTCTCATCTCATTTTTTCATTCATTCTTTCATCACATGCATATGTCATAGCACGTATATTCATTTTCAACTAGAAAATACTTTTTTTTTCGTCAACATAGAATAAAAACTATAAGGCATGCTTGCCGTTTTTGTTTGCACTTTTTTTGTGCCTTTTATTCCCTCTCTTTCTCTTGTGTCTGTCTCAGCTTCCGCTTGCTTCCTATTTATGCTTATTTCCCGAAAAAATTAATTCTAAATTGAATTGAATTTAGTTGAATTAAAAGTAGTTTGTTGGATATTATAAAGAGAAGGGAAGCACTTCTTTTATGTACACAAGATAAAATGGGATAGATAAGATCAGTTTATGTATTCAGTTTTCTCTGGCAAAAATTCATGATTTTTTATTTGGTAGAAATGCAGAAGTTGGGATATGAAACAAACGCTGTTTATTTGGGCTAAGTAGCTTATACAATAAGAAGTAAATTTTGTCAACAGACAATAGACAGACTAACAGCAATCAACCCAATCTCCCAATTTTTCTGCACCTTTAAAGAAAGGATAAACGAAAGATACGAAATATTTATATGCAATAGGCAGAATTTTAATTCAAGCTTGCTCCAAATTTCCTCACATCCCTGATCTAGTTTCATGAAAACTTGCTCTTTCTCTTGAGAAAAATAATGCAAGAAACCGTAAGACAATAGGAGAAAAAATAAAAGAAAAGAAAATGTAGAAACTGAAAATTGTGTCGCATTTTTTGCTGCTCTTTATTTGCTATTTAACAATGACCTAAAAAATCAAGTCATACACATCTAAATTCAATTTGTGATCTCATCAACATAAATATTTTTGTATGTATACATTTAAAATAAACGAATGACTATTTGCTATAAGTTTTTATGTATGTATAGGCCTACATGTATATACTCAATTTATGAATCAAGATATTTCGTCTTATTGCCCCAAAATTTTCCCTTTCCTCCACTTTATAATGTTCTCTGATATTTTCTGCTTTCGGGAAGACACAACAGCAGTAGCATCAGAACAAATGGAGAGAACAAGAAGACAACAGCCATGAATATAAAGACACAAAAAGCATTCCCCAAAAACTTTTATATTGTGCTGCATAAAAATTTATTTATGTACAGAGAATACATTCGCACACTAAACTTGTATGATATATAAATTCATGGTGAAACTAGAGTTGACATAGTGACACAAGGAAAAAAATTGTAGGGAAGATAAAAAAAAATGAAACAAATAAATATAAAAAGATAAAGAAAAACGCAATTGGGAATTTTCATTTTAAAATTATTCAAAAAAATAATGCTAAAGGGGGTGCATGCATGGAGGGAGATAATAGGTAATTGAGAAGTTTTAGATTTTTGATAAGAAGGAAAAATTCGGTTACTGAAGAATTTTCTGGAGATCATCAATTTTGATGGGTCATTAACTTCATTTAGAAGATTACTGGAGATAATTGAAATTTTAAAATAATTCAAAAGGAGGGTAGAGGGTTAGCAAAAGACGTATTTTGCTGCTAAATTGTAATTTCAAATCAAAAGGATTCCTAAAATATGACTGAAATTTTTAGTGCCTAAAAATATTCGTTAAATTTGAATTTAAACTGAAAATTAGTTTTTACATTGCAAAAATATTTGAACTTTAAATTTTGAAAATAAAATAATTTTTTTCCACTTTAGACATTTTGTTACTAAGTATTTTTAAATTCAAGAAGATCGCAATTTTCTTAAATTTCATTAAGCAAATTCAATATATCTATTACAAAAATATTCAAAATGATTCTATCAAGCTCGTGTCAATACACAAAAGCTCTCATATCCTCCTAATTCCATTTCCCATCAGTCAATAGCAAGTAGATGGAATTAAATTAGATATTAATCTATTTTTACAAGTGTTTTTTAAATTAATTCTACATACGAGCATAAATTGTGTTGCCTTCCATAACCTAATTACTATATACATCCCCAATCAGAGTAAAAACAAGTTTTATATTACTGTATTTACATCGGGGAATGCTATCGCATTGAGTATATATAATTCGTTAGGCATGGAAGAAAAGAAAAGAATAAACATAAAAAAGTTCAGTTTATTTCCTCATAATAATCAATATTATCAACCCTTATCTGGGAACTGTATGAACATACATGGGAGGTGGTATGGAGTTGGGTTCCTAAGTGTACAAATAACAAGTATAACGGTGGTCACTCGTGACCGACGAAAGCGCATTTTCCGCGATCAGTAAATACACAAAGAAGTAAAACCCCAAAAGTACAAAGCCAAATATTTGATTATAATCATTCTTTTTTTATCCAAAATTTTAAAATTGACAGAAAAAAATAGATGAAAAACATTATGCAACATAGAATTTAAAAAAAGCAAAAAAGTAATTGGTCACGGGCTAGGTTTGAACCCAAAACTGTCATGATAAGAGTCGCGCACTCTACCACTTACGCCACTGCTGTTCTTTTTTCGAAATCTCTATGTGACAATTTGATTATTTATATTGATGAGTTTTTTTTTAATAAAAGTGAATTATTTTACAATTTTCACAAAATTTTCCGGAAAAATTATGAAAAATCCATGAAAAAAGTAAACTAAACAACTAAAATATCAAAAAAAAATATATAAAAAAAGTAATTACCTATGAAAATTGTATGAAAATATTGAAAATTTTAACAAAAATCTTCGGAAAAACTCGGGAAAATTGTGAAAATGAAAAATCATGACATGATTTAATATTATATGTCATTAGAAATCAAAAAAGTATCAAAAAAAAGCAAAAAAAAATTTTGTCATCGGTGGGATTCGAACCGAGGACAGCTAAGGTTTCGAAAAGTCAACATTTTAGTGCATTTTACCACACTAACACATATAAAGGAATGCAATTTTGGCACTTTTTACGCTGGTTCCAGCAGAGGAAGTGACCATTCGTGTTGATTTTTTCGCCAGCTCTAGCCAGACTTACTACACACATTTTAAGCCAAAAACCGCATCAAAAAAGCTTAACCCTGAGGAGGAGATGCGATGACAGACGGACGGACAGACAGACGGACAGACGGACAAAGTGCGGATAATAGCGTCCTTTTCCCAAGAGGAAAATGCGCTAAAAACATAAACTAAAGGGAAAAAATTACATACGAACGACGACAAAATAAATAAAAATACGATTTTGACTTTTGCATACATACAGTAATTTTTTGCTGCTATTAACATTTTTATGGATCAAAATCTCATCATATTATTTTGATGTGCTATGCTATTCATAAGCGTATAAGTATTTTTTTTTTTTAAATATAAAATATAGTTCAGTGAATTGAAACTCCTTTATGAATACTCGACAAAATGTAAAAGCTTGATTGAATAGAGAATTTAATTTTATAATTTTACAATTCATGTTTTACGCGTTGTAGATGATGTAGAAATAAAAAAAATATTTTACATCGTATTTTACCATTACAACATGGTTGATGCAATTGTATAGAGACAAATTCATAAATTTGCAATACATATTGCTCTTTTTTCCCTGTTACATATCGGTAAATATTTAATTTATTTCGTATTTTAAAATGAATTTTTTTTATGCGAGGCTTTACTACATTCACAAATGAAAGTTACATTTTTATATCATCGCTTGTTGGAGTTTTTATGAGAATTATTTTGGTTTTGAGTCTCATTGGGTGGACTAACTAATTTTTGTAAATTCAGATTAACTTTACAAAAAAAATGCTTCTGTTTCTCTCTTATTAAAATAATAAATAATTTCAATACTCGTAACTTGTCCAAGCATAAAATTCAGATCTACAATTTTTTATTGTAAGTGGAATTTATTGAAAATCCACGGTTTGTGTTAGAAAAAGTATATTTTATTTGCATAAAATACAAATTCGTATAAACAACAACTTTTCACCGTTGAAATTTATGTTATTTTCAATACGAATTAATTAAATTCAATTTTGCATGAAACAATTTTTTGAATGTTGATTTAGCAAAGATGCAAATATGTAATCCGATTGAGTAAAAAATTATATGCATTTTTAGGATATTTTTGCTTAAAAGTTCTGTTCAATTAACAAATTTACATAAACATAACCTCAAAATCAACATTAAAATGTTCAATTTTTGTCGTCCATTGATAGGATTTCAGATGTTTCTTGAATTTGAATATTCATGACTAAAATCACGCACATCCATTACTTAATATCACAGCTTTTATTTATATGCCCAATGTAGCACAACAAACATTCATTAGTGAATCAAACGAAATCACAGATTTTTTTTGCAGTTTCAACTGAATTTTATGCTTGTCTTATACATTTTTTTGTAGGTTTTAAGACGAGTCGTAAAAGACGTCTATGACGTAAAAGGAAGAAGACGTGTATGTAATAGAGAAATGACAAGATTTTTCAAGTACAAATATGGGTGTGTGTATATAGGCACACGATTTTTGTCAGATTTCATAGATGCAGAGTTGGTGTATTTTTTGGAGGAATGTTAGGATTGTGTCTAGCAAAAATACTTTTAAAAGTTATTGAAATCTAAGTTGATTGCCATTTCATTCAAAATACCAACTCTGAAATCCAAAACTTTGTCTTGATAGATAAAAAGATTTTTTTTCTACATCATCAAAAATTGTACAATACAAATCAAGTAAGGGAGAAGAAAGTGATGTGAAAAAAAGAAGAAGTAAAATCAGTGTGTGAGAGTAAAAAGCACGAAGAAAAAAAAGTGATGATGGAGAGTCTCATGTTAGCTATTGATGTATGTACGCTCAATTTGATACGTCTATTGATTAGTAATTTGAGTGTAAGCAGTAGTAATGACTTTGTCGATTGACGATGCTTATTTTTTTATGTCTATTTCTGAACATCTCAACTCCTTTTCATCATCACTCGACTCTTTTTTTTCTATTTCATTTACCTTTTTCAATCATCATTAACATCATCATAAATATAATAATAAAAGCAATATCGTTTCTCACACTTTTCAGCATCGAGAAAAATATTTTTTTTTGCTTCATTTTCTTCTCGTTGTCATTATTTTACTCATATTTAAAATCAATTTATGGAAAGGAAAAGCAAGTTTGAAAGTTATTGTGGTTTTGTGAATAAAGCGCATTTTATTTTATTACAGTGCATAGAATCGAGAGTTTTTGCTGACATTCTGCAATATTTTTACGAAAAGCATTGGTATTGAGGTATATCGCTGAAAAGTATAGCCATTTTGGAAGGAATCCAATAAAAAACGGTTTCATATCATTGACTAGTTTATTTTTGGAATGAGATATGATAAATTCTTGGCAAAAACAGCTGCAATATATACTTTCCATAGGAAGAGGTAGTCTCAGTCTTGAGATATTGTCACTATGGAATATTAAAGTATGATTTATGGGCACTTTAAAGATTTTGTCTTGTTATTTAAAGTATTATTTGCAGAGTATTTCTAAAGCGTTTTAAAAAGCATGAGTATAAGGACTTTTAAGGAATTGTGGATTTTTACATAGAATTTCCAAATTCATAGCTTCAGGTGCCACATCAATCACCATTTTCAAGTGCAAACATAATCATCGATGTCACATAACCTATCATGCCAAAAAGTAAACAGAGAATCAAACAAAACATTTCCAAAAAAAACTAGTTTATTAGACAAATAGACATAAGAATAAATTACAATCATAACCACACCAATTGTACTAAAGTGCCAAAAAAACATAAGAATTGGACAAAAATATGATTGAAGAAGAAAAGTTTTTTTTTTTCTTTTTGTGTGTCATGCATGATGAACGAGTGAGTAAAGCGTATAAGTGAGAGACAACGATGAGTTGAAAACAAACATTTTGTGTTCAATTTGCTTGTAACAATTTTAATAATAAATGTTGACAAATGAAAAACTTAAGATGACAGGAGGAACTCAACGGCAACAAACAAGAAAATTACACACAAATAACAGCATGAACTGAAAATTTAATGCTACAATCTTCTTTGCTCACTCGAAAATTGATGTGCACGGTGTGTAATTTTCCATTTTTCTCACAACCAGAAATAGCATTTGTATAAAGCTCGCTAGGTATTTGAGATGTACCTTTATTGGGGGATTGTTGACTTATTTTGGAACTTTGGATAAATTTTAATTTTGAATTTTGAAAGATTTAAAAGATTTTAAATTTTTTACAAAATAAATCCTTTATTGCAATCGTGGTTCCATAAAAAGGGTATCAATTTCTACAACTAGAAACAAAATGTACAAAAATAAAATTTCTGAACTCTTCCGTGCCCCAGTGACAATTTTTCATCCACAATACTTTCAACATCATTAAAAATCCAAACATAATTTCCAAACAACCCCCTCACATCCGCTGATTGTAACGTACGGTACGCAGATAATGTGAAAATGATTGGAAGAAAAGAAAGAAAGAAAGAAATTTACTGAGAGAAAATATTTATTGAATATTACGCAATCAATAAGAGAGATATAAATAATTTTCGCATGATGAAATCGAAACAAACAGATATACAGGCACAGTCAGTCGAAAGGAAAGCTGAGTGGGAGCGAGAAAGTGGAAGAAAATTTTTATTTATTTATTTACATTTTGCAAGATGGCACTTCAATAAATTTATCAAAACAAAAGCTGAATTTGAAGCTTTTTTATTTTCTTTTTCTCAAACGGAGGCAACAGCAGCAGGCAAGAGGAGAGAGAGAGAGAAAAATGTAAGGAAAAACTGGCAAATATTTCTCTTTTATTTATTTGCTCGTTCAAGTTTAAGAACAGCATTACATAAATTGGATACGTTAATAGTATTGTACTCTCTTTCTTACGCTCGTCTTCTTCTCTGTTTTATAATTCTTTTTTATGTTTTGATTGTTTTCAGTTGTTAAAATATTTTTATTTTTTTTTTGTGCCTCTTTTATTTCAACATTCAAGATGTATATGATGAGATTCTATTTGCGAATATAACTTAAGCAGATGTAGATGTATACGAATTATTTGCAAGTCTGTAAGGCACACACAAGAGCTTGCTTTTTAAATCAGTGCTGTTCAAACTGTTTACTTTGATATACTGATGGGGTGTTGTTGGAAATTGGTTATGTAATTTTTTTGTGTATGCATGGATGAAGGATTTTTTTTTTGTGAAAATAAAGAAGCATTATTTGGTTTTGTAATTGTTGAATTGATTTGAATTGAATATTTTTTGTGGATTATCTAATATTTACATTTAAAGATCACAAAATTTTCGAATTAAATAAAAATAAAAAAAATTACAAAAGTCCTCGTTTATATCGAGGGACTTCAGCGCATTTTTGACGCAGCGATTAGCAATTGATTAAATAGAAAAGAATGTCGAGTTTTAAAACTCTATTGCTGTTTCTTTAATCATAATGCATTTCAATAATAAGTTTAAAACTAAAGATCAAAATTCCTTTAAAATTGATTTTTATAATGTTCAATGCAAATAATAGCTTTACGATTTACCGGTTTTTTGAAATTCAAAATTTTCCATTAGCGAAAAATTTAAATTTCTGAACACATCCATTATTTTTCAAATTTCTAAACGCACTTATATTTGTTTTGTATGAAAAAATTAAATGTTAATTAATTAAGGTGTTTAAAAGAAAAAAATTTAATCCGAAATAACGGTCAAAAAATTTCAAATTTTTTAACGGTTAGAAAAAATTCAAACTTATCATCAGCATAGCTTTGCCCTGCATTGTTTACATATTTTTTTTTAAATATAAAATCGATGAATTAAGCTATTTAATGAGTGTTTTTTGACTTTTCAATATAAACGGCGGGAATAAAAACATTCAATGAAGCTATTAAAACAATTCCGAGCTTGCTACGAAGTCTAGATCAAGAGATAATTGGGACCCGAACGACCGAACGACCGAACGACCGAACGACCGAACGACCGAACGACCGAACGACCGAACGACCGAACGACCGATCAAAGTGCATGATTGAGCTTCCTTTTTGAAAACAAGTTTTCAAAAATGCGCTAAAAAAATTAAAATTTTTTCAAAACTGTGAATGGAATTAATGTCATTAAAAACGGTACCATACAAAATTTCAAATTTTTATTTTTAACGGCCATTTTTTATACGTTTCGATTTAAATAAATTCGATTTGAATAGAAAATTTTTGGAACAAAAAACTATCCAAATCGAGGATTCCTCTGTTTGATTGATTTAAATTTAATATAATTGTCAAAAAAAACGATCTGATTGATATTAACGGTTATCATGCTAAAAAAAAACAATAGGAATCGAACCTAATTTTTAGATTAAAGTCCCTCGTAAACTATGCCCTCGTAAACTATGACTCTAGCCAATTATTCATCTAAATTTCTTTAAGGACTTTGCTATAAGTTATAAAAATAAGCAAAATTTCAAATCCTCAAATAACCTCAAAACTCTTATTCTATTTCCTCAAAAAGTAACAAAAATTTTACGACATAACCAGCAACAAATATCAAAGATTCCAAAGATAATACCCATTGAATAACTTTTTACAACAAGCTTACGTAAAGTTTTATTAATATTCTAATGCTTGATAAAAATTTCGAAATGCGACCGAAAGAATGAAAATAAAAAAAAATTCAATAAAAGTAATAATAATAGATTTTGTAGACTGTAAGCTTAGACATGTCCATTACACTAAGCAAAAAAATTTTTTTTTTGTATGTTGACTTTTATTTTAGGGAAATTTAAGAGAGTGAGAGAGGCTTTATTGTCACCATTATGGCATACTTGAGAGAAGTGCCACGTTTCAAGTGTACATAAGATGATAAACTACCATTCTTTTATATCCTTGTGGAAAGTCTTAAAGGAAGTAATATTTCATTCTTTCACAATAAATTATGTAAACGAAAAAGAGAAGGAAAAATCAATAGTTAAATTCACAGCAATTACTGTTGGAATCAGAATGAAATAAATTTCTCACATATAATGCGCAATAAATGAAGATTGAGGAAAAAGTTTTTCTTTTCTTCTCTTTCTGCTTCCCTCAACAAATAATTTAAGACAAAAAAAAATGTGTCAGATTGTTTATTAAAGAATCTGCTTCTTATTTTTGGGAAATGAAAATATTGGAAGAAAGTTTTTTCTGGGGATGCACGTGACTGAGATGTTTATTCAAAATTTTTATGACTTTTTTGAAGGGGGTTGAATGGTTGACGTTGAAGGAGTATTTTGGTGGTTTTTGAGGATATTTTATTGTTTTTAAATGCTTAATACCTAATTCAGTTTTAATTCTTGTATCAAAAAAAAGATGTAGTCTATGCAAAAGCTTTAGAATATATTTTACCACAACACTGCACAATTCAAATTCCAAACAAATCTCCAACATTTAAATTAAAAAAGCCTCCCAGACTCAATCAAATTCTCCAGCAAAAAAGCAAAATCATTAATCCCAAATCTACAATAACAAAGCTTTTTCTAACCAAAACCCCCTCAGCAAAAAAATTAATCATCCTAACACTGCACCACCCGGGCACATTATTTTCGTTCCCCATGAGATATGAAATAATTTGTAAAGGAATCTTCTTGTTATTTTTTTAAATTTTAATTTCCCCTCAACATCACTTTCAAATATTTATTTAGCAACTTGCATTGGTGGTATAGTATGGTAATAAGGAAGGAATGGAATATGAAGAGTGAAAAAAAGAAAGCACAGCATTCGCTTTTTTATGATTAAACCATAAAAAATTTTTTCATTTGTTTTTTTCTGTTTTTCTTCTTTTTTTCCTTACACGATTTGGATGCTAATGGTAGCAGCTTCAAACAAAAAACAAAACAAAAGAAGCAAAAAAAAGGAAGAATAGTATTATAGAGATGAAGGAGGCACGCCGCATCATCATGTATGCATGTGCGATGATGCTTTCAAAAATTTATAAATCTCTTCTCGCATTAGAGTTTTGTTTAGCTATGTAAAGTTATTTTTTCATATATATTTTTTTTCTTGTGTGTGTATGCTTCAGTATTTTTAAAATTCAGCTGCTTTGCTTTTATGCTGGGGTTGTTTGTTCAGCATGGAATATTATTATGCTAATTGTGGCTAAGTTTATTTGATTTTGAGTGGTTTGGGAGGTTTCGACTCTTAAAAATCACATAAATATCCTATAGGTTCGAATCTTTATTGAAAAAATTTGAACTTTCTCGATACAAAAAAAAAAAATATTGGGGTTGAATTTTGAGGAATTAAGTGATAATTTGAAAAAATTTAAGTTCCTCTCCTTTAAAAAAATTAATGCAAAAGATCACAAAATCCTGCAATCTGTCACAAAACCTTAAAACAATCCTCACAAAAGCTTCTTTTATCCCCCACATCTTACTCGCTTTGTTCTCTCATCTCACACTGACTGTCAGACTGTGTGTGAGATTCAGGGAAGAAAAAGCATTTTTGTGTGATGTGAATATATGAGCAAACAATAAGAGATAATAACAGGATGTATGTGTAGATGTACGTAACTACATTTTCAGAATTAGTTGTAGGAAAACATCAAAAAAGCTCAAAGAGCGTATAAAACTGGGGATATGCATGTATGTATGTATATTATCATAAGTATTATTATTATTTGACATTTCATTTGTCGTCATGACGCTTTACGGAAATTAATTAAATATACATTTTGTGATTATATTAAAAGGTTTTTGATGCTACTCCTGCTACTCTTAGGCATCAAAGAGACACAAAATACACAAATTTTCCTTTTTCTTTCTTGTGAAAATTTTCTTCCCTCCTATTCTATGTTCCCGTTTTAATTTCATTTTATGTATTGCAGGAGAATGAAAGAAAATTGTTCTTAATGCTAGATCAACTATCTCATAGCTTCTATATAATTTCTGATGCAAATTTAATATTCTTTATGTATAATTGAATATTTTCTGACATTTCTTGTTTCATATCGAAATTTAACTTGAAAGGTTGAGTGCTTGGAAGATGAGGAAAATTGAATCTTAAGTAGTTAATGCTTATTCGTTCGTTTGGTCTTACTCTAGGATTATCTCTTATTGTCTCTTGTTTGGCAAGTTTTGCAATTCACCCTGATTCTAAAAAAATTATAATTCCAAAAAATAACTATTACGAATTATTGCATCCACTTTATTTATTGCATCAAATAAACACACTGACTTCTAACCCTCAAAACTTCTTATTTAAATGGCATTGAAATTTTTTACACATCCAATCTACTGTCACAATTCTTTTATTCTCCCTCGTAAAAGATCTTTCATCAGAATTATTAACTAGAGTAGACACAGAAGCATGTCTAGACAAAGAGTAAACAAATTTTCAAAGATCCAATGATAACTTATTTTCTATTTTGCGTAAATTTCCCATCCACAACAATCTATTTTCCATTCTGTTGAATTTTCTGTTGCCGTGACTCTTAACCATTGAAAAAAACTAAAAATCGATATAAAGTCCCTGATTAATTTTTATCCACTGTAAAGTGTCTTCCATTAATTTTCCAATCTCATTCACAATTTTCTCGTATCGACATCGACTATAAGGTGATTTAATTAAATTAAATATTAATCCCGCCTTTTTGTGATGATATTGGAATGTAATTAAATTTATACCTGAATGAGGGGAAAATTCTTTTTGAATTTCTATAGCCATCAAAAACCCTCTCATTCATCCTTCTTTGCTGATTCTTCATCATCATTACTTATTGAAATTGATTTTTCTTTCTGCAGACTGGGGGAAAAGAGATAGGTTGTATTTGTACACGTATTTATCTTTTGTCAATCCAGAAATAAAATGAGTGTACATGTGGATATGTAGACATGAAATAAAAATATTTGGAACAATATAGATTGTGATACTCGTAAATTAAAGCTTGACATTATTGATTCATCAGTTAAGGATTATTCGTGATTTTATCCATATTTTTTCATTTTAATTTTGTAGTGCACCGTTTTGCTCCTTGATTCAAAATTTAATAGTATTAGGAAGCCACAATTGGTTAAAAATTTGATAACAGGGTCAAAAAAATCAAAATCAAAAGGACCTTATTGAAAAACTACCCCCTTAATAAAGAATACAATTTTTTGGCTTACAAAAAAATACGGAAAAGAAAGGAAACTGAAATAAAAAAAAATCCTATTCCTTATAATATTGCTTTTAAAGACCAAAATTCAACACAAAGGAAGAAAGAAGAAGGACGACGACAAAGTTTATTTTTTTTCTTTTCCTCTGTATACATCTTTGTGGTTGGTTCTATATATATTTTATTTTTTTTGCAAATGAATTAAAATGTGCCATTGACATGAATACGAAAAAAGCTTTCTATTGCTCCCTATAATGTCTTCTTGTTGTATCTTCTCTCCTTTATTTACGTTTTAGGAAGAATGAATAAACGAAGAAAAAGAAAAATCGATTAAGATTTTTTTTCATTCGTTTGAACTTTATTCATTGCATATTGATAGAAATGAAAATTTAGACATAAAATGAACATATTTACATATATTTGAGTTTTGGAATAGTTTTGGGTAGTGAGTGGAAAAAAATGTGATTGAATTGCTCGCTTGGATGGAAATTATTAAAGATTTAAGATTTGAACTCCTGAGTAAGAAGTAGAAATATCGTTTTACGTGATTTTCAGAGCGCAGGCTGAAAAATTTTATATATCATCACTAAATATTCTTTTATCCTCAAAAAAACATTAAATTATTCAATTCTTGACCTAAACAACTCAATTTCAACTAAGCAAGTCAATCTTTCTCCAAGCAAAAAAAAAAAAAAAAAAAAACAATTTGGCTCTGACAACCAAAACTGACCCCTATAATGCATTAAATATAAACACTTTGTTCCGTTCAAAAAAAAATATTTTCAATGTAAAAACAAACCCACTACCAACCTCTGATTTCATGCCAAATGATATGCAAGTAGCAGACATACTGACACAGAAAGCATCGAAAGCTTCCTTACGAAAAAAAAAAAAATTATGCACATAAAATAAAATAAAAAAAAAATAGAAATTGTTTAAAATGCAATAATCCAATACACAGTACTGAAGGATTATTATGCGCAAAAATTCTGCACATGATATATGCATATAAACTTCTACTACTTATACATTTGCATCATGAACCGGAATGAATGCAATTTGAATTATAAATGTCAATATAAATCATGATCAGGAAATATTGAACGTGCTTTCATTGAGTGAAGGGGATGAAAAAATTAAAATGAAATGAAATAAAAAAAAAGTTTACGTCTTGTTATAAAACTAAAATTGAAATCCATTGGAAATTCAATTCAATCAAAAAAAAAAAAAAGAAAAGAAGGGGGAAACTATTTCTTGTAGAAAATTTAATTTTTAAGTGTATTTCATTCACATAATTTTTAATAGTCTTGCAGTATTTTTTTTTCCTAAAGTTATGGGGTTGTACTAGGATATTGCAGTATAAAACGAAAGCTTTTTACGATTCTTTAGCAGTAATGATACGCTTTTAGCTGTACAGAAATAATGAGCAAAAACCCATCAGTTTATTTTTAAGAATTAAAGTGGAATCATTAAAGAAGTTTTATTCATTTCCGGAAGTTAAAAAAGGAAACTTTCAGTTGCCTAGACGGGCTATGTTTGAGTCTGATTGCAGGCAGAACTTCGAGTGGTTGTTACTTAATTTAATGATGTAATAAAGTTATTTTAATGATTTTGAATTTAAATAATTAATAATTGAGATTTGTTAAGTTTTGATTCAAGAAAAATCAATTAAAGCAAATTTAGGATAATAAAGAACATTAAAGTGTCTGACACCCTTAAAATTATAGCTCAACATGTATCTTAACTTTGTACATAATTATATTCTAAATTTAATAAATAAAGTTTAATTAAAAAAAAAGATTCAAGAAATTAAAATTTTATGTAATTTTTAATCAAATTAAAAAAAATTTAATCTAATAGAAAAATTTAAAGTTTTGAAAATTTCATTGGTTCTCTTGAAACTTATTATAATTTAGAAAACAATAGAGAAAAACTGATGAAATTTTAAGAAAATTCGCAAATCGAACAATAGCAAAAACTTCAGCAAAAGTCACAAAAGCTGTAGCAATAACTGAACAACATTCATAAAAACAACAAAATCAATTAACACGATCAAAAAGTTTCATCGCTTTCAAACCAACCAAAAACTTTCTTTTTAATCATTTTTCTATTTTCATAAATATCTCTTTTCACGATAATTACAACTCCCACACAAAACAATTTGATTATCTCACACAAAAATTTCCACGAAAAATCGCAAATAATCCCTCCATAAACTACCTACACAAATACACTTTCCTAATCTATTCCTATAAGTTCAAAGTTTATCTTTGAATATCATTTTTAACCCACTGAAGTTATTTAAAGTTTGATATTTTTTGGAAAGTTATCAAAAAGGCAGGATATGCATACCATTGGTAAGAAAAAAAGGAGGAAGAAAGCATCAAAAGTACACATTTTCAAACATAAACTATAAAGTAAAGCACAAAGTCATAAAACTAAACTCGTTCTATTAAAACCTATTACAATAACTTTACAATAAATTTTTCCCCATGGACTAACTTCGACGATAGAATGGCAAACATAGTGTGAGAGAACAAGTTAAGTATAGGAAAAAAAATCTTTTTAGATTTCTTAAAAGGATGAAAAAAATGTATATCCATGAAATATCGAAAAGTTTCAAGGAAACTAGAAGGTAGTTGTGAGAGATGCATTTTGGGGTTGTTGGGGTATAAAGTGCATTTTTTTATTTCAAGCTGCCTAAAATTAGAAGAGGGGTTAGGGGTCTACGATATGGTTGCGTTCTATTTAAATTTTATAAATCCAAAACAAAATTTGTTACGATCAGAGGAAGAGGGGAAGAGTCTTCTATGAATGACTCCATAGATTTCTTGTTCAAGACATGGCAGGGGCGTAGCAAGGGGATTTGAAATTTTTTTGTATGAAACGGAATTTTTTTCCCGAAAAACCATAGCAAATCAAAGAAATTTTACAAAAAGAGGGGGGTTAAAACCCCCCATCCCCCCTCTGGCTACGCCCCTGAGACAGAGTTCTCGAAGTCAAAATGAGAAAAGCAGAAAGTACTAAAATATTGTTATACTCTCAACCAGACAGTCATCCATTCTAACAGTTTACCATCCACCTCCAAAAAGAACACCTTAAAAAAGCTCTTTACAAAAGAAACTGCAAACAACAGCACACAAAGTTATAGAATAATTCTCAATTTCCCATTGGAATTTATAAATTTCATTCATTTGATAAAAATGTACATTCTCATCTATATTTGGGGATCTTGGGGAGGAGTTTTTTTCAGTATGAAACGAGAGCAAATCGAGAAATTGAATGCACGAAAGGAAAGGCAAAGCACACAGCACACACAAAAAAAGAATTTTTGGAGAGGAACAAAGAAGAAAAGAAAAAGAAATTTGTTAAGATATTCGATCGATATGGAACAATAATAGTCTCACGTATAAATATATTTTCGTCGTATTTTTTCCCTTCTATTCCTACTTTATGTGTGTATATGCGGGTTTTTTTTTTTTTTTTTGCTTTTTTCAAAAGTCATTTTGAGCTCCCCACTCATAGAAAGTCATTTGCCAACGGTAACAGGAAATTTCGTAGGAGAACAAAACACGAAAATTCTGTCACTTACGTATATGTTATGTGTTATACGCAATTCACTCTTCAAAAGCCTCCCCAAAACGACAATAATAATAATAATATTGAAGGAAAAAAAAGAAAATAGCGGAAGAAGGAAAAAATCTTAGAAAAAGCAATAACTTTGAACACATTTTTTTGATATTCATCTTTAGAAGTGAAGAAAAAGGAATATAATATTGTGAAGTGGATGGTTGCAGCAACAACAGCAACATTCATGATGACAATGTGTAGAGTAAAGACATGAAGTAATGTACAGAGATGGTTAATGATTGTTATGTGGGGATATTCATGATTATGTTGTCAAATGGTAGATTTTACAGGAGTTAGGTTGGGATCGAGAATGTTACTTATATTTTTGTTAAATTTGATGGGATAGTAAATGATCATGATTCTTCGAATGAAAAATTGTTTAATTGATAAGGGGCCATTCACTTATTGCATAATACTAGTGAGAGCGGGGGAGATCAAGAATTAGAGCAAAAGAATTTTCAAAAATTTTAAACATAAATTTATAAAATATATAATTTCCTAATAAGGTTTTTAAAATGCCTCTTATAGCTTCATCCACCTCTGATATTATGTATTCCAGAGAAATAAGGAAATGAAGGAAGAAAGACAGTAAGAAAATAGGAAAGATAAAAAAGACTAAGAAGAAAAAAAATTTAGCTGCATCATTTTGAGTAGATCTAAAATCTATGGGTATGATGTATATAAATAACATCAGATGAGAGGAACATACACGCAAGAACGACACAATCTTTTATGCCATCAACAACAGCATAACCAAAAATACTATTATAGAGAAAGAGAACACAAGAAGCCTCAAGTCTAAAGGAATCAATATTTGCTTGAATAATCTGTGGATGGATATGTAGATATTTGAATAAGGTTTAAATGTTTTTGCCCCTTTTTTCCATCTCCTTCCTTCCTTTCTTTCATAACAATTTTGTATTTTTTTTTTCTTTCCTTTTCGAAAATATAACGAGTATCGAGTGAATAGACACACATAACTACATGGAGTTTTGTTACTTCGTTCGGACAGAATGTGTGCCCATGCATATACACATACATATAATATTCATCACAAAAATTTACTTAATGATTCATCCTCAACAACAACATTGGCTATATCCATTCAAAATTACATTTCTATAGAAAAAACAGTTTTCCATTTATACGCATACACAATTTTTTTTCTTTTTACATTCATCGATAAACCGGAAATTGTATGGTGAATATTTTAGATAGATTATACACTCAACAATGTAAACTTTTTCATGTCTACATGAACATAAATGTCTTTTTTTTGTATACACACATGGTTACTTCAATTTCTTTTGAGATCTTTTTTCATGTGCATTTTATGCATAATGAGGTGCTGGATTGTGGTCGTTTTGGGAGATGAAAGGTTATTGTATTACTGTACAGGTGAATGAATGGGATATGAAAGGAAACTAGGACATTTTGAGGGATAATTTTAAAAAATGAATGTGTCAGCTAAATTTTGAAAGTATAGTGTGTTGGGAGTGCTGGATGGTTAGTAGAGAATTTCTGCATTGACATAAAGTCAAAATATCAACAAACATCAACATACAACATCAAGACCAACAGACCATTCAAAAAGCCACAAAAAACTGCACCTTTATATCCCATTTCAAAGAAAGTTGTGGTTACTTTACCAGCTCTCCAATGTCTATGCTCATATGGCGTAACTGAGCATAATAAACCATTCAGCTCCAACATCGTTGATGTTTTTATTTCTTTCTAAAATCTAAGATAAAATGTCACTTTTTTCAGCATTGAGACACAGTTACAAGGCATGAAGAGTAGAGGAAGGAGGAGAAAAGGGTAAGAAAAACCAAAGGCAAGAAAAAAAAGTTGAAACTTTCTTCACTTATTCTTCATATTTCTTCTTGTTATAATCCCCTCCTTCCAATTTTTTATTCTCGTCTTTTATAACAACTTGAAATAATATCCCATTTACTGTTCGGTGAATGTCCATAAAACTTTCAAGTTAAAGAGAATGAGGAGAAAAAAACTACATTTCACAAATTTCCGGTCAAATGATATTGCTAACCATTGAACAGCTGAATGACTAACTGACTCTTTATTTTTACTCTTTTTCCATTCTATTTCCTATCGATTTGACTACGACAGAAGAGAACAGAAAAAAAATATATAAAGATGTAGATCCAATTGACTCAAGAGCGCTTCCGGAGATAGATTTCAAAATGATCGTTTAGACAAACAGCAAAAATGAAGATGAAAAAATTTTTGTAAAAATATTTCTGATTTTTGAATTGCATAATTTAGAAGCTAAAGTGATGTATTTTAATGAAAAAAGTTTGAAAGTGTCTTTTTGGAAGTTGTACTTTTTGGGGGGTTTTCATCAGTTTTAAAACGTCAAAAGCTCCCCAATTGGAGACTGCATTCTTAAATTTTGTAACTTTAAACATATGAATTATAAACTAGCTCCCAATCAGAAGCTCCATCAGTATCCAACAAAACATTTCAACTCTGCACACAAAAAATCAAAACCTCAACAAATAAATCAAATTAATTTTCCCCAAAACAACATATGCACTGCAATGTCTTTGATGAATCGTCCGCCTGCATTTTCATGTCAAACTCTCTAATTCAAAAATAGATACAATATTGGTACACAAATTTCATTGATATTATTCAATAACCAATATATCGTTTCGAAGCAACGAAAGACGAGAAAAAATTCTATGACATCAACGAGAAATGCCGCAACGCGTTCAATGTTTTTTCTATTTTTTGTCTAGCGCATTTCTGGTATTTCGTAATAGCATAAACATGCATGCCGGGTCGTTGATGATTTCATTCATGTTATTAACCGAGGCAATGTATTGAAAAATCTATAAAAATTTGTCTGGGGTGTTTAATTAATTTTTCTACTTAATCGAGAGGAAAAATTAATTTTTTCTGTTGATTTGATTTTGTGGGAAGACAGTCAATGATGTCAAATTTTTTGGACAGTATTTCAGTTGAATTAAAGAGAAACTTGCATGAATTTATCTTAATTTTCATATTTGTTAAGAAAAATGTTAAATAAAACTTTGACCTAACTTATGAATAGCTCCTCTTTAAAAAGCAGTCATCTAAAAAATTTATCAAGCTTATAATTAACTTCATTTCCGATTGACTTTGATGGGCATAAAAAAGAAATCATTTCACCTCAATTGAATCCCAGACATTTACAGAATTTACATAGTACCATCATTATCAATGCAAAATGTCGGTTGAGTCATTAATTCTGGACGATTGGACAAAATAAATATACGGCAACACGTAGAGCAATTGTGCCTACATAGTAAAAGTTAACAAAGCAGTAGAATGAAAATGTAGAGAGAAAATCACGCATTACATTAATCTATTGATTGTGGTTTAAATATCATTTGAACGCGCGCGCCAAGAACGTGTATAAGAGGATAGAATAACAACATCTCATACTGTAGGGTTGGAATGGTTGGGGAGGGAGAAAATAGATAGAAAATGACGACGTGTGTACGATCACAAATGTTTGCCAATAGAATTTCCATCAATATTGATATCCCGTTATCTCTCTATCTTGAATTGCAAATAATCTTGTTATTTTGCGATTTTTTTTTCTTTCCTTCCTTCTCGATTCATAGCTCTTCATTTTTATTCTCATCTTCTTTGCCTTCTTTCCTTTCTATTCACTTCCACTTCATCATCCTTCAGTCTCCACAGAGTATTTTTTTTTTTCAATAATCCAAATATCGAGAAACAATGAAAAAGAAATTTTTTGCTGACTCGTGCATAAAATACTTGCTCCGCACTTACGTACATAACAGACATCACTACCAGGGCATAGGCAATAGGCAAGCCACACACATACTTGTTCTCATATTCCTCAATATTTAGCTTGATTTGGTAGATGGACAAGATTTTGATTTTTTTGTGGAGGTTATTGTGGTTTGTCTTGGTGGAAGATTAAAATTAATTGTTAAAGTTTTAAGGTAAAAGATAATGCTGAAAATTCCTCATAAACTTTTAAATTATCAAAATAATCAATATGAATTTCATCTTTCCAAATTACAATAAGAATGCGCCTCCATAAGTCCCTTACAAGTATTACCACATTAATACTCGTCCCTCACATTTTTTCTGCTTATCATTGGTTATAGAATACGTGTGGATATACATGCAGAAAAAAATATCGAAAAAAATGAGGCCTACATCACTTCCTTTTACTTTTCACTTCCTATATATCCCCTATAATACTTTAAAAAGCATTATGAAAAATGCAAATTAAGCAAACACACCATTTACCCTTGATTACATTTAACAATCAGCTATGGCATAAAAATGAGGCAAAAGAGAAAACAGAGCAAAGTGAAGGAGAGAAAAAAAGTTAAAAAGAAAAAAAGGAGGCAACAAAAAAAAACTTGGAAACGATCCACTTGAAAATGTTGCGGCTCGACGACGTCAGGCGACGATGATGTCGACGTGAAATGGAAGTGTAAAAAGGGAATGAAGTTTAAATTGAATTTTGTGTGAAAATTGAATAAAAACGAATTGTAATTTTATCTACAAAACAGATACATATGGATACGCCATACCATGCCAAAATACATACATATGTACATATAATAAATAAATAATGGATGAATCGTGGCGATGGTATGTGTGGTATGATACTGTGTGGATATCATAAGGCAAAACTTTTTTTTTCCTTCCTTTCCTTTCCATTCATGGATGGCTAAAGACAGACAAACAAGGCCAAAAATAAAAATGTGAGAGAGAGAAAGAGGAAATAAAATTATCGGAAATAAATGTGTTACTTGTTAAAGACGTTCCATAAACGAAACGTTTTCATCACACGCACAAAAGTTTCAAAGCATCATCAACATACATGTCTTGATTTTGCTTTCTCTTCTCATCCTTACCTTACACAATTTACACACACGTAATTCAGCTCCGTCACAAATTTATCATTTTATGTAGGATGAGATTGTTTTATTTTCTCGGTATTTAGCGTAACGGAAACGTGATTAGAGACAAGAAGAAGATTGAGTTTAAAGTGATACAAGTTTTTGTATTTGTGTGGTTTCAGATTTGACAGAATTTTTGTGGGTGGTTTTGTGGTGACGTTCTTTTATGGATTTTGGATTGATTGCTTTGGCAAAAAGTTTTGTTTGAATGAAAATTGGCTTTGATGGCGTGTGAAAGTTTATTAAGCAAGAATTAGAGTTCATGCATTTAATAAATTAGACTGAAGGTTGACAGTGTTAAAGAGTAGGAATTACGATAAGCAATAAAAAAATAATTAGCTTCACAATTCATCAAAAAATGTAGCAAATCCAAACTAACCCAAAAGCAAATTATCCAACATCCAACAACCGTCATAAAAAAGAATTGAAGCTCATCAAACTCAACAGTCAAAGTGCTTCATCTCCTTAATCCCCACAAATCCATACAAGAAAGTAAAAACGAAACTAAAAGCATGAAAAAAAAGTTTAAATACTTAAATACTTTCTCATAAATTTTAATTCTTCTTCTTTTAAGGTAATTAAAATTAATTTTTTCCCTGTGTGTGTTACACAAAAGCTCCCCACTGGTTTATTGTTATTACCATGATAAATATAAAAATTCTATGTGAAAATGAAGAGATGTAAAAAAAATGTTACGAATAAAAATAAGAAGACACAGTAAAAATTTCTCGGTTAAATTGTGATGAAAATCGTAAAGAATTTTTTCTCCTCCTCCTCCCTCCGATTACATCCATGTAATGTGCGTATGAAGACATGTATCCATATTGTTCATATCTCATGCTTTTGTGAAAATAATGAAGAAATTCTCAAAGTTGTAAGGATGGAGGAATGAGAGACACAAAGTAAGTTGAAATTGCTGGAAGGGAATAGAACAATAGGGATTCTTGGATTGGGTTTAAAAATATCGAAATATGAACTTAATGCCTATTTAGGTTTGTGAATGAAGAGCTAACCATTCAAAAATTCATTAAAGAAAATCAGAATTTAATATTTTTATTTTCTGTGCCGTTAAAATACACATAGGTTAAAGTTTCATAAAATTTCAATTCAACATTTTTGACAACATCAAAATTTCAATTTTCACTTAAGTCCTACAAATCCCCATAATTTAATAATTACTCCTACAATTGCAAAAAAAAGATCCAGCTACAAAAATATAAAATCTTTAAAATAGCCCAAAGGAAATAAACAGCAAAGCAAAGCTCTTTATTAGGTATCCAAAGGTATCCATGCGAAAGCTTTCCTCTCTGAACCTTCCGTAATCTACCTCAATAAATTTCTAACAAGAACATAGCTGAACATCCTCATTAAGTTGAAAATTTCCACATTAGAACCCCCAAAGGTGTACGATTACATCAACAACAATACGAATAGCAATGGCAATAACGATAATAACGAGAGCACAAAAATGTGTTAGAAAGATTGTAAAATTAACACTGTTTTGTAAAATGTGAAAAAATGTGATGTGAAAAAAATGAAAGAAATGAGTATGAAAGCGAAGAAGATATCAGAAGAAGAAAAAAATATTAAGTGCTGTCAGAGATGATGAGCTATTACATCTATTATATACATATTTATCTGAATGTTTGATGTGAAAAGGAGGATGAATGGAAATGAAGAGAAAGTATAAAGGGGTTATTTGTGGATTGAGTCTTGCAAAATTTTCATAATTTGGGCTTTTTATTGCTATATAAATACTCAAAATTTATTCATAAAGGTACCAACCTATTAGACCTATTTATTACAAGAATTATCACAATTATTCTGCACATTTAATGTAAATAAATAACCAAAAATTCTTCATTAAAAACTCGAGAAACCAAGCTATATAAAGGTTTGAATGGAATTGGTTACGATGATAGGAAAATAAGTGAAGTCGGTAAATGAAGAAGAATCCTTGAACTAATAAAATCAAGTGATGACGAGCTAAATTGTTCAGAGGCTTAAATTCAACTATTTTCCTTGATAATTTTCTTTTTTAGGATATAGACGGAAATTGAGATGAGCAGTCTAACATACATAATACTTCGGCATAGGCATCATATTAAGTTAACAATATCCATAGCTTTCACACATATGTGTATGCTTCGTTGATCTTTACATCCACATACATTATATTCACAATATATGTGCTGATATGTTACACATATGTTCATATATACATCATAGAATAGATATATATGCACACACAGCCCACAGCAATTAGGGACGATAGTTTTCATATTTGATTCAATCAATTTAACACTCTTAACTTGTCACCAGCATTTTATTTTTATCTCTTCCTATCATTCTCTCACTTTATTCACTTCATTCATCTACTCGCCATCGTCTGTCATGTCTATATCAAGTCATTTGCTATTTTACCACCATATTATATGGGTAAACGATTATACAATAATATTAAATGTTAAACAAACTGATGCCAAAAAAAATATAAGCCTCACTTCTTATTACACTCATTTATCGTTTGACTGACTAGTTTTGTGAATGAAATGGATATAAAAGTAGTAAGAAACACGGAAGAAAAAGAAGAAAGGAAATATTTTGTCGCTTTAGTTTCTCTGGTATTGTATGTGCCAAGCGTATATATTTGTCCTTTGATTTGATAAATAAATAAAAACACTTTACTGTGTTTATCTATATCTCTTTTATAGTACAATTTAAATGTGATTGTACATGTAATTTTGAGGTAGAAGTAGGGCACGTAAAGCGTTTTTGACTTTATTTTTGGGGATTTTTTGGAGGGAAATGTGTTGAATTTATGACCACTTTAGGTAATGTTTAGTGATAGAAGAAATCTGATTAATCTGAGCACAAGGGAATTATTTTCAAAATTAAATTTAAATTTTCTTGAAAGAATCTTTGACCATTTTCTGGCTCCAAAATAATCATATTTTTAGATCATATAGAATATACAAAAATAGAACAAACCTAATAAATCCTCTAATTTCAATTTTAACACAAAAAAAAATCCAAAAGCCTTCAAACATAGACACAACACACTCCGCAAAAAAATCAAAACAGTTTACATTACTCAACAATGTTTAGAAGTTTCAAGTTGCATTTTCTTTTTCTAAAATCCAGTCCTTGACCTCTTCACTTTGTCGACCAGATTGTTTAAGTTATTCGAGATTGTTTACCCATTTTTTTTTTTTTCTTCACAGATCTAATCTGTTATTTTTTCATATGATTGAAGTGAAATTTGACGTAAGTGCTCTTTATAATAAAAAAGAGAATTTTTTTTTCTCCTTCATCTATTTGAGTTTCATCAATCTGGAGTTTAATATTCACAGATTCGTCATCACGGTAGTCCGGATATTTAGAAGAAGATAATTAAGATTTAATTTGTGAAATTTTTTTTTCGAGTGAACTCGTGAGATCATTTTGGATGAATTTCTTCTTTTGGGCGTTTGATAGATTAATGGAGTGTGCAGAAAAATTGGATTATGTGGGTGGAATTTAAATTTTTTGATAATTGCAGTAAAAATAATTTTAAATCACCATTAGATAGAATTTTCAATTTTTGATAAATCCAAGCACTTTTCCATAGCTTTTCAAAATTGAATAAGTGGTTGAGTTTGAAATGCATTTTCATTTTGATTTTCTTGCCTAAAAAAATAATCAATCAAAAAGCAATTACATTGGTATGAAAAAATTCAATAATCTACTTCAAAGGCAAATAATTTCAATTACAGCAACATTTTTTTCCGGTTTTTCTATAGTTAACAACTTATAGCAAGTGAATAAGCCAATAAAATTGAATTTGCATTTGAAAATTCGAGTTAATCGTTTCATATCCAGTCAATTAGAAATGTAAATGAAATATTCATCCGTTTGATAAATTCGGTAGAATTTTCAGTTATCTCTGTAAATAGAGATAATGGATAAGGGATGTATTGGAAAATTAAATATTTATGCTGGTCAAAAATATTTTAAATCCCGAATACATCATTCAAACTAACTTATTTAGACAAAAATTTATATTTTATCATTTTCAACTAGAAAAGTAAAATTTTGGAACTCAATCACCCAGTCCTCAAGAAAATAAGCTTCAACCACTAAAATTTTACCTCCACTCTCACTTCAACAACAAAAATGAATGCTTGAGAAGAAAATCTCAACTGACATTGCTAATGTTGATGCTGTTTCTGAAGGTTATCGCTCACAATTCATCCGGATGTTGCAATAACCTTGGAGCTATTTTCTTTTCTCTTCTTTTTTTGTGTGTGCCTCTTAATACTGATTCACACAATTCACATTCTTAAACAACAAAAAAAATTGATGATGAAAAAATAAGAAGAAATGGAACCGAGAGAAAATTCAAATATGAATGAAAAAAAAAAAAGAAAACGACAAAGTAGAGGAAAATGATGATGATGATGAAAAAGAAGAGAGGAGCATTTTGTTTGTAATTATGTAAATTTTTCTCTTTTATACTTTAGGGAATAAATTTGAAATTCAGTAAGAAGAAGAAAAGAAAAAAAAATCTTTGAAAAAAACCGCATGCATTTGAAGATCTTCACTAGCTATCTCATAATTTCTCGATATATCATGTTTTCCTTTCTTTTTTTACTATGTCATGAATGTGTATACAAAATTGTGTATATAAATTTCATCTCTTGCTTATTTCTTCTTCTTCGTCTTTCACTCTAAAGCGGAAGATCATGTTGTTAGATAATTCTTTTTTTGCGCTTCTCGGATTTGTGGGAAAAAGAAGAAATTTGTTGAGGAAGGGAGTTGTTGGACTGCCAGGCTTATTGATTATTTGATCTGAATTTTATGTTAGGAACTAAATTTTAGAAAACAAAATTCAGTTTTTTAAAACAAGTTTCCAAAAATGCGCTAAAAATTTTTTGAAAATTTTTAATAGAAAATCATAGTCAAATGGATCACAGAGGACATTCTGTCAAAGATATATTTTACATCCAAGCAATTGTTTACCAAAAAAACTATATGATATCTCTTCTCATGATTATTCCAAAAATCCAAATCAATAATCCTTCCTCAAACCTGGAAGTCAAACCAAAATTCACTCTACCCCAATACTGTCTCCCAAACACACACAAGATATGCTTATTGTTAAGCTATAATAAATTTTCTTACTTACACACCAACATATTGATTTTAAAACATAATAATATAAAATTTTTTGTACATTTTTCAAAACGATATCGGTTCTTAAATTTACTGTTGTCTTGCTTATCTGAATTTGTCTATCTAAGCTTGAGATATTTAACCATAATCATTTTCGTATATGTATACATATACATGTGTCTTAATCATAACTTATGCTTATGTGTATCCTTCAAGAAAAAATATTTAAAGACATGAAGAAGAAAAAAAAGAAGAAGTTTACTTTTGGGATGATAAAAGGACATCAAATCACGAAAGAAATATTCCCAAACAACATTTGTTACAGGATATATGTATATATGCAGGGAGTAGAAAAGCTAATAGAATATTCCATACGAGGCATAAAATAGACGATGATAGTATCTTCAATACTGAAACTTTTTTTTCTCTCTCTTATTTCTTTAATGCTGCATCATGTAACCGAAAAGGAAGTAAAGTTACCATTAGTCCAATATTAAAAATTCCATATGACATCTCGTTTTATGTATGCATGACGAAGGGGGTCAAAAGACGACCTAAAGATAAGGAACAAAAAAAAAATATTTTTTTTATGTTCGGTTAAAAAACTCCATTAAATATCTCAAAAATGGTTTAACATATCAGAAGAGTGTAGAGGCACCCTCAGTGCCATTTTTTGCAACATTATACGAAGAAAATTTAAAAACTATTATACTCTCCCTTTCTCATGCTGTTACTACTATTAAAACCAGCTGTAATCTAAAATCTATACTGCCCAGCCTTTGACATACATTTAAAAGATTTTTTTTCGGTTCAACCCCATCCAACTTCTTTTTCTAACAATAAATCTAATGATATATAAAAAAGTGTATTTAAAATGAAATTCGACCATAAATTTCATGTTTATAGGACTAATATTTATAAATTCAATGTGTAGATAGGATGTGGATGTGAGGATGTGTGGTAGGGGAAGGAAAAAGGGAACATGGATGAAAACAAATTCGGAAAGTTTTCATATGGATAAAATTGATAGGATTGAGCGCTTTAATTTAAGATAAATTGCGATCCAGACTTTACTAATTCAAGTACCTCCTTCCACTCCAACAATTTTCTCAAGAACAAAACATAATAAAATTACATTCACATTCCATCACACATTTTAAATCTAAATTGCAATTTGCATCTGATTTTCTCCCTCAAGCTAGCAATAAAGTCATAAAAAGAGACAATCAGACCAATTAACAACCCATGTTACAAGTAAGAATGAACAGACTTTTTATTACAAAAATATACGCTTGAAATGATAAAAATGGTTTAGATGTGGAAAGTAAGTTAAAAAATAATATAAAATCACAACATCTTCCCATTCGTATGTCGCAATGGACATAAACTTAATCGAATATCTTTAGCTGGTAGCAAGCAAAGAAAAGGGGGGACAAATGAAGATTAGAAAAAAAATTAAAGTCTATTCGTATGTATGGACAATTTCCTTCTCTTCTTTTTTCTTTATTTGCTAACGGCTATCACGATGTAATAAAGCGTGATATAGAAAAAATAGCCACCATGAAAATGAGGAGAGGATGAAATGAAAGAGAGAGAGAAATTAATTGAAAACCATTTGAGATTGTATAATTGAATTCATTTTCCACAAATTAGTATTCCGTCATTGCTTCACATGCCATTAAGAGAATAAAATTATAACACTTCAAGCAAACGGTTTTCATACATATATTTCATTCCAGTAAAGCTATATCCAAAGCATGATGATACATACATATAAGAAAAAAAATGTTCATTTAATAATAGAACAAAATAAATATGCTGAATACGGAGGATGAGTTAGTCACCCTATTCCGTAAGCTATATCATGATTATGTTGAAAGTTATGAAGAACAAAAAAAAAGACTTTATAAGTGAAAATTTCAGCATTTTTTTTCACTCCCATCATTTATCAGTTGCCGTTTCTCATGTCATTTAAACCGCGCACATTCAGCAAGCAGGACTCATTTAAAAACACACAGATGCAATAGCAGCATAAAGGAAAGAAGGCAAAAGATAAAAGCAGCAAAAAATATGCGGATATTAAAAAGATTTTTGAACATCATTTTTTGATAAGCTTTCATTAATGAGCTTTAAAGATGCGCTTATGCATAAAATGAAGAGCTTTTTTCCCTTTAATACTTATATCATTATTCACAAAAAATACACACATTTATATATGTATTTTGTACATGAACGTATCCTCTATACATATATATGTAGCAAGTAGCAACGAACGAGCCAGAACCAAGTGATAGTTTTATGTCGTTTATGTATTCGTGCAGAGGTCGACAAAAGCAAGTAGAGCACATTTTAAAATTTAGGACAGGGGCCGTTCACTTATTACGTAACGCTCTGAGGGGGGGAGGGGGGGTCGAGAGTTTGTTACGGTCTATTGTTCTCGCACCTGATTCTTTTGTTAAAAACGTTACGGAGGGGGGGGGGGTAAAAAACCCGAATTTTTGCGTTACGTAATAAGTGAACGGCCCCACAGCATGAATTTTGAAGAGAGAAAAAAGACAGGAAGGAAGGATGAGTAAGAAGTACGAGTATACAGACAGAAGAGGAAAAAAAGAATTATATTGAGGGAGAAGAATAAATGTGTTTAGTGGAGGTATGCACAATTGTTTCGATCGGTTGGTATGGCATACATTTTTAGCGCCATTTTAGAAAGTAATTTGATGAAAATTATGCACAGTTTGTGATTTGTTTGTAATTTAAAAAAGGGGGTACATGGTTTAAAAAGGATACTCAATGTAGAAAGGGTACGCAACTTTAAAATGGTATACAGCTTATTTTAAGCTATAATCTGGGGACATGATTGAAATAGAGTTACACAACTAATAAAAAGAGCTTATAACTTTTTTTTTTTTAAAAAAAATACAGAATGAAAAGGGGAACACAGCTTAAAAATGGGGGGTATACGCTAAAGCAAGATTATGTAACTCTTAACTTTAGCAAACTATTTTATTCTTAAAAAGTGCGTTTTAACCCTTTCATACACTCCAACTTAATTCATCACCGAAAATTCATGTATAAGGAAACTTTTTTTCATTTGAAATATCGATTGTTAATTTTAAATATAAATACGAGCGAGGGAGATGTTAGAACAATACACTCGTACATGCCATCACACAAATGTATGCGAATAAAAAAATACAAATTTATATCTCCAACTGAAAATTATTTACTCGAACTTTTATTATTTGTAAGTTGTTATTTTAATAAAATTTAACACAAATGCGGGAAAAGCAAATAAACAAATTGCATTACTGCATTAAAAAATGCCCAATGGAATCGTTCAAACACCCTGTCATCTCCCTCAAAAAAATTAAATATATTTTTTATTTCCATATTTCAAAAGGCAATTGAAAATTCAATATATGATAGATGTCACTGCATTAAATGTCATAATTTTACGGTTTTATGTAGAAGCAAAACCATGAATGGTATTATAGACATTTTATTCTATGAACGATCTATGCTAATGTTTCCGCAACATGGCACCAATATACATATCAGCAATGCTATTTTTGGGTGGCGGTGGCAGCAGCAGTAGTAGCAAAGCAGCATCATTTTACTCTATACGAGCATATGCAAGCATGAGAAACATATAAATGCACACACACTCTTGATATTTTACGTGTCTCTCAATATGTATAGTAAACCACACACATAATATTCAATACACAATTCCCCTTTGGCCTAACAACATTTTCGCAAAAATTCTTTTTTTTTTTTTGAGGTGATTTAAATAAATTGCCCTCCTGAAAAATATTTTACACAAAACATATAAATGTAAAAGTAAGCACACTAATTCATTTATTTTTCACGTTCATTCATTCTTTTATCGTCTTTCGATTCTATAGCTTTGGATACAACGAGTATGGAAATTGTTGTGGTCTTCTTGATTTTAGCATCAAAAAGCAAAAGCTTTTTGGAATTAGTGTTTTGGGATAAAAGTTTGGTTGTTGTTTTGCTTAACTTATAATATTAGAGCTATAAAATTGGGTAGATGAAGTCGTTTTATAGTGATTTAAATAGAAAATTAAAATTTTTGGAAACTTTTGGATTTTTTTAAAGTTTAAAGTTTTAAAAAAATCTTAAAAAAATATTTTCTTTTTCGTAAACTTTTTGTCACTTTAACAAGTTTTGCTAAAACTTATTCCAAAACTCTGATTCGATACAAAAAATCATTTTAAGAATTCTCAAACAAATTTAAAAACTTTTTTCTCGTTTCCATAAACTTTGATTTCAATTTCAATCTGATTTAAAAGTTTTACTATATTTCGATTTTTCCCTTAATTAATCCCCCTCCACCCTTGAATCAAATTCATATTCAAATAGTTTCTCACTCCATTATGTACATATAACTATATCCACTCTCATTCATTGATTATTCTAGTCTCAGGAATTGGGGGAAGTGAAAAAAAGCGCAAGCATTAGAAACATTTCGTTTACGTTATTGAAAATGTGAGGTTTGAGACTTCCCAGCTATAAGCAAATAATAATAATAATGATAATATGTGTAGCAAGTACTCACATTTTCACATCACAATATAACGCAACGTAGACCAGATAAATATTACGGTTGTATGTAGAGCGAGAGACATTCATAAACACACATGTATAGATTGTATATTGAGGGTAGAGTAGGAAAGGTGGCATACATAAGGAAATTCTAATAAAATTTTTGATTTTATCGATCGACAATGCATAGTTCATGATCCTCGTGAGGGAGCTTTTTTGGCAGCTTTATGGTCAAATGTAGAAATATTCTGTTAAAGTAGCATGTAACCTAGAGTTTTTCCTTACATGTGTGCGACTTTTGGGTTGAGAATTTATGCATTTAAAACTGTGGGATGTATTAAGGGGGGTTAAACTGACTATGAAGTACCTTTAGAAATTTTCTACTTCATAATGTCAAAACTTAAAGTTTTAAATTTCAAAAAAAAAATCAATTTACTGCAAAAACTCCTGGCATACACCCCTGTCATCCAATATAACTTCATGCATACCTTCATACCAGTAAATTCTTTTTTATCTACATCATAATCATCATCGACACACTCAGCTTTAAGAAATTGTTTATTTTTTTTCTCAAAATATATCCACACACAGAGACACAGATTCGTTGATGGAACAAGCAGAAAAAATGTGATAATTTGCATTTTATTAAATTTTCTACTCCTTCAATCTATGCCTACTTACCATCTCTGGAGATAAATATTTTTCCATAATGTGTCATATATCTCAATTCGTGCACACACATTCATTCCATTGCTTCTTTTTCGCTTCTTCTTAACATTTTTTTCATCTCTCTTCCTTTTCCTTCTTTTTTCTTCGTTCTTATTCCTTACTTTTTTATTTTTATTATTATTGTGCTGTACAAGAGAAAGAAAAAAAAAATGGAAAAAGATTTTTACTTCTTTCTGTATCATGGGGTTTCATATTGTACAAGAAACATACATACAGAACAATGTGAAGACGGTAGAAAAAAGGTTAAAAACGAATATTTGTGTCTCATGGTAAACAAGTAATAAAATTGTAATCAATTTAGTAAATTAGCGCTTTTAAGTGCGGCAAAAGGCAATTGAATTTCATGTTCAATTAGCTAATTAGTTTTGATTGCGTTTACTGTTTTGAAAATGTATATGTGACTGGTGGAATATATACAGAAATTCACATAGGAATAACTTTTTCGAGATGAGATTTTAAAACGGTAAACGTAATGCTAATTACACACGTCATCCCTTATCCTAGAAAATATACATTATGGAAAGTGCTCAATGTAATCAGTAAAAGGTTTTTTGATAATTTTCTAATCTGTTTTTGTCGAGATTTATTTATTTTTTTTTTTAATTTGGATTGTGCATGTGTGAATAGTTAGATATATGGAGAATACATAGTTTTGTGATTTAGGTTTAAACAGAAGTTTTTAATAAAATTAGAGTAAATAGCGGAAATTGAGGTTTTTTTTTTTGAAAGCTGCCCTATTATAATGCTTTCAATCAATAACCTTATTCTCATCGCTCACAATTCCTCCTCCAGCTCTTCAAACTCTTTCAAACAGACTAACAGTCAAGATAAAAAAAATATCCTCGCCAAAAGGCATAAATAACGAAAGTTCAATACCTTTTAAACATATCTAATGTCTCTAACTGGTTCAATGATCATAGAGCACACATATATCTCCGAAAAAAATATATATATATATATTCGAAACATTCTACACCTCATATTTTAAACGAAACAAAATAAAAAATCCGATACCGTGTCAGTCTGACATTGAAATGCAAATAAAAAATTGACATCAGCTTGGATGTTATCTAGAAAAAGTGTGTCGAATAGAAAAGCAGAAAGAGAGAGAAAAAAAGGTAAGAATAAAAATCAATGTGAATGGAAGATATGATGGGCACATGAGTAAAAACCAGGTCTCTGTGATTCTAATAATACTAAAATACCCAGTGAGAGGAAAAAGGGTTCTCAATCAAATATCCTTAAGATTCTACATGGAAGGAAATCTCTTCTTTGCCTTTTTTATTTTATTTTATTTTTTTTTTTTTTTCTCAAAGACACTTGAGCTTGAGAAAATAATGATCATAAGGAGAAGGTCGTAAAGCAAAAAAGAAAAAAAAAAAATCATGAGACATAGGGAGAAACAAATACTTTTTTTCACTTGAATAATTGAGGTAGGAAAAGGTAACACATAAGTGTATGATAAATATTCGTATATTAAATTACTGAAAGTATTGCAATGTTATCATATTTATTGAAATAGAAGCTTACACACAAACTGGTGAAAAAAAATGTAGGTTTTTGTCCCGCTGGGAAGCACTTATCGAAAATGATCTGAAATGCTTTCACAGTTTCCCTTTTTTGTAGTCAATTTTCAGAATAAAAAAAATGATGGAAGGAAAAAAAAGAATCAAAAAATTCTTTCATCTCGAATCGGTATGAATGTTTATTTTTTGTACTAGAGGCGTGTCTCGTTACTTTTGTGTGGGAAAATTAATTCGAAGCTTTAGCTTTGAGAATTGCTAGTAAATTTAAACAGACATCGGAATGCATGAGTTTGAATCTCAAATTGAAATGTTTTATACTAAATTGAACTTTTATCTGTTAAATAATTTGATATACGTAATTTGATTGAGTACTTATTATTATTATTTATTTTATTAATCTTTTCTAAGGAAAAAGCATAGTTGTAAAGTACTGAAACTTACTTAAAATATGTCCTGACATTAAGTTCGATTAAAATTAAGACAAAGCTTTCAGCTAAGATACTAAGCGTTCAATCGCATCTTTTAAATCCTCATTAACCAAAAATACCAAAGAAAAAATTATATACAACTTCATAATTCCACAAGAATGTATCTCGTCTTGTAAGTCGATAAAAATGTATGTATTTCGTACAATTTCCCTTCATCGATAAAAATTATGCTGATGATGACGATGATGATATTGTTGATGCTACTGAAGCACATTTAACTAAATACATCACTCGAAAAAATAAGAATGTATTTATTTTTCATCTTATTTCTCCCTACTCTCATTCACAACAATCTAACATTTTTCAAGTTTAATTTTTTTCTTTTTCTGAGAGATGCTTTTGCTATCAAAGTGTACCAAAAAAGAAGGGAAAAAAGCATTTCTACGCTGGTGTATGTAAGAGAATGTATGTACATTTGAACATATAAAAATAAATATACAAATATATATTTATGTGTATTGATTCTATAGTGGCAGTAAAAAAAGGCGCTTACATAAGTAGAATTGAAAGAATGAAAATAAATCACTGATGGAAGCATCCCTTTTTCCCTAAAAACTTTTTTCTTCTCTCCATTCTATTCTATTCTCAATGCTTTTTGCTTTTATTGAATTTTATGAAAACGGCCATAATATACAACAATGCGATGGAATTTTTGTACTTACTCCCTTCATGTGTGTTTAAAGTTTTGGCTGCTTTTTCATACGGGATGGCTTGTCTTTGATTTAAATAATGGAATCGACATGTAGGTTATTGCGTGGAATTTCTTTATTGAATCGGAATTAATATTTAAATAGGAACGTATTTACATTAATGAATAGGAAATGTCGGTGAAAAATTTATTAGTTGTAATGTGTTTGTTTGCTACACCTTTTAATGTATGTATGTATATTCATGGCATTGACAAAGGTTGTAGACTGGAAGATTTGAAACTTTTGATTTTAAATTTGTTTCCGAAGAATTTTTGACTTTGAAAGGTTTTGAACTCTTTGAAGGTTAACTACTTTTAATGAATGATTCCAAAATTTCTATTTTAATCCATCAACTTAGTCAATTCCAGCACTACAATACAGGAAGTATTTAATTCCTATTCAGGCTCGTTAGATAGGAAAGACATTGGGTAAATATCCTAGTAATTACACCTCAAACTCATAACTCATAGCTCATTACACATCCAAGTGCTTCATCACACTGACATTTGATGATTATCGATAGTTAGATAAATGAGTAAATCTACTGAGAAACATCAATAATATTTTATTGAACTTTAATGAGCATTATTGGAAAAAATCATTCATAATTACATAAAATATTTTAGTATCGTTATTATTAATAAAGAAAGGAATTAGAAGATTCAAGTTAATTTTTTTAAAAATTTTAATTTTTTTTTAAAATTTTAATTTTTTTTAAAAATTTTAATTTTTTTTATATCCAAAATTTTAGATAAAATTGAACAATCTTGAACCTCAAATTCTCAATTGAAAAGTCAATACAATATTATTAGTTAATAATTTCACTAGGGATTTCAAACCCGGGATCCCGAAAACCGGGATCCCGGGGTCCGGACCGAATTTTTCAATACCGTAATCCCGGGATTGAAAAATTGTCAATCCCGGGTTTACGGTATTCATTCATTTTGAAAATTTTTCCTTGATTTAAAAAAAAAATCTAAAATTTTGAAGTCAAAAAATGTTTATTTTTCTATATTTTCGGCATATTTTCGTAAAAGTTTATCAAAAAACATCTGAAATTACTAAAATTTTCTTTTAAAATGTAAATCGTCGACTACCGTCACTTCTTTTTGAAGTTTTTCGAAATTAAATGACCACAAATATCAAAATATGATGAAAAATATGTTGAAATCAAAATATTTATCCCTATTTTTCATTCTGGATCTTGATTCATCAAATCAAACTTTAATTGACAAATCATTTTGAAAATTAAAAATGCTGAAAAAAATTACAAACACATTTACTATTTAAATGTATTTAACTGACAAATTTCGAAGTGTCGGTAGTCAGGTAAATTGTTGATTTTAATTTAGGGGCGAGGTAATTTACTCAAAACATTTCTATTTAATTATGAATCTTTTTTGTAGAACAATTTTCAACTCAATTCTCAATGCTTGTCGAATATTAGTTAAAATTTTATAAATTTGTTGTTTCCATTTTCGAATTAGGTATTATTCAACTTTTTCAAACCACAATATCAGTGCACTGATATCACTGAAGTGATAAAGTATTGAAAACCATACTTTTTATGAAAATTTAATATATACTTTTCTTTAATTTTCAATTCTTTAATAAAAAAAGTGCTATGTAGCTCAAAAGAAATTAGGAGATTTTAAATTCAGACAATTTCAAGAACTTAAATTATTAAATTTTAAGTAAATATTTGATTGAGTAATTAGTTAGAACAATTTACATACACAAATTTAATGAGAATAACTTATTTTTTGCATTTTTGGACATCAAAAAAGTGGTTTTATATCTGATTCTTGTTTAATTTCAATCCCGGGTTTAAACCCGGGATCCCGGGTTCAAGTTTTTTCAATACCGTAATCCCGGGATTGAAAAAACCGTCCGGGATTGAAATCCCTAAATTTCACAATCATATCCTGATATTTGGGTCCTTTTTATACAGTTATATAGTTATGTACTGTACAAAAAAGCATTTTCTTATCCATTTGCCCCTGATAACACACAGAGTCAAAATGATATGAGTAGATGAAGGAAAAAGGGACAAATGTCATTGACGCTGAAAAAATTTTTCCACCCAATTTTTATTATTTTTTAGCGCATTTTCCTCTTGGGAAAAGGACGCTATTATCCGCACTTTGTCTGTCTGTCTGTCTGTCTGTCTGTCTGTCTGTCTGTCTGTCCGTCTGTCTGTCATCGCATCTCCTCCTAGGGTTTAAGCTTTTTTGATGCGGTTTTTGGCTTAAAATGTGTGTGACATGCCTGGCTACCATGTAACCAAAAATCAGCAGGAATGGTCACTTCCTCTGCTGGAACCAGCGTAAAAAGTACCAAAAATGACATTTCTTTGTATGTATTAGTGTGGTCGAATGCACTAAAATGTTGACTTTTCAAAACCTTAGCTGTCCTCGGTTCGAATCCCACCGATGACAATGTTCTTTTTTGCTTTTTTTGATACTTTTTTGATTTCCAATGACATATAATATTGAATCATGTCATAATTTTCCATTTCCACAATTTTCCCGAGTTTTTCCGAAGATTTTTGTTAAAATTTTCAATATTTTCATACAATTACTTTTTTTTATATTTTTATTGTTTTAGTTTTCTATTTTCATGGATTTTCCATAGTTTTTCCGGAAAATTTCGTGAAAATTATAAAAACTTGCATTTATATAAAAAAACTCATCAATATAAATAATTAAATTGCCACTAAAATTTTTCAAAAAAAGCGCAGCAGTGGCGTAAAAGGAAGAGCGCACGGCTCCTAATTTGGAGGTCGTGGGTTCGATCCTAGCCCGTAGCCGATTTTTTTTTTGCTTTTTTTTATTAATTTTTTTTTTAAATTTTATGTCGCGTAATAACGCGTGATAACTTTTTATAAAAAATAATTTTTTTCCTCATGTTTCACACACATTTTTTTCTGTAAATTTTAAATTTTTGGTAAATGAAGAATATTTATAGTTAAATATTAGGCTTTATACTTTTGGGGTTTTAATTCTTTGTGTATTTACTGATCGCGGAAAATGCGCTTTCGTCGGTCACGAGTGACCACCGTTATACTAGTTTTTTCTTGATGCCTTCATACAAAAAAAGCAACCTTATATATGCACAGTTAGTTTTTGTATGTTTGGAAAGAAGAAAAGAAATCATGGCACAAAAAAGAAATCATTTTTGACGATTGAATGGAAAAATTATTCCGTGTCTATGAGCACATCGCTCATCCCTTTTTTTCTCCCTTGTTACACACATTTCTTTCAGTTCACTTCGCTCCGTGTATTGTGATGTAGTTGTAGTCATATATTGCATATACTTTTGTTGGCAAATGTTAAAAACATTGAATCTTTGCCATTTTTGTCGATGAAGGTTGGATGGGAGGAAGAGTGGGTCTTGACTTGATGGCTGAATTGGATTGGATTATTGTTATTGAATGAATTGATTTTTTTATTTTTGGTACTTAACAATTAATAAATTGTACTTGCGAGCATTTTACGTGATTTCTTAGAGTTTCAATTTTGCTTTCAAACAGACTAAAGTCATTTACGAATATGTCCTAAACATTTCTTCAAACCTCTCTTCCTTCCCCAAAAAATCCATTTCATCTTTCATGCCGACCTATGGCAAGTCTAGATTCAGTTGAGTGAATCAAATTTTCGTCTGCTGTGTAGCCTTTTTTCCCACTTCCACATTATTATTATACTGCTGCTACCATTTTTCCATATACAAATATACCACTTACATTCACACAAAAAAATATATATTTATATACAGTGGCACTTTTTTTCAACTGCTGGATGAATTCAAAAGAGCATACACACAAAAAAAAGTGGGAACTGAAAATGAGGAGGAAGAGCGGAGAGGAGAGAAATTGGAGCATCATGATTATTGTAAAAAAAGACTTTTCTTTCCATCTGACATTGCACAGCATAACTTTTTTTTCCTTTTGCTTTGCCTTTCCTCTACTCTCCCCTATTATTACACCCCAGCATTTTTTCCGCTATCATTTATGTGTTATGAAATGAAATAAAAAAAAAAATAAATGGAGACGAGGAGATGAAGGGTAGTAGTTGGTGAAATAGTTAAAGGAACAGTCATTTTTGTTTGAATGTACACTATACCAAAAGCTTCCCATTTAGTTCCTCTCTCTGTTTCTCTTTTCTGTGTTTTTATTTCATGGCTTTCAATGTTTCACTTGTGAACTCGAGCCAAACTGAATTTTTCTGTCGCCCTCTAGTTGACTTCTTTTTTTTGTGAGGGAATTATGAGGGATTAAAATGCACTCATTTTGATTGACCAGGATTCTATTTGGATAGTGCAGTTATGAGGTGTCTTAGAGACTGAACTTGAAAAACTGATTTTATCAAATGGATAAATTTTTAATTCAAAAATACATGGCTTTAAAGCTCTATGAAAGACAATTTTTTAGATTTTTTATGATTTAAAAATCATAAATGCAATAATTAGCATTAATTAAGAAAATGCGCCTTAAACACTTAACCTTCTAAATTTTTAAAAACTTCCCACGCTTCCTCTTTCGATTCAAGGAAGCAGAAGCAGCAGCAGTAGCAGCAAACATAAAACATAAAAAAGATATACATAAAAAGCGAGTGAAGAGACAGAAAGCTACTAAAGTGCCGCAATTGAGATTACTCTATTAATGTGGTTGAAATTGAAATGAAAATGTATAAAAGTATTCTCTCGGAATGAAAAAAAAAAGTAAAGGAAGTGAAAAGAGCTAGAAGAGGCAGAAAAAAGTGATGCAAATTACCACTAATTGAATCATATTTCAAGTACTATAGTCGAAATATCATGTTCTAGATCTGTGACACTTGTAATTAATTACATTTTCAATTTCAGTTTTTTTAATAATTTTCGGCAAGATTTTTTTTTTCTTTGCTCTCCTTTCATCGTTTTTTGAACTTTTCTGCTCGACTTTATCAAGATTTAAATTTTAAATAAACCTTTATTGGAATATACAGTTTCAACTGTGCTTCCTCATTCCTAAACTGTTTTTTTTGTCGGTATCTTGTTATTGATTTTCAAGTCACCATAATTTTTCTTATTGAAGTACTGTACTATGCAGAAGGTTAAAGTTTTTTTTTCATCGTCCTCTTTTTTGTGCTTCACCCCGAGCATAAATCATGTTGAACCATAATAGAAATTATTTTTCGTTGTTAACGGAAAAGTCTTTTTATTTTCTTTTTTTTTGTGCTTTTTCTTTCTTGCCCAGTCGGAAAAATTGAGGGCAGAAATGGATTAAAAAGAAGAAAAAATATGTGTGAAAGGAATTTTATTTGTAGGTGGAATTTTTATGACAAATATGAGAAACTATTTTAATGAGGATTTGGAAAATTTGTTGGGGGTTATTTAGCGACTTTTTTGGAATTTGTGATTTAATAAGTTTTAGTACTAATTAGTTTGAGGATGGTCCTTAAATAGGAATTTTCAATAGGCCTTAACTATAAGCTTAAGATATTTATAGAATAGACTGACCATACCGAGGTGGAGGAAGGGGGTAACAATTTTTTTTATTTTTCAAGAAAATCTCTCTCCAAAGTTCTACTCTTGAGCACACCTCACACTTTACCATCAATTGTACGCATAAAGCAATATTTAATAAAATTTTAAACCTCTAGCAATCATAAAAAGCTTTTTACAAAAAACGAAACTGAATAAAATGCCAAGAAGAAGAATTCATTCAGAAAAAAACGTGGAAAAATAGAAAGAAAAGCATTTCTCCATCCTGGGATGATAATACATTTTCTTTCTATTTTTTCCTCTTTTTCATACAATTTCTTTTTTCCTCTATGAGATTCATCCCACTAGCAGCACTAACAATAACATCAGTAAAAGGAACACGGCTCATACGTAGCATACACAAAAATTTCATTCTCATTTTTTTCTTTCTTTCTGTCTCAAGTCGATGAATTAGAAAACAAGAAATAAATCTTTCGCTTAGTGATTGCAATGATTACGTTAAAAGGAGGCAAGATCTATGAATTCTCATGTTGGCCAGTTGTAGTAGGTCTCTCACATATACGTGTACAACATACAATAAATGTCATGGCACTGAAAAATATATATATTTTTTGACTCATTTCTTCTACTTCATTTACAAGAACAATTGTAAGCCTCGTACAAAGTCTCGTGATACAACATGAGTGGGAACCTTAACGGAATAAATAAGTCAATTCGTTGGCACTCACGTTCGGGAAGAAAACGAAAGAATAGAAAAAAAAATTTGTAAAAGTACGACTTAAGATGCTTTACAGATGATTGCCGACATCCCTTTAGTCGAGTTAACAAGGAGAATTTTTCCGGATTTTTAATTTCCTGATCTTGATTCGAGTAGCATAAGTTTCTATTCAGGAAGGATTTCGTTTTGAGTTTTACTACTTATGCATGTTAAGGTTTAATCCTTGGGAAATTAGTTGATATCATTTAAATTGACATTCTTTTTGTATATGGTCTTTAATATTCAAGATATATAAATAGTTTTAGTTTAAAATGTTTTGAGTGGGGCTTATGAAATTTTTATAGCATCCACAAGTCCCCAGTATTGAGCGTAAAAAATTTGATATGAATAAGAAATCCATAAGAATTGATTGTTACTTGTATAAAATATTTAAAATTAATAAAATTCAACTATTCTAAACTACAAGTTAATTAATATTTAAGATTTTTTAATTGCATCATTTGAAGGTGACATTTTAATAAGTTAGAATAAATGCTAATAATTAAGTAATGTATACTGTACCTTAGAATATTTATCTCCTAAATATATTGGTTAATTAACAAAGATGAAGAGTTTAACCGAAGCTATGACCATCTGTACAATACATGAATTTTTACTAAATAAATCGCAGTCAAAAAAATACAGCCAAAATCTAAATAAGGGCAATATGTATCCCACCCAAACTTTTTCAAAAACTTTGCACTGACTTCATTGCCTCAATTTAAATGACCGACAAAAATTTCCACTTCTCATACAAATGCATTTATTTCCCATTTTACTGAAAAAAATTCTTTTCTTTCGTTTTAAAACTTTTTTTGAAACAATTAGTACCAACTGTCTCAAAAAAATATATAAATTATTCCAATTAAAATTTTCAGAACGTTAAGAATAACCTACCAAGTTCAGTATGCATATAAATTGAGACATAAAAATGCAAAGTTTTGTAATTCAATACGTTCTGGATCATCAAAAGAGAAAGTAGTAAGATACGAGAAAATAAAAAAAATTGTATAAATGCAGTTTTCTTGTGAATAATGAAGCAAATTACTGTACGTATGCATATGAAAGAATTTCGTAGTTTCTATTGGATAATGATGGAAGTTGTTAAGATAAGATGGAGCTATCATTACATTGCTGAATTGGGGATCATTAAAATTATTAAAGTTGAAGTTTTTTTGAATAAAAAGTTTTAAAATTTATAGATGTTTTGAATACATTGAAATTAGTTTTAGGAGCTAGTTGGTATGGCTAAACTTATCAAGCTGCAATCATATATTCAAATAAGACTTCTTCTTTTTTAGAAAAAATTCAATATTATTCTCAATACAACCCATTCATCCACACAAATATCAATAAAAATCGGGAAGTTGCCCGGAAAATTCAATAAAAGATCAAACAACATCCACCCTTTAAAGATATAAAAATAAATGACAATTCATATAGGATATCAATATTCAAATATAACAGCCATAATTCTTAATACATACATACACCATATTTCCCACAAAACTCAAAACAGATATTACACTAATTTAGAATACACATAAAAAAAATGAAAATCAAATAAAAGAGAGATTTAAATGTAATATTATGGCTTCTTTTTTTGCTTATCAAAGAAAATTAAATCAATCTACATTGCATTCCCATACATAAAGAGAAATGGATAAAAAAAAAGAGGAAGAATTCTTTCTCCCTTCACATTGCTTTGAATTTTTTTCTTTCTTTCTTTCATATTACCTATAACGTTTGCCACATGTAGAGTATATATTATATGATTGTTAGAGAGAAATGAAATGAAAAGAAAAGAGAATGAATGAATTAAATTTTTTTTTTATTCTCACATAATCTGTGATGCTTTAACTTAACTCACATTTTTCACCCTGAAATTCACCTTTTTTTTATTCATTTCTTTTTTCTACAAGCAGCAAGGAAAATTGCAAAGCCACAGAGCATTCATATAATATATGGCTGATAGGTGGGAAGGTAGATGGGTAGGTTGGTACATTGTGGTATTTTATGCATGTGTGAGTGTGGCTTTTTGAGCTTCTTTTATTATAAGCGCAGTTGTAATGGACGAAAAGTTAAATTATTTGAGGTTATCAGTCTAGTGATGCTGTTGTGACTGTTAATTGGTGTAACTACAATAGTTATTGTCCGATTGTCAAATTGGTAACTTGTTCCCTAGAAAATTTAATTCATTAGATTTGAACTTACACCTAGATATGAATCTAAACAAATTTCTTACTAATTTCAATCGGAAAAATTCCCAGATAAAATTTTAGGTTCAATTCCAACATTAAAGTTTTTCAATTGGTCTTAAACTTGCATAAACTGTAGATATTAAAATTAAGTTTTGATGCAGCTTAAAGTTTAAGTCTCTAACCTGAGTTAAATATTTTTTCAATCCCAAAACCACGTATTATTCAACCCTCTTTTTTGCAAGATAAAAGCGCTCAACTCACTTACGTTTAACCACATTCCAACAAATTTTCCAACTTTTTTACTTTATAAAGCCTAACACACGAAAATTGTATGTGAGTAAGCAGCAGCAGTACAAAACAAAAGAAGTAGCAGCATGAAAACCGAATACAGTAGTAAATAAGGCAAGTGAAAATGAAGAGTGGAGCAGGAGGTGAAATAAAATGAGACGATGAGAAAAAAAATTTGGATTAATGGTCGCACATGAAAAATTACTTTAACGAACTTTATAAAATGTTTCATCATCGTTGGAAACAATTTATTTCTAGCATCATAACAATTCTTTTTTGTCACCCCACGTAATATATTCAGTGAAATTATTGTTTCACATACATAAAAAATTGTGAAATGAAATATTGGGGGTTTGATTGGGAGTGAGGTTCGAGGTTTTAGGGGGTTTATACTTTTATGAATTTTATGAAAAATTGTTGAAAATATAATTATTAAGAAATCAAATGTTAGAAAGCTACATTGTTCATAAACACCCCCAAAATCATGAAAAAAATGAATGAAAAAGACGAAATAAAAAATTGAGAATGAGCAATAACTCTTTTCTTCATGCATCTTCATATTCATTTCCGTCTCTAGAATTTTACAAAAATTATGTTAATATTCAGTATATGCATTTATTGAATGCAATTGAAATATATTTATTATCGAGAATGAATATTATAATGATGATAAATGTTAAAAGACTTTTTCTTTAACTTTTACATAAATTTTTGTGATCACACTTGTACAATAGTTCAGAATATATTGAATGCAATTTTTTATTAGAGAAAGAAAGAAACTTCTCGGAAGGATTGTATAGTTTGAGAATAAAGTTTTTCGATAAAGCTTTTGAAATATTTATATGAACTTGACAATGGTTATATCTCATGTCTCATCTGCTATACCTCAGTCAGATAGATGGAATAAAATAAAATTCCTTTTTTTATGTTCGAAAGCTCTTTCTTGTTGGTATAGAGTGAAGCAAAAGAGTTTGATATATGTTTAGAGAAATAATATTTTTTTGAGATTAGTTTAAGTGAGCTAGAAGTTATACTAAGGTGTAGTTTGGAGTGGGTTTTGAGAGTCAGGTATGTCAAAGATGTTGGTTGAATTTCAAAAGAAACATTCATTTAAAATTGGTTGCCTCAACTACAAAATTTATTTAAAGAATTAAATCCTCAAATGAGCTTCCTATATCCTCAGAAAAAAATTTAAATTTCTTTGATATATTCAAAAATTTGAGTACCGTTAGTAATACCACAACAATTTCCATTGACAATTCACACAACAATGCCTGATTATTCACAACAATACCCGTCATCAGCCCACGCATACGCGAATAAAAAATTTCATTCTAATATTCAGTGGCTATCAAAAAGTATAAATTCGGACACATAAAATAACCAGTTATGCATTGTTTTACATTTTTATTTTTATTGTAGATATCTTGCTGCGTAAAACTCAAATTGCCTAATAAATTCACAAAGATAAATTGGTCCCTCCCGAAAAAGCTTATGTGAATAGAAATTTTTACTTTTATGAAAAAAAATCGGTTTTTGTGTCAATTTGCCTTCGTTTTCATAGCAAAATAGAATACTTAATCGTAAAATATTGAAAGCACTTTTTATTTAGAAAAAAATCGATTTTAAAATTCACAAACAGAATATTCATATTTCAACTTTTTTTTTGTATGTGTATGTTATATGACATAGAAACTAATTTTTTTTATCATAGTTTTTTTTGTACAGGTGAAAAATTGTACAATTTTTTTTTTGGGAACTCACAAGGCACAAAAATATGAAATTCATATGACAGACAATTTGTCAAATAGTTTTTCCTGTTTGATAAATCGAGAAAATTACTGATAAATAATGAAACCAAAAGTAAATGACAAAACTAATAGTTGAGATAATTTTTCAAACAAAATTTTGACATTTTAAATTAAAGAAACAAGAAAAAATTTTTGAGGAATAAGGAAGAAAAAGCATATTTTGTTAAATAATTTGAATAATTTTTGGGAGTTATTTGAATGTGAGGTTTTCATCAAAGCTACAAAATTTATAAATTTTTAAATGATATAAGCTTAAAACTTTCTTAAATTAGGTTTAAATTTATTTCTTACAATTTCAAAAATTCATCATTCTTTAAAATCTGACAAATTATTGTATTTCACCTTTCTTGAGCACAAACCCAAAAAGGTAAATATCAGCATTGCTGATTCTCTCTTATTCTCTCTAAAAACTTTTCTTTTTTGTTCTCATTTTGAAATGAAAATTATTTAAACTTGTCATTTTTCCCTTTTTTCGAAACAATTTTTCATATTTTTAGCTTCCGCGCAAGCTCGGAAGCTGTTTTAGTACACTTTGAAAATTTTGTCACCTAACCTACAGCCTCCCTATCTAATCGAGAGGTAATGGTTCATATCTCAAAATTTAGGTATTTTGGTCTAGTAGGTGGGAAATTTTGTCGCTTGGCCCAAAAACTTTATCTACGACCGTGGTGCCACCTACAAGTTTTCCATACAAAACCCATACAAAACTCATTTTTGCTATAACTTTTTTTAACAGCACTAAAACGGAAAAATTCTGGTACTTTAAATGTTTCAAATATTTTTTAGAATTTTTTGGAACTAAAATCCAAATTTTATAACCTCATCCTGACTCAGCAGAACATGCAAATGGTTATTCAAAGGGGGATTAACTTTGTGGTTGGTCTGGTGGTCATGGGTGGGGGAGATTTGGAATAAAGTAATTTTTATAAAATAGCCCTTAAAATTACCTTTCCAACGATACCAAACATGACCCACTTTGGTTAAACTAAGAGTCAGGAAAATTAATTGAAAGTTTAAATCCGTCGGATTTATTTTAATCCTTCCCTATTAATTACGTTTTCGAAAAGGGATTAAAATTTGTCACCCAACCTACAGCTCGCAGGTCAACATTAAACATAATGAATTATATATCGTTAGAAAGCTACGGAGGTCTAGTAGGTGGGAAATTTTGTCGCTTTGCGTAAAACTCTATCGTTTTCGAGAACGAGCATGAACAATTTTAATCCATCGGATTAAAATTTAAATCCATCGGATTAAAAACAAAACCCCCTCATTCAAAATTTTTTCAAAACTTTTTTTTATGAATGATATATCAAAATTAAGGTAAAAAATAGTAGAATTTTATGAAATAAACAGTTTTTCAAAAAATTTGAAATTTTAAGAGAATTAAGCAATCTAAGAGATAATCCCGACTCAATTTTAATCCATGAGTGAGGATTAAAATTTCGAAATTTAACGAATTTTACTTTTTTCACTCGAAATTTTTACAAAATGGTTAGAATTGACTAAAAACAGCTAAATAAAGTTAAAATTGAAGAAAAAAAATATTTTGAGCTTTGATTGGTAGTGTTTGGATTTAATCAAAATTATAAAATAAATCAGCTTATTTAAATTTAATCCAACTCGATTGATTTGAGATTTTCGGTTAAGAATTGATCATTTTTGACATATTTTGACATAATTTAACGTTTTTGGACATTTCTTGACAAATCGAGCTTGATTTAGTGGTTAAACAGTCCGGATTAAAATTAATCTATGTCAAAAGATTTAACATTTTTAAATAACAATTTTTTGTTGACTCAACTCCAATTTTTTCTAAAATTATTAAATATGAACAAAAATTGCAGAAAACAGTCAAATTTTAGGAAAACATAATTTTTCTGAATTTCATCGTCAGTTTAGGTACTTAAACCAGATTTAATACTTAAACTAAATTTCAATCTTATGCAAAGCGAAGCTTTGCTGACCCGATCGAATCCTAATCTTCAAACTAATGCAAAGCGAAGCTTTGCTGACCCGATAGAATCCTAATCTTCAAACTAATGCAAAGCGAAGCTTTGCTGACCCGATGGAATCCTAATCTTCAATCTTATGCAAAGCGAAGCTTTGCTGACCCGATGGAATCCTAATCTTCAAACTAATGCAAAGCGAAGCTTTGCTGACCCGATGGAATCCTAATCTTCAAACTGATGCAAAGCGAAGCTTTGCTGATCCGATGGAATCCTAATCTTCAATCTTATGCAAAGCGAAGCTTTGCTGACCCGATGGAATCCTAATCTTCAAACTAATGCAAAGCAAAGCTTTGCTGACCCGATGGAATCCTAATCTTCAAACTAATACAAAGCGAAGCTTTGCTGACCCGATCGAATCCTAATCTTCAAACTAATGCAAAGCGAAGCTTTGCTGACCCGATGGAATCCTAATCTTCAAACTAATGCAAAGCGAAGCTTTGCTGACCCGATCGAATCCTAATCTTCAAACTAATGCAAAGCGAAGCTTTGCTGACCCGATCGAGACTTAATCTTCAAACTAATGCAAAGCAAAGCTTTGCTGACCCGATGGAATCCTAATCTTCAAACTAATGCAAAGCGAAGCTTTGCTGACCCGATCGAATCCTAATCTTCAAACTAATGCAAAGCGAAGCTTTGCTGACCCGATGGAATCCTAATCTTCAAACTAATGCAAAGCGAAGCTTTGCTGACCCGATCGAATCCTAATCTTCAAACTAATGCAAAGCGAAGCTTTGCTGACCCGATGGAATCCTAATCTTCAAACTAATGCAAAGCGAAGCTTTGCTGACCCGATCGAATCCTAATCTTCAAACTAATGCAAAGCGAAGCTTTGCTGACCCGATGGAATCCTAATCTTCAAACTAATGCAAAGCGAAGCTTTGCTGACTCGATCGAATCCTAATCTTCAAACTAATGCAAAGCGAAGCTTTGCTGACCCGATGGAATCCTAATCTTCAAACTAATGCAAAGCGAAGCTTTGCTGACCCGATCGAATCCTAATCTTCAATCTTATGCAAAGCGAAGCTTTGCTGACCCGATGGAATCCTAATCTTCAAACTAATGCAAAGCGAAGCTTTGCTGACCCGATCGAATCCTAATCTTCAAACTAATGCAAAGCGAAGCTTTGCTGACCCGATCAAATCCTAATCTTCAAACTAATGCAAAGCGAAGCTTTGCTGACCCGATGGAATCCTAATCTTCAAACTAATGCAAAGCGAAGCTTTGCTGACCCGATCGAATCCTAATCTTCAAACTAATGCAAAGCGAAGCTTTGCTGACCCGATAGTCGAACGCGGAAGCTATTGACTTTCTACGTAAGTCGTGTTTTTTCATTTATGTTTTTAAAAAATGATTTCTTGCTCATTCTTCAAAATTTTGAGCAAAAGAAAGTTTCTTTCCTTCCTTTTCCTCTTTTCCTTTCTCTTTGTTTCATTTTCTTTGCTTTATTTTCTTTGCTTTATTTTCTGTCTTCACCCTTAGTTGTTCGAATAAAACTGTTGACAATAAAAAAGATATTTTTTTTTCTATTCTCGTTTCTCAAATTTTAAGGACATTTATACATTTTTTAGCGCATTTTCCTCTTGGGAAAAGGACGCTATTATCCGCACTTTGTCCGTCCGTCTGTCTGTCTGTCTGTCATCGCATCTCCTCCTCAGGGTTAAGCTTTTTTGATGCGGTTTTTGGCTTAAAATGTGTGTAGTATGTCTGGCTAGAGCTGGCGAAAAAATCAGCACGAATGGTCACTTCCTCTGCTGGAACCAGCGTAAAAAGTACCAAAAATGCCATTTCTTTGTATGTGTTAGTGTGGTCGAATGCACTAAAATGTTGACTTTTCAAAACCTTAGCTGTCCTCGGTTCAAATCCCACCGATGACAAATTTTTTTTTTTGCTTTTTTTGATACTTTTTTGATTTCTAATGACATATAATATTAAATCATGTCATAATTTTCTATTTTCACAATTTTCCCGAGTTTTTCCGAAGATTTTTGTTAAAATTTTCAATATTTTCATACAATTTTCATAGATAATTACTTTTTTTATATTTTTTTGATATTTTTATTGTTTAATTTTCTATTTTCATGGATTTTTCATAGTTTTTCCGGAAAATTTTGTGAAAATTATAAAAATATACGTTTTTATAAAAAAAAACTCATCAATACAAATAATCAAATTGTCAAGTGAATATTTCAAAAAAATTAACAGCAGTAGCGTAATTGGAAGAGCGCGCGACTCCTAATTTGAAGGTCATGGGTTCGATCCTAGCCCGCGGCTGATTTTTTTTGCTTATTTTTATTTTATTTTTTAATTCTATGTCGCGTATGATAACTTTTTATTAAATATCTATAAATTTTAAATTTCTGGTAAATAAAGAATGGTTATAGTTAATTATTAGGCTTTATACTTTTAGGGTTTTAATTCTTTGTGTATTTACTGATCGCGGAAAATGCGCTTTCGTCGGTCACGAGTGACCACCGTTATACTAGTTTTGATATTGAGATTGATTTTTTGTCTATGCCTCATTTTTATGACTTTAACGTTTGAGGATATTTTTTGATCAAACCAGAAGGAATTGAATGAAATAAATTGGAAAACTTTTTGTATGTGTATGAAAAATGAAATTAACGTAATTCCTTTTTGATTTTGAAGACATTAGAATAAATGGCAATTTGATGAACGCTATTAGAAGTTATGGATAAAATTTGGATTATTTGAAATGGATAAAATGTGAGCTTTTTTGTTAAGAATTAACAGAAAAATGGTAAAAGATATATAGATTTAGAAGGAAGAGCTTTTAATTCCTAGTTTTGCCCCTCTTTCTAATAATTTCTCAATTCTATTTCTTATTTTACTTTCTTTATCTATAAAGCTTAGAAAGCAATATTCAACCTTAATAACCAAAAATTTAGTTAAAATTAGTGTTCAGATAGTTTATCTCACGGGTATCTACAGATAAACTAGCTTAAATCTAGATTTTAACTAATTTTTAATGGTCTTAATTACGAGAGCAACACAGCTAACTAAAAATAATTAATGAACTTATCAGAAAAAAAAATTTTCATCAAAAATCTTTTCCAGCACGAAAGCTTACGCAATTATGCGTATAAATATAGCTCGACCGAACATCTTTATGGTATGAATGCTGCTAAAGAGAAACATCAACCATAAACATATTATCCAACATAAATACACAAATAAACCCCATAAAGTACATTCTGAATGAAATGAAGAAAACGAGGAGAGAAATCATGAAAAAAAGAAAATAAAAAGAAAAAAGGAAAGAAAAAGTCGAGGAATGAAAACATTACGAAAAATGAGATAAATAGGTTCGCTGAGAATTTAAATAAATTTTTTATGTGCCTTTCTTAATCTCTCTTTATGATATTTTCTGCCTTTTATTTCTTATTTTTCTGTTCAGATTCCAGGATATATAAATAAATTTTATATTGCTTCCACTTGAATCAGACAAAACACACGGAATAAGAGAATGAGAGCGCGCAATCCGGCATGTAAATATTATTTTTTATGCTCTCGTCTTCATCCTCACATACTGAATTATTTCGCTTCGATAGCGGAAAAAGGATTAAATTGCATGATTTCGATTTATTCTATTTTTTGCACGTACATTATATTTCGAGTACATTTCTTTAACTTCTGTACCTGTGTTAGGGGTTCACTGTATTAAAATCTTCCAGTTTATTGTCCAGTATTCAAAAATGAGCATCTTTTTCTTAAACATAAACTTTCACACAACAAATTGAAAAACACAAAAAAATAATAATCACGGAAGTTCAAGGCCTTCTGTGATTTATCTCACTTTTATTATTTCTTGTGCAATATTTTTTTTCTGTTTCATTTTACGCTCACTAGCCTACTAAAACCCCTTTCTTTTTTTATTCTTTAAAATTAAGGGTAAGTTTTTTTTTATTGCCGTTTTTCCTTATTTATTTTATTGTCAATTTTTTATGTCTGCATAAATAATTCAAATATCTATTTATTTAGTCTACATATATAAAAAGAATATTCCTGAACAGTTCAACGGAATATAAACAAACAAAATACCACATAAATTGATGTAGTAAGCACGTATAAAAGCTTACTACTTTTTTTATTCCTTTTATGTATCATCATATCATATAGGGCATATATGTATATATACATATTCGAAAAGCAAGCAGTATCATCATAGATCTGAGCTTTTATAACACCATACATGAGATAAATAAAAAAAGCTTCACACCTTTATTGCCTTTTAGTCATATACGTATCGACAAAGGGCTGGAAATTTTTTTGCTGAAAATCAGAGGTGTGGTCGAGAGTTTTTGAGATTTAAATATAAAAATCTTATTTTTGGGAGAATTTTGTTATATTTTAAGAATTTATCATTTCAATTCAGTTTCAAGAGGCTCCAAAAAATTTACAAATACTCTTAGAGACCCCCCATATAACCCTACCAACTTCAAAAGTCTTAAATATATCATACACCTCCTAAATCTATCTCCTACATCCTCACAACTCTGACTTTTTCAGCTCTTTTATCCATGGCGTGCTACACAAAGAGGATAATGGAAATAATAACCAGACATATTCTCTTTGATCATAATGAGCTTTCACGTACGAGTGTTTTTCTCTTTTCAATATCCTCTTTACATCCTCATCATCTGTTATTATATTTTTTATTATATAAATTCTCATTCTATATACAATCCATCCATCCATGTAGACCTGAATTGATCTCAAAAAAAAAGTTGTATATAGGCAGAAAAAAGAGCAAAAAAAAATGTTATTGTACGTCTGTAGACATACGAGAGTCTATAACTCATAACATTGAAATTATCATTGAAAACGATGCGCGTATGTTTAATGAAATATTTCAAAAATATTCACTTAAGCACGATAATAAATTTCACTTTTTTTGTTTCCTTCCACCACGCCATTCTACTTACGCCATTCAATATGAATATGACGATATGTGAACAATTTTACAGAGCATAGCAAGAAAAGGATAATGTTGATGATATTGGGTGGTAAGAGACTTTTATAAGAGAAATAAAAAACACAAGGATATTATAGAGAGAGAATTCCATTAGGCCGAAATAAAAAATATTATCAACTATCTATTTCAATCTTCTATTCATTCGCAATATCATTAAATTGATTGGTTCAAATATGTATTTGTGAAATAAATATGAAAAAAAAATATATTTTTTGGAGTAGGGGTAAATATATTATTCATATTCATCTCATGAGTCGGTCTCGAGAGTTTCTCTTAAAAATAAAATAATATTTTTTTGCATGCATGAATGAATCTATTTTAGACTTTTATGAATAGGAGACATTTTTCTCTATATCTCTTCATGTGGATAAAGTAAACTCCAACCGTTGTCTCCAATCAATTTTTACGATATTTTTCATTTCATTTCTCTAGTCCTCAACATTTTTCAGCTAAGCCTCATTGCTACTTTAGATAAAAATTGCTCTATTCATGTGGCAAGTGAGTAAGCATGCTGCTTTATGAAAATGATCATTTTTTTCTATGCTACGGAGCATAGATGATGCAATTTTATGAACGTTTTGGTAATTGGCTTTGTCATTTTGAAATAGTTTGAATCTTTTTTTTTGTGGACTCTTCTTGAGCTTTTCTGCTTTTCTGAAGGACATGAGGAAGTTTTTAATTTTTTATGGATGAAAATTAATGCTTTTGATAGTTTGATTGGCACGGGGGTAACTGCAACAATAAGGTTTGTTTAAATAAGGTCATAATCAAACTCATGATCAGATGATGTAAAAAATTTCATAACAAATCAACCCTAAAAAACGCATACTCTACACTCTCAATTTAAAAAGAAAATCAATTTTTTTCATTCTTCCGATCAAAAATTCAGCGATAAAATGAATCCTTGAACTCAGTAAAAAAATCCTTGGCCCTTTTTTGCACAAAACACTCAACATAAAAAGTTTAAAATGAAAAGCTTTCATAAGTACGGATATGTGTAAAAAGACAGAAGCTTTTTAAAAATTCATACAGCACGTACAATTTGGCAGCTTATTTTGTACGAACCTTTTTTTTGTATAAGCTAGACAGAATTCTTTTTCCTAACAAATTGATATGGTTTGGTAAAGATTGTAGGCTCTTAAGACGTGAAATGTTAATTTGATGAAACACGCAAACAAAACGAAGAACGCTCATCATGTCATTTTATCATTAGTAAAAGTAGATGTTAATTCCTAATATTAAATCTTAACGATTTTTCAGGGTCTTGGTTGGGTGGTGATTTTTTAATTAATTTAGAATTTTTATTTTATTTTAGAAGATTATAAAAAAGCTTTTTAAAGGTTTTTTTGTTTTTGCAAATATTAATAATTTGAATATTTTGATATTTTGGTCATTATTTCATTTTTTGGACAAAATAATAAAGTTGCTTGTCCCTCTCCAATTACATATGTTTAAAACAATCCAAATATAACTTTTTTGAGCCCTTTATTTCGACCTAATGTAATTTAATATAGACAAGATTAGACCTCGGATAAAAAAAACTACAATAATAGAAACGATTAAGGTACTAATGCAGCTCAAATACTACCCCCTGAATGCACGAACATTTCTATGTTCGATATCTAATTTTGATTAATTACGACAATTTAATAACAACAATAAGCAACACGAGGTGTGAAATTGTGTTACGTGTTCTATTTGAGTTGGTGAGTTCTATTTTTTGAGGGTGATGAAACTAAAACTTTGGAGTGAAATGTATTCAAATTTTTGTCTATTTTAAATAGACAAAACTGAACTATGAAAGCAAACTATTCAACAAAAATTATATTTAAAGACAAATTCGAACTCAAAATTGTTCAATTTTTTTAACAATTCTCTGAATTTTTCATCTGAACCTTATTTTTTCTGAAGACTAATTGAAGTAATTTTTAATGATTCTATAGAAAACATTCCACGACATAAAGGCATTAGAAGCGCTACATTCCCAACTATCCCACCGTGAAATTGCCATAAAATATTTTCCCTACTCTATTTTTTCCAGTTCTAAAAAGCCTAATAATATAATAAAAATATATCATCCTGCATTCTTTCTCTTTCTCTACTCCACTTCATCGTCTCCATCCTACTCACTCTCTCACTCCCAATTCCATCAATAGATTATTGAATTATGACAGGAAAAAAATATTTTTTAACGAATGAAAAATAGAATATAGAAAAGAAAGGAAAAAAATGCAAATCAGAGGGAGAAATGAAAAATTATTATTTTTTATAATCGATAGCTAGAGCTTGAATGCGAGAGAGAGCAAACCTCCCCTCCCCCCTTTATATGCTTTCGAATTTGGCTTTTTTATAATGCTTACTCGTTTTGCTTCATGATGATGACGATTATATTCATTTTTTAACTAAAGTTTTATTTTTTTTTCCTCTCTGAGTATGTGTGTCGACCTCATGAGGATATGAGGAGGGGTTTTGGTAAAAATAAAAATAAAAAAATATATGATAAATTTATGGTGTTGTAGAACCCAAAAAAAATTATGGTTTATTGAGAGAATGAAACTTTTAGCTAGTTTATACATATTCATATATTCATGTTATAAAAATAATGACAGATGAATAATAAATTTCTCAGTTCTCTGGCCATACGTGTACAATTTGAATCCATTCTCATATTTTTTAATTGTAAAACATTAACAATAATAATAAAGTTAACAACATCTATATTTATTTTTTTTTTTCATTTTTTTGTGACTATGTGTACATAAAACGGACTCACATTCTCTTCATGTTGAAATAAAAATAGATGCTTGTAATGTTTATACATCCCAACCTCCCCACCCTCAACTATTGATGTAAATTTTCATTCTTTTCATCAATTATTATCATCATAATTTTCTAAATCCCCATTTTTCATCTCAATCATAATTTATCACTTTTTGTATCATCATCTCTATCTACTATTATTTTTTTATTTTATATCCATTGACTCTGTGCTATTTCCTTCTCGTTTGCTTTCGATAATAACACAAAATTTCTCATATTTTGCTCCTTCATCAGTCTCTTCATGTCTTGTGTGGATGTCAGTGTTGTTATATATGTTTGGTACTTTTTTGTGGCATTTTTGGCTTGCATTGAATGATTTTGTTATGGAAGTAATAAATTTTAGAAGTGAGGTTCAGTCTGTCTTATTTATTTGATATCTACAATGTTGTCGAACATGATTTTGCTCCTATTCAGGGGTTGAAAATATTGTATTTTGAAAGCGTTCAAATCAAATGAACCATGAAAATTACAATGCTAAAATCACCATAAAATCCGTCACCATGACGCCCTAATCACGCAATCCAAGATCATCTCCCTTTAATTCCTTCAGTATTATGTCATAATTTTTCAATACTCCTTAATTCAATACATCAGTCACTTATTTCCATCCAGTCATACAACAAAATCATGGAGCATATGTAGATTATCCATACATCAACTATACGAGAAAGAAAAGTTTCGTCTCCATTATTCAATCATCTCATAAAGTCGTGAAAAGTTTAACAATGACAAACAACAACAAAAACAGAAAAAAATAACGAGAATAATGAAAATAAGAAAGGAGACTTCAGAGAGTTCACATATACACATGAGTATACGACAGCAGCAAGAATGAAGGAGGAGATGAAATCATTCATGATTTTAAGAAATCAAAAACAGATTTTTCATCTAAAGGACGGAGACTTTAGGAGACATTTCTTCTATTATCCTTTCCACAGTTCGAAAAATGATGCTTTTTTATTATTATTTGATATGAGAGTGACTCTTTGTGTATCTCTTTCTCACTCCGCCTCTAACTTTTTTTTATTTTTTATATAGTGGTGGGTTGTATGTGAGTGATGTTAAGTGATAGTTTAATTTTTTTTTTCATTTTTAAGTTACTCTCATCTTAAGTTATTAATTTTCAATATTAAATCTTAACCATCCCATAATGACATCATTTTCATTCAAACCCCATATTCTATTTTTTCATCTTTTAAAAGGATTGAAAAAAAAATATTAAATCAAATTGTTTGTCGCCTTATGTCGTTTATTATCTCAATCACTTTATATTTATTTTATATTTTTATTTTCAAAATCTACAACATAAAAATTAAGCAATTATTTTTAGATTGACAAATTTTTTTAGGCACAAAAAGCATTTTTTTCTTCTTTACCAAAATTTATGATAATGATAAAATTTTCATTTATAAAAATTAGTCAAGAATAAAAGGAGATTAATTTTGTATTATATCTGTAATTCGCGCGCTAAATATTATTATTATGCATAAATCTGGGACACTTTGATGAGGAGGGGGGGTATTGTTTGCTGGTAGTTTTGGAATGAAAATTAGAATTCAAATGAGAGTTAAGGAAATATTATTGGGGGTGTGAGAAATTTGAATTAGAATTCATAATGTAAATATTAATTACATTTTATGTTAGAGAGTCAAGGGTTTGATATTTAGTAAGATAATTTTTAAAATTACCTATCAAGCGAGTAATTAGTATTTAATTTATATTTTATCATTAAATAATTTTTTAGTTTATTATTAATTAAATTAAAATTTGAATCTCTCTTTTAAAAATTATAATTTGGTTACCTAATCCTTTTGAACCTCGATTCTTAAAAAACTCTTCTAAAAAATTTCTGAATAGATGATTACGAAAAGCTTTACTGTCTGTGAAAAATGTTTCCTAGAAATATCGTAAAATCTTTTTCTGGGAACTCAATTTTCTCACACAAAATTGTATTTACTCTTCTTTGAGAATTTTATGGGTTGTTGATTCCAAATAATTTTGGTACTAATGAGAATTTAATTTAAGCTGATTTGAAATGTAATTTTTAATTGAATAATTAGTAAGTTGACTTTTTAATTTATAGTAAAAAATACTTATTAATTAAGTTGATATCAATAAAAAGTTTTTGGCTAATGAAACACTAATATGTAGTGTTCGTTTAGGGAGAGGGAGGTAGGGATTCACGATTTCCCGGTCCCGTATGATTTTCGGGACACGGGACGGGACGGGAACGGGACGGGAATATACGGGAAATGTCCGGGACGGGACAAAAGAAATAAAAGTTGCATGGTTTTGTTAGACATTAAAATATATATTGATTTTTCTGATGCCAAATTTAAGCTAAAATATTTAAAAACATTAAAAATAATGTTTTAAAAGTATTAATTTTTGTATTTGATAAAAAAACAACGTAAAACTAAATATGTTTTAATTTAAAAAATCCGATCAACAATTTTTTTCCGTAAAATAGATATTTGGGCATGACTTTCAAAAATTAAATTGATCTACCTAAATTTTTAAGTAATTTTATCTAGGCTCTATCTTTGCTATTGAATTTTTTTTACAAAATTTTTTACTCAATGTTTTGAAAAGCAAAAAGCTTCAAAAATATTCCTTTTTTTGTGTCTTTCACAATTTTTCATATGCATAGATAAATATTATCTTTAAAATGCTTTAGTTCATTTTCTAAAAATTAATTCAATCATGTTTAACCAAGAATTAAGATTTTCTGCACTAAACAAAATCTACCGATAAATATCGAAATTATTCTGAACTATAAAATTATCGGAATTATTTCGAAAATTATCGGAATTATTCCGAAAATTATCGGAATTATTCCGATAAACTTTGAAAATTTATTGCTTTGTCCCGCTTGTCCCGTCCCGTATTTATTTCGGGATTCGGGACGGGACGGGACGGGAAATTCCCGACGATTTCCCGTCCCGTTCCCGGAACCGTGAATCCCTAGAGGGAGGGGTCAAAGATTTAGTTACGCTCTATTTATAATTTTTTAAAGTCACAAATTTTGTTACGGTCGGGGGTGGGGGTTAAAAATTGTCATTTTTAGCGTTACAAATTATAAGAACAATCCCTGATTATGATGAATCTTTTTCATATTGGAAAAAAAATAAACACATTTTTATTTTTTTTTCCAATTTTAAAGAAAATTTCAAACTTTTTTAATTAATTTGAAAAATGATTTATATTTTAATATCAGATATTTTTTTTTTTGTATTTAAATTTTGAAAATTCTGTAAATAATATTTCTTATAGTTTTCAAATTTTAGAATCTTCTGAAAATAGAATTAAATCATTGAAAGTGAAATTTATTATCAAAAATTTTAATTATAAATTATTGCCGTTATATCTCATACTGCAATTGGTTTCAAAACCCAAAATTTATTGCACCCCAAGAATCAATATTTTAACAAATTAAAAAATATAAAAAAATACAAAACACAACAATTCCAATTTGCAATAATTTAATTGCCGTGGTCACAACCTAACAGATGAGCCTTCATTTCTTGTTCTATTCACAGCAGTTCACCCAGTCTAATAAAACCAAAAAAAAAATATCAAGCCACAATATTTTAACATAGCACAATTACACCGAAACCGAATTCTCAAATCCGATTATTCACAAAAAAATGAAAAAATTCTAAAGAAATTCAAATTTTTTTACCACAAAAACACAGAAAAAAGAGAAGAAAAATCCGTTGTTCCGGATGCGCTATGCATAAATATGAATTTGAAATCGCGAAAGAAGTAAAAAAAAGATGAGAAAGGCTTCTTCTTTTCATGATGTTAAACACAAAGTCAGTAGGCAGGAAAAATAGGAAAAAATTAATTTTCTGAGCTTCTTTAATTAATTTTTCTTTTTTTTGCTCTATATTCACCCTTCATATCTACATAAACGTATTATAATCATCATCATCAGCATCATTATCATTCTGACAGAAGAAGCGGGTTATTGAATGGAATGAGTGAGAATGTAAATGAGGGAAAAAAGATCTCTTAAGTAAATAATTTTTTTCTCCTTAATGCCTTTAAGAAGTATCATACACACATTATTAATTTGACTTTCACATACTCTTTTGCCAATTCATTTTCTAATGACTTTTCTTTATTTTTGTTTGGATAAAAATTTTTGAGAGTAGAATTAAATGTGGATTAGTTTTTAAAGGAATTAAGGCGCAGTTTTTTGTAAATTATGCAAAAAATTAATTTTTGAGATTTTTTTTAGTGAAAAAAAAAAATCTTTGTGAAAAAATCTTTGGTAAAAATATTTTTCAATAATTTCTAAAAAATTTTCAAGCAATTCATCCATCAACCAATCCAACACTCCAGCCATCCAATCAGCATTAAAATTTACATTTTTCATAAAATTATTCACTAATAAAAATTTTTGCCTAAAATTTACAACATAAATAACTGAAATTTATAATGTTATGGAACACTCCTTCCCTGAAAGAGCTCATCAATTTTCATTCATTAGACTAATTCTCATTTTCTCTCATTTTCTTTCTTCCTTAGTATGTCTGCTTTTTTACGGACAAATTTATTTCTTAGTCATTAATTTTTTTTTCTTTATGCAAAATTTGATAGTCGTGGCTTTAAAGCTGAATTTTCATTATTAAATATGGATGTATTCTTGAAGGGAAACCAGTAGACAATTTGCTTTATTTCAGCCCTAGTGTATTGAACTTTATGAAGGAGACAAAATTTTATGAACATAAATTTGCATTCTTTTGAACTTGAACATAATTTTTAATTGCTTATCATTTTGTGATTTGTTGCCAAAAATAAGTTCATTTTTTTTCAAATTTCTCCATCATGATCCATTTGACAAGTGCCTGTACAAGCAATTAATATAATTTGCTTCATTATTCTTGTCGGTCAATTTGCGTAATTTTATTATTATGCTTCATAAAAACTCGCATATTTTTACAATTATTTTGTGATTTTGTATTTATATATTCATTCCTAACGGTCATTCTATGGTAGTTTCATTTATATATATTTTTAATATTAAGTAATAGTTTTGGTAATGTTTTATCACGTTCGATGCAATAAATCTTAAAATATTAAATGCGGCACCCTTGGATTCAATTTCAAGCAGATTTCGATTTTTTGTTATTTTTCATTTTTTTAAAAAAATTTATCTGAGTTTTGCAAAAGCTTTATATTTTAAAAAATTTCAATCACTAAAAATTTATTGCCTTTACCTATCATCAAAAGACACAAGGTTCACAATCAAATATTCATCTTGGATGCCAATACAATCAAAAGAAATGTCTACAGCTGAGCTGCCATATGACTTTTTTGTGGCAGGTCCTGGTTAATGTTCACATGAATAATAAATATTTAATAAAGTTCTTGTCATACAACCAGCAACTTAATTCATTTGAATGTCAAATAATATTGTTGTTCGGTTAAGAATAAATTGGCAGATTTTTCTTTTTTTTTGGATTTTTGCCTGCAAATTGATAAAGTTACATGGGGAAATTAATTAAAATTGATCGTACTGAATAATAAATATATTTTAGAAATTGATAACTTTATGGAGATTTTTGGACTACCTTTGTTGGTTAAATTGTTAATAAGTTTTTCTTTTAAAAAAAATTAGAAAAAGGCTTAATTTTTATTTCATTTCTAAAAATTGCATCATTTGTGAAATTTAAGAGAAACTTTCTGAACAAAATTTTAAATTTAAAGTTTTTAATTCCACAAAAAATAATTTTTTTGATTCTCAGGATTCTTAAGTCAGAATCATTCCAAAAAGTGCCGTTTAATTCAAAACTATGACATTTTATCATAATTTATAGCTAGAGCCACTATCCATATCCACTGTTTTATAGCCTTAACAAGAAAGACAGAAAAGAGTCACAGCATTAATTTATTTATGAAGTGATAAACTTTTTTATGGTTTAAGTTGCTATATTTTTCACACAGAAAAAAACTACACTTTAGAATCACTTTGTAATATGATAAGTGGATTTTTTAAGGTCAGTCTGGTGATAATGTTTAATTTAGTGGCATTTAATGAGAGAAAATTCTGACCAGATGATGATGAAAGGGCAGAATTTTTGTATAGAATTTTTAAGATTTTTGCAGAAGTAAAGCTTATAACTTTAATGTTGGAAAATAAACATTTTTTTAAAATTAATTCTGGTTAATATCTTAGTCAAAATTTGAGAAAATCTTGAAATTTATTTCAAAAATCTCATGAAAACAAATTTGAACAACCAAATTGAAAAATCCTCAAAGTTTAATTAAAGTTCACAAAAAATCAATAAAACTGATTAAAAAGCTCATCAAAAATAGTTCATCATCATCAAAATCATCAGCTGTAAAAATTTCACAACTATTGTAACTTTTCATCACTAAACATCCACTCTTCCTCAATATCATCGTTTATGTCATGAAACATTTTCATGAAATTTATTTTCCGTTCAACTTTTCTTTCTCATATTAAATTGTGAAGATAAAAAAAAATCAATCGTAACAAAAATAATCCAGAAATCTATCCGTAGTATCGAAAATAGAATCTTTTTTCTGCATTTGCCGATTATTTATAGTGAAGCTCTCATTGCTTACAAAACTCAAATCTTTTGCACTATTTTGGACATTCTGAAAATTTTCACGTAGGCCAAAAAAAAATTATCGATTTTTTGTTGATTAATTTGCAGCAATTTTATTTTTCTTCTGTGTAATCCAAAACCAAAAATTATTATATTTTTTCCAATTTAAGAAGAATACGTCCTTGCGTGCCGAACAGCTTATTATTTGACATGACAAGTCTTTGACTGCTTATTTGTAATTTTTGACACTTTTTTCTCTCAAACACTTATTCGTCATGTGACAATCAAGAATTTTTTTATTATTCATTAAAAAACTTTTATTTTCAATTTTTTAATCTGAACAGAATTGAATCCAAGGGTTGAGTAATAATTCAAGCAATTTAAAAAAAATTATTAAAAAAATTTATCTTTACCGATAAGCAGAGATTTGAAGTCGATAATAACTATTATAAGAATTAAATTCAACAATTTATAGAACTTTCTAAGAATTATTATTTTATTATTATTATTATATTTCAAAAAATTCGATAAATCTTTCTTTTTTAATTTTCTTTATTTTTTATAACATATATTTTTTATAATTTTCACACGAAAAAAAAATTGTTCTTGTTCAGTGATCAAAATTGATTCTTCTTTTTCACATCACTTGATTTCCTTCTCATCTCACAATTTTTATTTTCATTTTCATTATTTTTTCACCTTTCATTTCAACTTTTTTTGTTATTATCATTTTTATTTAACTTTTTTTTTATTTTCTTTTTTTTTCTTTCAAAACTCGAAATTATTTTATTTTATTCCCTTTTTTTGCTCATTCGCGAAAACTTTTTTTTTTTCTCTCTTATTTTTTTAATATTTTTTAAATTATTATTTATATACACAAAAATAATTTTTTTTTTCTTTTTATTATTTTGTGATTAAAATCAACGGTTAAATATAACATTAATAATTATTATTAATATAATAATTTATTAAAAATTCTTATTCATTTGTGAGAGATGTTTACAACGCGACGTTTAACCATCAACTAACAGTCGAAAATACAGAAAAAATCGGGAAAACTATATTACTAATGAAAAGTTGTATGATGTAGTATTATTGTTATGTATGATCTACATTTCTCTTTAAAAGAGACAAAATCTCATGCTGCAAGCTCTCTCACCAAATATTTAGACCTTTTTTCACCGTACACGAGTGTGCTTTTAGACGATTCCGAAGCACGATGCGAATGTTTTTTTTAGTTCACCGCACGAAAATTTGTTTCTTGTTTGCCTTTTCTCTCTCTCGGAATTTTCTCTCAATTTTTCCATCCATTTCGGCTTTTTTTTTGCTTTCTTCCCCTAAAATAACTGCTTCTGCATTTTTTTTTTCTTCATGCTGCTACTGCAAAAATCGAATTTTCTTCCTCAATGTGTATATACACAGATAGATAGATAGATAGCACCAGCTATACACAAAAATATTGTACACACTCATACATTCAAGTAAATTTCATCAGCAGCAGCATCAGCAGTAGGATAAATGCTTTTTAGGATCAATTTTTATGAGAGAGAGTGAGAGAGAATGAGAAAGAAAAAGAGATATAGTCAGGCAGGAGCGAATTTTCCATCTCATCACAATAAATTTGATAATATATTTCTTTTTATTTGTGTCTAATGTCGAATTGACTGGGAAATTGGTTGATTTGACCGAGCTTTTTTTGTTGTTCTCATGACACTCACACACACACACACAAATAAAGAGAAAAGTTTTTGGATGCTTTTCTGACGTGGACGCATTTATGCCGGTTTTTTTGGAAAGAAAATTGGGTTAAGCAAGGATTTGCAAGATGAAAATAATTGGAAATGCTGTGAATGAAGTTTTTGAGGATTTAAATGTAATTTCTCTTAAATTCTTTAAATTCTTACAGCTCTTTCTCCATTGTTTCTTTTAAAAAATCTGAATATACATGTTCAAATATTTTTACTATACTTGAGGAAATTCTAAGTAATTCCTGATTTTTAGTGAAAAAGTTTTTTTTTTCAAGTTTTGTAAGTAAGACTCTGTATATTTTTGCACAAAAGGAAGGGAAATAATTGTTTTGAAATGAGGATGCGTTTGAAATGTTAATGATGTAAATGACTCATTCAGAGTTGGTCATAAGCAGGCTGAATGAGTTTTCTGATTATTGTCTCTGTAATGAAATTAGTTTGAGGCAGTTCACTTATTACGTAACGCTTAAACTCGGGTTTCCCCCTCCCCCACCTTATTTGTAACGTTTTTAACTAAAGAGTCAGGTATGAGAACAATAAACCGTAACAAACTCTTAGACCCCCTCCCTCCCCCCTCAGATCGTTACGTAATAAGTGAAAATCTCCATTAAGTGTCAAAAATAATAATAAATGTCAAAAAAAAATATTAAAAAATAAATTCACATGAGTCATATCCTCAATTTTCCTGAAAAAAATCTAAACAGTCTATGCATAAAGTCCAGTGTAGCATATACAAAAAAATTAAAAAAAAATTAGCAGTGAAAACAGTAATAGACATCTAACTAACCCAAAAATCATAAGTTCATAATAACCGTATGTCTCGAAAATTTAATAATATTGTCAAATAGCACGTAACAATAAAAAATAATCTCATGAGAAAAAATAAAAAAGAAATTCGTGGATATATCTACATCCATATACAAACATTTTATCTTTAAATGAATTGGTTGTAGCAATTTCATTTTACAAGGGTATTTTCTAAACTCAACTCAACTCACTCTTTTCTTCCTCCATTTCTCCTTCAATGCTACAACACTTATCATCGTACAAAGATTTATGTTAGGTATACGGACGGAGATTTTATTCCTCAGTTAAACGATTTTCTTTCTTTCTTTCTTCCTCACTCGCTGTTACATTTTTTTTTCATTTGCTTCTTTCGATTCGTTTTTCCCTTCACAGGTACTCAAACGCAAAATTACTTTTCATTTCTTACCTTTTTAATTTTATTTTCTTTTTTTGCATTTTTTTACTACTATTTCGTTCCTTTCAATGGCTGCACTGATTTGGCATAAAATATTTTTTTTTTATTTCATCCCAGACAATTTCCGAAAATCCTTTCGGTGACCGTCTTTTCTTCCGTTTAAGGTATATTGAAAGTAAGTGTGAGAAAAAAAAATGTACGAAATGACGGCACACGCAATGAAGTTAGGAATATTTAGGAGAATGAAGACCTAAAACGCTTTGACTGTTCACTGACTAATGGGTTGCAGATTAATAAATAAATTGACAAATTGACTGAGTGATGAACTGACAGACTGACTAACTAATAAGCCAGCAGACAGATAAACCTTAAGTATTACCACCTCCTTTCAATATAAGCAAAAAAAATCCCTTTCAATAAATCTCTTGACATCAGGCAAAAAACATATGTCATGAATTTATATATTTCTCACGCTGTTCTTGGATATTTTAAGAAAAAAAAAATGCCTATGAACGAATTCAGAATATTGTGCAAGATGTGTTGACGAATAATTTTTTTTCTCCTCTCATTCCTCTTTCACGCTTCATTCAACGACATTTTGCATTACAAATTAGATTAGATGTTTACATTGACTTCTCATGATTTTGTTTTGAGTTTCTCAGCATTTAAATTGACAAAGTTTTTTTTTTTCCTTTTCCTTTCCTCGTCGCTCGTTTGCTTAATCTTTTGAACCTTAGAATAAAAAAAAAATTCAAGGTCGGAAGAAAATTTGTTTATTTTTAGATTGAAATGACAAATGACATACTTGAGGAGACAGGAAAGAGAATAAGAGTGTTTACATAATTTCCAGACAAGTCAGTGATGCTGTGCGACAGCGAGACGAGGAAAATGTGTTAAAATTTTTTATTTATAAATTAGCTTGTAAGTTTTGTAAAAAAGTATTGTACACGTGGTTGATATTTGGATTAGGTAAGTTATGCAAAATTGCAGTTTAAAAAAAATTAATTTTAGAAATTATTTCATGAAATCACTAAGTTTTAAAATTTCAAACATTGGTCAAATCAACTTCAAAGTTTTGTACTATAAAATAGCTTTAAAATCTCAATCAGATCCATCCACAAATTCATATTTTTTTGACATCCAAATTTGAGCAATATGAAGCAATGTTTGTGGTTTTACAGAGTTTTACATTGTGTCATTATTGTAATTTGTGATTATCGAATAGAAATTTTAATGCACGGCAAAATTCAAATTCACAAAATAGATCGAATTCTTCATTTTCACCACATTTGGATGGGCTTTGATTTGTGGTCACATCGGAATTCAAGCAAAGTTATATGATATAACAGGTAATAAATTATAATTAAGGTAGCCTAAATCTTTGAATTTAACTTTGAAAATAATTTTGCATATTAAGTTTTTTTTAAAAAAATTATTAGATATAAAATGTAAATCTTCCCAGCAACATCTGCAAAATTATACAAAAAATTTCTGTCGAAAAAAATACAGCAATACGGCAATAAAGATAAGAAGTTGATTAAAAATGAATTCATACATTCTAAAAAAAATATTTTATCAAAACTAAACCTAATGCAGGATTTAAACAGGAACGAATACTATTGCAGATATATTAACCTGAAATATTTAAAGCTGAATGAGATTTGAGAAGATTACCTCTAATTTGAAATAAACCAAAATAAGGAAAATTATCTGCTTATGCCGAAGTAGGTCACAATCGATTTAAAATATAAATTATTTAAAAAATATTTTTTACAATTTTTGCTTTCATGTTTGGAAACAAAATTGAACGTCTTTATAGACAAAAATATAAATTCTATTGATTTTTAATATTACACATTCAAAATTTATCTATCTCATATCTCATTTCTCTCTCTCTTTTAGTTCATTCCAATAAATCTAGGATTCCTTGACACGCTTCATTTCGATTTGATTGATCTAATTTTAATAGTAGATATGCGCTAGAGTACTTCAAATGGTTTATTTTTAGTCTATCTTGATATCTAAAGTTATAGATAGGGTGACTATGTTTTAGGAATTTTATTCTTGTGGGAATTCTCAGACTTTTCTTTATTTCTTAAATGACATTTTTTAGTTGACATGAAATTGATTGAGATACTCTAAAATGTGAATATTTTTTTACCTAAAATTCACAAAACAATTTGTTTTAGTTTTTTGACAATCTTCGTGATTTTTCTATTGTGTTAATAGATTTTTCAAATTATTCTGGGTGATTTATTGCTGTAAAATAAATCATTTTTGATAGTATGTAATTTAGTTTGAAACTTAATTAAATTATAGCTGTTTCTGGTTCGAAACTTAAAAAATTGTAAATGAGAAACAAAATTTTTGCTGAATCTTTGGCCGAAATAATTATTTTGCAAAAATATTGCAAGGACTGAAATTTCGGCAGAAACAATTTTTGTTTCAAATTCAAAGAAAATTTAACCCGAAAATTGGGTATGCATTAGATTTGAGTTTTTAAGAAGCAGTTTTTTGCGAAACCTGAAATCATATCAATTGCAAGAATACTTTGATGTCATTGAGGTTATTACAATGAAAAATGGCAAAACTATCTTCAAAATTCATAAAAACTAATTTTCAATTCAATTTAATCAGATGGAGCTGTTCAATGCACAAAGTATCTAAAAACCCCTACATCAAAAACATATTTGTCTCCAATATTTCTAATGCTATAAAAAATATTTATAGTGATTTTGTAAAGACGACAACAAAAAAATCCGTCAGCGGCTAATGAAAAAAAAAGAAAATTTTTCTTTGAAAATCTTGAGAAAAAAAAATATGATAAATGAATAACTTTTCATATACAAATTTCATGTATATCAATTTGTTTATAGAGTAAAAAATAAGAAGAAGACTAAGATGAAAAAAAAGATAATTTGAGCGTGAATGAACGTCCTCTTATTTTTAGAAAGTTCATACTATAATCTTTTAATGTTACGTCACATACGACCACAGAACACAAACCATAGGAAAAAGAGAGAAAACGAGAGAGAGAAAAAAATGAAAAAGAAAATCAATCTTTCATAATCCTTTGTGTATTTTCTTTTTTATTTTTCATCTTCTTCTTATTCTTAATAGATAAATTTTATGCCCTTGCTCTCATATTTCATTTAGAAAAAAATATGTATATTCTTATATACATTTATCTATCTATTCTTTATACACAAGTATCTGCATATATTATATACATACATGATTCTGTGAACACAAAACTATGGTTTAATATGAGGCAGAGTTGATGTTAGAGATATTGACTTTTGGATAAGGTGGGATTTAGCACAGTTTTCTTGTGGCTTTGCGGATGCTAAAAATAATTCTTTTGTCTAGATCGTGTCTGCATGCTCTAGAAAAAAGTATATCTCTGATTTCTTTGGAAATTGTTGGAGCATTTGCTGAATTTACTTTGGAGTTTAGTAGTCGGCATTATTTTGTAGCATTTTCTTTTTTTCTTGGAAATTTGAAAGCTGAGTTATGAATCGGTATTATCGGGGTATAGACAATTTTTTGATTTATTTAATATGAAAAAAAAAAATATTGAAGCATGCAGATAAAAATGTTTGTATAGTCTCTATAATCATTTTTAAAAAACAAATTTTTTAAAATTTAATTTTTCGAAAAGCTCATCACAATTTAGTTCCATGTAAAGCTCCAGAATCTACCCCAATACTCAAATCATTGCCTGGTCCCATAGACACCAGGATAAATTAAAAGAATCTCATCAACTCTGAAGTGCAAACAGAAGTAGAATAATATCTCCTAATGTACACAAAAAGCAGGAGCTATTCTAAAATAATCACTTACCTGAATAAATCTAAAAAGAACTTTTTTTATCCCTCTCTATGTCACATATGCAAATAACTATGTGAGTGAAGTAAATGAAGAAAATCTTGCTCATTTCCAGTTGTGTGCTTTTTAGTTCTTTTTATTTTCATTTCTTTTTCTTTTATATCTCTTTACAATTTCACATTTCTCCCTCCATCCATACACTTCACATAAACTTTCTCACATCAAACACATCAAATTTAACTATTAAGAGAAAGAAAATGAGAAAAAAAATAATAAAATAGTAAAATTAAATGAGACATTCAGCGACATGAGATACATATAGCGGCAGGCAGTAGAAGTAGATTTTTTTAATTAAATTCTTAATTATAATGAAAGTGAAATTACACCTTGATCTACATTAAATGCGCACTCACTAGAACTGCTCACATTTTTATGTATGAACAATTTGATATAGAATGGAAATAATAGTGTAGAATTGTTTTTTACGAGAAGTGGAATTTTAGTTATGGCACGTCATAAAAGCTATATTGCAAAGAAATGAGAATTTAAAACAAAAAATATAAAAATGAATGGAGAAAATAACAGGTGAGTTCAGTGAAGTTTGGGATGGTTGAAGCGCATTTTTCTATAAACTTTTATCTAAACTGAAACTGATTAAAATGTTCAATGTGAAATTCAAAATTTTTTAATAAAAACTGTTTTGTAAGTCAAAAAACATATGTCTAAGTATTTTAATTTATACAATTGTAAACTTCTATGGTTGACTCAGTAGGAAAATGTTAGAATTTACCTCACAATCATTTTGGGGTTCAAAACCCAATATAGTGAGAATTCAGTTTTAAATTCTTCCAAGAAAATAACTTTTGATACATTACGAGTGAATCATTCACGACAAATTGTAAAGAATTCTCACATTTTCATTCTCAAACAAAGTTCCTATTGAAATTTCTATGAAAAATATTTCCGGCACAATCGTTCTGTTTGAAGAACGTCAATGACGAATGTTGAAGTGATGAGAATGAATAGTGTAAAAGGAATTAGGATGTGGATTGGAGAAAGTGAGATGGAGCGAAAAAAGAACATCAAAGACGATCCCCAATGAAATATTAAATGTTAACCTTCCCTTTCCACATGAGAATAAAAGAAAAACCTCACTCATTCCGTTCACTATTATAACATACACATATATTTTACATATTCATATTTATAGAAGAATATTCACCAAAAATGCCAAAAATCTAAAATTTTTGCCTCTAGATATCGATTTTGAGTCGAAAAGAATTGGGCATAGTTATGTGTATGTATAATATGTAGGCATAACAAGAGCTTGATTTAGCTTTAGCCTTATCTATTGAGAATTATGTTCATGCAAAAATATTTTGGCTCATTGTGTGAAGAATGAGTGAATGCCCCCATCTTATCCTCCCTCCCCTCATCTTTTTCTCTTTCTCACTCACTCACTCTTTTCTTTTCATTTTCAAAAGGCATTCCATCTAACTAATGCGAGAGAAAACTTAAAAAGAAATAGGCAAAAAGGCACACACAAAAAGAATGCTTTGGGTATGGGGAAGGAAAATGATGAACAATGTCGATTGTAAATTTCAGTGATTAAGCACATTTTTCTCTATTTCATTTGTAAATGATATTTTTTTTTGGGCTATGCAAAGGCATACAAAATTTTTATTTTATCGAATAATGATAATGTGTATGAATTAACTGCAGAATTATTATCCACTTAGAAACCCGCAGTGTTGTTGGATTATGTTTGATAGCTTTTGAGCTTTAGGGATTGTTTGTGATGTATTTGCAGCATGTGACTAATTTTAGATAATTTTAATGAAATTAATATTTATAAAAACGACTTAAATCATAAAAAATTTTTAATATCATAATTACCATGAATTTACAAAAGACAATTTACTAGGAATATTCGTCATGAAAATTGAAAATTTTAAAAATTTATGCATTTTAATTAATTTTCTACATGACAATCCTGTTTTTTCATCCAGTGTCCTGTCAAAAATTTAAATTTTTCTAAAAAATATATTGTGCCCTTTTTATTCCAATTTTTGCTGTAATAACACGCTAAAACTGAAATTTCCTGTTTTTCTGTAAAAATTTAATGGTCACCTTAATTTTATAGAATACAAAATTTAAATTTTTAATTTTTTTTTAAATTTTTACTCTAAAATTTTAACAAAATTAAAAGCTTAATAATACTACTCGAACCTTTAAAAACTCAAATTACACCAAAAGTTTGCACAACCGTCCCAACTCCACCTAATCTCCGCCAATAAATCTCAAAAAAAAATCATCCTCACATCTATTTTTAGACACTCTTACAACTCAGTCAAAGAAGGTGTAAAGCAGCATCATATTTTTAAAACAATAAACCAAAGCGATAACTTTTACCAAAAAATCCTATTTTAAACATAATAAAAATTTTAGGTGCCATATTTTTTGATCGTAAAAAACGAAAAACTTTATCCGTAGTAAAGATTGCAATCTTTTAACATCTTTGTTTAGTGGATTATTTATTTTGTCTCTGTACTTATGACTTAAAGGTAGGTCTAATCATAAATATGATTTTTAGTCGTTTTATGAGTGACAACAAAAGGATGACTTTTTTTCTCTTTTTTGGGATGAACATTCAATTGAGAATGGTTTATAAGGGTACGAAGCTTTTGTTAATGAAGTGGAAAATTTTGATGGAATGGAAATTGTACGCAAAGCTTTATGTTGACAAAAGATTTTACAAGTTTGTTTATGGAAACTGAATAAAGGATAAAGAATTTGACAAATTTGGTATTTTTGCCTAGTTTGCTGACTGACTGAATGGTTTAGTTGGTGGCTGACTGATCAGTTTTGGGACGACGCCCGGCGGCCGCCGTCAACTTTTTTGTGGATGCTTTCAGATTAAATAAAATACTGCATTTTAACTACCTTAATGTCACTCAAAAGTCTAAAAATTATCGAAACATGTTCACACATAATTCGGTACCAATATTACATCAAAATGAAATCAATACCAAGGAAAATTCTACCACAAGCCAATAAATGTCTGAATTCGAAACCTTCAAAATAAACTGCTAATTTTATCCTATTACAAATCCTCAAAAAAAACTAAAGCTAAACATAGCAATGAAATGAGATACAGGCAGTTAAATCGATTGCGTCAATTTATCTATCTATAAATAATACATATGTACATAATTTTTTTGCTGAGGTTTTTCTGGTTATTCCCTCAATGTTTCTTCAGTTCCCATAGACCAAATAATCCACAATTTTTTTTTTTCTCTCCACAAAAATATATATTATATTAATAACACAAAGTTACTGAAAGGGAAGAGGAAAAATTATGAGGAGCTCGAGGGGGTTAGAGTTGGGGGGTAAAAAGCTAGCAAATAATATAAAATAATTAATTGTTTCCGTTTAGAAGCAATATATACACACATTTTTCCCTTTAAGCTTCGCAATAAATAAATTTTTGTTATGAGAATTATATAAATATGTACTTGGGAATGAGACTAGAGCTGAAGAGAAAGGCAGCACAAAAAAAATTATGGGAGACAAAGAGAGAGGACTCCAAATGAAATAGCAAAAGAAACAGAGAGAGAAGGATTTATAGTGATGAGGACTGCGAGTTTGGTGGCCGAAAGCGCAGCATTGAAACTACAATAACCGAAAATTTGAGAAAAGTTTTATTGCAACTGTGCTAGGATTCGAACTTATGAAAAAAGTAATAGCCTTTCTTTAAAATGTTTATAATTCACAAATAAAAGTTTCCAATTTTTAAGTGACTTTTTAGCTCATTTTCAAATAAAAAACAACCTGACAAACAGACAAAAATGAACAAATACTGTAGAAATTATCACACAAAATGTGCGCTAAAAGTGAAAGAATGTGCCTTATGCCTTGAATATAGAAAGGCCTTTTCCACTTTTCTTTCATTCTCTTGTTAAATTTATTGTATATTGTTCACAACTATATAGGTATGTTGAGGCACAAAATTTCTCACACCCATCATCACTATAAGTTTCATCGACAAAAGGAATTTTCTTTTCCTCATTTTCCCTTAATTCTTCTTAACAACTATTACCCTATGCTAAACTGATGAGAAATTGACTGACCAAAATGAGTTTTTAATATGAAGGTTTCATGCCAACCAATTATTTCTTTTTTCTTTTTTTTGGTCTTCTTTCTACTCTATAGCTCAGCTCACACAAAACGCATGTAATATAACTGACCATTCCTTTTCTTTCTTTTTATTCTCAAAAAAACATAAAGACGAATTTATTTTTTCTTTTGACTTAAATGAGAGTCAATGTTGAGGTTGGATTGAGGCGCATTTTTTTATTGTATAATTGGAACATTTCATGATTGAAACGATGAAAGTTAATAATCCTTAATTAACGAGATTTTGATAATGGCTTTATTCAAGGTTGATGTTCATGCTTCACGGAATGCAAATTGAATTTAATTAAAGGTTTATTTTATGTGTGAAATTTGAGTTGATTTTGTTTGCAATGGATGTGAAACAAGGGGTTGGAGAAGGATGCTTTTTCTAGCTACATGCCCCTTGTACTTTCATCTTAGCTATAAGCTCATAAATCTACAAAAAAATGAAAAACTTTCATGTTAATTTCATTCAAGAAAGTCAGTCAAAATTAAAGTAGAGGCCTCTAAACCCCAAATCTGCAATAATCCACTTGAAAACAAGAAGAAATCCTTTTTTATTCCAATTTTTCAATTTCATCACACAACCCAGAGCAATCAAGAGTGCTAAGCTGTAAATTACTTTGGCAACAAATGATCGACAGATTTTCTCTCGTTTTTTGAATTTTTGGAAGCATCCATAAACTTTAATGATGCCAATTAATTTTGTCCTTTTTCTTCACAAAAAAAATTGTATTTTCTTTATGTCTCGTCGATATTCTCCTCATCCTCTAAAATATTGATCCCACTTTCTCGACTTGAATATCACTCGAAATATGTCAGCATATCTATAACTTTCTGGGTCAGTGAATAAAATAGCCTAATGGCTTTATTAGTTGAAATATAAACCTACAATTTTTCGCTTGATGACTCCACCGGCTATATGTATATTTTTGGGTATTTCCTGCTAATTGTTACTTATTTTAATGACACTCCCTGTGCTCTTATGATTTTCTCTTCTTTTTTGAACATTCACACACCTATCAACCTTCATTCTCGCCTTAATCTGACGAAATTTACCGGAAGAAAGAATATCAAAAAAAAATACAAATTTATGGTAAAGATATGAATTTGAAGCATGTTTATGGATTAATTCACATATTTGCTGTCGTATTATGCATAAATTTTATTTTTCTTCTATACATATATGGTGGGAGTTCAATATCGAGAGCAAATTCATTGAAATATTATGGTGATATTTTTTATGCGTCATTAATTTTCTGTGCAAGCATATCTATAAGATTATATATTATAAATTCTAAACAATTTCTCATAAATGAACATGATGCATAAATGAGATGAGTAGGCTTATATTCAATATTATAAGCAATAATAGAATTTTCATATACTTCATGTACTTCTTTTGTCAAGTGGGGGTTTGAAGCTTTTGTAGTGATGAAATGTCTGTAGGATGAAGATGCTTTGCGAATTCTGAAATCTATAAAGATATCTTCATCAAACGTTTCACTATGAATTCGATAAATTTAACCAATCCCTCAGAGTCACTTACAAATCTACATCATTTATATGATAAACTATCATTCCACATATGTATGATGAAAATTCATTCCCTACATAAATCAGAATCGCAAAAGTTGCATAAAACCCTCAGGCAATCACAAAGTTCCACAAGTCTAACGAAAAATATTCTCAATCCAAACAAAATCAATAAATCCACACAGTAACATAGCACATTTGCTACCCCCTCGGAGATATTGTGTAGACACATTCTAATTCAATAAACAAGGATGAATGAATTCTCAAATGTGCTTTCAAGCATTAACGATATAAATTAGACGAAATATTTCAAGACATAATCTTTTTTTCTCTCATATTATTTTTTGATGGGTTTATTCGTGGATTATGACTAGTTATTGGATTTTCTAGGATGATCGTTTGGAAAAGAATGTAATCTCATGGAAAGGATATAAACCTGTATTTTTTTTTACTATGGGCTGCGCTATAATTTTTTTTAAATGTAACTTTTTTTAATAGGATTCGAACTCTTATCCACAATTTGAAAACGTTGAAATAATTATTAATTTTTCTAACGAAGATCTTTTTCATGTGGACATAGACAACTAAAATAAGTATTAATTTGTTATAGCATATCTAACAGATATCACTTATAAGCATCCCCCCTATTTAAAAGAGTTCATTTTCTTCTTATTATTCGTCTTACTAATTTCTTCTTATTATTCTCTTCCTTAATTATTTAATTGTTATTGTGTTATTATTTTTATTATTATTATTGCTTGCGCTACCGACCGATTTAGGATTTATATTAATGGTTTCTCTTCCTCCCTAATAAAACATGGCAAAAAATATAAATATATATATATTTTTTTGAGGGAGTAAAAAACAACCAATAACGAATTCTATCACGCAATTGTGTGACTAATAAATAAAGTTTGTGGCTTTGAACGAAAGAAAAGTTAAGAAAAGCTATTTTGTTTTTCTCTCATTCTCTCTCTCTATTGCCCCCCACTCCCTTAGCTCAATATCCCCCCGACAAGCCTTAAAGCCTTTCTTAACAAACTTTTCGGTAAGAGTGCGCAAAAACGGAAGCTTTGAACTCAATGGGGTCTAATTTGTTTTCTTGTTTTCCGGAAAAAGAAAAATAGAAAAGAAATAGGAATGGAGTAAGAAGAACATGCTCTTGACCACCTCAAACCATTTGCACGCTCATTCCACAATGAAAAAAATATTTTTTTATCCAAAAATAATACAATCAGGAGTCTAAAATAAAATACAACATCTAGATGACCGATATTTAAGTTTAATTTTTCTTCTATTTCTTTCCCACTTTTTTTACCTTTTTTTAGCATTAGCTTGACCTCAAGGCGTATGTACATTCATTCATTCATTTCTTAAATAGCTTTATCAATTAATCACACACAGGGAAGGCAAAAGTAGGAAAAGAAAAGTAAAAAAAAGATTCGTTAATAAGTCACAAGAAATAATGATGAAGGTTGTTGGGACGCTTTTTTTGTGTTGTTGTTGTTGCTTGTCAGTTTGCTAAACAGAAAGCAAAGAAAAAAGTCATTAACAGTCTGGTCATGTGTAACTGATTCTAAGAATCAATAAAATGGAAGACCGAACGGCATTATGGCTTTATCTACATATATCTATAATACTTATTAATGAAGTTTTGGTTTTGCTAGTAAATTACTAACACAAGTATGAACAGATTTGGGTTTGGTGGACGTTATGTCACGCTTTGGTGCTAGAATTGTAATTTTCGATGTCATTTATGAGATAAAATTTTTACTGATGATCAGATGTTGTCCACTTCTGCAAGATCAATTTTTATACCAAATTTTAAGTAGACTATCACACTTTTTAGTTAGTAGCATCTTTTTAATCTAATAATCAATTATCAATAATCTTATATTACATAACATTCAAATAACTCTCGAATCCAGCTTAATATACATAAAAATGGCCCCTGAATAGACAAAAAAAAAGAGATCGACCACGACAACACGAAAAATTTCTATGAAAATGTCTTTTTGTAATCTCTTTTCGAAAAAGAGAACGAAAAAAATATTATGCAGTAATGATAATAATATAAATGGATGAATGTGTATATCCATATTAATGCGATCATGTTGAATAAGCAGAGAATTGAAAGAAAATTATTTCAGCATTGTCGAGAACATATGATGTGTTTTGTGGGGTTGTCCATCGATTTTCTTCTTTTCTTTCTATTGGAGATTGTCGTAATTTTGAGGTTTTTGTGGATTTAAGGCTTTCTCGAGGGGATTCATTCTTAATGGAAGTTTAGTGGTATGAATAGTTTATGTTGTGAACATGACACAATTTTGCAATGGAAATTAGATCTTTTCGGCATGAATTTATGTTTCATATGGTTTTAATAGCTAAGACAGTTTGATTTTTTTTTTTGTATTTTTAGAGAAAATGGAGTAGTTTGAAAATGAAGAAATTAAACAGTTGTAAAAAAGATTTTTTTGTAGGTCTCAGGGGGGATATAAATTTAAGAGTCTCTAAGGAGTTTCACTTAACATAAAAAAAAATCTAACAAACTAACGGAAATTATTCAAGCCATAAATAAATGTTGAGAAACCTATTTTTGATCTAAAATGCATAAAATTTCTAACGAAGGAAAAGAATTAAGAATTGCATGTTGATGATGCAATTGAGAAATCAGAGAAGACTTAAAAATCTTCATGTCATGATAATTTTGATTTAAATAATAGTTCTATTTTAAAACGAACCTTTATCATCACCAACCCTCCTCCACCTGTCCACAACATATCCTATCAAAAATTTCTGAAAATAATATAAAGAGATAGAAAAAAATAATCTGTTAGTTTTTGATGGAAGCGAGAAGCTTCATGATTTATTCAATAATAAATTCAGCAAGTTTATTAAATATTCATTGACTCTATCAGCATCGTCAAAACGGAAAATAAATTTTTCAAAAACTATGAACTGCAATGCTTTTTATAGATTAGATGCTGGATGGAAAATTGTTTTTAAATTAGAAAAAAAAAAATGAAATTTAAAAATCTTGAGTTGTTTGTTTTGTTGATTTTTTCAACATAAAATAAATTTAGCTGCTTTTGCAGTTCGATAAAATTAAGAATAAATGTAACTAGTAATTTAGTAATATTTTTAATATTAAAGTAAGTTTGATTCCTACCAATTTCAACATTTTCATCGAATTCGATACTAACAAGAGAAAAAAAATCTGTCCCAATTACATTTAATCAACTAGATATCCCACATCATATCCGCATCATAAAGACTTAGTAGAAAGAAAAAAAAAATCTAAGACGAAAACTCTCGAACAAAAATAAACTTACAATCAAGACCAAACCATTTATTACTACCAATCATTTCATCATAATGAAATTCATTCCGAAAATTGTTATTACTTATTAGTTAACATGAACTTCGCCAACTTTTTCATCATCATCTGCTTTCACATTCATGCCATTGAGTCAGAAACATCTATTGTAAATATGTATGTGAATTGCAGAGACTACTTGAAGAAAAAGAAATGATTTTTTTTTTTTTTTTTTTTTTGAAGGACATGAAAATGAAACACACAAAAAAATTAAGTATATAAGTATATACACATGCATAGAGACAGAAAAACTTTTGTTCACCAATAAAATATACGCAAAGAAAATAAAACTAGTTCATATATGCATGTAGATATGAATGTGTATAATAATGTACAATAACAGAAAAGAAAATGAAAGAAATAAAAAAAAAAATCGGAATCCTTTTTGTCATACAGTACACAACTGGTACAATATACATGTGCTTCTTGGCTTTGACCATAAGGAGGAAGCAAACGAAGCACAAATTTTTGTTAAAATATTTTAGTCGATCAAGAGTTATTGAAACGCATTAAGTCTTGGATATGTTGCTGAAATTCGATTGGAATCGAGATTAAAAAAATTGAAAATTCAGTTTTAATGGATTTTAATAAAATTTTTAAAGTAGGTAAATTTAATTTTAAAAAAAAATGAATATCTCATTTAAGTTTTTTAGCATTTTTTTTTTAAATTTCTTGTTCAATAAAAGACAAAAAAATAACCAAACAAAATGACAAACCGCGAACAGTAACAAATTCATTCTCAACATTACAAAAACTTAAGAAAACGACTCTAAAAAAAATATTGAATAGAAAAATGTTTGGCGCGAATAATAATGCAAAAAAAATCGAACTTCTACTTGACCATGAAAATTTTTGTTCGCTTTTTTCCCCTTATGTGCACTAAAATGACTTTTGCCATCGTCGTCGTTGCAAAACGATAAACTGCAGTTATAGTTTTATTGTCTACTAAAGAGGATAGAAGAAGGAACATACTAGCATATATAAGAGCACACTAAAAAGCACTTGAAAAATATCATAGCACTAAAGGATAATTTTCTGGCATTATGCAATTGCTTTCACCATAAATACCCTATTTCTTGTCATGTGCTTCCATAAAGTCTTTTGTTTTGTTTCATTTTTTTCCCCTTCTACTCTGTCTTATCCTTACGTCGACTTTTATCATACGAATATAACTAGTGAAGAAATTTTGTAATAATTGAACGACTAAAGCGCATACGTGAATTAAGAAATTAATTCGCAAAATTCGTAGGAAGGGGGGCGGGTATAGGATTATGATAAGCTCCATAATAAAAATTTCAAAATCCCATACAAAATTTATTACGATCAGGGGGGTTGAAATGGCCATTTTTAAACTATCTATGAATTCTACGAATTAAATTTTTTTATGATATGAGAACAAAATTTGCACCTCATCCTGTCCTTTTCAAAAATTCTAAGTATACATACTTAAGTATGCATACACAGACTATCTCATAGACAACTCAGAGTATACCATCACCAAGCTAAAGCTATTCCTATCCAAAGCGTTTATGAAAATGCAAATTTTATTTTTGCATGTAGATGGATACATACTGGGAAGGAAAGAAGATGAGTGGAGATAAAGTGAGTGCTTTAAATCCATATTGCCGTTAATACAATATTTTTTTTTTCTCTGTACTGTACAGTTATAATAGTTGTAAAAAAATTGTATCGTGCTGTGATTACATCATAGTTTTTAACACTTTTTTTAAGAGTTCTCGTATTTTTTGATGGCTATAACTAAATTTTTTTTGTGATTATTCCGAGTAATAAATTTTAATACTTAACTTTTTTTTCGTTTAACATTTTGTCGACATTATCAGATTTATAGCACATCCGGTCCGGTTATATCTTCATTTTATCCAAAGTACTCTTCATGAAGCTTGTAAAAGTGTTGATGGTTGTAGATAGTTTTAAACTGATGACTCTATACACACACATATGTGCTCATTCTAGTTTTTATCTCAAGCTAGTTGATCTCAAGTATAATGTACTTAGTACGTCTAGTTGCTAGGATTATCAATGAAATTTTCTTTTTTTTAATGTTTTCAGTAAATCTCAATAGTTTATTGATGTTTCTGGGAATATGGGTCAATGAGAATGATTCTTGCTGGATGTTCTTGTAAAATTGTGGAACATTAATAAGTTTTACTGCGAATGATAAGGATTTAATTGTTATAGCTGTATTATTTTTTATGATGTCGAGATAAAGGAATTGGCATTAAAATCTTAAGTTTTATTTTTTGAGTAAGGAAGTTTGGTATGTTCAACGAAAAATTGCTCAAACCAAAATCAAGTGTGAACGAAAATTTTTTAAAACAAAAATTAAAGTGAATTACTGGACTTCCTGTAGATTAGACAGCAGCTAAGAATTTCTAATTTCTGTACAAAAAAATTCCGTAAATTTCTTCTACCAATTTCTTATTCCCCATCATAAAAAAATTCCTCACTCCCAACAGTATCCATAAAATATTTTTTTTTGCAATGCAGCATTAACCTTCAATAATATTTATTTAGAAAGCAAGCAAAAGCAGCCCACAAAACGACAACAAAAAAAAATGTGAGAAGAATTTACCAAAAGCATTTACGACAGGAACAAGAGGGAAGAATGAGAATTTATGCATAAAAGCTTATTGTACTTCATTCACTTAAAAACAATTATGAGGACTTAAAATGAGGAACAACAGCAGCAGAAAGCAGAAGCAACAACAGCAATACAAATAAATGTTATTATTTATTTTTGTCACATAAGACATTTGCTAAAGAAATTAATATTTATGTGTGAGCGCATACAAACACCAAAAAGTAGTATGTGTTGGGTCTAGGGATGGGATTTGATCGGGACTGATTCCCCTCGATGTAAGTGAGATCATAGTGTATTAAAAAAATCAATTAACTATTAATCTAAAGAGATATGAAAAGGAGGTTCCCACAATAATTAACCCCTAATCCTACCCCTACACTCAAGCCATATAAAACTCATTTCATTCATTGATATTCAACCAGAAGATCCCATTTATTTATATTTTGTGTGCAAATGCAAATTTAATTAAATGCATTCTCAGCTTCAACCTTTAAGGCATATACAGCATAGTACATATAAAGCAAGCAGAAGTACAGAAAAAATATAAATTGCTATTTTGTTAATAGTAAGGAACGAGAAAAAAATGGAAATTTTTTAAATGGAATGTTGTGAATGGTTGAATTAAACAGAATAAATGTCGAAAAAGAGTAAAAAAAAAAGAAATGAGGAAGAAATTTAGAAAATGAGAATTAAAAGAGAGAGCTTGAGAACATCCAAAAATGTGACAAAAAATCCTTGCCTTTAATTTAATATGTCATTGTAAACATTACACTCAAGTTGCAGAGAGCGCGAGCGGTGTTAAAGCATAACAAAGTGCCTGAAGTAGTGAAGGAATGAAGAGAAAGAATGGAAACGATGACAGATTCATTCCCCCACGTCCACCTTCTCATACCATGACTGAAATTGCTTTAGCTAGCAGCAGCACATAAATATTGTAGACATCAAAAAATTTCTTCAACCATTTTTTATGTTTGTTGCCGTGCTTGAATGAAATAAGGCAAAAAAAAAAGAAAGAGTGAAGGAAAAAAATAAAGAAATTCCCTTAGCAATGTGCAATGTCGGAAAATAATTTTTTTCGTTATTTTTTTAATTCCTTTTTCTTATTCTTACAAAATGTAGTTTTCATTCCTTACTTTTTTTTTTTCAAAAAAAAGCAATTCTTTCATTGAGCTGTAACATGATTTCTTGACACTCGACACTCGCTAAATATGTGCACATATATATCCTATACCTTTATATGTACCTTTTAAATATTTGCGCTGTGTGGAGTTATAAAGAAGCGCCTTAATGTAACCCGGTTATTTTTTGTTCAACTGTTTGCAGTGCAGTGTTTTGTTAATGGATGTGCGTCTTTAAATGTTGGTCGTTTGCTTGCAGACTGCAGTTAATGAACTAGATTTTCTTACAGTGAAAATTTTGTTTTGTGCTTGCAGCAATTTTTTAACGTTGAATAGAAATAAAATTACTTTAGCCTTTTGCTTTTGGAGCATTTTACATGAATGACTTTAAAACTTTCTGGAAACGTTGAAAAAAGTTATTGAAAATTTGATACTGGGGGCCTCGATTTAAGATTTATGATTGATTCCGGAAAAAAAAAAACTCAAATTCAAATAAAACTAGTAATGAAGCGGATCACGCTTCATGTGCATATTCACACCGTTCCAAAACTCTCAATCGGGTCATAAGATTGAAGATTAAGACTCAATCGGGTCAGCAAAGCTTCGCTTTGCATAAAATTGAAGATTAAGGCTCAATCGGGTCAGCAAAGCTTCGCTTTGCATAAGATTGAAGATTAAGACTCCATCGGGTCAGCAAAGCTTCGCTTTGCATAAGATTGAAAACAAAAGTTCCTAAGAAAATCGAAAATTTTCACATGTGGACTCAATTTTGAAGCACTAATTGATGTTTTTGGATATGACAATGTGTGTACGTCTTTTAGGTCTATTTATAAGCTACAATAATCACAAGTTTCTGGAATTTTTAAGACTGAACTGTAAGTACAGGAGGGCGAAACATCCCAAAAATGCCGATTTTTTGAACTTTTTCGACTTTTTGACCAACTAAAATTAATTTAAAAATATTTTTGTTATTTTTCCATAAAAGTTATTGAACTTATTGATCAAATACAAAAAAGTTTACAAAAATCCATCCATACAGTGAGCCATACGATTTTTTTGAAAATTTTATATTGTAGGGGGTGTACTGGTGACTAAAAAAGTTTTTTTGTATTTTTTTTTTTTCAACAAAACTTCTTATTTAATTGATTCTGATCAAAAAAGTTCAATTTTCAATTTGTGTGAAATTTTTAGCGCATTTTTGGAAACTTGTTTTCAAAAAGGAAGCTCAATCATACACTTTGATCGGCAGCAAAAAATCGATGATTGAGATCTCATGATCTAGACATCGTAGAGAGCTCGAGTTTGTTTTATTAGCTTCGTTTTATAAAATTATTTGCGGCAAATGTATTTAGAAGTCTTAAAATTGAGTTTAAACAGCTTAATTATCAAACTTTTAATTTTTTCATACAAAAAAAATATGAGTGTGTTCAGAAATTTGAAATTTAACGGTAAAAAGTAATGGATGTGTTCAGAAATTTAAATTTTTTTCTAACTGAAAAATTTGAATTTCAGAAAACCGTTAAATCGTAAGAATATTTTTTGCATTGCATGTTATGAAAATCGATTTTAATGTATAAACTTTAAGAGAAAGTAAGGGTTTTGATCATTAATTTTAGAAAAGGAGTTTTGATCATTAATTTTAAACTTTTTGTAGTAATATTATGATTAGAGAAACAGCAATAGAGTGATAAAACTTGTCCATCTTTTCTATTAAATCAATTGCTAATCGCTGCGCCAAAAATGCGCTAAAGTCCCTCGATATAAAACACGAGGACTTTTGTAATTTTTTAAATGTATTTTGCAATAATCGGCTAAAATATGCTCAAAAAACACACTATTTCGTTAATTTCTCAGATCTATCTACATGAATCAGCACCAAAATGTTAGCAGCACATTTGAGTGATAATGCGCACATTTTAAGACATTTTTGACAAAAAATTATTTTTTCGTAATTGAGTTGTGCGATTAACAAACTTGCTGGTAAAGTCACACCACCACTATTTTGCGTCGTGCACCGAGGTATCAAAACCATTTTCAAAGCGGTTTTTTGTATTTTGTAGATAATTTTGAGGCCGAACTTTTCACACCGAACAGTTTATGAAAACTTTGAGTTTTGGCGCCAAAAAACTAAAAAAACGATTTTTCAAGTGTATCGAAATCAATATATTCACAACGTGAAACGGTGTGAATATGAAAATTTCAAATAAAGCCGAAATGGCGATTTATTGAAAGAAAAAAACTACTCATATCGAAATGGACTCAAATTGAAGTTCCTCAGTATAAGAATAATCATTATTTTTTTCGAAAAATAATACATGCGATCGTTAATGAACAAGTGTACAAAAATTTACCTTTACTCCAAATACCTATTCTCCAAGTTCCTCAAAATCATTTTTTCTCCCACGAGGCACTCAACATAGTGTTGTTTAGACACACAATCTTTGTGTATATATATACATAAAACTTCTATTCTTCTAACAATAAACGGCAATATACATAAGTCTATATGCATTACTGTACCTCATATCAGAATCTGTCTGCTTGTCTACGATGGCAGTTGATAGGGCGTTTCACTTTTGACTTTTTTCCTCAGTTGAGCTCTTTACGACTTACGGCGGCTGACTTTTCATACATATGAGAATAATAATGATAGTGATGATGATGATGATATAATTTCCCCCAGTGGCATAACATAGAAACAAGTAAAGGCAAAGCCAAAATGAGAGAAAACGAGCGTAATGGTCTTACAATAAGATATATGACTCGGAAAAACTTAATCCAATTTTGGTTTCGTCTCATTTCGTTTTTCGTCTTGTTATTGCTATTAGTGCGGGGCGGTTGAATGCACCTCAATTTTCTTTTCCACACCAAACTTTCATAATTTTCATTACATCCAGAGAGAGAAAAAGAGATAGAGTAAAGACAGACGAGAGGTTTATGTGTGCATGAAAAAATAGTATAATATAAAAATACAGACAGAATAATGGAGGTAAGGGGCAATTGTGATAATAGTGATGGTTAAACATATCTAGAGGAAGAAATTTATGTTTCAATTTTTTTTTTTCGAGAGGGTAGGAGGAGATGCAATCGTATATCGGTGTCGAAATAGATCTTTCATAGAAAATTCCATACATTCATTAATATTTCAATTGGTGGGGAATAGTAAAGCACCGGAGAGCTTTATGCATCATACTTAGTAAGCAGCCCACCATCTTTATAGTTATAGTTATAGTTTGTACCGAATGAACAGCATGGAAAGAGTAATATTGGAAAATAGTAAGAATAAGAAGGAATTTTCATTGAAACGATGCCAAAAAGTTTTATGTAACAATTTCCTTCACTTTTTGTGCTCCCTCTATCTCTCTATCTCACTCATCGAAAAGCACTACAGTTTTCGTTCTTTTTTATTTCATTTCATTGCTACTGCTGCTTTGCTTTACGCTACTACAATATATACTGAGTATAGCAAACATTAGCAAAAAAAATTAAGTGATTGTTGATGAATTTGAACTTCTGTGTTGGCAAATGATTAATTTTACGTTTAAAAATTATTTTTTTAGTGAGTAATTTTAACCAAATAAAGCTTTATAGAGTCTAAAAATAAATTTAAGAAGACTTTTTTTAAAAAAAAAATTAATTTAGTCTTGACATTTCCAAGCTAAAAATATTTATTTTACGGCAATTATAAAAAGAGCATAGGTACTTATATGAAAAAAAAATTAAAAAAAAAAAACAACAAAATTTCACTCAGTAGTCGCCAACAAAACCAACCAAAAAATAGCATTAACTCTAAAAACACTGATTATTCAATACATCGTTCCAATGTTTCAGAAATCGAAATACATAAATTTCTTCTGCTTGTGATTTGCCTTTAACATGAAGTTTTATGCCTTAATATTTTATTTCTCTCATGTTTTAGAGAATTACAACCACCAATATTACATAGAACTTCGCTCTTCCTTCTTTTTTTTGTGTGCTGTAATGTAAAGTTCTATCCCTCAAAAGAATGAGGGTGGATGTGGAAAAAAATGAATACATTCAATGGAATTTGGCCTGTGATGTGACAAAAGGAATGTGGGTTTAAATACATTATTTAAGTTTTTAGTGCTTCTTATTCCATTTTTTTTCGCCCCTAACCTCCTTTATTTTGACTATCCTAATTTTTTTTCCTCAACGTCCTTCCGTTTTGCTTCTCCATTTAAGTCTATAGCGTCATCATTTAACAAAAATTTTTAGTACGGACATATTAAAAAGCTCATATACGTGAGTATGTACATAAATATATGCATAAACGACAAACGAAGGGAAAGAAAGGGAAGTGGCATTGAAGAAGTTTGTTCGAGGTCTAATAAAGCGCAGTTTTACAAACTTTTTGAATTTGGTTTTCTTTCAATGCGGATCTAACTTTTTTTTATTGAATTTTTATAAAATAAATGAAACCAAAAATTAAAAATATTCAAACCTTTTCAAAACAATTTTCAATATTTTTATGCATGTCACTCGACAAACTCAACATCTCTCAACCATCTCATCACTTTTTAAATTGTGGAAATTGAAGCTTTTAAGAAGCATACCCGTATGATGATATAAAATTGTAAAACTTTTTTTTTATCAAGCTTGCTATCGAATGGAAGCAGCACATATATATACACAGATGTACACACCGCATTCGAACGGTTAAATGAAGTACGAATATTACTTCAAAGAATCATGAAATCAAGCTGCTGTGCAAGCACTGGACTATATATTTTATGTGAAATTGAAGTTCGCTATAATTTTTTTTTACTTTTCAAAGCGACTCATAATAATAAAAGAATGAGAAATATTTCATCATAAATGAGAAGAACATCGCAAAGTGCACTTTTTTGTGGTGTTTTTTTCTGTTTATGCTTTGCCATACGATACCAATCGTTTGTGTGTATATGAATTTACAAATATATATGACAAGAAAAAATAGGAGGAAGAAGTAGAAATAAAGAAAAATGACGGAAATGTTTAAAAATGTAAAATGTGAGGTGATCGCGTCGACAACATGATGATGATATCAAAATCAATAAAAAGCACGTGACGATAAATGAAACTGTGAGTGGAGCATGAGAAGAAAAAGAATCTTTTTTTTTTTTTGTTCTGCAAAAACGAAATTGAAGAGCAAAAAAAATTTTACATTCTACACAATTTCCTCTTTTTTTCATCTCCTCATAAAGGTAGAGGAACATAAAAAAATGGTAGAGCACAAGTGGAGTAGAGGCAAAAAAAAATTAGAGAGTCGGGAATGCTTAGAGGGGTTGAAGAATCATCACATGCCATAAATTCAAATAACATTTAGACACATGTGCCAATGGGTAGATTATGAAATATATTTTCTTGAATTTTTAATGGATCTATTTTTCGTGATTCATGTGGATAGTTTAATGGATTGTTTAGATGTTTGTGATATTGTGTTGAGAAATTAATTGATATGAATTGGATGTTCGTGATATCCCGAGCGACAATCTGAGGCAATGGCAGCCACATGGCAGCCATCACACTGCCTTGCCATATAATAGGCAGTTACAAGGCACTGCCATGAACTGCATCGCCATTTGGCTGCCATGTGATTGCCATAAAAACAAATGATTTTTCGAATTTTGGTGGCTGCCATATGACTGCCCTATGACTGCCATCAACTTTTTCGTGACCATGATATACTTCACAAGCGTTAGCAGAAATCACTATTATAAGTCAAATTTTATTTTCATACAATCTCAAGATATTTTTAATAAATATCTTAAGTGGCACAGAACTTTAATTAGTTTTTGCTCGATTCAGAACTTAAGTCTTAACATGACTTAAGTTTATTTCCCATGTTTTTCCATAGATTAATGTAAGATATAAAATTGAAAAACGGTCATTAGAAATTTGAAGGAAGAAAATTATAGCAATTTTATACCAGTTTTTGCTGCCACCGAACCTGCCATGAAGGCGCCATCATGCCACCAACAAGGCGTTTAGAAGGCAAGGCAGTTTTGTGGCGATGGCAGCTCCAAGGCAGCCTTGGAAGCGGTAAAATCGACATCATGTGCTGCCATCAAGGCGATAATGCAGCCATATGGCGCTCAACAACTGCCGCCACTCAAGGCAGATGGCAAATGGCACCGTCTTATGGCTGCATTATGGCTGCCATGAGACACATGATTGTCGCTCGGGTATCGGTTGATTATTGAAAACATTAATTGCAATTTTATTGAAGTCAAAATTCGTTTTATTTCTTTGATAAAATTTCTAAAAATTTGCATCTTAATCCCAAAAATATTTCAACTCAACCTCCATCAGCCGCTTAAATTAATTTCCACAAATTCATTAATTCCTTTCACATTCAAAAAAAAATCTGTTGAGTCAACAATCAAAACAAATGAGCTTAATGAAAACCACAAAAGAGCATGAAAAAGGCTTAAAGTACACACAGAGAATAAAAAGTGTAGCGACCCACCCTAAGGCAATAATCCTTAATTTTCACTCTTTTTACATCAAACAAGCCATTTTTGCTTGCTAACAGAAAAAAAACACAAAAATTGATTTTAATTTCCTCACAGTCAGTCATAACGGTCACTTAGTTACATCACACTTTCTCATTACAACATCCATTCTCACCTTTCGAAACGAGTCACAGTCCAAGTGTTTTATTTCGTTTCCTCTCAAATGAACGCAGAGAAAAGAAAATATCCAATACAATAATTAAATTAATTTCTGTCTCGAGCACTTAGAACTTGATAGATTACAACTGTCAGTTGTCTTTTGTCAGCATCTCATTCAACTTCTTGTTTACGTAACTTTTACATTCATTGAGACATGCGAAAAACTTTCACAAACGTTTTCGTGGAAACTGTATGAGAAGAGAAGAGAAAGAGCATCAGCAGAAGAAAAAAAATCCCACTGGCGTGAATGATAAATGTGTTCTTCAGATTCCAAACGAAAAAAAAAAAAAAGTGAAAGATTTTTCAAGAACGAAAAAAAGGAAATAAGAAGAAGAACCAAAACTAGATAAGTGTTGGAAGTTAGTTTGAAGATCTTGAACGCATTTGATAGATCACTTAGGTATCGTTCATTTATTACGTAACAAAATAACGGTCATATTTCAAAAAATAACAATGGAATTCTCAGAAATTCTATTGTTCTCCTCTCGAACCCCCCCCCCCCCTGCGTTACGTAATAAATGAACGAGTCCTTACTGAAACTCATGATTTGTCACTGACAAAAAATCTTCGTTCAGCTAGAAATAATTCCAGTTTTTTTTTTTAAGTTTTCAAATTGTTGGAAATTTTTGGAATTTAAAAAAGAATCTTTAAAAAATTGAATTTTGAATTTTTCAAGTCTTTTTTAATTTTTTTCATCAAAGAACTCCAAGAAAAACTAAAAAAAAAATAAAATATTCAAAATTTAACTTTTTTTTTGTTAAATTAAGCTCTTCTGTATCCCAGCTCCTCCAGTTAAATAAAGAAACAAGAACGAATTTATTCTTAAAAAAACGACATCCTCCATTCAGTCACCCAAACTGCACTATCAACTTATCAAATTCTTATTCAAAAAATTGCTACAAAATAAGAAATGATAAATTCTCAAGTGAGTACCGAAAAAAAGGAAAGGGAATGAAACTTGAAAATAAACATCCATATATCGTTTAATATTTTTCAATATTCTCTAGGAAATCTCTGCAGAAGTTGAGATAGGAGGTAGTTGTTGATGGAAAGAGATGAAGAAATGTAATTTTTTTATTTCCATTTTTTTTTTGCATAGAAAAGAAAGCAACTTGAAACGTTCTTCACGTTTTCATGATGTTTCTGACATTACCTCGTCATTTTTTTTTTATTTTTTTTTTTTTTCACTCAACATACTTTATATTTATCTCTTGTGCTCTTCTCGTAGCACTATTATACAATATATAGTCTTCTTTACATCTCTTTGCACAAACATACACACAGTTTGTTGTAGAATGCGAAGACGCTTGTCGAGTTTATATTCTTTATTACAAAATGTACAAGGCGTGAATTCTTATCAACATTCCAAATGTATTCTTACGATAGTTTTGAAATCAAACATATTTTCTGAAGGATATGCATGAATGTATGTGGGCTGATGGGTTTTTTTGCTAATTTCTTTTGTTCATTAAAAAATTATAAAGATTTGAATTGTGTTGGATATTGAAATGTAATGAAGTTTCGGCATCATTTTCTGGATTGAACAAAAATTGGCTTAAAATTCTGAATTTGTAGTATGTAGAATTTGAATTATTGTTGGTAGAAAAGATATAAAATCAAATTTTAAACATTTTGGTGTAGCCGGAAATATTTCGTAAGGTGGGAACAGGGGCGTAGCCAGGAATTTTTTTGAGGGGGGTTTTTGCTACTTTTCAACGTTTTTTTTTTTTTTGGCTCGGATATGAAAAATTCAATAATATCTAGTATAAACTTCTGGCTACGCCCCTGGGTGGGTGGTGGGGAGGTTGATATTTTTTTGTGTGGAGAAAAATTTAAGGTGGTTGGTTTTCTCAAAAAACCCTAGCAAATTGAAGAAATTTTCCAAAAAGAGGAGGAAGTAAGCCCCCTGGCTATATCCCTGATCTTGACCCTTTACCACCCCATTTTCAAATTTGGTTTGAAACTGGAAAGTTATTTAAAATTTTTAATTTTTATTAGATCCTTCTCCCGAGTCTTCATAGCAATAAACTAGTAAAGTCATTGGCACACTTTCTTAATCTAAAAGCTATATTCACCAAAAACACACGCATGAATACATTCCATCTTTGTCTTATTTGATGCTTCTAAGTTCTACTTCTTCTCATCGTTGCTTCATCGTCTTTCAATTCTTCCTTAAATCCCACACAATATAACAATACATTATAGACGATTATGTAACCTTCATGAAAGCTTTAATTTTGTCGTTTTTTTGTTGATTTTTCATTAAGTATAAAGCAAAACATAAAGGCATTTTAACGGAAGCCTTTTTCTTTTTCGATTTTCGAACAATTCCTTTGATGATTTGAATATACGTGTCTGATGATTATATAGCGTGTATCATCTATAAAGGATTTTTTCTTTCTTTTTTTTCATTCCACATTTTGTATTGTCGAACGAAGATATTTCCACAAGAAATGAGATGAAAAAAAAGATTACAAAGAAATATTTTAAATTGTTTGGAGTTTTGTCAGGTTTTCAATTTTTTATTTCTTTTGGAATGCTTCCGTTTGAATATTTATTTACCTACTCAACTATTTTCCTTTTCTTTGTTTGCAACTATAAATTGAGATAAATTGATTGTGTATGTAAGGTTGTCTTTGATTACTTAAGAATAGTTAATTTTATTTTATCTGAAAAATTCTGATTAGTGCATTCGTACTTTTATCACAATCCCTATTTGATCCACTGACTTTAATTTTTTGCCCAAATTTTCAAACTACAAAAAAAATATTTGAAGGTCTAATGTTTCCAAAAATTCAATTTTTTCGCAATTTCAATTTCAACTTGTTTTCCCGGAAATGATTTTGAGAGCAGAAAAAATTAAAGCTGAATATTTCATTCAAAAAATTAAAAATCTATCAAGTCATGCCTTTTTAAATTAACATTTTCATCACTTCACACCTGCAAGAAAATAAATAAAATTGAAATTATAAAAAAAGGGGTTGCAAAATAAATATTTATTATGCATCCATACAGATTGCTTTGAAACTTAGCACTCAAGCAATAAAAAAATAAAAATCAGGTAAAAGTGATGAGAGTCATAAAATGAGGAAAAATATGGAAATGATAGGGAAAAAAATTCAGGTTGATGAATCAAGGAGCAAGACTTTTCAGCCATGAGCAACGTTTGAATTTTATTTTTTTTTCTTATTTTTGCTTCTCTCAATAAATTTGTTCTTACTTAATGCTCATGCTGGTTGAAAATGTTATGAATGCAGGGGTGTAGCTTTGATAGATTGTAAATTATTCTGTAACTTAAGAGTTCAAATCCTAAAAAAATCCTAAATCTAAATTCTTTAAAAGCATTAATGGTCAAGTATAACAAATGCCCTCCAGAGATATTTATTGTCATTCTGAGTTTAGGATAAGAACCAACATTTCAAGCCAAATAAAATTAAACTTTTCACAACATAATCTTTTCAGCCACCAGCTCCACCTCCGCACAGAAGCATAGGAGCAAATAGACAAGAGAAAAAAAATCATAAAACTTTGTTGCTTCATCTCCAATAAAAAGCACTTAAAGTTGCAGAGAGTGAAAAAGAAGAAGAAGCAATGGTCGCGATTCGAGAATAAAATAAGTAGATGTCAGGAATAGGAATATCAACGTCAAACATCAACAACAAAGACATCAAATACGAAACGAAGGGGTTTCATCATCATCATCATCATCAGATGAAAGCAATAAGGTGAACCAATAAATTGAAATCAAATATTGACATTCCTGGTATGATGCATGCAGTATACATAACACAAGTTGTATATTGTGGTGTGGGAGTATGAGAATAGCAACAAATCACGTAGAACATGATAAAGTATTAAAATCGATCATAATAAAGCTCAGTATGCTTATAATAATTGCTTTTAACTCCTTCTTCTTGAATCAGAAACAGGCGAATGAGCAAGTGCAATGTGAGTTATGCTGAAATGATTAAGGATTTGTGGATAAAGATTGAGTTAGAGCGCATTTATATTTGGGGGAAACGATTTGTAATTTAATAGAAAAATTAGTTTTTGAATTTTCAACTTTATTTACAAAAAAAAAAAAAAATAAATAAAAATTTTGGAAAGAGGTTCAAAAATTCCAATCTGCCAACATCTAGCCTAACAACATAGCCATTCCCAAAATTCATGCTAAAAACAGGAAAGACTTGATTGCTAACCATTTTCCCCAAGTGCTGTTGCCTCTGCATTTAAACGTGTCTTGTATGCACATTGCCTGTTTGCATCTGCATCACTCTGTGCTCATCTTCCTCCTTTTCGTTCTCATTTCATGTTATTTTCATTTTCTTTACTCCTGTCGCTGATGATGTTGCTGCTTACTTGCTTGCTCTACACTCGAGTGAAAAACAAACAAAATTCTAGCTTTTTTCTATTTCTGCATGATAAACTTTTTTTTCTGTTTTTAGCTTGCAAATATGGGACTTTTGAGGGCAGCAATTTGCATGAAAAGCATTTCAAAGTTTGATAAGTTAACATCTTTTAAAAGTTTATGATAAAAGGCAGATGAGAAGAAGAAAAAAATATGTATAAGCAAGTGAAATTGTGGAAAAGAAGTTGGGAAGTTTTCTCATAAGCCGACTTGAACAATTCTTTTGTGTCATAAATTTTCTGATAGGTTTTCATTTTCTGACAACTTAATTATAGATATACACAATTTTTCTTCTTCATCGTCTGATATTTTTTTTTTCTCGCGAATATTTATTGGGAAAGCTAAAAGTTGCAAATGTTGGAGGATTGTCTGACTGTCTGGAATTGAAGTTATACAGTGATTTTTTTGGAATATGTCAACTTTGTACGATTTACAAAGACTTGATCAACATTCAGTCAATTCTTTAATTAAATATTTTTTAAATGTATAAAAGGCAGGCGCGCAGCTAGAAAGCTTCGAGCCCCCTTGGTAAAATTTTGAGCCGTGCTCTCGCTGCGTCAAAATAAAATACTAGAATTCGCTTTAGTCCAATTCAAAGAATTTCTACTTCCTCTCGTCGTCTTCTTCTTATAAATTTGAATATTTCTCTTATTCATATTGTTATTTCATCTCTCATCCATACTTGCTGAATTTTATATGAAGTTATGATAAAGTGTAAAATGTTTTCCTTAAAAAATAATACTCGAGTGTTTCGAACATCTGAATGAATCGTTTCTTTGTTGTACTTCTGAAGTATATTCTTCTTAACTTTACTTAGATATAAGGATGTGTGATTTATGAGGAAAGAAAAATTTTGAAGCATTAAGTGCCAATAGAATGAATCTAAACTGCTCTACTGTTTGATATATGAATTGAACGATATTACACAGAAATATGATATATTTCAGATACTTGTGAAATTGACTGTATACTTTCTAGTCAGCTGAAGTTATCAAGTGTATATAGTTCTTTATGAATAAGTTGGTTTATATATCTTTATTGGCTACATAACGGAAATTTTCAAGAAAAAAATACAGTACCAGGAAAAAATTTCGAAAATTTTATACGAGACTGCCCGTTGTAAATACTTGCAGATGGTCACTCTATTTGTGAAGAAGTGAACAAGTCGGGCTTTTAGTTTTTGAACTTCATAAAATTTTTTGGGGGTATTTTTGATGATTTTAAAAATTATTATTATTATTATTATTATTATTATTTTATTGATTGATATCGTATTGTCAAAAATAAATTATAATATTAGACAATATGTGAGATACAGCGTTCAAAGAACATTAAAGATCTCCTTAAAATAAGAGTTTAACATAAAATATCATAGATTCAATAATTGTATTCTAACGGTTTTTGAAAATTTGAAATTTTGGTGAATAGTGGTGAAAATTTAAATGGATAAGTTCAGTTATTGTTTACAAATGAAAATAAATATTTTAGAAAGTTTAAGTAAAATTTAAATAAGATAAAATTATCATTAATTGATTACTGAATCGTAAAACTGGCAAATTAAATTATAAAGAAGACATCAAATGTATTAATTCCATCGGTCATAATCAGGTAAATCGTTCCAATTAAAATTTTTTTTGCAGGAAAACTAATATTAATATTTTCCATTTTAGCTATCAAATCTTTTTAAATAATTATCAGACAAGAAGCTTTTCATCATCTCCTCATTCCTGATATTACATTTCAAGGCCCATTTAAATCCGTGAGGTAAGAATCTAATCTGTTGTGGAATTTCATTAAAGATCGAGACACCAAATGATGTGATTCTTTTTTTCCCATAGTTCGTTTTTGCTATGACTTTGTTGAGCTTTCCAGCAGTTCCAGTACGGATGTTTGGTGGAGTTTTAACAAAACGGATGTTTGAATGAATCTTTCCTGCCATATTATTGTAGATGAAGTTTGCAGAATTGACATAATTGATAGCACGAATCGGAAGACAATTTTCTACATGGTGAGCATACATTTGAACTCTTTTAACACCAATATCTATGTCAAAGACACTTCTGAGCGCACGATTCTGGATCTTTTGCATTTGTTTTAAAACATTCTGACACGCAGTTCCATAAATCACTGACATGTAGTTCAGATGTGACTCAAATAGCGACTTATAAATTAATTTCTTAGTGGATTTTTTGAGTTTTGTTTTTAATTTATATAAAATTCCCGATATTGATGCAAGCTTTGATTCCAATGCCTGACAGTGAATATCCCATTTGAGATGTTGGTCCAACATCAATCCCAAGTATCTCACACATTCGACACGTTTGATTAGTTTACCATCTATTCTCATCTCATTATTGTCATTTAATTTCATGAAGGGTGAATGAAATATGATGTAATTGGTCTTGTCAAAATTTAAGAGAAGTTGCTGTTCATCAAAAAAGTTCAAGATGTTGTTCATATCAGCTACAATTTTATCGTCAATCATCTCATTTTTCTCATGAGTGTTAATTAATGGGCGATTCCATGAGTGAAAAAGCGCATCTAAAAATGAAATTTTCTTAATTTTTCCTTAACTCAAATGATTATATTTGACCTGACTGCTTCAGTTCATGTAAAATTAAATTTTCTATCATTTAATATCCTTTTGACATCATTTAAATATGTCTGAATTGAAATTTTCATGTTTTTGTAGCGTTAATGTGTTAACATTATGAAAAATTTACAAAATTTTTTTCATTTTTTTAGCTAAATACAAAGTTAGACGGTGTAGAAACATATTAAACACTTAGAAAAGGTTGAAACACGTCTTCCAAAGTTATTTTCAAATGCTAATATGCCTTAATTAACGTTAAATTTGATAAATTAGCGTTAATGTGTTAACATTTGAAAAATTTTTGGAAATTCAAATTTTCAAAAAACCGTTAAATTAGTTAGATTTCAATTGTTTATTGATATTAAATCATGATTAATTTAACGTCACGATGTTTAAATCATTTATTAAAGTGATATTGAAACATTAAACCTTTTGTTTTAACATCATTTAATCGGAAAATCTTAAATTATTTTTCCGACAAGTAGAGAAAGAATTACAACTCAATTTTCTCAGTTCCTTTCACTCATGGAATCGCCCTAATACAGCATCATCGGCGTAAAGAAAAATTTCTCCATTGACTTTTAGAAATGAGATACTATTGAAAAAAATTATAAATAATAGGCTTCCTAATATTCTTCCTTGAACAACCCCTCTGTTTATGTCTTTTCTGTCACTTGTTGATTGATTAATCTTAACAATCTGACTTCTACCTCTTAGATAACTCTCAATTAGTTTCAAGGATTTTCCACGAATGCCAGATAAATTAAGTGTTTGAATTAAACAATCAGTATCAACCATATCGAAAGCCTTTCGAATGTCCATAAAAACTGCACTAACTTTTTTCTTCTTGTCAATCATACTTCTGATATAGTCAACTACTTCCAATGCAGCAGTCTCAGTTCCACTTCTAGATCGAAATCCAAATTGTTTAGGTGACATAATTTTCGCTTCATTAAATACAAAGTCATAAATCCTTTTGTAAAGAGCTTTTTCCACGATCTTATTAAAAATTGTTAACATTGACACAGGACGATAATCATTTAGTGATGAATTGTTACCAGTTTTGTTAATTGGAATGACTAATGCTACTTTAAAACATTCAGGATAAATTGATGTCTCAAAAATACAGTTAATCATATGACATATTAATGGTGTTAGTTCATGTGAAAGGTGTTTTACTATCCTTGGACTGATGCAATCTATTCCAGCTGATGAATTTTTAAGATCTTGTATGATGGTTCTAACTTCCTCTTCATCTACGTCTTTCAAGAACATTGATTGCATAACATTGTTAAATTTAATTTTTGTGGAGCTTACACGTGATTGACTTACAGTTGACGTTATACAATTAATGAATTTCTCATTGAAAAGATTAGCAATTTTTGTGTCATTTGTTTCAATATTCCCATCATTATCGAAGATTGCCTTAATTTTATTGTCTTTGTTTCTTCCCAGAATTTTGTTGATGTTATTCCATAACTTTTTATTATTTCGCTCATTACAAAGATCTTTGAATGATTTTTGTTCATCAGCTTTAAGTGATTTACTTAAATTCATTGAAATTATTTTTAATTGAGATTTTAGGTTCTGATTTACTGTCTGGTATGATAACTTCCTTCTGTTTTTCCTTAACTTCTTGATTATTCTCTCTTTCTGACTTAATAATTTCATGCTGTTAAAGCTAAGCCATTCACAAACCTTGTTTTGTTGTTTTATGTGAAATTTAAAGATCTTTGTTGAATTTTCAATTGCTTTCTGTGTCATTGTGGTGATGGATTCAGCAATAAAGTTAGGATCGTTATTGTCAAAAAGTGAATTGTTCGTCAATTTATTGAACTCATCTTTAAGCTTTGAGAAATCAGTTCGCCTTACAATTTTCAGTTTTTTGTGGATTTTGATGTTGACATTTTTTATTACTGAGATTAACATATTGTGGTCACTGAATTTTGAATCAATAGATATTGTATGATTTTGTACGGCTGATTCCATATTACTAGAGCATGCAAAATGGTCTATGATTTTTTTACTCGCATTTCTTGTTGGATGAGTGTTTGAAATCACCATGTCATATGATTTGAGCATACTGTTGTATGATTTAGATTCCTTAGAATCATCATTTGAGTTTATATTTACGTCTCCAACGAAAATTGTATCGACATCTTCATTTTTTAGCTCAGCTTCCATTCCACGCATGAATCCTTTGAAGTCCTTGTCTGGTGCTCTATAAGCACTTACTATTTTGAATGATTTTAGACCAAGTTTCATGAAAATGACAATTTTTTCAAATGATGTTGATTCACATTTAATATTGTATGTTACTATGTCGTTGTTAATAAAAACTAAAACTCCTCCACCTGCGTTTAATGAATTTCTGCAGCAAATGTGTTGTGAGAAGCCATTAATTTGATACAATTTTGAAGGAAAAGTAGGCAACAATTTTGTTTCACTTAAAATAATAACGTCTAATTTATACGGTAGTTTACTAATCATTAGTTTTAGTTTATTAAACTTTTTTGACTCGTTTATTCCTCTTACATTTAGCTGCATGATCACCAATCCTTTAATTAAATTTGTTGCTTGACTAAAAGCTGTTATTGTTTGATGTTGAAGGTTTTTTTGATGTATGTTAATTGGAGATAATGATGGTTGAATTAATTGCTATTTGCTAGATGAATTTGACTGTTTTTGTGGCATTTGTATTTGAATTGATTTTACGTAAGTCTCCAGATTTAACAAATCATTGTCACATTCAATGGATATTAATTGTTTATCTGCCTTCTCAACGTTAACTTTACTGGATTTAAAGAAAACTTTAAGACCAACATTTTTCACTATTTTTCTTGCGCTCATCATAAGATATTTATGTGTTGATGTCATGGCTGCATTAAAGTATATATTTCGATTATCTTTTATGTTTCTTTTTGCACGCATGATCCTCAGTTTCGATTCAAATTCTTTGAAATGTACCATAATTAGAGTTCTGGAATTGGCAGTAGCATTTGCTTCTTTTTTGATATCTTTCGTTGTTACTCGTTCAATCTCATTGGTATCAATTGCGATGTTAAAAGAACTAATAATTTCAACAGTTAATATTTTAAGATCTCTTGAACTCTCAATGGCATTGTTGCTGATTCCGTGAATTTCCATACAATTTGCTAGCTTATCTTGCATTATGCTATTAATGAGCCTTTTATTGATTTGAGCAGTATTGGATGCATCAGTGACTTTATTGTCAAGTCCTTGCATTTGACAAATTGATTAATAAGTTAATGCATTGCCTGCATATATCACTTTAATAAAGTAATAATCATAATAAAACCCCCTTTTGTGATCTACAAGTACGAAAATCATACTCAGACACTAAAGTAAATTTACATTACGATGTTATCTGCTGAGTAACTTTGAGTTTAATTCAAATTAAATACTCATCCAACTTACATGCATTAATATAATTAATTTAATATAAACATATCCATTTACTATTACGTAAAGTAAATATCAAGAATCATTGAAAGTTAATTGTGTACAATAATACATAATATAAAAAGTAATCGCATCAAATGTCAGAAACATTATAATCATCGTTGTTGCTTAATTTTCTTGTGTGTATATGAAGCAATACCCCAAAATTACTCTTCGCTTTCTTTCGACTAGCCTAAAAAAGTGATTTGCAAAAAATTCATCCTGCTATACCTTTTGATGGGGGGATTGTTTGTTGGATGGGTCATGTTTTAAAAGCAACTCATCTGTTTTAGGGGTTTCTACAGGAAATTGTCTGACATCACACGCAAATAACCCCACTTCGTTCTACACATACACAGAAAATAAAATAAAAAATAATCAAGTCCCTTTTATATACTTTACATTTAACTATCTTCAAATAAAATAAAAACAATGAATGTTGGGTGAAAAAAAAGAAAAGAAAAATTGTTTGTGTTGTTTAATCGATATAGAGATAATATGAATTGAATTATACTGAATATAAAAAAAATTTTTTCTTTCTTTTCCTCATTTTAATTCAAAAATGAAAAATTTCAACTCATTTATGTTTTGAGGAACAAAGCAAGCAAGCATTACCATGCTCTTTCCATTGTGTAAGCGGTTAAAGGCTTGCCGATATGAATTGATGACAAATTCACGACTATTTTTTGATCTTTATCTATAAATAATAGCAAAAAAAGCTTAAAATGAAAAATAATAATAAAAATAAATAAATAAAAATGGGGTTGAATATGATAGAGGAGATATACGTGCTTTTTAAAATTTGTTTTGTAGATTGCAATTCATGCTTTGTCATATTTTATTTTATAGTCGGTTTTGGCGCATTTTGTATTGAAAGCTGGTTTTGTTTTTTAAAAAATTTTAAAAAATCTTTGAATTTGAGGTTATGATTCACAACTTATAAAGATGAAAATTAGCACCTCTGAATTTTATATTATCTCGATTGAAATATTAAAATTTAATCAACTAATTTTTTTATTCAAAATATACCGGAATATACCCATAAAATTCCCAGACAAAGCAACAACAAAATCACATAGGCCCACGAAAAAAAGGTTCACTAAAAAGAGATAAATGGAAAAGGTGAAATCATTTAAATGCTAACGGAAAAAGAAGCAAAGAAAAAAAAATTTTTGAAGAAGATAAAAAATGCCTTTCTTCCTCTTCCACACTATAGATATAAATGTACACATAAAAGACATTTTTTTCTTTGCTTTTTGAACTCTAACCGTGTCATTTGTATGATTCAAAGCACACACCGATGATTCTCATCAATTCCCCATACACTTGTACATATTCATCCTTTCCTTTCTTCTTTCTTTTCATTCTTTATTTTCCATCAATTCCTCCATAAAAAAGGATGAAATGAGAAAAAAAATTTATCTGTTGTATAAAAAAAAACAAGATTGTGAAATCGAAAACATGAAAACACATTGAAGATGAGCACAATGATAGAATACAACTGCAGGCTTTTTTTTCCTATTTTCATGATTGCAATCTTCTTGCAATGCATTTCATGCTTTTGATTTTCCTCCTCTATTATTTTCTAAATAGGAAAAAGAATTATATTTTGAGAGGATGAGAAAGGAAGAGATATCGAGGAGCATGCAAGTAGCAGCTACAAACATAGAAAGAGATAACTGGATAGATACAAACATGTGGCTAGAAACTTGATTCGCATTTGAAATTATTTGAAATTGGAAGCTGAAATGATGCAAATCACGTTAGTGCTTTTGCCAATGTTAAAAAATTTGCTTCAATTTTCTTTCAGATTTTTTTAATCACGCATTCCCGCTTCTTTTCGTATATGAAAATTTCATGCACAAATTTGCTTGACCAAAAAAAAATAAAAATAGATAGATGGGGTTGAAACATTTTTAAATATTTTTTGAGGTGGAATTTTATTTGTGTGAAGGGAAATTAATTTTGATTTGTCTGGCTGTCTGAACTGCTAATTTTAGATTATTCGAGTCTGAACCCAATACATTTTTGATATAGTTTTTGAGCATTTAGATTTACAGAGTTCTCGGAATCAGTTTCAGGTCATGAGAGGAAAAATTCCTTCCTTTTTCTAGGTTTTTTCGAGAAAATAGCATTTGGACCCCCCTCCACCCCCTAAAATTTTTTCTTTACTACAAAAAAAAATTTTTTACCCTTCCTTATTTGTCTACACCCCTACCATGATCGAAACTACACACAAAATTTGATTCATGGTATTTTTTTATTTTTTTTTTTTTTTTGTACACTGGTTCTGCATCGCTGACCTACATATTTATTAATTTACGAATTAAATTATGAAACAAATTGAATTTTAAGCAAAATCACACATTTCTAAATAGAATTGAATGAAGTCATAAATATTTTTAATATGTTAAGTGCGCTCACTCCATCCACTACAACTGTCCAAAATTCATACTAGTTTTATTTCAGTTTAGACAAAAAACGAGAAAAAATAGTATTCATAAATTAGTGTCAATTTTCTTCCTTCTGATTTCCTTTTTTCTCCTCTTCCTCTCTCTCTACTCATTCGAATTTCTATTTTGGAGAAAATGAATGGGAAATTTTTTTGTTTTTGCACAAAAATCGATATTCAATACGATTATACTTATGTGTAGAATGTCCTTTAAATACGACAACATTCATTTTTCTTCCAATTTTTCATTTTTTTCCTTGCTTTCCTCCATTACCTTTTGCTCGATTTAGAGACAAAAAGTATGTATACCTTTCCATAACTCGAACAATTTTTTTTTCTTTATTTTTTGTAAATATATTCGGGACAATTTTCATGCCATTAGCACCACGTTTGGCATGGCATTCTCAAATACCAGTGACGAAATTCAAATTGAAATAAGTGAATATTTCTACATAATATAGTATTAGTAAATATTTCTTGTGATGACTGCCACTACCCCAACTTTCTTGAAATAAGCAAAAATATCAAAGTTTTTATTAAAAAACGCTTTAGGACTTGATAATGCACCAATAAAACCAGGAAAAAAATTATTGACTATCGACATAAAATATTCAAATTAAAATTTGATCACTTTCAAAAGAATTATCAATGAAGTCACCAAAAAATACTTCTATTTGATAGATTCATATTTAATTTTATGACAATTATTGTTCTTTCTTCCTCCATCGTCGTTTTCTGCTCGAAGTCCAAAAAGAAAAATGGAAAAAAAATATTTTAATTCAATCTTTTTAAAATAAAAATTTAATTCATCTGAGAAGTTTTTTGGATGCTGAACTGCATTGAAAATCCTGTTTAGCATAATTTTATGCAAAATATGCAGTTTTAAGGATTCATAATATTTCGTTTTTTTCGCCAATAATTAGAGCAGAATTGAGGGAAAAAATTTATGACGTCCATCTGCAGTGCCTCATTTTTTTTCTTCAGATTGATAGTAAATGTCCTATTTGTGTTGTATGTCCTAGATTTGACAAATGAAATAAAAAAAATTATCCCGAATATAAAACTAAAGCAAAGAGAACATGCAATACAACAGAACGTGACAATTTTGATGACTGTACAGTAAACTGATTTGATGCTATGTCGGTCAATGTCATGTTTTATGCGGGATTTAATCCTGATTTTATTTTTTTGAAGAGAAAAATCAATTGTTGAGATATAGAAAGGAGAATGCAGGGATAAAATTTTTTTTATGAAGATGATGTGAAATAGTTTAGTATGTATTGCTGAGTCTTGTGATGTGAATTTCAATGCTTACTGTTGAATTGGCATCATTTAAGAATGATATAGGATAAAAAATTTAAAGGATATTTTGTAGATTCATCAAAAAATACGACTCTTTCACAAATTAAGAGAGCACACTATGCGTGGAAGTTAAAAATCTTACAAATAGAAAACCAACTAAAAATTTCAATAAATAAATCAAATGAAAAAAAAATTAACAAAAACTAAAATAAAAGTTTGTAAATTTTCCAGATGTTTTACACGTCTTTTAATTAAAATAATTATCATTGTCACAACTTATTACCTCAGTGAAAAATGAGTCTTTGACTAATATACCAAAAAAAACTAAAATTTAATCCATAAATAATTCGCTCAACGATCGAGATTTTTTTCTTCATTAACTCACACAGAATGTGACATTTTTTAAAGATATTAATTTATGTTTTAACATTTTTTCTCTCCTCTGTTTTGACGTTGTAGTGACAATTTAATGTTTTCATTTGGAAGTATTTTATGACTTCGATAGAGCAAATTTATGGATGAAAAGTAGGTACCGACTAGAGTATAGGCCATATGTATACGAATTGAATTTATTTATGCCATTGCGGATAATATATGTTAATTAACGATCATTCCACATACATATATTTTAACCTTAAATTGAGGCATCGATTTTTCCACCATTAAATTATACTGCAAGTTTGGGTTGATATTTTCGTGTTGGATGGAAATTAATTTATGTCCTTTTGACTTTAAGATATTTATATTTCTAGAGAATAATTTATTTCATCAACAATAAGATTTACTCTCCGGTTCCTTTTTATTTCAATCTTTGTTTCTTTCGTATTTTATTATGGGGATCATTCGATAGTTTTGTCAACTCTAGAGTTAATCTTTGTATATGTGCATGGCCGAAAAAATGAGGAAATAAAATTCAACGGTCACAAATTATTCAAATTTTTCTTTCGAAAATTCGAAATATCTTTTTACAATTTTTGACGCAATTCGTTACTTTTAATGTGATTTAATGATCACATATCATTATTTTTAATCACATGAAACGATTAAATGACTCCACTGCTTTATTTCTAGTCTAATCGCTTCATTTCGATAATTTCGAAATTTTTCAATTATTTTTTTTCTCTCTTTTCAACTAAGAAAATTCAAATTTTAAGGAACCGTTAAAACAATATTTTGTTAATTTAACTGTTTTCCCTTAAGATTTGTCATGATATTTTAATGCAGAAAGCTGCAGCAACAGTGAAACTATGTTTTAAGATTGCAACCAGATTGTATCAATGCAAACTGAGAGAAATATTTGGATTATTTTGTTGATTTCCGAAAAATTATTCGTCAGTGACGCTAAGAATTATGCATTTATTTCTTTACTGTTAATGTGTAGACTCAAAATGAATAATGATTGTTGTAGAAGACAAAATTATCTACAAATCAAGATATTAATCATTATTCAATCATGTCTAGTTAAAGAAATAAATCGATAATTCATAGCGTCACTGACGAATAATTCGTTTTCGTCCGAGCCCATATATATTCTTACAAAATTAGAATTATTTTGACCCTCTCAACATAAATTTTGTCTGTGAGTAATAACATTATCCATGAACAGCCCCATTCCCTATCCATAATCCCATGCACACAATTACATCTAAACAAATTACGAATGAGAAGAAAACGTAAATCCTTGTGAGATTTATTGAAGAGATTTGGTCACAAAATTGTAATTTTATTTTTATTTTTTTGAAAAATTAATTTGTTGATAAAATAAAATATTTTATTTTTCTCTTCTTCTTACTAATGTTTAAAAGGATTTTTTATCATCATAATTTATCTACTCGTTTATTCCATTTTAATATATATTTAATGTTCAATTTATGCTAGTTGAATAAAAAAAAATTACTTGAGATGTCTCATCCACAGAATACTCTTCGCTAGCAGACTCAAAATCTCATGAATTCAAAGAATGAATTTTAGTTCAAATGGGGTAGAAGATGGTAGGATAGATGGAAAAGATTATAGCGCATTTTTTGTGATTAAAAGGGAAATTTATGGGAGGCATAAAAAATTAATTAAATACAATTGAAAAGATAATTTGTTGATGATTGTTTTTATTTTGAAGATTGGTAAGTTGTAGTAATTTTTTGGAAATACTTTAGGTTAGTATTTTAGAAATGAGGGGGGTTAAATGAAACTGAGATTTTAATTTCCTAAAAAGTCTTTAAATTTTTCGTAAACTTCTAATGGAGTGTACCCCTCTCTCCCTAAGCGTTATCATTTTTCTAAATGACCCCTAACCCTGCCCCTAACAGTAAGCAAATATATTTGCTAATAAAAAATCTCATTCCCTAAAAACTCAACAGATATTTAATTATTTAATAAGATTTGAACTTGTGTTTATGACAGGAAATATTAATTTATCCTATCCTTACATAATTTGATTTAATATTACATTAGCTCAATGCCAAAGCTATCAATTACACCACAAATTAAGTCAATAGTCAATTTCCTGATACTCATTCAAACAACATAAAAAATAATCCCCTAAAAACGGGTAACTAAATCTAATTTTTATAAATGCACTTCCTTCAACACAAATACGCTAAAATTTCAAGACAAAAAAAAAGTTGAATGAGTTTTTAAATAAAAAATGAAAATCACAAAAAAGAGAAGCAAAAAGAAAACATTTAAAAATAAATGAATAAATAGACTTTATCGTCACAATAACTAGTTAAAATAACCCGTCGAGATCCAATGAAAAGTTTTAAGGAAAAATTTCTCAAAATATATGAGTCGGAAATTATAGTGAAAATAAATGGAAAAGTTGATAAAGTTTTGAGAACTTATTGTGATAAAGAAACATTTTTTTTTCATTGCTCAGACCTGCTTGTGATGTAAACATTGGCTAGCGAGAGTGGAAATAAAGGAGGAGAGAAAAAAAAATTGAACAGGAAAGTTTTTTAATAGAAATTTTAAAGCAAAAATGAATTTTTTATGAAGCTTCAAATACAGGAATTCTCAATGAGCTGTGAAGTTTTAGGGAAGTGAAAAGTTATTGAAAGAACTAAATTCTATTAAAAAAATTTTTTAAAAAGGAAAATAAATTTTGTTTAGATGGAAGTTGAGCACTTTAATGAAGTTAGCTTATGAAGCATCCCCAAGCAGACAATTTTTCAAATCCACAATTTTTATATAAAACATAATCGTCGCTTATAGCTTATAGTGAAGAGAAAAAATTAAGAAAGCAAAAATATTTCTTCTCTTCATCTTTATGCCTTATTTCAAAATGCATAGAATTGTTAAGCATAAAAACTTTTTGATTTTATTCATACAAAAATAAATATAAATGCAGAGAAAAAAGAAAGCAAAAATAGAGGAATGAGTAAAAAAGAGACAACTTTTATTTCTGAACAAATTCACAGATTATCAGATGAGAAAGCCAAATTTTTTTCTTTAAAATGAAAATGGCAAATATATTTTGACAATAAATTTGTTTGTAAAAAAAGCGAGTGAGCTCAAAGAGAAAATCAAATAGCAAACAGAAAATTTTTTTTCTGTCACTCGGAGTGAGCTTCTCTCTGTGTGTTCTTTATGCTGCTGCAAAAAAAGGAGTTGTGCATAAATTGAGTAAATTTTGAAATTTTGAACTTTTATCTCAAATCAAAAAATATAAAATTTATATTAAACCTCATTTATAATCAACCCCATATAAACATCTTCTTTTGCGAAAAATCGAAAATAAAATCATGAGAAGCAAAAAAAAGGAATCGAGACGATACTCCCATAAAAAATAAAAGTTTACCCATAAATGCCTCTAGCAGCTTTGATTCAGTATTTGGTGATAAATATTTGCATAATTCTTTTAATTTATACTCATACTTTTATTGCTGCCGTCTATTAATCCTGGATTAATTGAGCACTTTTGTATTTTTTTTATTGATATCAATCTTGAACGTTTTTCCATTTTCCAATTCATTTTCGACTTTTATTGTTGTTAATCTTCGATTAATTAGATTTGATTCTGATAAAAACAAAAAAAAAAATTACAAAAGTCCTCGTTTATATCGAGGGACTTCAGCGCATTTTTGACGCAGCGATTAGCAATTGATTAAATAGAAAAGAATGTCGAATTTTAAAACTCTATTGCTGTTTCTTTAATCATAATGCATTTCAATAATAAGTTTAAAACTAAAGATCAAAATTCCTTTAAAATTGATTTTTATAATGTTCAATGCAAATAATAGTTTTACGATTTACCGGTTTTTTGAAATTCAAAATTTTCCATCAGCGAAAAATTTAAATTTCTGAACACATCCATTATTTTTCAAATTTCTAAACGCACTTATTTGTATGAAAAAATTAAATGTTAATTAATTAAGGTGTATAAAAGAAAAAAATTTAATCCGAAATAACGGTCAAAAAAATTTCAAATTTTTTAACGGTTAGAAAAAATTCAAAGTTATCATCAGCATAGCTTTGCCCTGCATTGTTTACATATTTTTTTTTTGAAATATAAAATCGATGAATGTGTCCGTGAAGTTGGGCAGAGACATGTCAAGCGGAGAGTTGAAAACTATACCAGAATTTAGACATATTTTCGACATTTTCGACAAATTTTTCCTGATTTTCGACACCCTCATAATTTCGAGATATGGCCACTTGAAGTTTAGGCCAATTCTCTGCCCAACTTCACTTTTCAAGTTCACCTATCTGTAGTGATTAAAATAAAAAAGTTTTTATACCTGAATTTCGACACTTTTATGAAACTTTTCGACACCACTTTAGTTTTCCAAAAAACCTTTCCGTTGACCGCCTGCATCAAATACCCTATTATGGGATTTTTGAAAAAAAATATTCGAAAAATTCTCAAAATTCACTATGATGACCAATTTTCATGAAACTTTTTTAAATTATTAGTCCTACTAAGAGCTTTATTTTAAGCATACATAAGTTCCAATTTTGGACTCTTATGCAGCATAAAATTTGAAAAAAATGTGATTTTTCGATATTTTTGGCCAATTTTTGGCTTCTGTAACTACAGTTGGTTACAAAACAATTTTTTTCTAACTGATTATTGTAGGTAATATTAGGTAATATCTAGATTCAAAAGTTTATGATTCATCAACATGATTTAGTGCACCAAAAGTGAGATCAAATGAGAAATTTGTTGTTTTTTCACGATATTTTGGGTTTTTATAAGGTTTATTAGCTTATATAGACCACTAGATGGCCTCCGGTAACTTTTAAATAATATTTTTATTGTAGCTCTTATATTATACTACAAAAATATGTAAAAAAATAAAAATTTAATTGTCTTCCTGTCGGACCTGAGGTCTTCAGAGAGAGTTATGAGGTGGGTTCCTCGAAATAAAAATTGCATATCTCGACAAAATATCAATCAAATTGGCTGAAACTCTTAAAAATGATAGAAAACTACATTACTAATCAGATTTGGTCATTTTGATTCAGAATAAATTTGGTCGTAGGACTTTGTGCCGATTTTACTGATTATCGAGTTAGGTCAAAATCCAATATTTCACTTATGAACTCCTACCAACTCAGGCTGAGTTAAAATTTTATTTCTTTTAAAAAACTTTCATAACATAATTGAAAACGCATCCAATGATGGAAAAAATATGAAATTTAGTTAAGTTTTGAGTAAACTATGGTCAAAAATCCGAATAATGCTCAAATTTACTAAGGTTTCGCGTCTTAAATTTTTATTTCTGGCCATTCTGTATTAAGACCAAATTTATTCTGAATCAAAATGACCAAATCTGATTAGTAATGTCACACCAGAAATCAAAGATCTGATCAAAACCAAACGAACTCTTCGACGAAGATGGCAGCGATACAGAGATCATCAAACCAAAACTGAGCTGAACTTCATTCAAAAAGATATCAAAGATAAAATAAAAGAGCTCAAAAACATCAACTGGAACAAACGTCTCGCCGATATCAAACCATCAAATCAAACTGTCTGGAAGATCGCAAAACACTTTAAGAAAGGGTCAAAATCAATGCCTCCTCTGACAAATGAGGGTCAAACTCTCATCACAAACAAAGAAAAAGCAAGCGCACTCAGCGAATATTTTCGTCAAGCACACGAAAATCCTCTTGCAAACAATGACCCTCAACACACATCAGAAGTCAACAACACAGTCAAAGAGGCACTTGATCAAGATAACGAAGAAACAATAGAGTTAACAAGCATTGAAGAAATCGCAAGTATCATCAGAAATCTCAAAAATCCAAAAGCTCCTGGACCAGACGATGTCAACAACATCCTCATCAAAAATCTTCCACCAAAAGGAATCGAATATTTGCAATTTATCTTCAACTCTTGTCTCAAACTCAACAGTTTCCCGAAGATCTGGAAACATGCAAAAGTAATCCCAATACCAAAACCTTCAAAACCAGCAAACGAATTAAGCAGTTACAGACCAATTAGTCTTCTCAGCACAATAAGCAAAATATTTGAAAGAATACTCCTGAGCAGAATCAATGATCACCTCGAAGACAACAACATCATTCCAAATCAACAATGCGGCTTCCGTACTGGAAGGTCAACATCGCATCAGCTCATCAAAGTGATCAAGACTGCAAAAGAAAACATCAAAAACAAAAAGTCAACTGGCATGATCTTCCTCGATGTCGAAAAAGCATTTGACAGAGTCTGGCACAACGGACTCCTGTACAAAATGCTCCAGCTGAGATTTCCACTGCCACTTATAAAAACTGTAAGATCCTTCCTCAGTGAAAGAACTTTTTCAGTTTTTATAAAAGGTCAATTCTCAGACATCAAACTCATCAAGTATGGAGTACCTCAAGGAGCTGTGCTCTCCCCAACTCTCTACAACATCTTTACGTATGATATTGTAAGAGAGACAACCGACAACATCGCACTGTTCGCTGATGATACAGCATTGCATCATTCTTCAGAAAACTCAGCCGATATTGTCACCCATCTCCAACACAAAGGAAGAAAAGTCCAAGACTACATGAACAAATGGAAAATCAACATCAACAAACAGAAGACTCAAGCTTTATTCATCACAAATCGATACTCCAAGCAACTTCCAAAAACAACATCAAATTCCTTAATGAAAACATCAAGTGGGAAACTGAAGCCAAATATTTAGGAATGATCATCGACAAGAGAGTGACATTGAAGCAACATGTAGACTATGTGACCAACAGAGCACACAACGCACTACGACAGCTTTATCCCCTCATCAGCAGAAATTCACATCTCGACGTACGAAACAAACTCCTCATCTACAAATTAGCAATCAGACCCATCTTCACATACGGCTGTCCAGCCTTTGAAAGCATCGCAAAAACTCACATTCAACAACTTCAAGTACTACAAAACAAATTTCTTAGAATACTTCTCAACAAATCAAGATATGATAAGATCGTCGATCTACATAACGAAGCAAAAATTCCAACCATCAAAGATTACGTCGGAAAGTTGCAAGCAAACTTCACCGTTCGACTTGCATCGCGAAACACCGACTAAACAATCATCAATGAAAGCAAAATAATTCAATTAAAGCAAAATTAGGATAATTAAGACCATTAAAGTGTCTGACACCCTAAAAATTACAGCTCAACATGTATCTTAACTTTGTACATAATTATATTCTAAATTTAATAAATAAAGTTTAATTTAAAAAAAAAAAAAAAAGATTAGTAATGTAGTTTTCTATCATTTTTAAGAGTTTCAGCCAATTTGATTGATATTTTGTCGAGATATGCAATTTTTTATTTCGAGGAACCCACCTCATAACTCTCTCTGAAGACCTCAGGTCCGACAGGAAGACAATTAAATTTTTATTTTTTTACATATTTTTGTAGTATAATATAAGAGCTACAATAAAAATATTATTTAAAAGTTACCGGAGGCCATCTAGTGGTCTATATAAGCTAATAAACCTTATAAAAACCCAAAATATCGTGAAAAAACAACAAATTTCTCATTTGATCTCACTTTTGGTGCACTAAATCATGTTGATGAATCATAAACTTTTGAATCTAGATATTACCTAATATTACCTACAATAATCAGTTAGAAAAAAATTGTTTTGTAACCAACTGTAGTTACAGAAGCCAAAAATTGGCCAAAAATATCGAAAAAATCACATTTTTTCAAATTTTATGCTGCATAAGAGTCCAAAATTGGAACTTATGTATGCTTAAAATAAAGCTCTTAGTAGGACTAATAATTTAAAAAAAGTTTCATGAAAATTGGTCATCATAGTGAATTTTGAGAATTTTTCGAATATTTTTTTTCAAAAATCCCATAATAGGGTATTTGATGCAGGCGGTCAACGGAAAGGTTTTTTGGAAAACTAAAGTGGTGTCGAAAAGTTTCATAAAAGTGTCGAAATTCAGGTATAAAAACTTTTTTATTTTAATCACTACAGATAGGTGAACTTGAAAAGTGAAGTTGGGCAGAGAATTGGCCTAAACTTCAAGTGGCCATATCTCGAAATTATGAGGGTGTCGAAAATCAGGAAAAATTTGTCGAAAATGTCGAAAATATGTCTAAATTCTGGTATAGTTTTCAACTCTCCGCTTGACATGTCTCTGCCCAACTTCACGGACACTCGATGAATTAAGCTATTTAATGAGTGTTTTTTGACTTTTCAATACAAACGGCGGGAATAAAAACATTCAATGAAGCTATTAAAACAATTCCGAGCTTGCTACGAAGTCTAGATCAAGAGATAATTGGGACCCGAACGACCGAACGACCGAACGACCGAACGACCGATCAAAGTGCATGATTGAGCTTCCTTTTTGAAAACAAGTTTTCAAAAATGCGCTAAAAAGATTTTTTTTGCCTTGAAAACTTTTTTGTTTTTTTTCTGAGACTTTATCTTTTACTTATTATTAGAAAGAGGGTCAAACTGTCTATAATAAAGCTTGAAAATCTATTGACCGAGAGAATGAGCTATTTTTGGTATTTTCAAGTAGGTTAGTAATTTGATTTGTAACATTTTATGAAATATGTGCTGAAGTGTCTGTTGAGATTGTGGATTCTGTTTTAGAAAATTGTATTTTGTGGATGAAGTGCATGGTAATGAAAATTGAAATTAGTTAAGAGGCACTTAAAGGTATGGTTTCATGTTTAATTAAGAGTTTTTAATTTAAACTAAAATTAAACTCTAGGATTCGAACCTAATCTTAGATAACATTTTTGCTTAAATCTCACAAAATTCATAATTCATAACACATAACCTCAAAATCTTAAACCCATATCCTAACATCATAAAGAAACAGGTTGCCGCGTCTAGAGTCTAGACTCTTACAGATAAACTCATATTTATACCTCAACCACCTTCAATTTCCATTTATTGATTAATCATTTCAACTCCTAACTCACATACAAAAAAAAAGTTATTTTTGGATAAACCCATAAAATATTCAATTCTTGATTAATCATCATATTTTTCACGAACTTGCGTAGAAATTTATAGCCAAAGAGTAAATATTTCATTTTCAAAGTAATCGAATCTATATAAACAAATTAACTACATCAATAGCTCATAAGACTGACTATTAAAAAGGTCTATAAGCCAATAAATCTGCTAAATAAACACAAAAAATGAGAGATTTGTGCTATAAAAATTTCTGAAAACATTTAAGCATGTAAGCAAAACTTTTTCTTCTCATTTACAAATTAAATCAATTGAAATATAATATGACTAAGTTTAGTTTTAGGAAGAGTCTTTGAGATTTGGAGTGGTGTAGATTTTTGGCTAATTATTTTCACTTTAGGTTGCAATTTGCGATTTGGACAATTTTTAAAGGTTTTAGATTTGTCAAAACGTATGGAACCCTGAATGGAACTGAATAAGATTTTCCATGTATTACGGCACACAAGAATACCACCAAGACATGTCATGGTACAAAAAAGCTGTCCACCATTGGTATTAACATTATAATTTCTAAAATAGTATAACAACCCCATCCTCCTCCTTCTTATTTATTTATTCTCTCACTTCCATTGTAAAACACTACAAAACATCCAAACAGCCCCAACAAATAGTTCATTAATTACAAAAATCATTGAATAGAAATCTGATACTTCTTGAATATGAATTCCCCAGCAAAATCATAAAAGGGGGAATATAATGACAAAAATATTCAAATTAAATGAAACATTAACAAATTAACGAAAAATAGATAACTTTGAAATTAACTCATCTAACTTGTGGCACCTCGTTAATAGAAATATAAATTGTTTTCTCTTTTTTCTCTTCCCTCATATCTTTTACTGGCATAATACGCAAGCAAATAAAAAGAATGAAATAAAAAATGAGAAATTGAATCTATCTTGTAAGTTTGCTAAGTTTCTGGCAAACAGCAGTGAATTAATGAAAAATTACTTATAAATCGTCTGTTTTGAAATCACTAATTGATTGAATTTAAATTAATGTTCATCACATCCATTTTCATTCAATTATAAAGTTTTTCATTCCCTTTTCTTTTTTTTCTTTTTCTCATACATTTCCTTGTTCAGTTTGGATTAAAAAGTTTTCTTTCTTTCACTGCACGAACGTGTTTTGTATTTTTTATTCGCAGTTTTACTGTTCAGTTCTTCAATTTTTTCCCACACTTCGACTGATGAGAAAATAGATAAAATTGAGTTTGGTTTTAGTTACTTGAGTAAGTTTGATGAGCGCATTTGGAGCAGCATCTACATAAATTGCATTTTGTGGAGCATATTTTTCTCTTATTTAAAATATTTTAACTTAAAATTTCTAAACTAGAAATTCATTTAAATTTTTGTAATTTTTTTTTAAATTCGTAACCCTTAAAGAGGGGAGGAGGAGTCTACAACTTTGTTAATATTTATATAAAATTTTTAGAATGCCACTCAAAATCTGTTTGAATAAGTAGTGAAAGGGGTTAAATAATGGACATTTTTGGGGTTCTACTAAATTAAATCTAGTCCATAAAAAATAAAAATTCGTTTTTTACATTAAAGAAATAAAATATGCAATCAAGACAAGTTGACATAAAATTAAACTCATTTTTTAAAACATAACGCAGCTTAAAGAAATGAACTATACTGGAAAAAAAAAATCATTTCATCTCAGATGCTATATGTGTTCTGTGTATTTAAAGATGCACTGCTATATTTACGTTTATTAATAGATTTATTATCTTCTATAATCATCATTTATTCTGACATTTATTTCCACGCAAGCATCTTACCCTACAATATTTCCATCTAATTAACGATGTTTGAAATAATTATATATATTTTCAACTTTACAACACCAACAACATTTATCGACCGCATCATAAATTTCCCTTGAAAATTGAATACATTAATTGAAGTTATCAACATGTCAGGTGTGATTGAAGTCAGATGACTTTAAATATTTCTCGTTGTGATTATATCACACTTATTACACTTTATTCATTCATCTTTCTGTCTGTTCTATGTTTATTATTATCATATTCACACCAAATTTTCAATTTGGGTGAATATATTGCTTTTGTATAAAACTGAAAACCACATTTTCTAACTTGCTGCTTCAGGATTACAATTTTATCTCATACTGTCTATGGTGGAAAGTCTGTGCCTGAAAATACCAATCTAACAGTGAAAACCGCATCTCATTTGGTGCCTCCAGTCAAGAGAAATCGCAAAAAAACGCATTCTGTCATTTAGTTAGTTAGTTAGTTAGTTAGTTAGTTAGTTAGTTAGTTAGTTAGATTCTGCGATAACTCATTTTTAACGAAACGTTAAGACTTCGGGTTTTTTGCATTTGATTAATATTGGCCCAAGGAAAACCGGTATAGTTTTTGGAGTCATGAGCTGCTTCCTGTGCCGCACAATGGACGAAAATGTGCCATTTTTTTATCGAAATATGCAAAAAATTTTACATTTTCTTTAATATCTCAGACATAACTTAACCAAATGATTTGAAATTTTCGGTGTTAGATTAAGCATTATTTAAGGTATAATTCACACTATAATGACAAAAAAATTTTCATGCGCAGTGTAACAAAAAATTTGAAAAACTGAAAAAATTTTCGTTTTTTGACACAAAATTGTCTCGTTCTCCTCAATATTAAGTCCAAATGGAATAATTCCAAAAACGTCTAGAGATATAGATGTGAAGAATGTATATGCAAAGTTTCAGCTCATAATAATGAAACCAATGAGTACTAGGTCAATTTGAATTTTTGCCTAAATATACCCCCTTAATGCGCATATCATGAAATTTTTTTAGCATATTCAGTGTTCTAGGACCTAAAAACATCCAAATACATCAAAAAAAACCCGAAACCCTACTTTATCATATTCACACCAAATTTTCAATTTGGGTGAATATATTGCTTTTGTATAAAACTGAAAACCACATTTTCTAACTTGCTGCTTCAGGATTACAATTTTATCTCATACTGTCTATGGTGGAAAGTCTGTGCCTGAAAATACCAATCTAACAGTGAAAACCGCATCTCATTTGGTGCCTCCAGTCAAAAGACAATAACGATAATGGGTTTGACTCAACTGGTTTATCCACGAAAAAATTACAGAATAAATAAGAAAAACACCAATAACTTTGAAACTATGGTATATTAGAGTTTCTAATTTTTGTATTATATATTAAGGTTAAAAGCTAAGCAATATAACCTCTTATTAATAAAAATATTCTTTAGCTTTTGAGATATTTCAGCTTTTACATTTCTTTTGAAAACATGATTGATATTGGATTATATTATTTAAATTTGAATAAATCGTTGTTTTCTTTGAATTTGAATAAACCTTTAGAAAATTAGCAAATTTTACAAAATTTATAAAATATTATTAAATGCATTGAACTGATGAAGGGTTTTAAACAGAGACCGAATTTTATAAAAAATTAAAAAAAAAATCCGAGTTTTTATTTTTCAATGAGTACAATGATTACTAAGTTTGCTCTTGAGTTTTTTCTCAAAACCAATTTATTTGCTGATTCTCATAAAAATTTCTGCATGAATTAAGCAAAAATTTAGCATGAAATCTTTCGAAATCCTATTTCCAATGTGTACAGCATGAATAATATGAATGTGTAGAACCTTATTAAACATGTTGGATGTAGCGGAAGAGCTTGGTCACAAGGATTTGACCCCCTCTCTAAAATGTCCTGAAACGTCCAGAAATGAAATAAAAATTTTTTTGGTCAGTTTCAGTCAATAGACATAGCCAATTTCTTGTGTTTTGAATGACTTGTCGTCAAAACTATTGTTCATTATGGATCAAACGATTTATGTGAGCGAAGCTCAAACGGAATTCAAACTTGGTTGAGCGAAGCTGACAAATTTTTACAAAAAGAAATTCCACTGGTGGTGTGAATATACCCATGAAGCGTGATCCGCTTCATTACTAGTTTTTTAATTAGATTTGACTTCAAAAAGTGCATCTTTTAAATGAAGATGAGAGAAGCGTTCATAAAATGTGCAAATAATCATCTTGGAGAAATTTTTATTTAAATAAACAATCTCGTTTCTTTACTTCTTTTAATTCATTTTGAGCATTTTGTGATGATGAATGTGCTAGCTTTTTGACTAGTTGAATGAATGAATTTTTAATTAAATTTGTAAAATCCAACACTATGAATTAGGGATTTTGATGGAAATTGAATGAAAGAGTAATACTTGGATGGATAAGTATTTATATAAAATTCCCTTAATTTTTAAGTATCCAAATAATGTAAAATAAGATCTGCCTCATTTAATATCCACTTTGATGTATAAACAGTCAATAGATTCACAATAAATTATATTTTTAATTTCTTTAAATCTTTGCAGACATTAACGAGACAAATGACCAATTTAAAGTTCAGCTGACATCGTAAATCTTCCAAAAATTTGTTAATCCATCTTTTTACTAAATGACTCTCATTTGGTTAAAGTATCAACAAAATTATTACTTTTTGCGAATAAATACATATTCCCAAGACACTAAAAAATGCGCCAAAAAATCATCTTAAAATCTCAAGTTTTCTTATTTAAATGCGATAAATTAATGTTTTGCCTTCTTTCTCTTCTCCCCAAATTAAAATGTAAATTAAAAGATCAGAAAGAAAATACGGCACACTGTCGAGAGAGAAAGATTTTTCTTATATTTCTTTTTTATTTCTTCTCATCTCAATTTTCCTTTCTATGTTTATATTTCATTCATCTTGAAGATGTCGTCAAATAAACATTTGACCTTAATGAAACGTATAAAAGCAATAAAAAAGTGAATGAAAATTTTAAAAAATATTTACAAATCTCAATGCTATAAAATAAATCACAAAAATTATTCATTGGATGATTTGAGGATTTAATTTTATTAATTTTATTGAAGTAAGAGGACGAAGTCATATAGGGGGCATAGTTTACATAAAAAATATAATGAACCCTAATATTGATTACTTAATGGGGTCGTTTATAAAATTTGTAACATCTAAAATGGCCATTTTTGACCTCCTCGCCCCCCTCCCTGGTCAAAACATGAAACATAACTTCTCCCTAAGCGTTACGATATCATAGTATTCAAAATACTTTATTGTGGTCAGATGTAATCGTCTCCCTCCTTTAATTAAATTAAAATTTTACATCATCGATAAAACCTTTAAGAATTAAACTCTTCAATGCCTTAATGGAATATTGATGTAGTTTCATGCTAAACCTCTTGTCAAAAAACGAGATTTTTTCGGTGACAGCATGACAAAATTTTCTTATCGATAATTGCTTGTATGCCATGAGTGCAGCATAAAATTAGGTCAATTGGAGATAAACTAGCCTTTTTAAAGCTTAATGTATAAATTTTTTCAGTTAATAGTTGTGTAGGCAAGAATCTGCCTTCATCCTTATAAAAAATTCTGCAAGCATCACCCAGGGGTTGACACCATTTCATCCGGATGAAATTTTTCTTCATCTTCATACAAAAATCTTGCTCGGATAAAACCGGATGAAATTTTTGTATGAAAGGATGAAACCGGATGAAATGGGATGAAATTTTTGTATGAGTCGGATGAAATAGGATGAAAAGGGATGAAATTTTTGTATGAGTCGGATGAAATAGGATGAAAAGGGATGAAATTTTTGTATGAGTCGGATGAAATAGGATGAAATATTATTTTTGAATAAAATTTACGTTTAAAAGGATAATTTTCATTTTTTAATAGAAAATTTCTCAATTTAGTTTATTTTTATTATTTTTCAATTATTTTCTATAAACTTTTAAGCAAATTATACATGAAGATTTATGATTTAATAGCAAAACATCATTTTTAATGAAAAATTTTCCATTTTTTGAATTTCTATGTGACAAGACATGCGAAACTAGTCTAGATTTAGTATTTTAACAAAAAATACTCAAAACAGATTTTTTGTTTGGACTTAGTGATGATAATTGAGATGAAAAACAGCCATTTTTCGCATAGATTTTTTTAATTGGTATAAAAAACCTATCAGAAAAGCCATTTTTCGCATCGATTTCCTTAGTTGAGGTGAAAAACTCCTCAGAAAAGCGATTTTTCGCATTGATTTTCTTATTTGGGATGAAAAACACATCGGAAAAGCGATTTTTCGCATCGATCTCCTTAGTTGAGGTGAAAAACCCCTCATAAAAGCGATTTTTCACGTTGATTTTTTATTTGAGATGAAAAACCTATAGGAAAAGCGATTTTTCGCGTCAATTTTCTTAGCAGGTATGAAAAACCTCTCGGAAAAGCGATTTTTCGCATCGATCTCCTTAGTTGAGGTGAAAAACCCCTCAGAAAAGCGATTTTTCGCATTGATTTTCTTATTTGAGATGAAAAACCTATCAGAAAAGCCATTTTCCGCGTCAATTTTCTTAGTTGGAATGAAAAACCTATCAAAAAAGCCATTTTTCGCATCGATTTTCTTAGTTGGGATGAAAAACTCCTCGGAAAATCGATTTTTCACGTTGATTTTCTTATTTGGGATAAAAAACCACTTGGAAAAGTGAATTTTTGTATTGATTTAATAAGAGCAAAATTATAATTCTTTTTAAAATTATTAATATCATTATTATCATTTTTTTTAATCCGGATGAAATTTTTTTTCATCTTCATACAAAAATCTTATTCGGATGAAATGGGATGAAATTTTCGTATGAAAGGATGAAACCGGATGAAATGGGATGAAATTTTTGTATGAAAGGATGAAACCGGATGAAACCGGATGAAACCGGATGAAATTTTTGTATGAAAGGATGAAACCGGATGAAATGGGATGAAATTTTTATATGAACCGGATGAAAGGATGAATTGGTGTCAACCCCTGGAGCATCACATCGAATACAAATATAAGGAAAAAGTTTACTTCTTCTACAAATTATAGCAAATGGCATGGACGATGGACTAAAGGGAATGAATTATCGTTGATAGCCAGAGTTGTTGAGTGTATTGGGAGGAGATGTATGTAGGTCAAGTGTTTATGTTGTGAAGAGGAAAAGTTTTTGGGAATTCAGAGTTAATTGAGAATTTTAGTTTGATTTATCATTAATCTTTAATGAATATAATCGAAAAGAGGTCAATTTGTATGATTTTTATATAAAGCATCCAATCTAAATCAAAAATATCAAACAACTCTGCCTAAAATGAGAGAAATTATAAAGAAAATCCGCTATGAAATAGGTATATCCACGCAGGTCACATCATAAATATAATTTATATTTCTCTCTTTTCTCCAAGAGATCGTTTATAAATTTTTTTTTGCGCTACGTGATATGTAAATATAAGAAAAATTTGTCTAAAGATACGCTTTAAATCGCTTTAATGGAAGCAAGGTCAAATGGAACAGAATCGTCGGTGGAGACAATAAAAAATTAACTGCGAACAGGAACAGAAAAAAAATTCATAATTTTATTTCATCCGAAATCTTTTTATGACCCTTAAGTTATGCTCAAGATTTGTCTCGTTGTTATTGCGTTGACCTTTTTAGTCGGTATTACTACGTGATACCGAGTTTTTAACATATTTCTTGGTTGAAAGTAAAAATTATTGACATAAATTTTTGAAATCCGTAAAATATTCATGAAAATCCTGCTTATCCTTTTTTTGTGAAATTGTGTAAGAACCCGTGCAATAATAAAACCTTTTGTGCACATAATTATATATGGGCAACAGAATGTTGGAGAATTTAAAAATTTCAGATTGATGATTTATTTTATTCTTTATTGATTTTTTTTTCAAATTTAATTAATTTAAAAATTTAATTTTTAGGCGGCATAAGATTAAGAACATTCGTCATCTCAGCCAATTTAAATTATTCATCAATTTTATTTCTTTAAATTTAAATCAACAAAAGAAGCAATCAAAAAACTCACGATCAAAAATTTTAATTTTTTAATGCCACAAATTTTAAAATAAGTCTCTCATTTTTTATGACAACTATTTTGATTTATTATGCCGCAATCTACTTTCTGAAATTTTTAAATGTATAAAATTTAAATTTAAATTTTCTCACGAAAAAATTAAAAATAATCTTATCAAGTGTCAAAATTTTAATTATTCTAGCTTAAATTTAATTTCATTTTTTCTATATTTGAATTTTAAATCATATAAATAGGAAGAAATTTTTTTATAAATTCATCATTCAGTGAAAGTAAATCAACTTTAACATTCACAATAAAAATTCAAATAAAAAAGAATTCAAGATGAAATTGTTCTCAGTAATTTTTTTTGTTGCTGTAGTATTTGTTGCTGGTAAGAACTTGATAATATTTAAATTTAAAATATTTAACACCTTGGGGCCATTCACATAGTACCTAACGCAAAAAACGACTTTTTAGACCATTTTCACCATTTTGTTACGTTTTTTGTATGAAAAAAAAATTACATGATCTGTATTTTGCAGTTCACTCCTCCCTCCTAAAAAGTGAACGATCACTTTAAAAAAATCATAAAAGAAATTGTTATAAAATTGAAATTTTACAAAATTATTTTTTTAAAAGTTGTTGAATTTTAGACACCATTTTTTCCATGTTTTTTTCTGTACAAAATTATAGAAGTTCAATTTTGTGTCCAACCTCGTTTTATCCAGACATATTTTATTTAAAAACTTTTGTTTTCCAAAAATTTGCTGAAATTTCTAAAATGTAATTTTTTTCCCTAGAAAACAACTGTGGCTCCCCATCTATGAACTTCATGTCTTCATCATCTATGTTCATGGGGTCTTCATCGGGATCGATTATTCCATCTTCTTCAGCAAGATCTTCGAGTAACATGATGGGATCTTCTTCAAGCAGTATGATGAGCTCATCTACAACTAACATGCCTTCAAGTAGCATGATGGGATCATCTTCGTCTAGTAAATTGAGCAGTATGATGGGATCCTCATCAAGCAGCATGACAATGAGTTCCTCATCTGATCAAGGCGTCTGCTATGTTGTTGCACAAGTTATCTATGAATTCAATACATTTACTTCCAACATCCTTAAAATGTATATTTCAAGCTTCCATCGTAGTGCTGAATCGACCAAAGTTGACAAGTCAGAGAAGCTTGGAGACATGGTTGAAATGGTTGAAAAGCATGAAGCCGTTCCGAAAGAGGACAAAGAAGCATTGCGTGACTTATACGAAAGAGGTGACAAGGAACGTGGATGGACTGATCAATTCACACATGATAACATCTGGGATTGCTTTGTTGGAATTTATACTGGTGCTTTGAGTGGAGTTTTGGCTCCTTAAGCTGTTTCTCGAAGCTAAACTTTTCATTAAAAAATTAAATTTAAAAGTTTGAATGAAATTTCAATTTTTTTAAAAAAATTTACAATTGAAAAAAATTAAATTTTCGTTAATTTAAAATTTCCAATTAATGCAAAAAAATTAAATCATTGAATAATTTAAAATTTTAAAAATAATTTAATTAAAAGAAATAAAATTTAGATGAAACAAAAATTTTCTCAAAAACCATTTATTTAAAAACAATTAAATTAACAATTTAATGCAAAATAAAAAACTTACAAAAATTTTAAAATTGTTATTTTTCAATTAGTTTTAAAATTGTTATTTTTCAAATCAAATTAATTTTTTTTTTTATCAAAAATATCAATTTTTTGAATAAAAAAGTATTTAATCAGTCAAGAAAGAACTCATTCCATTAGTGAAAATTTCAACAAAGCAGTCCCAAATATTGGCACGAGTCAGCTGATCAGCCAATGCTTTTTCCTCAAATCCGTCATTAGATCTGCACAATTTTTCAATACGTTCTTTATCTTCCTCTGGAACATCAGCACTTTTATGTATAACATCAACTAAGCCATCCAATTTAGTTGATTTATTTTCTGCGGTAATTTCTTCACTACGTGGTAAATTAAGAATATAGAGACGAATAATGTTGTTTGTAAATGAAGTAAATTCATAACTGATTTGAGCAACTATATCACAAACTAGTTCGCCAGTTACTGGAGAGCCAGCGTTGTTTCCTATTGAGAAATAAAATGAAAAAAAGAAATTGAATTTTTGGGTACTCTTTAGTTTTTACCAGCAATGAAGATTGCAGCAATAAAGAAAATTCCTGAGAAAAATTTCATTTCTGATTTTAATTTGAATAATAAAGCTTGATCAATTTTCATTGAATGAAGTTGTTGACTAAAAGCTTTCAACTATATATACAACTAAAAAGAAATATTGATATCAATTTTGAGTATTATTTTAACGAGCTTTCATCCATATAATTTAAATTGTTAACCTATTTGCATCGAATTTAATTTAAAATTTAAAAAAAAATAACAAGAAATTTTTAAATTAATTAAATAACAAAATTTAAAAAAATTAATTTGCATTGTTTCGTGATTATTCGTGATTATTGAAAAATTAAAATTTAAAAAATAATAATTAATAAAAATTTAATCATTTTCAAAATCTATTAAATTTATTTTAAATGCTACTGTATACAATTATAATAAAACTGAACAGTTTCAATTGATTTTAAATTTAATTAAACTCAAAATAGGAAAACACAAAGTAATTAATACGAAAATATTGACAACTTCATATTATATATTTTAACTTCTTGTCAAAATTATTTTGTATTATCAGTTGTAATTTTTTAAATATAATAACTAAGTAGCGATTCAAAAGTTCAAGAAGAAACATTTAGTTAATTTTCGATGGTCACGATTTTACATTTAATTTTTAATTTATAATTTACTTTTGTACATAAGTAAACGCTGACAAATTAAGTCTTTGAAAAACAAATTAAGGTAGGTCAACAATTTATTTTCTCACGAATTAATTAATTGAAAATTTTCTTCTGTTCCTTAATTAACTACAAATTAACTACCAACTATTCAATAGTATAAAAATGGGTGGTTTTCAAGCTAACAACATCATTCAGTAAACATCCTTAAAATTTTCAACAATTCAAAGTAAAATCAAATTTTTAATTTTCAAATCAAGATGAAATTTTTCACAACAATTTTCTTAGTTGCTGCAATCTTTGTTGCTGGTAAGAATTAAAAAATCAATGTTAAAATTTCAAAAATAAAAACACTTTCTTTTAAACAGCAAGCAATGCTGGTTCTCCTGCTGTCGGTGAACCAAACGTTTGTGACGTTGTAGCTCAAGTCAGCTTCGAATTTACTTCATTTACTTCCAATTTACTTCGTTTGTACATCCTGAATTTGCCACGTAGCGATGAGTCAAGTGAAGATAAATTGAATGGCTTGGTTGACGTTGTAGGAAGAAATGCTGATGTTCCAGAAGAAGATAAGATCATTTTGGAAAACTTAATCAATGGTGAATTTGAAGGAAGATCATTGGCTGATCAACTCACACGTGCAAATATTTGGGACTGCTTTGTCAGCATCTTCACTGGTTCATTGAGTGGAGTTATGGCTTATTAAAATTTTTTTCTATTTTAAATTTTTTAATATTCACATGTGAATTTTTTTTTTTTAATTTTTTTATACATTTTATATTAATGAAATAAATTGTTTTGTACGTTTTCAAAAAAAAAAAATAAGATCTCAACATTATTTAACCTACTTATTACATTATTTGTCATAATTTCAGAAAAAATAATTAAAATAAAATCTTGTTAAATGCATTTAGAAAAATCAAAAAAGAAGTCTTTCAGTTATTACGTAACGCAAGAGCACGGCTCTAAATTTTTTCTCACTGGGGCTCGAACCCTCCTGGCTACGTCAATGGGGTAAGAAAAGATAAAGGCAATGAGGAGTAAAATTTCTTGGAGTCCCATTGTTCTTTTTCAAAAAATGGTCATTATTATGCTACGTAAATCTGGAAATTTAATTTTTTAATACAACTTAAAATTTAATAATTTGAAAAATTTAATACGTTCACGTTTAATATTTTAAAATATTGTTGTAAAGATGTCCTGTTTTGCTTCATTAATTGCTTTAAAAAACTAAGTTTCTGATCATATATATAAATATTTCGAATGTTTTCCTAGGGGCCGTTCACTTATTACGTAACGCGAAAATTCGGGTTTTTTACCCCCCCCCCCCCCTCCGTAACGTTTTTAACAAAAGAATCAGGTGCGAGAACAATAGACCGTAACAAACTCTCGACCCCACCCTCAGAGCGTTACGTAATAAGTGAACGGCCCCCTATCCCTTATTGAATTTAAAATATTGTTAAATATTAAAATTTAATTTTTAAAAAATTAATTACCAATTTAAACTTATCTTATTTTTATTCAAATGGAAAATTTTATTTTTATTAAATCAGATTAAATAATATTTTTTAAATGTTTGTATTTTTAAAGTAAATTAAACTAATACAAAATAAAACAAAAAAATCTTAATTAAGTTAATAATAAATTATCAAATTTTATTATCAATAAAAAAGTAGAAAAATCAAAAATTAAGGCTTTAAAATATAAAAATTATTTAACTAGCCAAAATTCCATCTAATGCACCTGTAAAAATACCAACAAAGCAATCCCAAATGTTTGTATAAGTAAGATTTTCTGCTAATGCTCTTTCTCCAAATCTTTCCTCGTGATAGATTAAATTATGCAAGATTTCTTTGTCTTCTTGTGGAACATGAGAACTTCTTTCAACTACGTCCACAAAACCTAATAATTTTTCTTCACCAGACAATTCATCACTACGTGGAGTGTTGATGATGTATAATCGGAGCAGATTATTAGTAAATGCAGAGAATTCGTAGCTTATTTGAGCCACAATATCACAAACTTGTGGTTCTGATGGTCCTGGGGAGCCCGCGTTACATCCTTGTGGAAATAGAACTTAACATTATATATAATCTTAATTTTTTACTTTAATGTAATACCAGCAAAAATGACTGAAAAAGAAACTAAAATATATTCAAAAAATTTCATTTTTAAAAATTATCACAAAATTAATTTTTAAGTTAAATGACTTAATTTTCAAAATAATCCTCTGCAAATGAAAAAAATTACTTATAAGTTTTACCTTTTTAAACAGTCAAATTATTAAAAGTGAATTGAATTTTTTAATTAACTCGTGATGAGGTTCACATTAGCAACCAGTAATGAGTTAATTATTTAAAACAATTAGTAACATTTTCAATACTGTCACAAAAATTAATTTTTACAAAGTTTAATGAACTTGAATTGTCTTGGTCAGGTTTTAAAATATCTGTTAATGAAAAAATCTATTGAAATGTAAACAGTTTTTTAAATGTAACTTTTAATAATAATAATAATAACTTTTATCATTTTAAGTTTATGAGTGATATCATTTTTATAAGGAATCAAATACTAAGGGGATCAAATACTCAGAGAAGTAGCCAGGACTATTTTAAAGGGGGTTCTTTTGCTACTTTTCGACTTTTTTTTTTTTGGTTCGGATCTAAAAAGTTCAATAATATCTAGTGTAAACTTAGGGCGTGAAAATATGGGGGTTTTGTTGCAACTAAAATGTGCTAAAATCTTTGATGAATTAAAAAAAATTTAAATTTTAATAGTTAGAAAAATATAAAAAAATTTATTTAAAATTTTAACAAAATTGAACAAAAGAATAACAAAAATTTAATAAGCCATTTGAGAATTCAAATATGCATCCATTCCCCCATTAAAGATAGTAACAAGACAATCCCAAATATTGGCACGAGTCAGTTCATCAGTCAAGGATCTTCCACCTACTCCATCATCAGATTCAACAAAATTATCAATCTTTTCCTTGTCTTCTTGTGGAACTTCAGCACTTCTCTTTACAGCATCAACTAAACCATTCAATTTGCTTGACTTATCTGCAGCAGTAATTACATCACTACGTGGCAAATTAAGGATGTACAAGCGAACGAGATTGTTTGTAAACGATGTAAATTCAAAGCTGATTTGAGCAACTAAATCACAAACATTAGGATCGGCAGTTATTGGTGAACCAGCGTTACTTCCTATTAAGAAATAAAATTTAAAGTTTTAATCCCGGTTTTGACATCGGAAAAGACTAGTTCTTACCACCAACAAAGATTACAACAATAAAAAAAATTCCTGATAAAAATTTCATTTCTAAAGTTTTGATTGAAAATTTGATTAAAATTTGAATAACGAAGCTTGATTGATATTCACTGAATGATGATTTTGACTCAAAATATTCTTCTATTTATATTGAAATTGAATACAAAAAAAATAATGTTTAAACAAAACAAAAGAAGCTTTTTAATTATTTTCGTGATTTTTTTTCAATCAATTTATTTAATTATTAAGTAGCTCATATTATTTATTTATAATATATAATGCTTAATAGGTATTTAAGTAATTGAAAAAAAAGAATATTTATTTTAATTAAAGAAATTATGAAAAATTTTATTGCAAAAGTAAAAAAAATTGAAGTGGTTTTTACAAATTTTTTTGATTATGTTTATAATTGATTTAATCCATTACGGAAGATTTGAACAAAACAATCCCAAATATTTCCACGAGTAAGTTGATCCAACCATGATCTTCCGTTAACATTATTATGTTTACAAACTTCACGCATCTTTTCCTTGTCTGCGTTTGAAACTTCGTTATTATTTTCAACCGTTTCACAAAGACCATCCAATTTCTCTTCCCTGTTGTCCTCATCACTACGTGGCATATTGAGTACATACATTCGAAGAAGTGATGATGTAAATTCAGTAAATTCAAAGACAATTTTCAAAATTACATCACAGACTTTCGGTTCTGATGGAGAACCACAATTGGTTCCTGTTAAATAATATTTTTATTTATTAACTTCAACATATTTTTAAATTTCAAATAATCAAGTTCTTACCAGCAATGAAGATTGCGGCAACAATAAAAATGATTGGAGCGAATTTCATCTTTGAAGATTTTGTTGATAAATTTTTATTTAACTTGAATATTTAAGTTTATTCAAACTTGACTGAATGATGAATTTGACTGAAAAGTTAAGCTTATTTATATGTTTTAGGTGTTTGAAAGTTTTAGAAATCAATTAAAAATACAAAACATTGATAATTATTTCGTGTGAAGTCTTGAAGTACTTTAAAGTGAAAGTTAAATAACCGAACACAAAAAAATTAAATTTGGTAAAATTTGTAATGCTTTGACGACAAAAAGAACTTAATAAATTAAACAAAATTAGTTGTGTGTTTTTGAACCCTAATTTCAATTTCTTAGATCGTGAGTTCGCTTCAGATCGACTTGTCATCTTTAATTTTTTTAATCAAAATTTTAATATTATGTAATAATTAAATAAAAATTTCATGAAAATTAAACAACAAATAAGATTTTCAAAAAATATTACATTTTTAGATTGACAACTACTAATGTTTCTTATTAAAACTTTATTTCAATTATTAATAGAATCCATCGAAATTCAAATTTTGAAAACAGAAAAATTTTTTTAGTTAAACTTTGTTTTCGTTTTCATTTTTTAGTAGTTAAGATTTGATTTCCTTGAAGAGCCTTTTAAAAAAAAACTGTTGACATCAAAGTTAATTAAAAACGAAAAGAAGAATAAGCTCACGATCTAAAAAATTGAAATTAAGGTTCAAAAACACACAACTAATTTTGTTTAATTTATTAAGTTCTTTTTGTCGTCAACCAATTGCAAAATTTACTAAATTTGATTTTTTTATGTTCGGTTATTTAACTTTCACTTTAAAGTACTTCAAGGCTTCACACGAAATAATTATCAATGTTTTGTATTTTTAATTAATTTCTAAAACTTTCAAACACCTAAAACATATAAATAAGCTTAACTTTTCAGTCAAATTCATCATTCAGTCTAGTTTCAATCAAGTTTCAATAAACTTAAATATTCAAGTTAAATAAAAATTTATCAACAAAATCTTCAAAGATGAAATTCGTTTCAATCATTTTTATTGTAGCAACAATCTTCATTGCTGGTAAGAACTTGATTATTTGAAATTTAAAAATATGTTGAAGTTAATAAATAAAAATATTATTTAACAGGGACCAATTGTGGTTCTCCATCAGAACCGAAAGTCTGTGATGTAATTTTGAAAATTGTCTACGAATTTACTGAATTTACATCAACACTTCTTCGAATGTATGTACTCAATATGCCACGTAGTGATGAAGACGACAGGGAAAAGAAATTGGATGGTCTTTGTGAAACGGTTGAAAATAATAGCGAAGTTCCAAATGCAGACAAGGAAAAGATGCGTGAAGTTTGTAAACATAATAATGTTAACGGAAGATCATGGTTGGATCAACTTACTCGTGGAAATATTTGGGATTGTTTTGTTCAAATCTTCCGTAATGGATTAAATCAATTATAAACATAATCTAAAAATTTTGTAAAATCCACTTCAATTTTTTTTACTTTTGCAATAAAATTTTTCATAATAACTTTAATTAAAATAAATATTCTTTTTTTTTCAATTACTTAAATACCTATTGAGCAATACATATTATAAATAATATGAGCTACTTAATAATTAAATAAATTGATTAAAAAAATCACGAAAATAATTAAAAAGCTTCTTTTGTTTAAACATTATTTTTTTTGTATTCAATTTCAATATAAATAGAAGGATATTTTGAGTCAAAATCATCATTCAGTGAATATCAATCAAACTTCGTTATTCAAATTTTAATCAAATTTTCAATCAAAACTTTAGAAATGAAATTTTTATCAGGAATTTTTTTTATTGTTGTAATCTTTGTTGGTGGTAAGAACTAGTCTTTCCCGATGTCAAAACCGGGATTAAAACTTTAAATTTTATTTCTTAATAGGAAGTAACGCTGGTTCACCAATAACTGGCGATCCAAATGTTTGTGATTTAGTTGCTCAAATCAGCTTTGAATTTACATCGTTTACAAACAATCTCGTTCGCTTGTACATCCTTAATTTGCCACGTAGTGATGTAATTACTGCTGCAGATAAGTCAAGCAAATTGAATGGTTTAGTTGATGCTGTAAAGAGAAGTGCTGAAGTTCCACAAGAAGACAAGGAAAAGATTGATAATTTTGTTGAATCTGATGATGGAGTAGGTGGAAGATCCTTGACTGATGAACTGACTCGTGCCAATATTTGGGATTGTCTTGTTACTATTTTTAATGGGGGAATGGATGCATATTTGAATTCTCAAATGGCTTATTAAATTTTTGTTATTCTTTTGTTCACCAATTTTGTTAAAATTTTAAATAAATTTTTTATAATTTTTTAGTTCAAACTCAAAGTTTTTACTAGGTTGTTTAAACACATTTTCAATTTTTTTAAATTGTAAAAAATTCAAATCTTTGCAATTGAAGGACTTTTACTTTTCCTTTTTTCCTCTTTCGGTTACCATTTAATTGAGGAAAAGCATACCATCAAAGTAAATTTATTTAGTGAAATTAAAAATGACAGTAGATATTTAATATTCTATTTAAGAATTTTTATCTCAAAAGTACAAAATTTTATTGCAAAACTACAAAATTTTCGATAGAAAAATAGCATTGTTAGCAAGTCTCATATACATTAATTAGATTTTGTCTACAATTGATGTAATCCATAATGGAAGATTTCAACAAAACAATCCCAAATATTTCCACGAGTAAGTTGATCCAACCATGATCTTCCGTTAACATTATTATGTTTACAAACTTCACGCATCTTTTCCTTGTCTGCATTTGGAACTTCGCTATTATTTTCAACCGTTTCACAAAGACCATCCAATTTCTTTTCCCTGTCGTCTTCATCACTACGTGGCATATTGAGTACATACATTCGAAGAAGTGTTGATGTAAATTCAGTAAATTCGTAGACAATTTTCAAAATTACATCACAGACTTTCGGTTCTGATGGAGAACCACAATTGGTCCCTGTTAAATAATATTTTTATTTATTAACTTCAACATATTTTTAAATTTCAAATAATCAAGTTCTTACCAGCAATGAAGATTGTTGCTACAATAAAAATGATTGAAACGAATTTCATCTTTGAAGATTTTGTTGATAAATTTTTATTTAACTTGAATGTAAAAGTTTGGTGAAACTAGACTGAATGATGAATTTGATGAAAAGTTGAACCTTTTTATATGATTGAAAATCCTAAAAGTTTTAGAAATCAATTAAAAAATACAAAACGCTGATAATTTATATCGTGTATTTGAATGATTACTCAACATATTGCAAACTTAAGTCAAGGTTGACTAAAAATAGTGAAATTGAAAACTAATGCATCGTAATGTAACAAAACAAATTGAAAAAGAATTAAATTGACAATTTTTCACTTTCATTAGTAGGTAATAGAAAAATTAATTTTCTAAGTCGTGAGTTAGTTACATCAGAAATTTGTCACTAATTCTACTCGAAAGTCATTGACACTCACAAGAAATTCTGGTAATTATGTACGTAAAATTTATGCATGCTTAAAAAATTCATATAAAGCGTAAAGTATGGATAATACGTACATTTAGTTGCGTCACGCTTTTCAGCAGGAATTTTATGTCCTCATTTTTATTTCTCACAATTTAAACTTTTTTTTCTTTTTACTTTCAAATGTCTCCCAAATGAGATGTTACATCTGAAACGGAATTATGAATGTGTAAAAAATTTTTTAATTTAACGAAGCAATTAAAATAAACTTGGTGGGTGTTCGGTGTGTGACTAAACATCTTCATGATCTTTCATTTTCACGTCACTTGGGGAATTCTTCAAGGCTCAGACACTCAACAGAAAATTGTGAAAATTGTACAATTTTTACAATTTTGCAATTTTTTCCATACAAAAATTGTAAAAAATTGTACAATTTTACAATTTTACAATGCAATTTTTAAAAATTGGAAAATTGGAAAAAATTGTATAATTTTACAATTTTCTGATGAGTGTCTGAGCCTTGGAATTCTTGAAATTTTACATCAACGAGAATGTAGGAAAGAGAAAAAATTTTTCATCATCATCATCGCCTTACAGATTATCTGACAGATTCATTTAATATTTTTTTTTTCTTCTGAATTTTTTTTTTTTCTCTCTTTTTTGTGAATTTCTGAGGAGGTAAAATTATTTTGAAGAGATTAAAATATTTTACACGTTTTAATCTTTAATTTGTGAAGGGGGAAATGAAGATTGGTGGAAATAAGATTTATAAAAGGATTTATTATAAAGTATCATAGTCGAGGGGAAAACCAGAGCTCGAAGTCGATGAAATTTTGTATGGAGTCGAGTCGACTCGGAGTCGACTCCGCCATACAAATTTGATAAAAATTCCGAGTCGACTTCGAGCTCTGGGGAAAACAATATGGAGAGAAAAAAATTCTCACCAAAAAAAAATTTTTCACTGACCATAATAAGTAATTGCAAAATCTCGAAAATATCAAAAATTTATCGATGGAAAATTTTTCTGAATTCTAACATTTAAGATTTTTATACGACTGCCTCAAAACTTTGAGCCAAGATGCAGCCTAAAAATTTTTTGGTGAGAAATTTAAAAAATTTTTTGGTGAGAAATTAAAAAAAAAATAAATTTCTCACCATGTTGTTTTTCCCTCGATCATAGCTCAGAAGCGTAGAAAAAATAAAATGGTTCAAAAAGATCCATACTTTCTAAAATTTTAATTTTATTTTGAAAATTTTTAAAATTCATTTCTAAAGTCCATATGGATCTCATTCCTTCTGCAAAACCTATCTATCAAAGCTCGATGAAGTAAAAATACTCTTTCATCGATTACAGTAGAACAATGACTTTATATTTTCATTAGCCTGTCATCCCCCTTACACCTAAGTTCAAACTTCTTTCCTTTATTTCATTAGAAATACCAACAATAAAATACGATAGAGCGAAAAAAATGTTGTTGAACCTTGACATAATGAACCAGAAAATGACTAAAAGACAATAGAGTGTCCGTAAATATCGAATCTGCATACATAAGAGGCAAAGAAGAAAAATTTATATCTAAATATATTTTTTATGACTTTTTGTAAGTGAAAGAAATAACACAAAAGTTTATGTGCCAGACGATAATAAAATAAACTCACCGCAACATACTCGAAACAATTTGTGAACATCGTACAACAAGAGAAATAAAAATGTATTTTTTTTTTATTCCATTAAGAGGTAGATCAGGGTAGATGCAATTTAAAATTGGGGACCAAAAATCAATAAATTAAGCAACGGCACAACAGAAAATTAATTGATTTTTAATGTGCTTTTATTGATGGGAAATTTTTTTGTCATTTCTTTTGTGAAAATTTTTCAATTTTTTTCAACTTAAGTTCTTTATTTTATGGGTTTTTGTGCTTGGTAAAGCCATAAACAATAAAGGAAAAAAACTATAAAATTTTGATGGTTTTTTAGTTTTTTTTTCTGGAAGTTGATTGAAAATTGTAGGGAATAAATTTCAAGTTTTAATAGCTTTTTGGAAATAGTTTTGATGTAATAAAGCTGAAAATGGTGTATTGTGTATTGTTCTACCATGAACTCGGGTTTGTTTAAGTTAATTTAAAATGTAGGTTTTTCAATTATTTTGAATGGATTATTTTTAATGGATATTACTTTTGGTGCCACTTAAATTAATTTCATGATAGACAATTGAATTATTTTTTTTTAAAAAAAAAGTTGCAATTAAAAGGTGACTAATAGCTTGCAAATAAACTTTAAAAGTGGAAAAAATTTGAGCAAATCACCATGAATTTTAAAGATAATCTGCAGAAGTCTTGGCAAATCATTTATTAATTTTAGGGATCATTCGTAAAATTTGTAACTTCCCTCCCCCCTGGTCGCAACAAAATTTGCATTGGATTAGAAAAAATATTGTATGGACTATATTAAAATCAAAAATCTTAAACTCACCTTCCTAAGTTTTACGAGTTTTATGAATGACCCCTTAAAATTCATAAGGTTCAAGTTTCAGATTAAAATTTCAAATTAAAAATTATCTAACTAAATTCAATGATTTAACAATCTACCAAATCTCATTATAATTCATAATATGACAATGAACCCTTTTGATCTATTTCCACACTTTCTCTCCTTTTACCACAAAAGCACTTCCAAATAATAAAATTTTCTTCTTTTTCAATCATTTATGCTCTCTTGAAGCATCAATGAAAATAAAATTTTTGTGTTAAATCAGCAATTTTCACAGCTATAAATTTTCTCCATCAATCTATCATTATTATATGCAGTGTCATATGTAGATTATTTATGATGATGGCATTTTTTTGCACCACATTGTTTCTATAAAAATGTTCATGAAAGAAAATTGAAACTATGGTAAAACCTGGCAAACTTTAATATCACAAAGCAAAAATGTTTCCACATCTTAAAGTTGATAGATTAAATCGAAATCATCATGGTAAATTTGTCATGCCTTACGATATTCAAAATAAAATTAATAAAAATTTCACTTTCTAAAAAATAAGAATAAAAAAGTATTTTTTTTTGTACAGTAAAGCTAAGCTAGGATGTAATAACAAGAGTGAAAATCTGATAAGTATCGATTATAGATTTATTCCTCGACCCATCTTCTACCACGACGGCGAATAGAAGAAAAAAAAATTGTCTACATTATATCCTATTTCATCTTATTATGTTTTTCGCAGATCAGTAATTTTTTCGGAAATCTCTCAAAAACCGATTTTGTTTATTTTTCTCATGAAAATCTATTGTTTGAAAATTAAAGAAGAATTTGACTTTTTTGGTTTCGTAAGAAGAAATTGATGAGTAGAATATCCGATATTGATTGGAGGGAGGGCTTTAAAGTCTGATAAGATAGTCTATGAATTATTTAAAGGAAATTTATTTAACGACAAATTGAAGTGAATCTTGAATTTTTTTATGAATTGAATTTTCATTTTTGTAAAAAAAATCATTCATAAATTGCGATTATCTTAAAAATTTCCATGCATTTTCAACATTAATCAAAATTAGTTTTAGGCAAACAATCAACATTAATTTTAACAAAAATAGTTAAATTATGTTGAAAAATTTTCAAACTTCCAATCAAATAAAGATTAAGCAAAAGGGATCCAAAACTAACTTCTTAATGTCCTCCCAAAAAAACGAAGCAAAATGAATCGAATCCTAATATATAAAATTCAATAGATTTCATTAAAGTCAAATTACAATTGATATTAAGTAAAGCTGTTACTACGTATTGATTTCATTTTCTTAAACAACGTTTTCTTTCTAAAGAAAATAAAATAGAAGAAATGTATCTGCTATATCATTACAAAGAGTGTTTTGTTAAATCCACTTTGGAAAAAGAGAAATTGAATGAAGTAAAGAGAGATCTTGAGTTTATTTAGTCCTCACCAGAAGCAAAATCAAAACACTTGAATCGGCTAGACAAAGCTTACAATGAAAACAGATCTAGTTTGAGGACGAATGAGATTTTGAAAGAAGATTGGAAATTAAAGAATTTTGGATATTTCTATGTGATGTAATATTAGAATTTAAAATATAATCTCAGATTGCTTAAATAGATCAAAGTACATATGCAGGAGAAATTCAACATTATTTTTAAAAAACTAAAAAAAAAAATACCAAAATATAATTTTTGAACTCCAAAAAATAGTTTTTACTCCTACTCTTTAATAAATAATGATTCAAGTCTACTAAAAAGCCATTTGATTAAAATTCTTAATATTACTTTCCTTCAACATTTTCTATCATTCGTTCATTAAATAAAATAGAATCAAGTACCAGGAATGAAATAAAAAATTAAATTAAATGAATTTGCAAAAAAAGAGTACAAACTGAAAAAAAATGTAAAAGAAAAGAAATTCTTTTGTGATCATCGTCTTAAGTGTAAATCCTCGTGATGACAAAAAGAGCGAGAGATATTATTCTATCTGATTTTTATTACATCGTCCAGCGCGCATACTTTTTTGAATGGAAAATCTTTCATTGCTTTTCCATTGATTTTTTTTTTCGTCTCTTTTCTTTTCCTCACAATTTCAATTAAAGACCATTTTTTACGACATTGAGTTTTAGATATTGAAGAGTGAGAAAAAAGAACAGTCTAAAGAATCATGAGAAGGAACGGAAAAAATGCGATACTGAATACAGAGAATAAGGAACGAAAAAAATTGAATGAAGTATTTATTGAGGTGGAGGAAGAAAGGAACAACTTTCTATGGAATTTCATTAAAAAGATGAGGATTCGGATTGGAAAAATAATGAACTAGAAGCTAGTAAAACGCACTTTTAATCATGTCAAATTTTTTTAAACCTAAATTAGATGTAAGTCAATTCTCTCCTTTTTTAATTAATTCTGTAATTTATTTATAAAAATAATAAAATAATTTTCTTAAAATTATTTTTGAAATTTTACAACAATGTCTTTCCGTCTATTCCTCAACCTAACAGGACAAACAGACAAAAACCTAACATTTCCCAGCGTATATTCCTCAAAAATCTACTCAGAAATTTTCCTTTTAAGAAATTTAAAACATGTTAAATATTCGATCTTTAATACCACGAAAAAATTTCCCATCCCATTCCAAGAAAAAAATGAAATAACGATGAAATTTGACTAACTGAAGATGGCAAGCGGCAGCATACTTATGAAAAGATTTTAGCTTCTTATTTTAAATCAAATTCTTTCGGTCAATGTAAAAAAGATGATAGATGGAATCATTATGCATGTACACATGTTTCCCTTCGATCTTTTGCTTATCCAAACAATAAATTTATTTGCTTTCGTTTATGTGGTCTTGATGGAATGCGTCGATGGAATTTCTACTTCCTTATCTTCTTTTAGACGCACATCAAAGAAAATTTTGTTAACTTCATGTCATGTAAATATTTAAAAAACAAGTATTTTTTGGGGGTTTTGGTTTAACTTGTAATGAAGTCAATTGTGAAATTATTTTTGATTTTTGTTACAATTTAATCTATGATGCTTGTATACTTACCTCCTCGGCATGTAGATGGGGATTCTTAAAGCAACCAAAATTTACCTTAAATATTTTTAAAGAATTTATTCAACGATTTAATAATTCAGAATACAAAAGAATCAAAAATATTCAGTGCAGTTTGAATAGGTATCAGTAACCACAGAAGAGGAAAAAAAATTATTGAGCAATGCAGGATAATTTTTGAACAAAGATCTTTAGAGCTTCCATGCTTAAGTTTGAGGTATGATATTTTTAAGTAAAATGTTCCAAAACTTTTTTCAAAAAATTCACGTTGATCAATAATTAACTCTATACTCCACCACCTTTATCTAACCAGGGTTATAGCTCAAGTCCTTCCCCTCCATATTAATTTCAAGTTCATTAAAAAAAATTTCTGATGCAAAAAAAATTTAAGATTTTCATGAAAAATTCTACATAAATATACTTAGTATTACTTAACTTTGTAAAACACTTCAGAATTTATGATTCAAATTTTTAGAGCTCCTCCCCCCACCCCTCCCTGAAAAATTTCTACCTACGCCCCCACACAGAAGATCACAACTTCTAAAATTCAATCGCATATTTCAATTTTTTCCTTCTCAGTTTCTCTATTTTTCTATTTCCTTCGATGCACACACAAAAAATATAGGAAGAATGTATATATGTAGGTTTTATCTTTGCATTTAAGAAAGAATGCATTAAGGCAAGGAAATATTAGCTTTCTTTTGTGTGAGACTGAAAGTAGGACAAAATGATGGAATATCTTTCTACTTCAATTTCCTTTTACTAACCCTCAAAAAAATTTTATTCTTATTAATACGATGCATGTATTCATATCTTCTTTAAGCCCCATTCTGTTGAATCCCGCTTTATAATATGTGATGTCTTACTTAGTCTGTGTAAAAGAAAATTCAACCAAAAAAAAAATCATCTCGAATTTCCCAAAAGATTCTGGGTTGTAAAGAAGAATGAAAAGAGAAAAAAATATAAATACGAATCGAGAAGAGAATAAGAAGTAGAAAGTAGTAAGTAAGTAAAATGTAAAAAAGGGGGTGGATGGAGAAAAAGAAAAGGCAAAAGGAACATGCGATGATATCGAATGAATGAAACATTAATTCTAATGCTCTAATGCCGTTTTGTCTTTACTGAAATTACCCAGAAACAATTTCCAACCATATTAACGAAATATATCGCTTAACGAATATATGGTGCTAACAACTTATATGTATGCCTTCGAGGCACATACGACGATAACAACGATATGAAAAACTGGTTGTGGAATTTTTGGGGATGGGTGAGTTTGAAGGAGCATTTTTTTGGTGACAATGTTTCAGGTTTCTGGATCCTAATATTTTTAATAATTTTGCTAATTTTTCACTAGGTACCTAAATTAGGGATTTTTCAATAATCGATTTCAAATACTAATTTCAGATGCAAAAAAAAAAATGTTCCAATTACCAAATTTTGAAAATTTTGAAAAAAGGAATGGTAATGTAAAGCTGGGGAAGGGATTGTCAAAAATAAACAAATAGGAATGAAAAAATAGTAAGATATACAAAATGCAAGCACAGTTCAAAGTTATTATTCTCAAAAATATGGCTCCAAAAAAAGAGTTTTGAACATGTATGTGATGCGATATGCTCGTATGATATGATATAAAAAAAATAAAAGAGGAAAGGAAAATTATTGCCATGAGAAGATTGAAAAACATGTAAAAGGATGGCAATGAGCAGAAAGAATTTTTTAAAATTTAATAAGAAGCATTTCAATGCTCATACTTCGTCTTGACTTGCTTCTTCCCCTCTTAAACATTTTTTTTTCTTATAATTTTTTAAGCTCATACATGCTTCTCCTTCAGTATCAAAATTTATGGATCCTTGGATCATAAGTAAAATTGCATCATGGGGAAATGAAAGTGTTGGGAAAAAATATTTTTTTCTTGCCTTCTGTTCTCCTTCACATCTCAAAAATAATTACAATCACTTCCTTCAAAATGAGAACAGAGGAATGCGATGAAGCTGAGAAAAATTTTATCGCAAGTTATATAAATTATAGCCCCTTATAAACTTCATTGTGAAATATGTGATTAGTCTTTATGTCAATTTCAATAATTTTCGTTTTTTTTTATTCTTCAAATTAAATTTTTCCTCTGTCGACAATTTCCCACACAATTGCTCTCGAGTGTCATTTTGACCAATTGTATTCGCGTCAAATGATTTTTACGACTTTCAAATGGTTGACAATTTGTGTTAGAATGAGCGTAAAAAAAGCAAGCGTCTAGGATCATTTTGACTTGATGAGTGGAAATTGACCAATTTGTGTTTTTAAACAAATAAACATTGGTGTCTAATGGTTGTTAAAAGGAATTCCTTCAATTGCTTAATGTACATCGTACTGCTGATTTACAACTTTGACTTTTATGAGCCAAACTTTTTTATTGAGCGGCTTTTCTTTTGGGTGCTGGTTGAAGATGTTGTTTGGTAAAATTGATGACTCATTGGGTTTGATTGTGGTGGAATGTTATTAATTGTGCTGGAAGTTTGGAGATATATTTTTAATTGGGGGAAATTTGTGTGAAAATTGATTGATTTTTGGAGTTTTATGATCTCTTGATGCACATCAAGTAGTTGGAGTACATATGTATCTAAAATTTTGAAGAGATTATTTTTTTATGCTTTTATTAGATGATAAAATTAATTTTGATAGGATTTGAACTTATGAATTTAAAAAAATAAAAGTTGAAATTAATGCTTTTCTGATTGATTTTTTGATGCAATTTCTAAAAATTTCTTAAAGCTTAAAAATCATTTTAAAAGTTTTCAAAAAAAAATAAAATTTTACGAACTTAAATCCACTCATCAATTCCTCAAGCCAAAAATAAACAGCATCTTGTCTTTCAACAAAAACATTTAATTCCCAAACCGTTTAACTCTCACTGCGATAATTTGATACTTTTTTATACACTTTAACAAAGATCAAAAACTCTTTAACTTTATCGTTCTACCTCTTATTGTTCCGCTACTCAAATGTGATACCTTTTTTGCTTCTTCTTGTAGTTACTTGAGTGGATCAACGAGAATGTTAATAGGATTCAGCAAAAAACAAGTTTATTTTTTGTTAATTAAAGTTGGATTCTGATGGGAAAAATTAACATATTCATATGCATGCATAAATAAAGTATCATGTTTATTGTTTGGGGTACTACCTGTAAATTGAGATTGTGCACTTAAGTTTGGTGATTTTGAGATATTTATTGAAGGACAAAAGATAGGAACACCAAGGCTTCCGCAGATTATAATCTTTAAAAATCAAAGATTATAATCTTTGTATGAAGATTTTTTAAAGATTATAATCTCTGTATGAAGATTATAATCTTGAAAAAATCTTTGTATGAAGATTATAATCTTTGATTTTTAAAGATTATAATCTTTGTATGAAAGATTATTTAAGATTATAATCTTTGTATGGGATTTTTTCAAGATTATAATCTGCGGAAGCCTTGAGGAACACAAAAGTTTTAAACAGTAAAAATATGCAAGGTCATGTGCTGTATTTTTGGATATTTTATGTTAGCCAATCTAGTTGGAAAATGGGCAAATATCAAAAAACTCACAAAGAACAATTAATACTTTAATAACAAAATTTCCTGGCACTTACCACAAATGATTGTATCTAATTCAGCATTGAACTTTTCTCTCAGATACTCTTTCAAGTTTTTCTTTTTTTCTTCTTAAATTTATGACAAACATTCATCCAACAATTTATTTTTATTCTTACGAAATTGACTCTACCGAATAATTCTGAATTAAATAGACACATCCACATATTGAAATGATTTAGAAAGAAAATATGAAAAATGTAATTAACGGGAAAATGAAATTTTCTCTTTGTGGATATTGTGACATCAAAATTGATGAGATTGTTGATTTCCCCTCTTTTATAAGCAGTTATTGCAGTGTGTAGACATAGAAAATGTTTACATTTGATCTTCATAAAAGTGTTGGACGATTGCTGTAAACATACATAAATAATAATTTTTTTCTGGTTAATTTAATGTCTACTTAACGGCGCCCTCCATGTACGCTTTGTTTTTGTGCTGTGCGTATTTTCATCTAAATCATTCGAAACGGAAGAAAATTAGGCATAATAAGCCGCATTGCATTTTTACGATCGATCGTCTTAAAATATCATTGACGCTTGTTATAAGGGATCACATTTCTTGAGAGGAAAATGTATGGAAAGTATGGGCACGTAGCACGCGGGATTTGTTTCTATTTGGAACGCATTAAAGATGTTTTTTCCGAGAATTATTTCTTAAACGCATGTTAATGACATTCATATGGATTCTAATGAATTGTTAATTTTTTGGGGATGGGGACTATACATTCTTATGAATAGGTATGATTAATAGATGAATAGTAGCATATTTTATACCTAAGATCGAATACAAGAAATTATTGAATCTTGATCACCAAAATTTTACTTTCAATTACTCAAACAAAATTTCAAATAAAATCACAAAATCATAATAAATCAAAAAAAAAAAATAAACCCCAACAAAAAGTTGACATGCTTAATAGACCGTTAAAATACTCGCAAAAATATCTTCAAATTATCTCAAGTTAATCGAAATGATTGATTACCCCACAAATTAAATTTGAAGCCATAAGATTATCCACAGAACAAGCCAAAAAACCATCTGGAGGAGTAAATCGCATAGCACAAAGAAAGAAATAAAATGAGAGCAATGCAGACAAAACAGCTCTCAAATTATCCCGCAAACATCACAAAAATGTGTTGAAAATCTAGAAGTAAAAAAAATTGTATGAAATTCTTACCAAATTATAATTTACTTTGTGTAAACAATGAGGTGCTTCCTATCATTACTCATTACTCATCATGTGGTTATGATTGCTGCAACTGCTATATAACAATATATTATTAAGAAAGAAAAGAGGTTAAAAAATTTTCAAGCGTTTTATAAAATAATTTATTGCAATTTTTTTTTTTCATCATTTCCTTTTTTTCGTATAAACTGATTTATTAATACCTCAATAAGCTTACAATCTACTCAAAATTGTGTATTAAAAAATACTTCTTTTTATGTTTTTTTAAATCTTTATAAGAAAATTGATAAATTTTTTTCTCAATACAAGAAAAAAATGTCAAAAAGCAAATTTTTTTAGACATTTCGTTTACAAATTCAAGTCAAGTCATCATGCAATGATGATGATGCCTGCACTCATTTTTTTATCTCAACAGTCTTATATTTAACTTCCTTTTGCTCACATCCAAAAGTATTGTTATTCTTTTTTTTTTTTATTGATAATTAATGCTTAATACTTAATTTTTAATGTCTTTGCATAAAAAGTGATTATGAAGGAGATATAATATAGCGACCATAACTTTTTTTTTTCTTGGTATCTTTTTTTTGCAGTAAAGATTATTATTTAAGTGCTTATTTGATATGATGAAGCAGGGTTGTCATGAGCTTGTCTAATTAATTTTTATTTCGTGGATTTTTTTGGAGACGATTTTTAAAAATTTTAAAATTTTTTCAAGATGTTCAAAAATTATTTTAGATTTTTTTTTAAAGTTAAAAGTAGATTTTAAAAAAATAATCAAAAGTAGATTTTAAAAAAATAATCATTTTCTCAAAGCACTTTAAATTTGGTATCCACAAAAACATTGTCTGTAAAGTGTTCTTTGATGCACAAAATTATACCCTTCTGGTAGCTGAAGTAATAATTCAGCATAACTCTCGATACTGTTGAAAATGGTGTGCGGGGGTCCTCGATTAGAACAGATTCGATTTGAATAACCAAAAATTTCCATTACAAAAATTCAAATTTTAATTTTTAACGGTCATTTTTCATACGTTTCAATTTGAATAAATTCGATTTGAATAGAAAACTTTTGGAATAATTTTAAATTTTCAAATCGAGGACCCTATGTACACTTTTTCGGCTTCTCATTGCTATAATCACTGACATTTATTCGATATTCAAAAACTTCAATATTCAAGTCTACATTGTCATGTAAATCATGAAGATGACTTCATTGTGTAGAGAAATCGAAAGTTCTACCAAATTTCTATTCTTCATTCAAGTCCCCCGAAAAATTCCACCATAACAACCCTGGTTACTAAAAATGATGATGATATTCTATAAGCGACATCAATATATGAATATATAAGAGATATTGAGCAATAATTGATAGTCACATGACTGATAAGAAAAGAATCTCTACAACAGTCACAATCACTACACATTTTCATCTCCTGGCAGAAAGGAATGTTCAAAAATGTCTATGTATGATATTTAAAAAAATGTTCTACATTCAGCGTTACAATAATACGGCATTCACACACGGCAGTAAATTGTCTGGTCAATAATATATGTAGGCATGAATTTCATAACACCTTAATTATTAGTAGAAATATCGTTTATAACATTAAATCTTAGAGGGCATACAAAATGTGTACAATTAATTAAAAAATTTATTAAAAATATTTTAACTTAAAAAATTAAATTTTTTTCTTTTTTCTCCTTGGAACGTAAAATTGTTTAATTTTTGTATGTTTTAATTACAAAAGAATCACATTATACAAAATTTGAAATAATAAAAACATAAAAATAATGAAATACAAAAATAAAAAAGAAATTTGCGTAATTCTCTGTTGCTGTTTGCATTTTCTAATGCTATTCAATAATGTTTATTTCCGTTACTGCTTCCATTGATGTTGCTACCGTGCAATGTAGTTGTGTGCTTCGTTCACTTACCTTACACACAATGCACAATAGCAGAAGCAACAACAAAATGAAATACAGTAGCGGTACCAGCTGATGAAAATTACGCAAATTTATATTTTTTTGTATAATTTTTTTTTGTTTTGTATTTTTTTGATTTTATCAATAAAAAAAAATCAAATAATGAATGATGAAAAACTTAAAATTAACTTTCTAACGTCGACGGATTGGGGAGGCAAAACAAATTTATTTCATCACACAAACAGGTATTTAGTAAAAATAAATTATAGTCAGGAAAAAAATGCCACAAAGAACTGCTTACAAATTACGTCTCTTTCTCACTTAAATGCAATGCAATATGAAGTTAATTAATGTCATTTTCTTGTTTTGTTGTGTGTAGTTTAGAATAATAAGTCGGTTCCGCGTGTTCCTTCACTACTCCATCGATGACTTTCAGCATCTGTTGCGGGTTTAAGATAGTCTTCATCATCGTCTGGATTTGATATGAATGTATTCTCTTCAGACGATGATGAGCCTGATGCTGATGATGGTGATGGTGTTGTTCTGGTGATTCCCAGTTCAAAGGACGATGAACTCGCTTTCTGTGGTTGGTAATTGGCAAATGGTGTTGAACCTAAAAAAAATTAATAAAAATAAATAATAATGAAAAAGTGATGAGAGAGAAAAAAATGTTTGGTTAATAATTCTTGTAATTTACTTTTTTAGATTGTTATTTCTGGATGGAAATAATAGAATTGAGATGGGTAGCGACTAGTTTTGTAGCTTGGAATTTTTAGAGAATTTTGAAAGAGGGTCGTTTATACTTATGTCCGATTTTTAGGAGAGGAGGGGGATCTGAGGCTGTGTGACAGTTCTAAACAATAGAATTTTTTTGGTTGAAGATTTTGTGCCAAAAGGGGAGGGAGGTCTAAAAATCTGAGCTTTTGATGGACGTCACAATTAAACGACCCCATGAGTTTTTGTAGATTAAAATGTTTATGAAGGAAATGAGGAAAAATGTTAAGATTTTAAACCAACAGCAACTCCAAAATCAATCAAACTTATCCCCCATCCACCCAACAATTAAACAATCTATAACTTTCAATTTTTTTCAAAGTCTCTAGTTACAAAGATAACTTACTCACCCAATGGCACTGAGGTCAATAATTTAGATGTGCTTGATCGCCCATAAAAGTTTGCATCCACTTCATCATCACAATCGCCAAAAGTCTCATCAATCACCAGCGATGATTCTGATGGATATTCGTATGTTGCCGTTAGTGAATCGTCAAATTGAATTTTGAACTGTAAAGAAATAAAGAAAAAAAAAATAAACATTGAGTTAAAAATAAAGAATAAGAAGCAGTAGTTTTGTGTTTATTTGTACTCGAAAAATGCACAACATAATTTTTTTTTAAACCACGCGAAAAAGTAAACAAGACCGAACATTATTTACTGTAAATAATGCACAAGTTTACTTACATCCAACATTACAGTAATGAATCATATTTTTAAAGAAAATTGTATAATATGCGATGAGTCATTTATCAATGGTTATAGAATCTAGTTTATTTGTTTATTTTCAGATTTTTTGTTGCTGTTAATCGTATAACAGTCGTAGTCAGTGAACTCATTTTAATCCATGGGAAATTGATTTATCGGACAATTGGAGTGATTGTGTCTAATATTTTTTCATAATTTTTCTTTTCTAGCTAGCGGGTGATTTTTATGCTTGGAATTTTTTTTTTTTCATATCGTATTTAATTAATTAGTTTGGATTTATGCTGTTTATTAATCACTAAGATACTGCAAATAATCGAAAGTTTGTTTGATCGTTAGAAGATAATAATTATTAATATTAATAAACTCTGAATTTAGAGCAAATATGAGAGATGAAAGATCAGTTCATTCATAAATATTGAAAGATGTTGATAGAGAATGTGAACTGGTATAGATTAGGAATCTATGCTTAATTATGAAACGATGGAAATTGAGAAATTTAATATTGACTCAGTATAAATAGGAAAGCAAAAAGATTTGATTTAAAATCATAAAGATTAATTTCTACTTCAAATATAAATGATATACAAAAATATACTTTAAAGGGACCTTTTTCAGCGATGTCTAGGTTTTTTAATAAAACGATGTAATTTTTTAAAAAAAATTTTTTTTGATCAGAAATTAAATTTCAATGTTCAATTTTATTTCCAGAGTATCAAAAATTTAAGATTTTTTTAGCCTTTCTTAGACAAAAATTGTTAAAGTGACGATTTGAGCTTTGTTTCTCGATATAATGTAAGTTTACGAATTTACTTAAACTGAATTACAAATTTACAAAATTTTATCCATAGCCGATGTCAACTTCAACTAAAGCAAAAAAAAAACCTCAAGAACAAATCCCACATTCAAAGACCTTGAGCTGTCAAGACAGTTAATCTAGATCAGCACAAGATAATTCCAACATAAACAGATTTGATACATTAAGAAAATTAAACAATCAAGTCTAGTAAATAGATTTTTTTGCCTCAAAATCCAACAATTTTATCTTAAAGAGATCAAAAGTTTCCTAAAACTCCAAACATATGCAAAATTCAATTCCCATTCAAATTCTTTTTTACAACCATACTATTTAGTAATCAATCCATGAATGCCGATGGATATCAATCGTAAAAAAATTTTTGTCATTTTGTCGAAAAAGAAAAATCGTTCAATAAATGCTTATAGACTTGACGGTCTTAAAAATTCTCGAAAAAGTTATTGTGAAATATGGAAATATGGTAGTTTGGGGTTTTTTCATTGAACCGCACATCGTCATATTTACTACACACACACCCATCTACATTAATCCAAAAGCAAGAACACTCGCACTTTTTCATGTAATTTTTTTTTTATATATATAAATCTACATAAAATTTATCTACATGCAATATGCGTTGACAAATGATTGCCTATTCATATCAGAGGAGAGAATGAAAATATATATAAAAATAAAATCCATGAATGGTGCTCAATGGAAATGGCCAGATGTTGTCGTTGTCGTCGTACAGTCGACGAATGTACTGAAGTGTGCTTAACTATTTGTCAATTTCTGATTTATTTTCTTCAATATATCATTAAATGGAATAAATTTAAGTAACAAATTTACAAAATATTCTTTCATATGCTTTCAGTCAAGAAAATGTAGAGCATCGAGTATGGGATGATCATTTGGCTGAGAAATTTAAACTTATTTATCTTCTTTAATAAAAATTTTTTGTATTAAAAGTTCAAAAATAAATTATTTTGTGGTTAGTGACACGCTAGTGAAATTCTTAGTGATCTCCAACATAAAAACAAACCCAGATCAGAACTTAAAAATTTGAAAAAAAAACTTGAATAAAAATTTTTCATTCTTCCTGCTTCATTATTCAATCCATATTAATTATATAATGAAAAGAGATTCGGAAGAAAGCAAAATAACGTGCAGTTAACTTTTTTTCATCTTTCTCTTAATGTAAAGTAATTTAGATACGTATTTGCTGTGTTTTGTAAATTACTTTTTAATGTCTGATCAAGCCTTAAAAAAAGTTAAGAAGAAAATTAAAACTCTTCATGCATTATGTTCTTAATAATATTCATACATTTTCTACGTAGTTTGTGTTGTTGTTTTTTGTGCTGTTTGCAGCATCGCCATACAATTTTTTTCACTTGATTTCCGTTCATTATTTTTTTGTGTTTTTTGAGGGCACTTTCTAAATCAAGATCTACTGCTGTGCAGAGTTATAAGGTCGTGATGTATGACTTTGACTGAGTTTTTTTGGGTACAAAATATGTTTTTAATTTTATTGTAAGTGAAAGAAAATTTCCTGCAATTTTGTGGCAATTTTTGGAATCGTATTGACATCGAAAATCATCTTTGATGACAAGTTGTGCTCAAAAAATGGTTGCTCAATCTTTGATGATTAATCTGGCAAAAAATTCAAAAAATTAACCACGAAACTCACAAAATACAAATTTTTCCAATATCTTCAATCCAAAATGCCCCAACATCTCAATTAAAATTCCAAACATCTGCCACACATTTTTTTACACGACAAGTGTCATTTCCATACGGCTTTAAAAAAAATTTCTCTAACATTTTTGTGACCTTCAATGAGTGAATAAAAAAAAATAGCAACAACAGCAACAATAACATGGATGAAATGAAATTGTTTCACACTCATGCTGTAAATGGAATAGTCTAGCAGACTGTTCATTGAACCGATTATTTGTTGTCACTTTTACGATTGTAAAAATTGACTATAATTGAATTGTAGGTAGCTGTTGAAAACCTACGATCGTAGTCTGAGACTTTTTAATGAGAAGTTTAGAAGGAAGTGATAAGTTGATGGTGTAATTGTGTGGTCAGGTTGTTAATTGTTTGGTACCTGGATTGATATTAATTTTGAGAATATATTTGAGTTAAAAAAACGATACTCAACGACCCCTAACTAAAACCACAATTATTAATCATCATAAAAATTCAAATTATCTCACTCAACCACCTCATTTACCTCAATTATAAATTATAAATTCCCTAAAGCCAAAAAAAACATTTAACAAGATTTTATTACTAACCCACATTAACTTTCATTTACACGAAAAAAAAACTCTCATAAATCAATTCATCAACAGACAATAGCTAAACTTAGACATTTCAAGTCATAACTTGTCAGTCAATAATTGCGAAAAATTTGATGATTCAATTTCAATTAAGCGTTTAATATGGAAAAAAAAATTATCGCAAAATGCCACAGCTGACGGGTTTTTGTCATCAATTAAAGGTTTGCATTATCAACAGTGATGACAAGTTAGTGACTGCTTTTGTTCCCGAGAAGTAATGAAAAATGTAGGTTGTTGCGGTTTTGGGTAAAAATTTTTTGAACCTGATAGAAAAATCCCTCGCCCAAACTTGCCCCTTTGTCATATAGTCTAATGTAGAAATATTCTCCCTGCAGACTCTCAACTAGCTTGACACTCTACCACAATTAAATATTACATTTTTAAAGCCTGCTTCTCGCGAATAAACAGCAACAAAATATTTAAAAAATTAATGCTAAGAGAACCAAAAATAATGGCACAAGCGGAATTTAACTCTTTTCTGGATACAAACACATGTAAGCAGCTGTTGTAGATTGAATCTATTCAGTAGAAATATTTATTATTAAAAGTTCAAAAGCACTTGCTTCTGCATAAAGTTATTGACTATTCAAATCATCAAGTGATTATTTTTGATATGCTTGTATCTATGGGAATTTTTTTGTATTCATTCATTTACTTCCATAAATAATTACTAGACTCTCATTTTTATTTTAATTCATTTTTTTAATGTATGGAAACATTTAAATTAAACCGAAAAATTTTGTATTTAGACGTTAAATATGGGGATTTATGGAAAATTTAATGTCTTGGATATTTTTCATGGGATGATTTTTGTTACGTGAGTGTTGAATTTAGTATTTTGGCTATTAACTTTTTAATTTTTGAGAAATTGCAAAATTCATATGAGGGTCTATGATGTAGACAGTTTAACATGATTTATGACTACAAATTATAGAAATAGAAAACATATAATTAATTTTTATGCAGGTAAGAAATGTGAATGTTTGGATCATTCCAAAAAGTTTAAAATTATTCTCGGAATATTCATAAATTTTAAGTGCATGAAACCTAATCAAGATCATCACAAAAATCCCCAAACCAACAAAATTTTTATCAACTCTTCAAATCTAATAAATCAATAACCGGAAAATTCCCATAAAATTATCAATCAACCTTGTAATATATATTTTTTCTTATCACTCATTTAATCCACAAAAAACCTCATTTCCAAAGAAAATTATGCGTTTTAGTCATCATTTACATCCGGCAGATATTTATCAAAATTACAACAACAAAAATAAATTCTTCTTAATGCTCTAGTCATAATGGAGTATATAAAATACTTTTTCACTCTTATTATATGGTCGTTGTGTTCATATATATAATATGGTGTTGATTTTGAACAAAAGTGCTCTAGAGTGGAACCATTTATCAATTATGCAATTTCTCTTTCTGCGCTCGCTATGCTCAACTTTTTGTGTACAGACAAAAAAAAAGTTAATTTCTTTCTGTTTGAACTAACTAAGTGCTCATAAACTTTATGAAAATGTCGTTTAACCTGATTGATTTTTTGCTTGTTGCCTGTTTGCTGAATCAAGCGATAAAAGGGGAGAATAAATGAAATTTCAACGAAAAAAAATTATTCGAGGGTATTTGCAAGTGATGTCAAGAAGTAAGTCAAATTTTTTCAAAGTTATAGGTTAATAGATGCAAGAACTTAAAGCTCACTTCCTTGGCTGGGGCGCACTTACTTCCTTGGCTAGGGCGCACGTGGGCCCATTGCCGCGCTCAAGATTCATCGAAAGGCAGCTCTATCCTTCAAAACATTCTGTCAGTTCGGGATATTCAGGACTTTAGCGTCCTTGTCTACACACCCAATCCAGGTATTCTTAGGTCTACCCCTCGATCGTTTACCATCGATTAACTAAACGACGATTTGACTAACTAAATTTAATCCAACAGACTCATAGGTTCGAAACTATTAAAACTTTTAAAAGCCAAAGTCTGATGACATACCTTTGAAATCATACAATTCAACATCACTACCTAAATAAATCCAGAACCACCGACTAAATACTCATGTTACCCATCATTTCAAACCAACTCCCTTCATTCATTTAAAGCATACTGTCTGGTAAGCAACATTACAGAAATTAAAGTAAAACTTTTTTTATATTTCTCGTCTCTCTTTTAAGCTCTCCTTCACTCAACTTTTTTTTCTCTGCAGCCTTCTTGTTGATTTAGGATTTATTTATATATTGAATGTTATATTAAAAATGTGGGGGGAAACAATGTAAAGGACGGGGGTAGAAAGAAGAAAAACAAATTATTTGTCTCGACCAAACATTTTCTTCTTGTTTTCACTTTCTCTGTCTCTCAGTTTTTGTCATCATTTTGAAGCATTGTAAATAACCTACTAAAGGGGGACTACAGAATGTGTCATTGAGCTAATTCTTAAATACATTCTAGGAGCTATTTATTGTACACAACTTAGTCAAACACACAAAAAAATAAATATTGTCGTCTTTAATAAATTTGTATAATAATATAAAGTCAGTCTAGTAGCATAAACAGTTCAACAACTCATTGTGCACCAAACCCAAAAACAATAATCGACCAGACTCTAAATGCAATTTCAGCAAAGTATCCCAAAACATAATCGAATCATTCACACAAAATGACATTAAAATCTAAGGTCAAACTTGAAATCAGTACAAGCATTTTACTAAATATCATAGCACAGCACCGAAATAATCAGATTACACTCACACAACCTAACACCAAATAAAATAAATGCGTCCCATTTTTGGTCACTTTTGTAGACTATTTGGTTATTTATTATTTGTTGAGAGAGAGAAAGAGAGAAGGAAAAAAAGAATTGCAAAAAAGCCCACAAAACAGACGTAACCACAAAAGAAAAAGAACAACAGTAACGACAAAAAGTTACATCATCATGAGCTCATTGACATTTTTGCCTTTTTTTTTTTTTGTTGCTTTCCTTCGAGACATTTACGTTTCGGTGATTTTTCACGTCAGTAAGTGAGAAAAAAAGCAGCAGCAGCAGATAAGAGAATAAAGTCAGAGAGTAGACAGATAGACAAAACATGACCCGCCAATTTACCCAATGCTGAATGGTGAGAGACAGAGATAGATTTACAAAAGGAATCGCCTTTTTTCGTTTTATTTTATTTTTTTTTATATTCCTTCACCATTGTCATTATGAAGTTGATGTTGGCGAGAGTTCTACAGAAGGCACACAAAAAAAGTGATTTTCTTTTTGCTAGCGTGGAAAGAGAAATGAAGTGCCGAAATAGTCATTTGCTATTATGATACGATATGAGGTGATGATGATAGCATTTTTCTTTACACTAACAAAAAAAAAAGTTTGTTAGGATGGTCGTAGTCTAATGAAAGTAGCAGGTTTGAGCGCATTTTTGGAAAATTGATGAATTGGCAAGCTTACTGAAGAACAGACAAAAGAATTGAAAAGCTGGTGAATTGACTGGGTAAAAAGACTTACAAACTTGCAGAATATATGACTGACAACCAGACGGACAAAATCAAACCTCAACCATCAACTTCCTTTTAGAACGATGCACTAAATTTAGTAAGGCAAGCAATTCTAACTAGAAGAGCAAAAAAATTTTATTATGACATTTCATGGTCAACGAAAATCCCACAACTCAGCTCTATTTTTAATATGCCATGACTCTCACACAGAGTTGAAATCTGACATGTATCTGTAAAAATACATTTTCTGTATACAGATATTATCTGTTCCCGGAAAGATTTTTTTCATCTGCATGCAGATCATCTGTATGCAGACATTATCTGCATGCAGATAAAATCTGAATACAGAAAACAGATATCTGCAAAAAGAACAATAGAATCTGCATCCATCTGCAAAACAGATGAGCAGAATCTATCTGTTTGCAGATGATATCTGTAAACAGATCATCTGTATGCAGATGAAAAAAAATCTTTCTGTTTGCAGATTCTGTCTGTATAAAGATAATTTCTGTGGCAAATCTGTCTTTGTATCTGTTAACAGATATCTGCTTTTTCAACTCTGCTCTCACATAATGAATGCTTTCGACTAATGATGAAATATGGCGTGAAGGAATTTTTATTATCATTTGAAGAAAATTTGGTAATGATAGTTACATAATACCCTTTAAGAGTCTTCTTCACACTCAATTCAGTTTCATTATTGCTACTGCTTTACGTCGGAAATCTTTTAATTATCGATTCACATGTATGTGAATATTATCAGCTTTTTTAGCATATTTTAGTTATGGTGAGTCGGCTACATTTACACTTTTTTAACGTTTACTTTACACGAATATAATTTCTATGGAATTAAGTCGGCTGAATGGTCTAGATGTGGTGTAACTAAGTTTGGTGTCTAGATGTATGATTTCTCGGAAATGAATCAAATTTGGCGCCACTTAGGGAGAAGAATTAGATTTAATAGATTATCTTGAAATATGAGTGAGTGTTTTATAAGGTTATAATGGATTAAAATTAGCAACTACAATAGTTGATTGACATTAGCGGTTGTAAGAGATGATCAAATAAGTTTTTGAAATGAATGAGTGATTTTATCATAAAATATTATTTGAAGTGTCATTTAAAAAAAAAAAAAATGCTGATTGATAAAAACTCATAAATTTAATTTTTTAATGGGATTTGAACCCATGCTTCTTAGCATAATTATTATTTTGAAGCTCTCATCGTTAGCTTTAAATTCACATTTTCTTAACTGCTAAAAATCAAACTTATTCGCATAAATGCACACTTTTCTATTGAATTTTAATAAATCAACAAAAACGAGCAACTAAAAATTTAAAGCTTTTAAAAAATTGACTTTCAAATAAATAAAAAAATTTTCATGAAAAACAATTATTTATGAATCACAAAAAAGTCATCAATAATTCACACTAATTCTCTCTGCCCTAACTTAATGCGTCATAAATCGCATCATGTAATAGACAAACCCATTTCAACTCAATTTAGTTTCGATATAAAAAAAAGTGATAGGTGTTTATCTACCAAGAAAATTGACCTGATTTATGGATTTAATTTATATTTTTACGATCTTTTTTTCGCCAATATAACGACTTGATTAAATTAATGAATTTTTAATTATTTTACGTCACACTTGTTTATCAACGCATTACAACTTGTTTTTCCTCATATAAAACTAAATTACACAGCTGTAAAAATTTATTTCCATACCTATCATATTTGATATTTCCCACAATAATCGAATTCTCGTTCAATGAGTACAAAAACGCAATTATAATTGTCTGTATAATTATAGGTCGTGCTTATATGATTTCTAATCAAAAATAATGTTGCCGTATTGAAGGGATGATTTGGATATGATGTGTGTGGGATAAAGGGTAGGAAGAGTATTGATTGAAAGAAATGCCACAAAAATTAAGATCTGATCATGAAAATTGATTTCAAAAATTAGTCTTTGTGTTACAAAACACCAAAACATCCATACAACACCTCCTCCCCAATATAAACACTTAAAATATTTTATTTTCCATTCCCATTTTATTCATACCGTGTCTACATGTACACGAAAAATTTTTTTGCGATTTTTGCACGTCTCATTGATATGAAATTCAAATAAGGCATTTGTGGCATTTTTTATGCATTAAAAATTCATAGTTTGATTTCATGTTATTCCTCTTCTTTCCTCCTTTATACTTTTTTGAGTGAAACAAAAGAAGCTTGCCATTCATCAATTTCTCATCAAACTTATATTTTCGCAAGAAAATTTCTTTTTTCTTTCTTTTTTTGAATTTATTCATTTTATTTTTTTAACTTTAGAAATTTATGATCTGAATATGAAGTAGCTTCACAAGAAAACGGCAATATTAGCTAACCGGTGAGGTAAATACAACAATAAAGAAAAGGTTCAGGTAAAATCCATCAATTTTGTTTGATTTTTTTTTTTTCGCGACCATGAACCAGATTCTTTCTTTGCTAATATGTTTTTTGACTTAACAGAAAACAAAACAAAAACCTCGAAGAATAATTTAAAACTGTAAAAAGATATAGGCATACATAAAGGCACAAAAAAAAGTTTTTATTTTCGCCACGCATGTTTGTTTTTTGTACACACAGATTATAATGTGAAGAATTTTAAAATGTATGGCAATTCATGTATGATTCCTGTGTATCTGTATGTACTTAATATAATCACTTTTTGCAGCATGGCATGTTTCAACATCATCATTCATTATGGATAACATTGTAAGAAGAAACGGATAAGTTACTTTAAGGTTTTTTCAGTGGTCGTTGAAAGATTGCTGATCAGTAAGAAGTACGGATGTTGTATATCCGTCTGTTTGTCTATTGGTCTATTGTTTTGATAGGTATTTGAATAATTGCTCAGAAGATGCACAATAAATATGAAATTGCATGATTTTTAAGATGGTCAAGGTAAGTTTATTCAATTTTTTTTTTTTTTTGAGCTTCGGCATGTATAGGTCTTAGGCTTAGATACTAGATTAAGAAACTTAATTTAAGAGAACCTCTACCCCAATAACCAGAAATTTTAAAAGTTAGTTTAAAGCAAGCTCAAAGCTAACTTCATATAGAAAGAATAGCTAAAAGTTAGCGGAGAACTAGCTTTTAACTAACTTTGAAATTTTCTGGTTATTGAGGCTAATAAATTTTAGAATGAAAACTCAAATTGTTTTTGATTTGCTGACAGCACGTGGGCATCATTAAAGTTTCCACAGCTACCTTAACCTTACAATTCTACACTAAACATGTAAATTCCTTCTATAAAACTCAAGAGCACAGAAAATTAAGCTTCTATGTGAACCATAATTTTAAAAAAGTAGCTTCTGACTATATCAAGTAATTCTCAAAAATCGCTGAAGTAGAAAGAATTCACCTTGAGTCACCAACATGAATAAAACAAATTTATGCAAAAAACTATTTTTAAAATTTCAAAAAAAAAATTCCATAAAAAAATTTGAAGCTCTTTTGAGTCATCAAAACAAAAATAAACAGCAACAAGAGCGGAATTTTGTTTATCAACATAGTTTTAAATGCTGATAAATGGATTCCGGAATTAAAGTCAACTTAAGTATTTTTCATTATTTTCATTGAAAATTTCTAGCCCTAATCACAGACAATTTTTATCTGTTGAAAATTATTGATGAAGTGTTTAATCAATTTTACGTCATTATTTTGGTGATTTTCTGTTCCTCTTATAAGGAAGTCTATTTACGTTTCATTAAATTTCTCCAATTAGCTTGCAAGAGAATTTTATACTCATGGAGTGTGACGAAAAAGAAATAAAATATTTAAAATTGTAAAAAAAAATGCACGACGACCTGATTGAGTAATTTGAGCATGGCATCAAATGCTCAATAAACTAAAAATAATATTCAAAATGAGAAAATTGTGCATTTAGTTGTGTTTTCCTACTCGTGTATGGTTTTTTATTCTATTTTTTTTTTTTTTTTTTTTATAATTGAGTCATGACTCATAGGAGCTTGACTGTATATGAATTTATTTTTATATGGAATTTGAAATTTATATTTTTTCATAAAAAAAAATTGAGTTTGATCCCACAAAAATTTAAAGACTCCAAAAACATTTACTCATCACTTCAACATGGAAGTAAACACAGAGAGTCAAGAGAGAGAAAAAAAAATTATTTCATTCGTAATTTAATTACGCAAATAATAAACAAGAAGTTGTTAAAAAATTACTTCATAATTTTTTAAAAAGAAAATTACACCACGCAAAACGCAAGAAAATTCCAACAATGGTTGTAAAATGTAGTGCATAATCACTTACAACAAAGTTGATGAAATATTGATAGTAAAACTTACCTTTACTTCCTTTTCGCGCGTTCTTATACTCGATTTGCCATTTGGTATGACATTTGCATTCTCAAATTCGACATCACAAGGTGAGGCAGGACCCTAGTTTGTACAAAACGAGAAATAAAAAAAAATTAAATTATAATCGTAACTAATTCGATATGCACTTGCGAATGTATACTTGGAGACGGAATTAATAATGCGAAAAAAAAATATTAAAAATAATATTGCAATTGGTTTTATGAATTTGATTCCTATATGGAGGTTTTGAAACATGTGCAGTGGTTGTATTCGAGACAACAATATGATAAATAAAAATTATTTTTAAGGTCGTTGCTGTCAGATTTTTTTATGATCATATCTTGCACAAATTGTAGGAAAATAAGCTGATTTTAATGCGATATTGTGAGCAGTTGAATTTCAATATATGAAAGAAAAATTAGTAATTAGTTTGATTTTTTGCAAGATTTTGTTGCAAAAATGACCAGCTGAGAGTCGAGCTTAAGTTAATTCATAAGTCAGGAGTAGTGAGTTGTCTCAAGGTCTATTAGTATTTCAATTATTAAAGTTTAGCAACTGAGATTATCACTAGACTATTAATATGAATAAAATTATATTAAGGGGGTCCTACTCTAAACTTTTCATTTGCCTATCCAAACTTATCAAAATCATGTAAATACTTCAACTAATCTACACACCTCTCATTCCAACTTTCACGTGCCACAAACAATTTACAAAATTAGTCATGAATTTAAAACACAAAAAAAAAAACTTTTTTACACGATTAAAAACAACAAGTTGCGAAAGTCAGTCAACACATGTGAAACGGTAGTAATGTGACATACACGACAAGTAAATTATTATCATTTCGTGACAGTTTTAGCAAAAAATTTCAATTCATATTTACCGAAAACTTAAATGTTATCAAATGATTGATAGATTTTTTTTTGCAATTATTGCGAATTGATCAGGTGCTGTTGAACTATTTTAGCAGAATTAAATAATTTGTGAATGTGGGGCATTAAAATAAAATTTTTAATTAAATTTAAAATATATGGGGATGTAGACTTAATGAAAATAGTAATTATAGTCATGCTTTAGAGTTTGAAAAATTTTGATTATAATAATTAACAAGTTACTAGCAAAACTAAGCAATAACCCTCAAAATAAGGAAATTTCACTCCTAGCTCAAATTATTTCCACATGTTTTGGACTAACACTAAAAATTCCAGTCACTACTATCCATAGACATCAAACTCATTTCCTAATGTCATACAATTCTAATCAAATCAAAAGTAGCACATAATATGTCATAATACTCAAGTAAAATATTACGAAAGACATTTTTAGAAGACGAATAAACCAATAAACATTTTTACTTAATGTCATTCACTAAAATTATGAGAATAACTTTTTTTATTGTTTATGACAATATTGTCATAAAAATTCTACTGTAATCAAATACGCTCTGCTTTTTTTTTATCAAATTTCAAAAGAATTTACTGCAAATATCTATGGAAATAGAAACCTTGCGAATATTTTTCTTTTCGTAATAAAATTAACTTTGTTGAACATTATGTGTCACTTCTTTGATTCGATTGTCAATTTTTTTGTTTATTTGTGTTAATTTTTGATGTTTGTGGAATTTTATGCGTCATTGTTGCTGGTAGGAATTTTTTTGATATAAAAATTTGCATGAATTGCTGTGGACAAAATATTGTGAAAATTTGTGATGAGTCAAAAAATTTTCATACAAAGAATTCATTTTGTTCAAAAAGTTTAATGTAGTAGCTTCTACACTAGAAACTTAATTCATATTTAAAAATTCAAATTGTCTTGTCTGCTTTAAATCTTGTTCAAAAAAATTAATTGCCATAAATTCCTCACTTATTTTGAGGTCAACAATCCCATAACAATCAAAAACAAGGACCCACACGAAGTATCACAAAAATATACACAACATGTTACAGTTCAGATACCAACAGAAAAACACTGACTGCTTCATGTCCAAATGTTTCAAAAACTCCATAAGAAAATTCTTTAAAAAATTTAAAATAATTTATAATGAATAATCAAAAAATATATTTTACCATATGATATTGATCTTCTGGATCTGTTGATGAATCTAATGTTAGATCACCCAATAGCACGAAACCAGATTCATTTGGCTGAAACAAATTACAATCAAAAAAAATAGAAAGAGAATATAAATTATTTGGAATTTGGAGCTTGAAAAATACAAAAAAAAAAATTATAAATTGATAATAATGATATGTTTCCCTTTCACAAGTCATGAAATAGTTGGTATTAAATATGGAATCAGCTCCAAAAATAGAAGAGCTTCATTATCAACATAAAGAACAATTTTTTTTTCATAAATTTACAGTAAGTTTATGAAAAGAAGCATATAATTTCTTTTTTATCGAGCATTTCCTCGTTAAAGTTGAAAATGCTTGAACATTACTCGAGCATTGTTTTGTATCGTGGATTATTCAAATTCAAAATAAATTGTTGTTGATTTGACGATTTGGATGAAAAAGAGGCGCATTTTGAGTTGAATTAAAATTAGTTTCGTTTTTTTGATGGTTTATTGAGTTTTATATTTTTCTTTGGGTACAATGGTCTTGGACAAAAGTTTTTCAATTATTTAATTATTTAAAAATGGTTAAAAATGGTTCCAAAAATTTTTCATAAAATTTAGAAAAATCGCAATTGTGTCCCAGAGTACCCTCCATCCTTGAATTATTCCTTGAACTGTTATTGAATTCCAAAAGACAAATATACTATTTATTGAGCTCAAGTCAGTCAGACTAAACAACCAGCCAACCAGCAATTTTCTTCTCAAAATTATAGTGAAAACTTTCATAGTTGAAATAAATCGAAAACTTTTCTTCATTTTATTTCGATTATTCTTTGTTGTTTCCATCCGCATTCAATTTCAGGGCTAATGTCAAATTTTTTTCTGTGGCAATAAATAGACAAAAAGAACGAACGAACGAAAAAAAATCGATTTAAGATTTCTAAGGTCTGATAACGCATTGAATTATCTAATTTACTATGAATGAGAAAATGATGAAAATGTAGATACGGCAAAAAAAGCTTTCAAGCAATATTTTATGAGTCAGTAGAAGCAATTGATCATCAATTTTACTACTTTATGACTTTTTCTATAAAGCGCACACGCCTAAAATGCGATCGGATAAAAAGGGAATGAATAAATTAATGTTGAGATAGTCGGTGATGTTGATGCGACGACGACGATTCTCATTTAAAATTCTTGGAGAATTTAATGTGATTGATAAAAGAAATTCAAAATTGCATTATTTTTGGCGCGTTTTTTTTTATTAAAGCTTGAAGGAGAATGAAAACTTCGCACTTTAAGTAAATAAAAGATTTGTAGTAAAAAATATTTTGAAATTTTTTTATGGAAACATAAAGTCTAATCTTGACCGAAAAGGCATATTACAAAATCATCATCGGAAATCATCATTATGCTTTCAAACAAGAAGTTGGTCAATAGAATTTTGTAATAAAGAAGAGTTTTTTGAATTATTGAATAAAATATTAAAACAAATCGTAAATAAATTGATCGGCGTTTTGTAATTTTGATCATGAAACTTCAATTAAATTAAGTTTTTCAATTTTTGTAAAAAAAAAATGCGGATGGAATAAATCTTGACAAGTCTTTCTTTACATTTTACATTTTTAAATAAAATCTAAAATTTTAACTTTCTCTACTCTAAAAATTCAACTAGCATCCAGACTCAAATTACTTAACTATTCTTTCGATTTCATCAAATAAGTACGCATCAAACAACAAAAAAAACATCAACAACAAAATTTTTTTCTAAACAAATCCGCTAAAAAGAGAAAATGACACAGTGCAAGTATGTGACAGTGAAAATTTTCAGTTGTTAAACAATTTCGAAGTCACCTACTTTTTTTGTGTCGATTTATTTACTTTTATACAGTAGCAGCATACATACTCATGACTTTAAATAATTTATATTATTATCATCATCATATCTTTGAGGGGTAAAAGAGTAATCATCACCCAATCTCCCAGATACTAGCACATTATTAATAAATGAACAAAGACATAAATTTTTAATGTTATCCTGTTTAATACATTTCACTCACAAGCGAGAGAGTACAGAGAGACAGAAAGAACATTTAAAATAATTAGAAAAAGGACTTAATGACCATCATATATTACGCTCTGAATCATCATCATCAACGAGCAACAAAACAAAGTTGTTTGCGCTGTAATGTGCTGTTATCAATAAGAACATACACATTTAATGCTCAACACATTCAATTCATTCATGTATGTTCTGATACACAAAGCTCTTATCAGTATCGATTTTTGAATCTTTGCTTGTGGGGACTGATCATTAATGACGTTTATTCAAGAATGGAGTTTATGACCTTTTAGCTTGATCATATTGAATTCTAGAGCTTCTCAATTTAAACCTCAAAATCAAAATTTTCTATGCTGACGTATGGTCAAAAATTTTTCAAAATTGAAACACCTGAAACCCCCCATTCTCCATCCCTAGTATCTTCACATTATAATCGCACAACTCCCAAGTATCATCAAAGAAAAATAAAAAAAAATTCTAACGGAAGCAAATCTGGCAACATGTGACGACCATGCTGTATGAAATAACTTGCAGGAGGGGAACAAAAAAAAGTTCTCGCTTTCAGTCGAGACATGAAATATTTAATATTCTGCTTCTTTTTCAATATGTACTCATGTACTTTTTTCCTAACTTAATAAATACCGTTCACTTTACTGGACTAGAGCTCTTTCTTCTACTTTTTATTATTTATTGCTCGAGAATATTTAAAAGAAAAGAGAATTAGCAATTTAGAGAGAGAAAAAAAATCTAAATGATCAAGTGAACGAAGCGCATTTCCGTACACAATCAGTGTAATTGACTGTGGTGAAAAATGATTAAATGAATGACCTAAATTTTATTTTGAATAAAATATTTTCGTTCTGTACCAAAAAAAAAATTAATAATGTGAATATTTTTTGTCTTAAACATTTACTCGCCAATTTTTGTAACTGACCTACCAGTATGAGAATTGGTCAATTTTTAAGGTCGCCATAAGTTCTATTTCTCACATTAAATATATTCCAAGACTCTCACTTATTTTATAAATAAACAACTGAATAAATAATTGAGCAATTATTTAGTTATCAAGCTAGTTAGCATAAATGTCAATTAATTCATTATGAAAATTAATTCATTGGAAATTCAAATAAAGAATTCAAAATGGCTAGACAGGTGAGTCAGAAAGTTGGGAGCTTAGTCATTTAGTTATCTGGAAATTTAATCAATTTTTTATCTAGTCATCCACGTTAAGTGACCAAGGTTTATAAATTTTTCAAAGAATCGGAATCGGTTTCTGTTATAAAATATTTATCAAAAAAAAATTATATAAAATTATGAAGCTATCGATTCTGATGCCTGAGAAGCAGATCGTATGTACATGAATCTATTAGAACAAAAAAGCTGCATAAAAAAGACAACCATGGTTAAAATTGAATCTGAATAAGATAGTGTACTAGTTAAGCTGTAATTATCTTCAGTAGTCGTAGATCTTCTTGATTTAAATGACCAAAATCCCTTATATCCCGTAACTATATCACAAACACACAAATCAAAGTCATTAGCCATTAACAATCGAGTTAATCAAATTATAAATCACACTAACTACCCATAAAAACACACATAACCCTAACCAGCCAGAAAATCAGTAATTTAATTCAATCAATCACATAATTAACTGACTTATTATCGAGTCAAAATGAACAAAAACAAACAGCACAATTTCAACATGAAAGAGTTTATAAAAAAAAAAAAAAAACAAGAAATAAGTCTCGAGTGTGGGTCTACGTCAGGAAAAAATATATTATTTACAGTACACATATTCAAGTAATGGAATCTATTAAAGAAGATATATTGTAAGTATTGAAATCTATTTGAATATCTTCTGCTCGTCTGCAACTAACTCTTCCTCTTACTTCCAATATTGTCTTATTAAATATGCCTTTTTAAGTAATATTGCTTCAAATGCATACATTAAAAATATATAAAATGATAATAATATAAAAAATAATATTTAAAAAAAAGAGTTATAGAAATGAACGTAACGGGAAATCGCAACAACAGCGGTAGTAAGAATGAACGCAAGTAGAAAAAGAATTATAAAATAAAGAATTTCAAGGCACAGTTTCTTATTCTTCATCACTACTCTCTTAAATTCTTTTTTTATATATATTTTCTTTCATTTGAGTTCTTTTACCATCTAACGATGTATGAAAAGTTCTTTCATGAATGTGATTAAATCACGAAAATGTGTGTGCAGTATTCATTAGTAATATGAGAAGAGATTCAATGCATCCATGATTTACCGTAATCGCCGCACGATAACAACAATTTATGTATGTATATAAGGTAATGTAACAGACAATGTGAAATTTTTCTTTTTTCGTAAAGGAGATTCTCTCAAAACACAAAAGAAGAGGAAGAAATAATAAAAATCAATTAAATGTTACATAACTCACCTTCGGCAATTCACGTTTACGTCTGAGAATGAGACCGTCATGTTCGATATAATCGGGAACGTCTTTTCTATCACTAAAATTAAATACAATTGAATTTGATGATTGATCATCTCCTTGTGATGACCATGATTTCTTTTTCACTGCCCATTTTGTCGTATTTTGTGGATTTGAATTTGATGATGATGACGATGATGATGATGATGATGTTGATTCATTATCACTGTTTAAGGAACTTTTGTCATTGCTATTATTATTGGTATTATTATTTATGTTAATATTATCACGAGACTGTTTCATCGTCGTACTATTATTATTGTTAATATTTCTTGATGGAACTTGTGGTGGTGGGGGCGGTGGCTTTGTCGTTGGTTTTGTAATCACAAAATTTTCCTTAACTGTCTTTAATTCACCATTGTTTACCACTTCACTAGAATTTCCAGTTATATTTTTCTCATAATTCACTTTTGTTGATGCTGTGGTCGACGCGACACCCGACAAATTATTATTATTGGTAATAACTTTTGAAGTAAGACTCACAGAACTTACATCATCATTTACACTTTTCAATTCACTACCTTTAAGTTCCACAATCACATTATTTTTAATTTTGTTATCACTTATCGACTCAACCTTATCAACATTCACATCAATATCTGAATCATCGATGGTTTTAAGTAGATTATTGTTTTTAAATGTTTTTGGTGTTGACGTTGTTACATCCATATGTAAGTTACTCAATTTGTTGGATAGTGAGGATATTATTGGTGATGTTGGATCATTAGAACCAGATATTTTCTTATAAGATTCCTCATTGACAAATGGCGGTGACATTGAATTCCGATATGGTGACATGATATTGGAACTTGATGAAATTGACGAATCTGAATTGACGGGTGAATAGTCATGTCTCATACGATACGATTCCTTATTATCAGCTGGTGACCAACTTCCACTATGTGGAGACGATGATTTGGTCTCTAAATTATTCTTTATTATGTTTATGTCAAGTTTGGGCAGCACAGTTTTCTCTTTCGCAAATTTAGCATATTTCTCACTATTATTCATTGCATTATTATGATTATTACTATTATTACAGTTATTACTATTGATACTGCTACTGCTGGTATTATTACTGACTTGATTAAAATGATTAATTGGCTTCGGACTAGATGTACGGGGTACAATATTTGGTTTCTTCGCACTTATCGCTGGCTTCTCCTGACACTTAAAAATGGCCATCTTACTTGCAATCTCTTGACCTATTGGTCGACTCTGTGAGTTACGTTTCTTGTGTGCGGAAGCCTCAAAAATTCTCATCGTTTGTTTGCAAATGCCAGCGGGTGGCCTTTCCCCATCATCAATAAGTGATGTTAAACGTTTTGGTGGCTGGTTGTATGATCGTTCACGAGCATTGTGAATTTTATCTTCAATTGTAACATCATGAGACTTAACTTTTACGTCACTATTATCACTATCGACACTATGACGAAACTGTTGTTGCTCTTGGCGGTAAATTAATTGGTCCTTCTGCATATCACGCTCCCAGGACGAATGATCGTATCGTAAAATTGCCTCAACTGATCGTGCACGTTTTAAATTTAAATTTTTATCGATTGAACGACTCGAGCGAATGTGTTGATGTTGTGGCGCATCGGGAATTGGATAGGAATTGGTCATTGTTTTATGACTGTCTATACCATTACGATTGTTGTTTTTCAAGTTCTCATGATATACTTTATCGTTGCTAATGCAATTTTTATCATGTAATTTGATGTCTGTCACTTCGTCAAGTTGTTCAATATCATCATCTTCATTCTCATCTTCGTCGAGTAAATTATTTAGACTTGTCGAACGTCTCAAATCGAGTATAGACGGTCGTTGTTTATTTGCCGATGACTGACGAAGTGTCAAACTTAAATATTTGCACTTTAATTTACTAACAAAACCGGGACCATATTTAAAATCTTCCTCGTTCTCAGTCTGCACATCTGGTTCTATTACAATTTCCTGTTTTGCAACCATTTTGTTATGCGGTCGATGATGACTCACCCAATTGTCCTCAATTTTATTATTATGCGCGGAACTAACTGCTGAATTGCTTTTACTGTCTTTATCAAATGATTTTTTATTATTAAAACTTTGTGGCTGTTGATTACTTTTCAAGCGCGACGCATTATTACAGCTATTACTATTATTAACCACGATTTTTTCATGTGTACTGTTCTGCTGAACGTTTGCAACTAAAAGTTTTGATTTCGTCGGCGAGTTTGTTAATGTTGTTGTTGCACTAGCTATTGTTGTTGTTGCCGTTTCTAAACAAGCAGAGAAATACGAAACAGAAGAAGAGAAAATCAGAAAAACAGACAAAATATGTTTTTACACTTTATCACTTTTCCATAACAAATTTTTGACTTTTATCAATGAAAATAAATAAATAGCAACAATTATTATCAATTGATAACAATTTATTGCCTGTAAATTACCTGCTTCGCCTAATTTTTGATCAAAAATCTGTTTTAAAGTTGAAACGCTCATCTTTAACGCGTTTTTCAACAAAACTGAATAAAAATGAGAATTTTAAATTTCCAATAACCGTTAAATGCAATGTTTACTTTAAATATTTTTCCAATTTATTTAATTCTGAGATTTTCATTCTTAACTAAAAAGGAAGTTTTATTGACAATTTCAATTGTGATTTTCAGGTAATTAATTATTCACATGCTTACTATGATTGAAATTTGTTGCTAAATAAATTTTGAAATACAAAAAACAAAGAAACTATATTTCTGAACGCACTCTGAGGTGAAAAAAGTATGTGGTTTTGATTTTCACCACAACGACAATCTCTCGTGCTCTGTTAATTAAATTATTTGAAGACTTTTTAACAAATGATGTGATTTTGATTTATTAATGAATGAAAAGTTATGTAAAGTTTCTTAAACTTTAGAAAATTTGTCTAAATTTAAAAAAAAAACCTAATAAAATCTAGAAGTTTCTTGTTTTATCTGAAAGTTCTTTGAACATTCAAAAAATTTTGATCATAGACTCAAGTATAAAGAACTAAAATTCATTTTAGGAAATTTATTTAGGTATTTAAAAATCTTTCTATAAGAAAATTCCAATAAGATATTTTTATCAAATAAAAAACATTTTTTGAGATTTTTTGATACAAAATATTAAACGAATTTAAATGAAGTAAAATGTAGTAAAATTAATTCCAAATCTTCAATAGCATGTGACTCCATTCACATTCTTCTTAGATGCAGTTCCACTATGACTCTTAATCACATTCACTCCAATAGCCTCAAATGTTTTCATGATAACTGACAAGTCGTGGCATTCAAATTGATTATCGGAAATATTCAATTCTCTCAGTTCCGGCATAATCAGTCTGATTCTCTCAAATCCATCAAGTTTTCTCAATTTGTTGCCTGATAAGTCGAGAAGCCTCAATCGGTCCAGTCCAGTAAACATGTGCAAATCAACACTTTCAAGTAAATTATCAGATACATCCAATGTCACCAAATGCTTGCTGTTGCCAAAAATTTCAAATGGAATAATTTCAATTCCACAGCCTTTAAGGAATAAGTACTTCAAATCTTTCATATTTGAGAATGTATCTTCTTGCAAGACTCCAATGTAGGAATAAGACAAATTCAAAAATTGTAATTCTCCCAAAGTTTTCAGCGTCGGAAAGACATGTCCAATATTCTCATTCTCACTCAAATCAAAATGGAAAATTTCAGAATTTTCTCCACTAATCACGAAGCTTCTGATATTATTTTGCGACGCAACCAGTCCTTTTAGATCGTTATGGATGTGAAGCCATTTCAAATGATTATTTGATGCGACAAGATACTCGACCGAACAATTATCAAACGATACAACAGACAGTCGATTACTTTCCAGGTGCAATTCTCCAATCTTCATGTCCGGACATGTGAAGCACTCAATTAAATTATTTTTAAGAAGAAGTGCTTCGAATGTTAAATGCGACACGCTATGACTCTCACGGACTTCCTTAATTTCATTGTGATTCAAATTCAGTTCCACTGACAATTTTTTAGAATGTGCTAATGGAATTAATGTGCTGTAATCAAGTTCAGAAATTCTATTGTATGATAAATCGACTTCGTACAAGTCACTGCTACATCCTCGGAATGTATCTTCATTGATGGCTGTGATTTCATTTCTTGACAAGTCAAGTCGTTGCAATTTTTTTAGATATGAGAACAGTCCATCCTCAAGATCTGTAATTTGATTTCTATCCAAATGTAAAATTGTCAAATGTTCAGCATCTTTGAAATCTTCACGCGATATTTGCCTCAAATTAACATCCGATGCACGAAAGACCAATAAACTCTTAAACGAATGGAAGAGCTGCGATGGTAAAATTATCAAATTTGAATTTTTCACGACAATTGCACCGACTTCTTTTGGCTCAATTATACCATTTTTACCATCAACAAACGAGTGTGTTGTTATGTCGTGTACAATTTGAATGACACTGGACATTTGGATGACATTCGATAAATAGCAGACGTAATGAGGTCCATGACGAAAGGCAATTCCTGAACGATGATAGCTTGTTGTCTCCGTAACATAATCGTTGCACTTAAATGTTTGCCGACGTTGTATCGACGGATGCACTAAGAATAACACAAAAATTAGCCACAACATGATGTTTCACCTTCGAATGAAAGCACTTAACTGAAAGCTCTTTCCAATTTCAATTCCTTTTTATTTAGTCTGGAGCATAAAGGAAAGGTACAACAAAAATGTAAAAATAATGAAGCGCGTGTGTGAATACATTAGCCATTTGTAAAACATTAAGATAAAGAGGAAAGTATAAAGACATCAATTAGAAGAAATGAATGTCTGGTTTTGGTGGTTTCTGGAATTTGTTTCATCGGTGATCGAGATTGATTGGGTTGGGTAATATTGGAAAAGAACCATTTTTTAAAGTCCATCAGTAATTTTGATTTTAATATTTATGCCTATTTATGTAACCCTTTCCTTCCTTAAAGACACCTAAAAAGTCATTTATGTAGTAGGTTCAAAATTTTAAAGAATCTAGATCTGAGATCATATGGAAAAAAATAATTAAGTGCTAGTTTCCATCACCCCATCCGCTTCTTTTCTGCTTTAAAAAAAGTTAAAATCTGTCGTTTTACAAATAAAATTTCACCAAATTTAATCCAGGAAAAATCAATTAAATTAACTTAACTTTATTTACCGACATAATGTCTGTATACCACTAAACTCCGGTTTGAAAAAATTCATGCACGTGCCCATATCAAAGCACATGAAATAAAAGCATTATTGATGAATGAATTTTTTTTCTTTTAAAATTTATTGACCTTTGAAATTGTTTTGTAAACAAGAATCTTACGCTACAATATTCATGACAGTTAGAATTAATGACCGATGAGAGCAACAAAAACAAAGCATGTGTGACACAATTTTATGTGTGTAGCGAAATATTTAAGAAAAAATTGAGCATAAATTTACATAAATTCTACAAAAATAGATTTGATTGATGATTTGTCTCTAATTTATTTACAGTTTAGTCTGCAAAAATGTTGGATATTTTCTAGCCTCTCTTATGTACTCATTTATGTTGCCCACAAAGGATATTAAGTTTCATACATTTTTAAAACTTGTTTGCATCAACATTTTGTAAACAGTAATTTTCCAATCAAATCGAAACAAGACCAACTTCCACAAAGTTCTCAGCTCAACACTTTTTCTAGATTTGCATCTTCTCTTGTTTTGTTGCATGAATGATGAAAGTAAACCTTGAAAAAGTTCATTATTAAGCATGTTATCGTTTTGCCATTGAACTTTTTGCTTTATGTTTAGTTACAAATTTTTTTATTTTTATTAGATTTTAGATTTTTTCTAGATGCATGATTAATGAATATTGGGTAATTTGTAAATTAAAAAAATTTCTAGGTCTTTTATAAGAAATATTACAAAATACTTAACAATTAATTTATATTCCCATTGTTCTTAAAGTTGATTCTTTTATTTGAAATGTTACAAAGGGGGTGTGAAAACCTGAATTTAAGAATTGAGTAAACGACTTCTTATGCCCAGCATTGAAATCTTTCATGACCAAATGATGACTAATTCTTTAATTTATGAAATAAAATTAGAAGAAAAAAAATATGAAAAGTAAAAAAATCGAAAAATTACAAAAAAAATTGTAAAAAAATAAAGAACTTAACTGACTTATCCATACCAAAAAAATGCTAAAGAATTATTTAAAGCAAAAATTATAAAAATTCTTAAAAAATATTTTCTCTAGTTTATTTTCAAAAAAATGTAATCCATAAAAATTTAACTAAAATTAGAAATATAGAGCAAAGACGACTTTATTGTATAATCTTAACTCAGATAATCCCACGGAATATCCCTTCAGAAAAAAAATATCAAAACATTCTTATTTACTCTCAAACTCTCTGAAAATTTCCAAAAGACTCTCAAGAACAAATTGAGATTATGCTTACAATCACATATTTATTTACATAAATTATACTTCATATATTGACAATATTCTCATGTCAATACTAATTCCATTCTTTCCATGTGGTCAAGTCATGTTATATTGATATTGATGCCAATTCTCACAACCAGTTTTCTTATTTCTTCATTTTTTTATATTTTTTTTTTCAGAAATATAAAAAAAATTGTCACTTCGTCATTCGCTTAGAGTTGATTGTCTAGTGAAGAGCTTAAAGAATATTTTAAAGATTTTTTTTTTTTTGTTATTTGTTTTAGAGTATTGCTCAATTGATAATAAGATGTTGCGTAAAATTCTTATTCTAACTTTATTATTTCATTTCGGTGAATTTACGAATATTGAAAGAGGTGAGTCAATTTAATTACGCATTTCAATCATTTCGTCATTTCATTTTTATTTCCCAATTCCTAGCTGTGACTTATTTAGCCAATACTGGTTCTAAAATAATTCAATACGTCCATATTGTTCATCAAAATATTCCACCATCAATATCATCTAATGGACAAGCATATTCATTACAAGCTAATCAATTTCAACATTCTTTAGTTAAACCAAGTGTAAGTGAACGCTTTGACAGCAATGATCGAGCTGATCCACAATATTCTGTTGCACCAACTAATCCAGATAGTTTTTTCGTACCTAATCAGCCACAATTTCCTCAATACTCTCAAAACCCTCAGCAGTCTCCATATCCTCAACAGTCTCAATATCCTCAACAGCCTCAACAGCCACAAAATACTTTAACTAGTCAAAATAATCCATCAAATCAAATTCAACAAAATGCTTATGCATTTTCAAATCAAAATCAAGGAAATCAAATAAATAGTAATCAAAAATATGAGACAACATCGTTCAGAACTACACAAAAATTCGACAGAACTAGTATGATTTCATCTGAAGAATCAAGTCAAACATCAGGTTAGTTTGAGCATTTTTCTAAAAAAATGAGTTCCATGTCAAGCAATTGAAAAGAATAGACTTGAAGTATTATTCAAGTTTTTGTAGTGTTAATTTTTGTTTTAAAATTGGCATGAATGCTCAAATTTAAAATTTTTTTCATTAGGTTTGAATTTTAAAAATCCAAAAAAGTTAAATAATCCTTAGGGCAAAATTACTGAGATTTTATTCTCATTAAATCTTAAGTTTTGCAACAAAAAAAAATAATATACCTAATTTGTTAATTCTACGTGAGAGAATCCTCATAATTAAAATTTAATGTTCTTCAAATTAACTTTTTTTATCGCAAAACTAAAAAATTAATAAGTATAAAATCTCAGTAATTTCCATCATAAAATTAAAGAACTTGTTTAAAAAATAATTATGAAATCATCTTATCAGAAAGTAAAACAAGATTTCTAGTGCGACAGGGGATTTCCCATCAAATAAATATAAATACTAATACATATTATTTCCTTTCCAATACAGATCAAAGGCCAAATTCTAATAGTTTTGGAGATCAAAATTTTAGTAATAATAATAAAAACAGTCAAGATGAAACTTCGTCAACTTACCCAAACGAGAACTCTGGATTTTCCCATGATCAAGTACCGCCAAAGATGCAATATATTGAAAACTATAATAAACCTGATGAAAATGCAATCGTCATCCCTAACGTGTCAAATAATGACAAAGTTGAAATTATTTTACCTCCAACATTGTCCTATGATGACGATGTCAGCAGTGAGTATTGTTTTGTTTTTAAATTAGTGAATTTTACGCAAATTTGAATAAGTGAATCAAGAGATTTCATGAACAGTCACAAATAGATTAAAAAAGTTAATTCTTGATGGACATCATCAAGTGAATGACCCCATTAATCTAGTTTATCATAGTAATCATAAGCATACAGACTTATATTTATGATTCATATGATTGTGTGGCATAAACAAATACCGGAATGCAGCTATTATTGTAAAAACAAGATTTTAATATTCACGTAAGTTTTGACCGGTTTATTTTTTATCATATGCTTAACTGAAGAGTTCTTGGTTTTTACGGTAGCTGATTCAATATTATTGATACAAATCATTTTGTGCTTTCGGTATTTTCATACTTGCTAATGAAATGAAGTCGTGCATTTACGTATTCACAAAAATTCGTAAAAATTAAAAAATTTTAAAAGTCCATCATTTTTTTTCAATAATTTCAGCAACAACAAGAGCATCAATTTTTGACTCAAGTAGACGAAGATCAACGACAACAGAATACACACCCAGTTATGTCTAAATATAAGGAATAATAGTAAACAAATTTTCGTATTTTTATTCAATAATCTACATTTTATTAAATTTTTTTAAGTGTAAGTTTCGTCATCATCAAATCAATTAACTAGAAATATTCATTTTTTTCTGTTTTTGTAGTATTTAAATTCCAAAAATTGTAATATAGAGAGAAGCTTTAATCATCAGTTTTCATACTTTTTTATAGATTTTTATTTTATTCTCTTCCTTAAAAAGTTGGATAAAATAATGTCATTATTTTGATAATTGATGATAATGTAAACGATCCGAAAATTGAAATTTTTTTAATTTAATAATTTCTTTAATTTAAAAAAAAAAAATAAAAACGAAAACAATTTTTTTCACAATTTTTTACAAAATATGTATATATATACTTATTATGGCAAGATCTAAAGGACAAGAGTTTTTTTTCATACTTTTTTATTATTATTTTCTTCATCTTTCCATTCTAATAGTAAACTTAAGAATAGATTCCTTTGCTTCTAATATCATAGCATTCATAGCAAAACATTTTTTCGTTTCTTACGTGCGCACCAAAAAAAAATTATAAATCCACAAAAAAACAATAAAGAATAATAATAAAAAGTGATAAATAAATATAAAAAAAAATTTAAAAAAAGTCAAAAAGGTACTTGATTAAATTAATTATTAGATGCTTTTTCATTAAGCGTGCCGTTAGTATAAAAACTAAAGTTTCTATGTGATGTAATTGGTTTGTGTGGTCAGGATGGTTGAAGGTGAGTATATGAAGTTTCTGGTGTTATTTTGATATAAATTTTACAAAGTTTTTTAGAAAAAATTTAAAATTTTTGAACAAAACTTCTCCATTTAAAACTCAATATATCTAAATTTTAATTCATTTTAAAAGTATTAAAATTTTTAATTCATTTTAATTCATTTTAAAAGTATTAAAATTTTTAAAGTTAAATTTTGTGCAAAAATTTTGAATTTCGTTCAATTTAAATTTAATTTTTTAATTTTATCAAATTCCCAAAAGACAATTAAAAAATTTTGACCCCAATTTTTGGTATTTCTAGCTCAAAAATATTCAAACAAAAAAGATTTACAATTAACAACAAAAAACCAAATGAACCATAAAAACTCATCATTTACTTTACAATTCCCACATGCCTTCCTGACGACACATTCCTAATTTGTGATGTGTTGATCATACAAATAGAAAAAAAACCCTAAAAATATATTAATAGTCAATTTCTTTAATCAGTAAGAAATTAAATTAAATAATATGAAGTAAATAAGTAATAATTTGATACAGTTAAGAAATAAATTAAGAGGGAAACATATAACATGTGACTTGTTTTTTTCATTATGTATCAAGCTTATGCTGAAAGGTTTTTTTTTGTTTTCATTTTTTTTAAATAGTAGAATGTTTAATGCGAGCTTTGCTCAATGCTTTGCAAAAAGAAACGCCTTATCAACTAAACACATAAGAAAGCGACTTGGAACTTAAAAGTAAATTTTTTAACGCAATAAAAATTAAACACAAATCATAATTAATTTTAATTATAAATTTTAAGGAGTAGAAATTAAAATACATGAAAGAGGTGATGATGATTTTAAGCAATCAAATGTGAAAAGAGAAAAATACTTTTGTGATTCAGAAAAGAAGGTTTTTGAAGAGATTTTTCAACAATTTTTCAATTTATATTCAAATTGTTGAAAATTCTTCCCAAAAAGTTAGGTTTGATGAGTTTTGAGCAGAGCTCGAAGTCGAGTCGAGTTGACTCGAGTCGACTCGACTTTTCCCAAGTCGACTCGAGTCGACTCGGCAGATTTTGATTTTTACGAAGTCGACTCGAGTTGAGCCGAGTCGACTCGAATTTCACCAAGTCGACTCCGAGTCGACTCGAAGTCTACTCGAGTTGCAAAAAATAATTTATTAAACTTATTTCTTTTTGATTTCTGATTCCACTTGTGAAGTATAACATTTCATACAAAAATATTAAAAATTTTACTTTTTTACTAATTTTAATTATTTTTTGATAAAATATGAAGCTTTTCGATAAAATATGAAATTTTTTGAATATTTTTCCATTTTTACAATTTAAATGATGATTTTTTCATAGTTGAGAAATAGAAATTTCCGAAATTTTCATAAAACTTTTGAATTGTTAATATAGTTTTTGCAAAATATGGATCATAAACAAACTTCACTTTAATTTCATTTAAAACTATCAAACTATTAAAATTGATTCAAATAAATAGATTATGCAAAAACTATATTAACAATTTAAAAGTTTTATGAAAATTTCGGAAATTTCTATTTTTCAACTATGAAAAAATCATAATTTAAATTGTAAAAATGAAAAAATATTCAAAAAATTTCATATTTTATCAAAAAATAATTAAAATTAGTAAAAAAGTAAAATTTTTAATATTTTTGTATGAAATGTTATACTTCACAAGTGGAATCAGAAACCAAAAAGAAATAAGTTTAATAAATTATTTTTTGCAACTCGAGTAGACTTCGAGTCGACTCGGAGTCGACTTGGTGAAATTCGAGTCGACTCGGCTCAACTCGAGTCGACTTCGTAAAAATCAAAATCTGCCGAGTCAACTCGAGTCGACTCGGTTTTGAGTTGACTCGAGTTGACTCGGAGTCGACTTCGCCTCATCGACTTCGAGCTCTGGTTTTGAGTTTTACTAACTAGCTTTTATATTTTCTTTCATTTTAACTTATAAACTTTTGATTCAGAAGTTAAAAAGTACTTCATATGTTACTGCAATCAACATATTTTGTTTTTAGCTAAAACTTTTAAGTTCATCAAAACCAACTCCCATTAAAATTGTAGTATTTGACCAGAGTACAACTCAAAAAGCGTATCTTCTTCATTCCTTAGATAAAAAAATTAAAAAAAGATTTTTTTTAAAGATTATTGGAAAAATAAAATAATTAAATCGAATAATATCAGTCTGACCAAATGTGTTGTTTTCGTTTTATGTATGTATTCTAATGCTTCAATCGCATGATGTACCTATGCATATTATTCTCAATTATTAATAGTATTAGTTTCAATTTTTTATCATATCCATCAAATATGCACATATCTTCTAAATGAATATCACTGTCATCACTTAAAAACAATTAATTCATATATTTTCTGCAGCGTTTTGCGCCACAACAACAAGGAATCTTATTATCCTCAATATCGAACTTGTAGTCATATGTTAGTTCTTCTCCTGTTACAATACGTCTTAATGCGAATATTATTATGTGTTTTTGACCAAGTATATCGACAACTTTTGAGTAGCAGTTTGGCTGTAAAAATAATAATTTTTTTATGATAATTTGTCATAACTTACTTATTTAGTTCAAATTACTTACATCACATGAGTGATTGATGAATCTTGCTGCTGTTCCGCTCATTGTTGCATCAACAACCAAATTCTCGTCAATTTTAAACATATAGCAACCAATTCCTTTACTATCGTAATACCTTTCTCTCTTATCTGTCAATGTTGATCTTATTAACTCTCCAGCATATTCAATTACCATTTCACCTATAAATTTGTAGAGATAAGACACTAAGTAAATGTATTCACATAAAACTTAAATATTTACATACCAGCTTCAATGTCTCTTGTACAAAATAGACCACGTCCATGAATATGAGATCGATAAACACCTACATTCTTTTTATAAGTCTCTTTTAATGTTCGATATTTCATAGCCATTGGAAGATTACTTCCAGTTCCGCGTCTACATAAATAATTAATTGAAGTCATTAAAAAAATTATCATCAATAAACTCTTTATGATTTATTTTACCTTAAGATGACCTCATCATTATTGCTTTGCAAATGAACTGCCATTGGTGGAAGTCGATGTCTCGATGCAAGCCAACTAAACATGTCATATTCAGATCGTGTACTAAAAGGCTCAAATCTCGCACAACCATAGATGTTTTCGTACAGAATTTCATCAGCATCACTAATGTATTGACTTAATGACATTAGAGATACAGACGAGTTGGAAGACAGATTTGAAGCGTTAGATGAAAAGGAACTACTACCATAGAATCCACTCATGCTAGAGCAATTACCGTTCATTGATGAGAATGAAGATGTCTAAAGGAGGGAATCAATACATTGAAACAGAATTTTAAGGGTAACAAAAAGCTTTATAACATACCGATGATGTCGATGATGCTGATGAATTTCTACGATGATATTTCGGAGAATATTTTGTGCATTTTTCGACACCTAGAAGAAATAAAAACATTATTAGTCTTTAAACCTATAAATTCATCATATCTTTGATCTTACCTGGCAATTGCTCCAATAAATATTTAAGTGCATTCGTCTTTAATCCTAACATTTGATCACCTGTCATTTCATTAAGTCTTCCTTCAGGCAATGGCATTAAACCATGAGCCTTTCTTGCTAATTGAACAGTCTCAAATAACTTCTCCCATATCTCAGAAATGGAAGTAGATTTATACGTAAAACCATCTTGCGATTGGATTTCAAATAATAATTTTGGACCTGATGACTTGCTACTGGTTGTACTTGTTGGTGTTTTTTCACGAGACGCTTTTGTCGCATATGTTGAACAAGCTGATGATGTACTTGGACGGTCAGATGTTGTTTCTTCATCATATGATGGGAATGGAGTTTTCTCTTGTATTTTTAATTCTTCAGAATCATCCTCAGTTGAAATTATCTCTTCTGATGTAGACATGGCATCCTTTGTTACTTTCAGCTCTGGAAGTACTTCGAACATTGACTCAAGATTCACTTTTTCAACTACTTCCTCAATCTCTTCAGGTAGACTCTTCACCATAGGAACATCAATTTGCTCTATTGTTTCTATAGGGTCTATAGGCGTAATAGTTATTGAAGGAGGAATTAGTTCAATCGGAGAGGCTAACATTTGTGGCTCATCATCTAACAAGTTAGCACCAGTTGCCACTGAATCAATAGTTTTAGTTAAGGAACATACAGTCGAAGGTTTTGTAATTATAGATTTCTGCTGATCAATAATACTTGATGCACTAGTGGAGGGAATTGGATATGATTCAATATTTGAACGTGGTGGTGTTGAGATCTTCATTTTCTTATCCATTTTATCAACATGCTGATCACCTGGTGTTATTGTTATAACATTATTTATTGATGATCTTCTTAAAGCATCAAATAGCTCATCTGCCTTGTTGCTGCTTTGCAATTCCATTGCAATTGATTTAATTTTCTCACAATAATTTTCATTATCATTTTGTGATATGACAATATTGTTGTTGTTATTGTTGGTACTGCTGCTTACAACACTATGATTATCAACAATTGAAGGCGATGAATTACGTATAGATGTTGCATTATTAGATCCAGATGATGAGTTTTTATTTTGATTATTTCCCTTAACAATATTGCCACTTTTGTTTGAACTTGTAACGTTACTTGCACTTTTCAATGATGTGACACTTGCTGGCATTGGTAGTACTCGATTTGTAGGACGATTTTGAAAATTCGGTTTAACTGAAGAGTTTTGATTTTTGCTGCTGAGATTATTAAATATGCTATTTTGGGTTTGTAGAGGATTAACAACATTTGTAGGTATATTAACGACTGATGCTTGTGCAGATGATGTTGATGGATTTTCGATTTTTGTTTTTAAATTATTATTATTATTATTACTATTGTTAATATTATTATTATTAGTAGTTATGATGTTATTCTGTACGGTTCTAAATGGCTGATCAATGGAACTTTTATCCAAAATTTCTGTTTCCATTACACTATGCGGTTCGGATTGTATGTGAGCTGATGAGTTTGTTAAAGCTGACTTTACAGTCACTGACTGATAATTGTTGCTAATGTTTTGTTGTATAGGTTTCGCTTGTACTTTTAATTTCGGCTTAATTAACGCTGCCGATGATGAGATTTTTACAATTTCTTCTTGTGGAGTCTTCGGACCTATCGTTCTGTATGTCGCCTTTTGTTTCTTTGCAATAGTTGTATTATGATTTATAAGTTGTATGCTTTGCTGAGATTGCTGTTGTATTTTCGGTAAACTATCAGTATTTACTGTTTTCAGAACGGTAGTCGTTGTTGAATTTGTTGATGTGACATTCATTGACGATGTTGATGTTGTTGGTACAATTTTACTCACTATTTGTGGTTGAATTTTATTTACTTTTGCTTGTACTTTAGTCTTTTGATTTGAAGGTTTTAAAATTATATTTTGAGATTTTTGATTTCCATATGCAGCACCAACTTCGAGAGATTGTTTCTTTTCATCAATGCCATTCCATGATGAGTCCATTATTTGTGGCTGATGGATTGTATTATCAGAGGCATTTAATAGCACATATCCAGCTGGAATTTCCATTTGAATTGGCTCAATTTTACTAGCTTGAAAGACTTGTGTTGTGGTTGCACTGAAACTGGAATTCTGACAAATACCCTGCATTGCCGTCGAAACAAATTGTTGTGAACTCATTACTGTATTTTGTACAATAGTTTCCAAACCATAATATACAGGCTGTGATGTTAAATACATGCAGCCGGATGATGGATCCATTTCAATGGATGTTGGCGTTGATCCAAGCATCATTTGTTCTGTTGAAACAACTCCATTAACACATTGTAAAGCTTGTGGTTGCTGAATTAATGTTCCCATTATTGGTGACTGTTGTACAACTGGAAGGACTGAAAGTCCGTTTGGTGTTAAAACAAGATTACTCGTGTTGTTTGAAGGCAATTGAAAAGAGTTTTGAAAAATTTGCTGATTTGCAACGTTTGATGATGGCTGAGCACTTGTAATGAAATTTTGTGATGCATTCTTTATCTCCTTTCCATTTGATCCGATTTGTGATATATACTGAATAGGTGTATTATTTTGTGTATTATCTGCTGAAATATATTGTACGAATTGTCCATTTTGATTCAATATTAATGGATATTGACTGATTTGCGGTGCAATTTGTTGTGTAGGTTGCTGAAATATGATATTTTGAGCCGCTGACGGTTGTGCAATTGTAGTTTGTGATTGAGTAGCATTACTTCGAGACGTTTGGAAATTTGCAATTTGAACATTTTTCGAGTTCATGACTGATATTTGTTGTTGTGACTTTCCATCAAGCTTTTTCTTACTCGTGACGGAATTAGCCTTCACAATTTGAGCATTTGTGACGGTTTTAGTGGGCTTTCCCTTGACTGGCGATGGAAGCAAAAGCGGCTTCTTTTGTGATTTGTGTTCTTGATCAGGATTATTTTGTGATGTAATTGTCATGATTTGTTGAGTGTTGCCACCATTTCCAGCTAACTGGATATACTGGGTGGGTTGTTGCTGCTGTGATGAGTTAATGTATTGAATGCCACCATTATTGATGACATTAGCTTGATTATTGAAATTTCTGATGGGCATAAGTGTTGCAGTTTGACCAAACTGTCCCAATTGCAATGGTTGTGTGTAAATTTGTTGTCCTTGCTGATCAACTATCACATTTTGACAAAGATTACCGTCATTTGATAATGCCAATGACAAATTTTGTAAATTGGGTATTTGAACTCCATTAGTGATTATGCCATTTTGCGTAGTAAGAGGATTATTGATAACAATCGGAATTGATGTTGCCAATGATTGATTTTGTTGTTGATTAATCATTGAAATTACATTTCCTCCTCCTAATCCAGATATTGTTTGGTGTTGTGAAGAAGCATTAGCAATATAGACATGATTACCGTCTTGTGCTTCGGAATCACTTTCACTGGTATTTTGAATAATTTCACATGTTGCCAAATGCCGTTCATAAGATGTTCGATTTCTGTAAGTACATCGACATTTTTCACATCCTACTGGACCATCGGAATGCATAAGAATCTCATCATTTAATCCATCAAGTTGAGGAATTTTATCAATAAAATCCTTGCTTTTTCTTAAATCATTTTGTTGGTTTATATATTTCTGTACAGACATCATTGAACTAGCTTTTTGATCCTGATTTCTAATGCCTGGATTATTGTTACTATCATTACTGTCAGTTGTTGCACTTAATTTGCGTTTTTTGGGCTCTGGATCATCTCGTTTAACAAACGAGTATTCACTGGAAAATTCTGACTGGATTGAGTTAAGTAGACCATTTAAATCACTGTCAACATCACCATCTCCATTATTGTGATTACTTTTACTGTTCTCATCATCTTCATCAGACACGTGATTGAAGAATGGCGTTTTGACATCACTTGGATCTTTTGGAAAAATATCAAACATTGAGATTCCATCGAAAACATCATGAGGAAGATCCTCGAAAATAGCTGCTTTAATTTCCGGTGGCAAAAGGTCATTTGTTGAATTTTGTGGCTCTTCATCTTGCGTTTCCTCTTGTATCATTGTATCTTGATCTTTCGATATTGAATTATGGAAAAGTGCAATCTGCTTTAAATTCTTCTGAATTGATTGTAGACTTTTTGTGTGATCAACAGTAAAATTTATTCCTTTATCCATTATTAATGAATGATAATTTGATCGTTGTATTGAAACTTTGATTTTATATTCAACAATATTCCACGGTTGTTTTGATGACCAAAATAATCGCGTACATTCAAAGTCAACTGGAATCAAATAATCACCTGCATCACTTAATATCGGAATAATTCGACCTAGTTTTGTAACACATAAAGATCCAATAAGAAATTGAACTTTTGTCGCTTCAACGGTTTTCTTTTTTCTCCGATCCAATTCAACATAAACCGAACGATTAACTTGAAAGTTCTTTTCGGATTGTTTATCATCATCAGTCTTGGATAAATGTTGTGGACAAAAGACACTTTTATCTAATCTAAATTCACACACAGATTTTGCACATTGAAAATGATATTGTTCACCACAATTCTTAAAATTACATCCAACAGTTGCACCTTTAATTCCACATTTACTACATTTTATCAATCGTCCACGTGAAATTGCACTATGGACATTCTGTAATGAGCCATCAATTTCCTCGTAAACTTCTGCTGACCAAAGAGCACAATTTGTATGTATCCATGTATTATGGCCACAATATAACAGTCTTCCTTCCTCATCTGATGTGCATTCACCCTCTTTTTTACATAACATACACGAGCGTGCATCTTTCTCATTGAAGAATATCGATTGCATATTTTCCACTTCATTTTTAATTAAGTTCTCGGGAACATTGAAGTTTGTCATGATAAAATAATCACTATTCTCATTTTCTAACATTAAATCATCAAGTAAATCGCTTTTTGAATGATCATTCATTGTCTCTTCAAGTGCATCCGTACATGCTTTTGTTTCATTCTGATACCATGGAAAGATTTCACTGATTATCTCATTATATGCAATCACTAAATCATCAGATTGAGCATCATTGAGAATTTTGTTCATGTCATAATTAAAAGCTTGTAGTGAGTGATATTTATTATCGTGAATGTTTTGTTTCGTTAAATTGATACTGGGTTTTAATGGATCACTTTGCAGATTGTTGTTATCATTATTACCAAAGCAATTGCATTGTACATGATTATCGATTGGTGTGTCAACACAATCGTCAGTTTTTAAAGCATCAAAGAGTAAATTAAAATTTGTGGGTTCAATACTGTTACTGTTCCTTCGATAATTCATTTTTGATGCACCACAATAGCAATTTGGGTTCTTTTTTCGAGGACTCATTCTCAGAAGGGCACATGCATGCCGACTTTTACTTAAAAGCTTTATAACACTCAATAAACTCGTTTTAAATTCAGCCTCAACAGATTCTCTCCATATGTTTGACGATGCATTATTTGGAGAACATTTCTTGCAAATGAACTCAATGTGTTCGGGAAGAACACTTAATAAATTATACTGCTCATCAGTTATTCCCTCGCATTTTGCATGTACCCATCGCTTACAATCACCACATTCCATCATCTTAACATCGTAATCATTATTTTCATAACATTTTTGACACAACGGGCAGTAATTTCCTTTTCGCCGAAGTCTAAAACAATTACTACACATTGCAAGATTTCCAATGAATTTTGTAACATTTGTTGTACCACATGATTTACATTTTAGACATGTTGCACATATTAAGGGACGATCTGCACATAAAAGTCTCTTACTTGTGCCCAAACATGTTGTATGGAAATTCTTTTCGCATTTCCAGCATTTTACTTTTACACCTGTTGACATATTACATGTATAACATACTGTACATCGTGGACACAGCCAGTTAAGTTTTTTATTCAATGGCATGTCATAACCATTTTGTTCCACTAAAGCGCCAGATTCCGATGAAATGTTAAGGTTATCAGCTGTTTCATTAACAAGCATTGATGATGTATTCAAAAAATCATTTGTTTTGAATCTCACATTGAATTCGTCTTCAACGCAATAAAAGTGATACGGTTCACAGCAGCAGACGCAAAATATTAGTGGATCTTTTCCATAGCTTCCGCATAAAAAGCATACAGACTTAATTGAAGTTTTTTCACTGAGTATTAAACCAAAACCAGTACGGCTTACTTCTGCTGGATCATAATTCTCCCAAAAATCAATTGATATCATTGGCGGTGAATTATTTGTTTTCATATTTTGATGATTAAATAGCAGTCGCTTTGATGATGGAATTGATTTTGATGATATTCGATTGAAATTCTGTGTTTGTGATAATGTGAGATTCGGTCGTGTAAGTTTCCTTGTGATTGGTTTACAGATATCCAAAATTTCATTCTTTTTGATTGATTGAATATCATCGAGAGATGCTTCAGATCTTGCGTTATTCTTAATTTCATCATTTTCATTCTTTGTTTCGACTTTACTGTCTATACTTTCAATCTCAATATCTTCTTTTGCATTGCTCTTTTCATCATTCAGCGTTTCAGTCACAAATGCAAGGTTCTCTTTCTCTGAATTTTCATCCAGTGTTGGATCTTCGAGAATCGCTTGTTCCTCGGCATTTTCAATGCCATCTTGAGATTCTGAGCCACCAGGAAACACAGCAATCGGAAGTCCAAGGACAAGTGATGCAGACCGACAGACGTGCTTCACTCTTGGTCCTTTTAGTAACAGTCGCTTTTGCCTTAGACTATCAGATACAGCAACATTTGCTGGATTTAGAACTTGATTTTGTAAGACTGATGCTGATGTTGATGGCAATGGTGCTTCTTCCTGAACTGGAGCTGTACTTGTTGTTTCTGGAGATTTTTGAGATATCTTCGGAGATCCTTTTGGTGACCTGGGCGATTTCTTTGTCTCACTATTTGAAGACAATACTGGAGCTACAAGTGTCGGCTCTTTTGGTATGTCTACCAATAAAGGCTTATCAGCAAATGCATTTTTCAGGACATTATCAACATTTGATTTAATATCTGGCTTACTCCCAAATGTAAAATTATTAATAGCCAATGGATTTGATGATAATTTAAATGATGAGAATGATTTGATTGAATTTAAGAATATATTTGAGTTATCGTTATTTGATAAGACCACTGGTTTTAAAGGCTCCATGATATTCTTGGGTAATACATTTGTCAAGCGTGCTTTAAGTGGTGATGGCAGTTGAAAGGAATTTAAGCATTTTTTAAGCCAGCAAGCATAACATCTTCCCTTACTTAATGCTTTTAAATTTGACTCGACTTTCGATGCTTTTAATGTTTTTGTTGGAACTGGTTCAATAGTACAGCAACCTAAAATGTCGCATAAATAATAAATTTGATTCTATTTCTCTCATGGGGTGTAAAAAAAATAATAATTTGAATACTCACCATCTCCTTTATCACATTGCCAATTTTGTACGGTATGTTTATTGACACGCTCAATCATTTTTGACATAAATTTCTTACAAAGTTCGCAACATATAGCTCCATATTTTCGGGGCTGTTTACGAGTTGTTATTGAATTACATACAACACATACAAGAGACTTTGTAAAAATTGCCGATGATAGATTTGAAGATGAGGAATTGGGTGAGTTGAGTTTGAGGGAAAATGGACTTTTGATTAGGTTTGAGTCACTCTCTTGTGATCCAAATATACTAAAGTTTGTAGAGAGCTGCAATACAGGCTTTCTAAGAATTGATGTTGAAAGATTATTCGAAAGTTTGCTATCGGTCGAAAGTACTGACAACGCTGGTGCTGTTGTCGATGATATTGATGTTGATGGAGAGAGTTTTGACGGTTCTTTAGCTTTCGTTGATTTGAGTTCTAATTCATCAACAAAATTAAAACCTAGAATATAATTTATTTACGTAAGAACAAAATTACATAAATTCATGAAATAACTTCGCTTACCGAAATTCTTTTTGTCCTTAAGTAGAGACGATGATGTCACTGGTTCTCCACCCTCACCCCACGGACTTGGTTTAATGACCTTCTTCTTGCTCAACGATGCATCTTCACCCGTGTCAAAAAGGAATCGCTTATTAGGTTTAATAACCCGTGAAGAATTTACACTCAATTTGGGTAGATTAAATTTACTAGCCACAATAACATTCGATGCCTTACCAGCATCAAGATTCTGTTGAGATTGTGGACTTGTTGACAACTGATGATTTCCATGATGATCTCGCCCAAACTTGAGTGAATTCAATTTATCAATATTATTATCACTTTTCTTAACAATCTCCGTAAGCTTTGATGGTCGCACTATACAATTTGTTTTATACACTAGAATGGGATATTTAAGGGACTCTTTCTTAATTATAGAAACTATAGGTCCGTTAAAATTCGGATTATAAACGCGTTTCACTTTGCACTGATCACTTGTTTCTATCGTTTGTCGAAAGGTCACATGCTTTTTTGAATTTTTCGTCTTTTTATCTAATTTATCACAATTTAAATCGTTTTTAATTTTTTCCGTATTTTCCATATCTTTTGTTGATGTTAAATCTTGCTTTTCTGTTTGTTTAGTTGTCATAACTGGTTTTGATTTTTCTTCACTCTCCTCCGTTGACTGTTTTGTTGTTGTTGCACTTTCCGTCTTTTGTTATGCAAAAAAAAGCGAAATAAAAAAAATTATCAAGGAGAGAAGAAAAAAAAAATTGATTGGCATAGTGCATATATGTAAATATTCGAAAGGGAGAAGGAAAAAAAATTGCGTAGCAATATATTCTCTTCGGACGCTAAATTCTTTTGTTAAATTCACGATTGTAAGTGAAAATGTTTTTATAATTTACATATTAATGCATTTATGACAACATTATGCATGCAAACATTTATCATTTAACTTGTTCAATTGCGTGAATATGCGTGAAAATTTAGAAAAATTCGCAATTCTGCAAAATAGCGCCCTCTATTTTTACATACCTGGTAGCCATGTTCATGTTTTGGTGAAGCCAAATTTTTTTCACTCTCAATTTCACAATGATCATTAACTCTTTTGTCACAATTATTATCATATGATAAAACACTAACACGCTTCTTATTCACTAGTTTGGATGGCTTTCCTGGAAATTTCGTTTTATTGAACATAATTAAATTTTTTACATTTTTAACTTTTCACAATTTCTTGCTGTACACACTCATAAATTTTTTTTATATTCTGACATATCCATTTTCATCATACATATCCATCACCGTCTTTGTAAACATTGTGGTAAACAAAAAATATTTTTTCGCATTTTTGAGGTATTTAGGAGAGGATTTTTGGTTTTTAAGGTGAAAAAGTTTAGAAAAAATTTGCAAAATTTGAATGAATCCATAAAAATTAATTAACTGTTTTTAAAAATTGTGAAATTTTAAGAAATTAATTCTTGTAAACATTCATCATTAACATGAATCATCAAAATCCAGTACATCATTACACTAGGGGTAAAAAATATAGAAACATAGAATTTTACACCTACGAATAGTATTTAATGTCCTGGAAATATTTCCCTGAGTATTTTTTTCTGTGTGTAAAAACAAAAAATTGCCTTTGGCGGGAATTTAAAATATATTATTAAATTATTTTAAAATTAAAAAATATTAAAATTTATAAATTTATGAAATATTTTTAAAATTTTTGTGGATTCAAAGTTCAGCAGTTTTGGTATAAATTCATCAATAATATAATCAAAACATTGGATTAACATTTGTTGCAGTGTAGATTTTTTTATATTCCAAAATAATCTAGCATAAAATTTTTAACAGTGTAAAGTTTTCTTCAATTTGAGGTGGTACAAAAAAAATTCATAGCTGTCATAATTTGTGCAATTTGAAGTGGTTAAGAGATGTGTTATATGATTAAAAACTAAATAAAAATTAAATATACTGTTTATAAAATGCCATTAGCTAGAAAGGATTTAAATATATGGCCCTCAAAACAAGAAGTCGCGGTAAGAAATTTTTTTTATAAAATTTTTCGCTCTCTCTTTTTTTCTCCATCCTCACACAAAAAAAAAAATTAACTTGTTGTTCTTAAGTTTAAAATTCACTTCTGATGATGACATTTATGATGATGAAAATGCAAAAAGTTTTAATCCAATTAAAATCCAATTAGCTGTTTTTAAAAAGGTTTAATCATGTTATAAGCAAATTATATGAAAAAAAAAAATTGTGAAAATTACATCCGATTAGACATTCCTACACCCAATAATAATAATATTGTAAATTACATAAAAAAAGTAATTTTTCCAAAAGCGATTGATTCCTTCCCTTTACATTAATTACTAAAGCTAGGACAACAACAATAAGTCATTATTATGTTAATGTCTTTATGAAAAATCAATACAAAAAAAAATATTTAACTTTACATAAAAAAAAAATCCATTAATTTTCTTTGCTATGTCTTTCTTCTCTCATTTTGCAAGCATTTGCAATCAGTGATTCTGATGACTATTCATTTGTAAGGAGATAATAACATATTGATATTTTATTATTAACTCATTTTTATACTCTTTTATTTATTCATTTGCAAGTAAAAAAAAAATCAAGTTTTTTTGAAGTAACACTTAATCCTTAACTTCTCTCGTAAATATTACTCTCTCTTCTCTTCTCTGTCTATGTCTTGAATCCACTTATAGAACCTCATAGAAAAAAAATTAAATTATATCTTCACTAATTTGATTTTTATTATTGACATATAAAAAAATGAAAAATCGACTTTCAAAATAAATTAAAAATTTATTGAGTCCTTGCAGCTCTTTTCTTCTGTTCTCTAACCCTCCTCCTATAATCTTCCTCTTATTCATTTTTGGCATGTGTATTTATAAAAAAAAAATAAAATTTCTATCTCATAATCATCAATTAATGTCTATCATGTTCTTTTTGCTGTAAATAATTTTTTTAAGGCATTTGAAGATCTTTTTGTAATATAACGCATTTTCTACTGAAATATTCACTTTGATCTAAAATCCGGGTTTGCTATAATGTATGAATATTTAAATTGGATACCATCAGAATACTGACACATTGTTTGTGTAAGCAGTTTTCGTGTTTAGATAATCGGTGATTTTTTTTTATTTTTTTGAATACTGAATCAAGATTAATTGAGTATTGAAATTACTTAATTGATTTTAGTAAATTTAAAAATTCTAGTGCAGTTTTGTATTATTGAGGATCAAGTCCTGTAATCTGTGGAAATTTTAGTTAATTTTAACAAATTAAAAAAAATTATTTAAAGTATTCATGTTTAAGAGGAGAAAAAAAATCATCCTATCGCATATCTAAGCTAGGGGTTGACACGATTTTATCTGGATTTATATTATTCCGGATGAAATCGAATGAAAAATTCTTTTGTTCTGGATGAAGGAGTCAACCCCTGGTATCTAAGTAAAATAAAAATTAAAAAATTTTCCTCCATCAAAAACCAAAGCTTTTTAAATCTTGACCTTTTAAAAATGTCATGTTTAAATTTCATAACATGAAAATTCATAGCTTAACTGACGTTCCCGCAAAAAAAAAAAAAAAAAATCAGTTTTTAATTCCACCTCCGTGATTCATTCATAATTTCACTAAATTCTTTCATGTTTTAAAGCTGTGAATGTTAAGTATGAGAGAATAATGTTTACACATCTGAAAATTGTCCAAATATTTGCATATGCAAATAAGGATTTTTTTTATCGCACAGGTTGAAACTAAATATAAGCTTTGGTTTTTTTTATTTGCTGACTTGGTTGTTCTTAGATAATATACGTGTGATATAATTCAGTATTAAGTGTTCACGGCATGATTCACATAATGAATCTTCTTTGTTCAAAATTTAGTATTATTCTAAAGGTAAAATGAATATTTATTAATTATTTCGAATTAAATTTTAAGCTTTGTTAACTTCTTTGTTGAATTTTAAATCATTCAAAAATATTTTCATTGGATTATTTCCGAAAGTTCATTAAGTGAGCCTTATAATCCTTAAGTCTTTTCAAGACGATTAATTTTTTCTTGGAAAATATTCCTCTGAATAATCCTTGATTGCCTCAATGATACTCTTGTGTATAATCACAAGAATGAAGTAAACACAAACTCTTCAATTAGCTTTTTTTCTGCCCTTAGGACTCAAAAATTTTTGTTCACTTGATTGAAATTCTTTTGGATCTTAATTTATGTGTTTACTAAAGGATAAATTGAACTTTTTGAGGATTTTGTCGATATTTTAGTATGCTTGTAGGGTGATAAATAATTCGTAGATTTTTTTTTCATTTGACTTTTTTCATTCAAAAAGAAACATTTTGATCGGAATTTTACTTTTTAGAAAATTACTTAACAAAGTTTTAAGAAATGAAACTTTAAGAATTAAGTACCGCAGTACACAATTAAACCAGCTCAGATGTCGATAAATAAACAAATTACACGATTCAGGATGCGAAAAAAAAGTTTGGCAATTAAATTGATTAACTGTTGATCAATTTAACAAATAGACAAACTTTTTCATACAACAACCATAAAATTCAGCAGAAAATGCGTCAAAAAGATTTACTGTCGACTCCCCTCAATCATGCAACCCTCCCTTATCACTCCTCCTATGACGTAAATTAAATTTTATTCACCATCTCCGCTCGTTGTGTCTTTGAATGAACATCAGAAGAGGTTTTATGTGTAATTGAAATCTGTTTATTAATTAGCATGTAGTCTTTAAATAATTTTTTTTTCAGATCCGTGTTTTTTAATACTTATCTTCTCTCTTTCCACACCAAATATTCTTTTTCTCTCTCTCTTTCTTTTTGTTTCTGTTTCTATTTTATATCTCTCTTTGTCTTTTTCGATTTTTATCAATATATGAAATATTTTTTAACTGTATTTTAATAATGAAATACAAATGAAGTTTTTGTAAAACAGATGATAACGATGCTTTTTTACTATATCAATGTCAATCGTCAAACATTTTACTTTTAGAGTTCATCTCAACAATTACAAGAATTAGAGATGGTCGTTGACGATGGATCAGTCATTAAATATCCACAAAATACTATCAATATTAATAATAACAATAATAATAATACACTCATAGAAAAAAATTTACTAAACTTTTGTAATTTGTATGCAAATTTTAACCAAATGTTTGTTAAAATAGCGTTTACAAACTGTTTGGTTAAATTTAACCAAATTTTTGGTTATTTCAAATTTTTAACCAAAAATTTGTTATTTTATAGTAAACTAAAAAATTTACAAAAATTTTACAAATTTTTTGGTTAAATTACCACAAAATTTGTTACTTTGGTCACCCATCTAATTTTGAAACGAATTTTTTGTTGCTTAACTTCCGTGTCCCGAAGATTTTCCGCTGATCAAATTCTTATTAATTTTTATTTATATTTAAAATGACTCTGAGCATATATAAATTGCGAATTATTAATATTATCGTAATTATGCATTTATTAATTGATGATTTATTAAAACTTTAAAGAGCAAGAAAAATATGAAAAAAAATTTTTAATTCAAGTGGCATCATTAATTTTTAAAGCATTTAAAATATAAAAAATTGGTAACAAAGTTTTGGTTAAATTTAACAAATTATTTTGTTAAATAAATTTAGAAAAATCGGATTTACTCATTTGTTACTTATTTTTATGACCAAATTTTTAGTGGAAACATTTTATATATGAATAAAAAAGAGTATAAGATTGAGCAAACATTGAAATGATTCATTTAATAAATAACAAAAAATTTAGTGAAATTAACAATTTTTTTGGTAAAATTTTTAACCAAATATTTTGTTGAAAAAAAAAGTTCTCATATAAATTTAACCATAAGTTTGTTGAAGTCGATTACCAACAAAATAACAAAAAGTCTGGTTGATTTTTTTCTATGAGTGTACAATGGACAAATTACAAATTTCTGGACACGACGATGATTCCGATGATGTTGAGATGAAATCAGATGATTTAATTTTTGAGCTAAAGGATCTCGTTAAGGATGGTCATGAGAAGGCGACACCCTCACAATTTGAATTACTTAAAGTGTTGGGTGAAGGTAGCTTTGGTAAAGTGTTTTTAGTACGAAAGGTCATTGGTCCTGACTCCGGAACTTTATACGCTATGAAAGTATTGAAAAAGGCAACTTTAAAGGTCAAAGATAGGATGAGATCAACAAATGAGAGGAATATATTAGCCGATATTGCCGTTGGTCATTCCTTTATTGTTAAGCTCCATTATGCCTTTCAAACACCTGGTAAACTTTATCTTATACTTGACTTCCTACGTGGTGGAGATTTATTCACTAGATTGAGCAAGGAAGTCATGTTTACCGAGGAAGATGTTAAATTTTATTTAGCAGAGCTTGCACTTGCTTTAAATCATCTTCATTCACTTGGAATAATTTATAGAGACCTGAAACCGGAAAATGTAAATTGACATTTTATAGTTTATTTATTCATTTGATTGAGCAATAGTTATTCTAAATAAACATTTGCAGATTCTACTCGATGCTGATGGACATATTGCTTTGACCGACTTTGGTTTATCTAAAATTCCTCTTGGTGATTCGAAGACATATAGTTTTTGTGGCACTGTTGAGTATGTTGATTTATCTTATCTAGTTTGCTTAAATTTTTAATTAAAAATTTTAATTCTGTCCTTCAGATACATGGCACCTGAAGTTGTAAATAGAAAAGGCCATACTTTTGCTGCTGATTGGTGGAGTTTTGGTGTTTTGATGGTAAATTTAGTTATTTCAACAACTTTACAAAATTACTAATGATTTTATTTCTGCAGTATGAAATGCTTACTGGCAACTTACCCTTTCATGGTACAAATCGTCAAGATACAATGAATCAAATTTTAAAAACTAAATTAGGGATGCCTGAAAATCTATCACCTGAAGCCCAATCACTTTTAAGAGCATTATTTAAGAGGAATCCTCAAAATCGACTTGGTGCTGGACCAAATGGCATTGAAGACATTAAGCGTCATGAATTTTTTGCAACTATTGACTGGGATGCATTATTAGCTAAAAAAGTTCGAGCACCTTTTATTCCATCTGTCGCTAGAGCTGATGATACTTTTTACTTTGACTCTGATTATACTAGTCGTGATCCCCGTGATTCACCGAGTGTTCCAGTATCTGCGAGTGCTCACGAAATATTCCGTGGGTTCTCATTTGTTGCTCCTTGTCTGCTTGATGATGAAACAGGACAAGCCATTGCATTAAATAATAATGAGCGACAATCGTCATTCCATTCTTATGAAATTCCAAATGTGCAACCACATTCCATTACCGATGAATATCAACTTAAGGAAGTGCTTGGCAGAGGAACGTTTTCAGTGTGTAGACTTTGTGAACATAAGACGACAAAGAAACAATATGCTGTTAAAATAATTGATAAATCACGACACGATTGTCGAGAAGAGGTACTATATGATAATCAAATTATTTCATTTTCTCTGTCCTCGAGACTTTCTCTCTTCTTTCTTTCTGCTTACATACATTTTTTTGCATTATTATAGGTTGATATACTGCTCAGATATGGCACTCACCCAAATATTGTTACATTATATCGAGTTTTTGAGGATCCTTCTTCACGTTCTGTGTACTTAGTTATGGAATATTTAAAAGGTATTTTTACTGTACATATTTGATAATCATTATCATGTCCGTGTTCAACAATATTTCTGTATTTTTTTTAAGGCGGCGAATTGCTTGATCGAATTTTAACTATACAATTTAGTGAACAAGAATCGGCGGCAGTTCTTAAAAGCACTGTATCTGCACTTTCATACTTGCACGATCATGGCGTGGTTCACAGGTAATTTGCAAAATTATTTTCATCATCTTACTCACATTAATTTCACATAAAAAATATTAAATTTCACAGAGATTTAAAGCCGTCAAATCTTCTATATGCTTCCATCAATCACACGCCCGAGTCTTTAAAACTTTGTGATTTAGGCTTTGCAAAGCAATTGCGCGCTGATAATGGACTTTTAATGACCCCATGTTATACGGCAAATTTTGTTGCTCCCGAAGTATTAAAGCGGCAAGGATATGATCAACTTTGTGATATATGGTCATTGGGTGTATTACTATACATAACTCTAAGTGGTCGTACACCGTTTGCTAGCACCCCTAATGATGAACCTGAGACGATTTTAAAAAGAATTGGAAGTGGACAAATTGATTTGGAAAATGGCGTAAGCATTAATTTTGTGTTGGGTTTAGGGGAGGATCAATTTAAATCTACAATAACTTTCCATTATTTTTTTAGCGTTGGATGTCAATATCAATGGACGCAAAAGAACTTATAAGACACATGATGCATATTGTACCATCGAAGCGTCCAACGGCAGCACAAATCCTTCGACATCCATGGACTGTACGACAAGCACTTGCATTCGATGAAGCTAGAATGCATCATCAAGTTGCACTCCATCAACCGCATCATGTATCAATGTTAAAACCTACATCAAAAGATATAACAGAAATAAAGGGAGCTGTAAATGCAACATTTCGGGCTATTAATTCACCTCAAGCATTGGGAATAGGAGTTGGACCCGTTCAAATGAGCGAATTAGCACGTCGACGAAGACGAGGTGCTGAGAAAGGACATAACTGAGATTCAATGAATATTTTTGTAATGGATTTCTAGTTAGGTAGGCACATCAACAAATGATGAACTATTGATAAAAATTTAAAACAAAAAAATGAAACTTTTCTACCTTATTCGAATGATGAATAAACTATATTGAATATTGACAGACAAAAAAAAATAGTAAAACTAAAGACAAGAAAAAAATAAATAAATGCAATTTAATTCTCCGGTAATTGAAATTGAATTATGAAGAAATATCGAATATATTTCTCATTCTCTATTTGAAAAAAAAAAATATTTTATCTTAAATAGTATTTTATCTACACATTATTGATATTTGTCTTATTGAAGAAGAAAAAAAGAGAGTAAACTTTATACCTTTATGAAAAGGTCATATGTATTTTTATCAATAATTTACTATTGTAATATTATTAATTGTAATTAAATTTAGTGCCATTATATGATAAATATTATTGAAAACAATCCAATGCTATCGCATGGATATTTTATGAAGTTGAAATGGACGAGAAATGATAAAAGAAATCAATTTTGTAGACAAAATATTCTAATTTTAAAAGAAATTTAATCTGTAAATGCCAATCTATTATTTTAATTCTTCTCTCTCTCTATACTTTTACACATTTGTCTACAAAAAAGATATATTTATAAAGTTTAGTGACAAAAAAGCTATGCCAAAAATTTTTAATTTTTTCCAAAAAAAAAAAAAAATATGAGAAAAAATTATTAAAATCATGAGTCAGTTAATTGAAAATTTTAATGTTTTGAAATCGATATTTGTATTCATTACAAAAATTTAAAATTTTAAATCTTTTGAAATATTAAATTTACTAAAGGAATTTTTTTATTTTAAAAATTGCAAGAATTTAATTTACTTAAAAAGTAAAAATAAATTATTTAAAAAATCTTTACGTTTAGTACGAAAAATAAAAATTTTCATTTCACCTGGCTCATGATTAAATCAGATTATTAATATTCACACTGCAGCAGATAATACTGATAAACTTAGCCAAACATGATTATGTTGACCATTCTTGTTATGGTTTATTACTATTCATTCAAGTGTCACTCACATTTTTTTTATTATATTTACCATGCGTCAGCAAGTGTGGTTGATATGCAATTATTTATATCATATCATGTCAAACCAGCTGTTTAATTATAATAAAAAAAAGTGTGGCATTTTTAATGAGGTTTAATTTTAGTCAATACCGTCCAATGTGTGCTTTTCGAATATGTAAATTTATTTAAAACAATATAAAACCAGATGCATGTTGATATAACGGAATTAACAAATGTTTTCTAAACAGAAACATAATTATTCAATTAAATTTAAATATTTATGGAGATTTTTGAAAAAATATTTGTATTACTAAAATTTGATTGTTGCGGTGTGAATATAGATAATGACAAAATTTATATGAATGGTTAAAATCTTCTATTGATTGAATTTTTGGACAGGATTGAAAAAAAAATGGAGAAAATTTTGCAATATTTACATTGACCCCTAATTTACATGCCCCATTCCTTTAGTATGTAGGAACACCTCGAATTCCACACTTTTCAAATATATTGAATTATTCAGTGTTACCATTGGAGATAATGAGTCTTATGATAATTATTATTAATGAGAAAAAGAAAAATATTAATAGTAATTTATATAAATATTCCTGTGTTTTCCAATTAATTCAAGACTTTAAGAGTTTTAAGAGATTTTATAAAAATCTCAATAATTAAACAAAAATTAGATTTTTTTTACTTTTTAAACATTCCAATTTTTTAAAAAAAATCTTAAAAATTTAAAGCTTTACATAAAATTATTAAAGTTATTCAGCTTTGATTTGTTTTTGTGTAAAAATTTATACTTTATCGTTTTAAAAATTTTAAAATTTTTTTAAATTTTTTAAAAGTTTAATGTTCAAGTCTTGAATAACCAATAGAAGATTTAGCCATAACTTTTAATATTCCCTTCGTTAAAAACAAATTTTTTAAAAATTTCTAATGTCAATCGTATGTTAAAGATGTATGGAAAAATATGACTTTTATTATTATAAATAGAAGGAAAATTTGAAAAAAAAAATTATTTTGATGTTGTCAAAGATTGGAAGAAAAAATAATTAATTTTGATGAAATAATTACTATTTAATTATCAATCAAGAGATAAGATTGTTGTATTGAGAATTTTTCGAATATTTTCCTTGTGAATGACAAAAAAAAATATGTCATATAATATTATCTTTATTATATGGCAAAGTTCAATGCATTAATTCTGTTATTTTATTATAATAAAGATCAAGCAGCAAAAAAAATAAATAAAAAATATATAAATATTTTCTTTCATTTTGAATTATTTTCTCAAGTTACAGAGGGTATCAGGATGTGCCAGGAGTGTTATTACGAGTAATTTATTCAAAAAAGGGGAAAATAAAAATCTAACTCGATCACAGCACACATAAGTACAGCACATACATAAAGCTTTTTGACGACAACAACCCCTACTTCTGCGTCATTATTAGAATCACAAGAAAAAAAAGAATTTGTCTACAGAAAAATAAAACTCTACAAAACATGATGCAAATCCATTCTGGCAATATTCATTTCAATTGCGGTAACTCTAAAGAAAAATCAATATTTTGAGCTACTCAACTTTATTTAATTCTACCGATTTTATTATTATTTTAGTAGTAAAAATTAGTGAAAAGTGTTGCTAATTGCTTAAATTATTGATAAAAGTTGGAGTACAGTGCAATATGTTTAATTGTGCTCAAAATAACTAAAATTAAAAAAATCGCCTAATAAAAAAAAATTTCTAACACAATCACACACACGCCCTCTTACAAGTAAAGAAAGCTAAAGCTTACTTACTTTTTTTCCTATTTGATCAATAAAATTCAATTGAGAAGAATAAGTGAAAATAAAATTCTCTTTCCTTTTTAACTTAAAGAACAATTTTTGTGAGTGCAAAACGGTTTTACGCTTAAAGTAACATTTACGCATTTTATAAAAAAAATCTCATCATCCAGTGTGCATATAAAAAAAGTTCTGAAAGAAAGGCGTAATAAAAAAATCAATAAATCTCAGTGTATAGTGCATCTACTCAGTAAACGAAAAAAAAAATCAGAGTAAGAAAAAAAGTAATAAAAAAGGTTCTTATTAAAGTGTTAGTTACAATGACAGGAGACACAGCAATGCAAACCGACGACTCAAATTGCAGTCAAAATGGAGATGCAAAGGTCTCTAAAAGTATGCTTACAAATGAGAATCGTACAAATCTCATTGTTAATTACCTCCCGCAAACCATGACCGAGGAGGAAATTAAAAGCCTATTCTCAAGTGTTGGCGAGGTTGAAAGTGTTAAATTAGTACGCGACAAAAATAATATACCCTTCCCACCAAATCCCTTAAATCCAAACTCAATACGTGGCCAATCACTCGGATATGGTTTCGTTAACTACCGACGTACACAAGACGCCGAGCAAGCCGTTAATGTTCTCAATGGCTTACGTTTGCAAAATAAAGTCATTAAAGTCTCATTTGCAAGACCAAGTTCAGAGTCGATTAAGGGTGCAAATTTGTACATCTCGGGCTTACCAAAAACAATCACACAAGAGGAACTTGAGGAAATTTTCAGACCGTACGGAGAAATTATTACATCACGAGTATTGACACAAGAGGGAAATGATAAGTTAAAGGGAATTGGATTTATTCGTTATGATCAACGAAAGCAAGCCGAGAGAGCAATTTCAGCATTGAATGGCACTACACCCAAAAATCTGACTGAGCCAATTGTGGTAAAATTCTCAAATACACCGGGGCAAAATAAGCAAAGTACGACACCAATTATACCGGCATTTTTAAATCCACAAATTACTAGACGATTGGGAGCCATTCATCATCCAATTAATAAAGGATTGGCAAGATTCTCACCTATGGCTGGCGATCCATTAGCTATGGATCCAGCATTGGCCATGTTACCAGCAACAAATGGTACAATCACAAGTTCAATTGCGACAGGAGGTGGCTGGTCCATTTTTGTCTATAATCTCGCACCAGAAACAGAGGATAATGCATTGTGGCAGCTATTTGGGGTAACTTTTTCTCACACACTTTATCATTTTGTGCTTATAATTTCATTTTTTTATTTCTGTGGACTATCACTAACATCCCTTCGAAAGCATGTGGAAAATTTTCAAATGGATGCTATCAAGGCGGCCATTTATAAAATTTTCCATGCTTGTTTTTAGAGGGAGAAAAAAATTTTCTTTTCCTAATTTATTCATTTTTTTAATTTATTTTATTTTTATTTTTTTCCTACTAATCAATCAAAAACAAACTTAAACAAAATAAAGCCCTTCGGTGCAGTGACAAATGTTAAGATAATTAAAGATAATGCAACGAGCCAGTGCAAAGGCTACGGTTTTGTTACAATGACAAATTACGAGGAAGCAATGTTGGCCATAAGAGCGCTAAATGGATATACACTTGGAAATCGAGTGTTACAAGTCAGCTTCAAGACAAACAAAACTAAGTAAATCACATTTTTTAATAATATTTTTAAAATTTAAATACCTATTAATCTATTAGAAAAAAAAAATAATAAGTGAATATACAAAAACATTAGAAGCATAAATATATATAAAAATCAGCAGAGAAATCATACAGAGACATGTAGAGATGCTGTCTATCAAATATGACAACTCTATTAGTAATTTTTATTTCAACGTAGAGCATTGTAAATTTAGCAATATTTATGAATGAAAAAAAAATCAACTTAGGATATATATTTATTTTTCTTTTGATTTTGAATAGTCTCTGATAAATTTTTTTTAAGGAAACAATTTTAATTGATTATTTTTCTTGTTTTTCTTTTTTTGTTTCATTTCACAGTCAGTTACAAAATTGAATTCTTCACACTCACACATAAAAAAAATTGAAAGAAATTTTTTAAAAAAATATATATTACATATTTAAAAAAAAAAAGAAGTTTAAGCTAATAACAAAAAAGGGAAGATTGAATCTATTGTAGTGTAACATGCATAAAATGAAAAATAAGCATGCTAATAACACATAAGTTATAGCTATAATGCTAATGAGTGAGACATGAGCGATTTAATTGAAAATCGTTTCATGAAAAAATAAAATGATGAATTACAGACAAAACAAAAAAAATTATAATATGTAGATTGTGTGAAGCCTAATACACTATATATACAGTAGCGTCCAAAAAGATAGAACCACCCATTGAAATTTTACTTTTTTAAACATAATTCGAGTTCAATTTCACCAATTTCAATGATTCCTTCGGTTTTAGATTCATAATTTCAAATTAAAGCGACCTATGAAGAAAAATTTTCTGGAAAATTGATGTTTAAGGAAAAACAATTTTCCAAAGTTTTTCCAGGCGTTCAAAAAGATAGAACCACTATGAATGAATTAACATTTTGTTTTATTACGGCTTGATTTAAATAAACTAATGATTGAAGTTGATTAATTTTATGTTCCTAAGTTTAATTTAAACATTAGAATTTATGCTACAACATATTTATGCTTTGTTTTTAGCATAAAATGAATGCATTGTTTTACTGAGGTATTTCATTCATTTTCTAATGATTGGACTTTTATTAAATTATATACTATACACTGTTTGAAAGCATTTTTAAAAACCTTTAATTTGATGTATCATTCATTATCATATCATTAACGGTTCTGGAGAAATTAACAGAAACATGTTTGAAAATCCAATATGGCGGTTCCATAGAAATGCAAATTCCATGATTTCTTAATAAATAGCAGCAAATGTTATACTTTTATAACGTTATTTGATAGATTAAATACTTTTAATTAATATTATTAATAGTTACATACACCTACATTCGTTTTATTAGAAGATATTTCCATATAAGTTATTGCATGCAATAGATTTTTTCAAATTTTTCAATCAAAACCTCTTTTAATACAACTAGAATTAATTAGAGTCACTTAAAATAGTTCTAGATTACAAAATTAATAACTTCTAGTTGTATTAAAAGAGGTTTTGATTGGAAAATTTGAAAAAATCTATTGCATGCAATAACTTGTATGGAAATTTAAGAAAGTGCTACATTTATTGATAAATATCTTCTAATAAAACGAATGTAGGTGTATGTAACTATTAATAATATTAATTAAAAGTATTTAATCTATCAAATAACGTTATAAAAGTATAACATTTGCTGCTATTTATTAAGAAATCATGGAATTTGCATTTCTATGGAACCGCCATATTGGATTTTCAAACATGTTTCTGTTGATTTCTCCAGAACCGTTAATGATATGATAATGAATGATACATCAAATTAAAGGTTTTTAAAAATGCTTTCAAACAGTGTATAGTATATAATTTAATAAAAGTCCAATCATTAGAAAATGAATGAAAAACCTCAGTAAAACAATGCATTCATTTTATGCTAAAAACAAAGCATAAATATGTTGTAGCATAAATTCTAATGTTTAAATTAAACTTAGGAACATAAAATTAATCAACTTCAATCATTAGTTTATTTAAATCAAGCCGTAATAAAACAAAATGTTAATTCATTCATAGTGGTTCTATCTTTTTGAACGCCTGGAAAAACTTTGGAAAATTGTTTTTCCTTAAACATCAATTTTCCAGAAAATTTTTCTTCATAGGTCGCTTTGATTTGAAATTATGAATCTAAAACCGAAGGAATCATTGAAATTGGTGAAATTGAACTCGAATTATGTTTAAAAAAGTAAAATTTCAATGGGTGGTTCTATCTTTTTGGACGCTACTGTATATATATAATTTTTTTCATATTTTCTTCTTTTATTTATGGATGTAATGAATGTGCAGTTGTCTGGCTTCATACCACATTATTTCCTTTTATTTATGTCTCTTCTTCACAAATATCAATTCAATTTTTGTTTGATAAGATATAGTAAAGAGTAGTAGCGCATAGAAAAAAAAGGAAAAAGCATAATCATGCTTAACATAGATAAAAATGAAAAGGAGAAATTTCCATATGAAATTATATCGTAGAAAAATGAACGAAAAAGTATTTGAAAAGAAGAAAGGAAAAAAAAAAGATTGAATCATTATAAGAGTATCATATGCAGTATCACATACATTTTTAAGAATTATATATGCTAGTAAATATAAATTTAATCAGAATTGAATGAAGAGAATATTAACATGGGCAAAAGAGCATAAATCAGGTTTTTTTAATGTACGTTACGTATGTATTGTACAAACAATGATTAAAATCAGTAAAAATGCAAAAGCATAAAAACAAGCGAGCGCAGGAAAGTAAGAATGAAAGAGAAAGAGGATGTGTGTGTGTGTATGCGGTTAGAACAAAAATTATTATATGTAATATGAAAAAGGGAAGAATAAAGCGGCGCATAAAGTGAGAATTTTTGTAGCAGCATTGTAAATGTAACAGACAGAGAGATTGGAACAAGGATCATTGACCTTTTCCTAGATACCCAATTTTTCGCAATGGAACTCAACACATACAAACAAAAATACACATATTTCACGTATATGTTCACAGTGTTTGTGCGCCTGTCGAGCGAAAAAGAGACTACAAAAGAGAAGTCGAAAAAAACATTTTTTTTTTTTTGAAAATTATACATCTAGGGGTTGATTTTCCTTTTCTATACACCACTCTTCTCTTTGTTCTATGCATTCATCCATTCATTCATTCAACCCTTAATATTACAGAAAAAAATATATAAAATTAAAATTATATATTATACACATAGCAATTTTGTAGTCTACATAGAGACATGAGACTCTGAAAAAAATAAAATAAAATTTCAACTTGCTTTCTTGCCAAACACACACAATCAAAATTCAATGCCGGTTTTGTACAAAATGTAATACAAGTTTAATATAGAAGAAAAATTATTATGAATCGTGACGACCGCGTATAGTCGTGAAAAATGTGAAAATTTTTAGATTATTTTTTACTTTCGTAGATTTATTCGCTCATTTCATGCAATACTAAAGGAAAGAAACTTAATCTAAACAATTTTTTTATATGTAACACGAATAGAATGAAAAAAAACCATTTATGATTTATTTGCTCATACCAGATTTTCCTTTTAAAAAATCTACAATGTATGAATATAGCTAGAAGTAAAAATCAACAACTAAACATTCAAAGCGTTCCAGACACTGATTGTGGAAAACGATATTGATTTTTTTTTTTCCTCATTCGTTATTTTTCCTTTCTTCTCTCACTTATTGTACATATATAATATATATGCATACTTGATATTTCTCCTTTTAATATAAAAACTAAAAGTATGAAAAATCAAACAACAAATTCCAAAAAAAAAAAGAAAAAAATTCTCCCTTTTCTGTTTTACTTTTGTGGTAGAGCTAATTGAAATTTTTACTATCTCATATTATAAAACAAAAAAAAAAAAAATTTAAAAAAATCATTATTATGTAGAGTTACATGGCTTATTATTAGAAGAAAACAGAATGATGATATTAATCTAGAATCAATAGTAAATCGGATAAGAAGAGTAACTGATTATAGCCCACCCTACGACATGGTGATGATTTGCATAAGCACAACCATGTGCTCGTGTATACACACAAATATATAAAGAGGAAAAAAAGAATTCGAATATGAAAGCTATGTTTAAAAAAAATAAGGATAAAGAAAATGAAAGTCTAGTCAAAATTGTAGATTTAATGCTATAAATTTTTTTAGAATTATTTTATAATTAATTATGATAATTTTTTTGTGTATTTATTATGAGGCAAAAAACAAAAAAAAAAAAGTGAAAATTATTTATTTACAATTATCGAATATCCGTACCTACATAATAATTTTATTATAAAAATATCTAGTGAATCTTGAAACTTTTTTTTCGTTAAAAACCCTCCACTCCTACTCTCAATTTTTAATTTTTTTGGTGAGGTTCTTTTGAGTTGGATTTGAGTCTTCTTTAGCAAATTTAAAATATTAATGTTTGTGGTTCTATTCTGCTAAACATACAGGTAGTTTCACAAACTATGTAGAATATTATACCAAACCACAAACAAGTGTCTAACTAACACTTAACTCAGTCTATTTCAAAAACCTCACAAAAGCTTAGCAATCTAACTTTATTTCAATTTCATACTCACAGAAATAAAGAGAATTACAAAGAAAGAAGATAAAAAAATGCAATGACGAAGAAATTTAAAATACTTAAACTATTCCATTAAGTGATTAGGATGAATTTTAATGATATTATTAATTTAATGATGATAACCAAATGGGTATTAAGAAAAAAAAATCGATGATGTAGATTGAGAAACTTTTTTTTTTCTTTTAAAGATAAAAAAAAAAACTTCTAAAATCCCAAAAAAAATGTTGAAAAAGTAAACTAAAGAAACTGAAACCAATGACATTTTGCAGTGCAAGCCATATAAATATAGAAATTTTATGATGATAATATTAATAATAATATTATTTAAATGTTATGCTCTACATTTAGTCAGTCGGAGCAAGATATTAAATGATTGCGTTATAGAAATAGACAAAGCATGAAAACAAAAAAAAACCTTAGAGAAGCGCATTCCAATTAAAATTAAACAAAAAAAAATTATTTATTAAAAATAGCATACAATGCAAATTGTCGTTATGTAATAATTTTTTTTATTCATTTAATTGACTATATTTTATTATTGCATCACGACATTTTCCATTACTAATTCTTTTCGATATGAATTTATTACACACATATACACACACTCACTGAATGAAACAAAATGATCTCATTTCATATAATGAAAGAAATACAAACAAAAAAACTGCAACTAAAAAATTCATCTCGTTTTTTTATAAATTAATTTAATTCATTTTTCTTTCATTTAATTTTCGGTTCTTTTTTTATTAAAAAAAAAGTAAAAACAATCTAAAACCTCCGAAAATGAATGTTATTGATAAATGCATAATAATAATAATAATTTATTATTCAATCATAATAATAATATGCTATAAGGCAGAATGCTATAAGGATAGAATAATTTTTTTCATGTTTAAAATAAAATTTTTTAAAAAAATACAATTTTATTTCGCCGTGATATATGAGGCTAACGCATATTATACAATTCACAGTACATACATAATTAAATATGTATGTAAAAAAATATATAAGGAACATGTGTCACAACCTGATTTGGTTTACACATTTACTTTACTTAACAAAAAAAAAACATAATGCATCACAATAACAACAAAGAAACGTAACTCATTATTTTTTACACAGTGAGTAAACATGAATGAACCCCTATATGTGTCTGATAACTACAGAATATATACAGGAAAGGTTTACTTACATTTTACATCCTATGATAAAGTAATATTTAAAGAGACACGACATCATTAAACAGATAATCTAGTGATGAGAATGTGTTACAAACATACATACAAAAGTGAAAAAAAGAAGAAATCTAGTCTAAAGTATTAATGTGCAATTTAAATAAGGGAAAAAAATAAGAGAATTCACAGATGGATGGAACGAGCTATTTTCATCTACGAAATCTATCTAAGCTTATGATTTGTTCAATCATCACAAATTTTTTATTTACGAAAAATAAAGAAAACGTGCAACTTCAACAACTTGATATATCTGCGACACATGGCAAGAGGAATCAGTAAATATTATTCAATGACAAATTATATTTTGTGCTAATTCTGCTGCTTCTATGCAATAGTTTATTTATTTTCTGTCATAAATATTTTTTTATTTAACAGTTATAGATTTTCATCCAAGCTATAATTTTTTTTGTATCTAACAACATCAGTAGACCGATGATTTTTTTTTTTTAATTTTTTATTTTCATTTTTCATTTCTTTGGTTTATTTTTTCACATTTTTTATTATTATTTTTAGAAGAAAAAAAAAAAGATGTGTATATTTCTTCCTTAGTAGAAGAAAAATCAGCGATGAAAATTTATCTTATTTTATGAGTTTCGTTATTTTTATGATCAAATTTTGGTTTATTTTTTTAATATCATTAAATTAGTTTTATTATTATTTTATATCCCATCACTTTGATGAATCGCTTTATTATTTTATATTTTTTTTATTTATTTACTTCTCTCTGTCTTTTCTATCAAAACAATCTTAGAATATTTTCTTTTTATCTTAAAATTACTTTTTTTGAGGTTAATTTCACTAAGGATGGGATTGGTTTTTGATGTCGAGTTTTGGTTGCTTTATATTTTAGATCAGTTGGGAATAAACAAAATTCCATAAAAAATTGAACATTTAGGGCTATTTACCGCCTCTGCAAAGACGTAGCTTTGCTCTATCAGTTCATAAAAAATCCAAAACTTTTCCAAAAAACACACAAAATCAATTATGTTGTCTAACACTTGACCGTCATTAAATTTTCATGTCAACCAAAACGAAACAAGTCTCAAAATGACCTGACAAAATCAAGAAAAGAAAACATGAAATTCCCCTTTAGTGAAATTAAATTCAAAAAAATTTTCAATAGCGTCTTGTAAAAAAATATATGAAAAAAGATATTTTTTACACTTATATGAGCTAAGAATATTTTCATTCGACAAAACCAAAAATAAAGTAAAATTCAATTCGCAGAAAAAATTGAAATAAAAAAAACACTTTTAACATGAAAAGAAAATCACGAGAAATTGGAGAGAAAAATCTTTATTTGTAAATGAAAAATCTCTTTCCATACCACTTTATAATTATATAAACACATTACATTACGCCACTATAATAATTAATAAAATATCTATAAATACAAAAAAAAAGAAATATCATGAAAAAAGAAGATTCTCTCAAATAGCAAAGAACGAAGAAAGTGAAATAAAATCCATTACTAAATGTCCTTTTAATGAAAATAATAAAAATTAAAAATTCTTTTTAGAAAGAAGAAAAAAAATCACACGCAACAAATAAAGAAAAAAAATCATGTTTTATAAGATTTACAAATATTTAATATGAGTAAAAGAAAACAAGTAAAATGAGAAGTAGCAGTTAAGGAAAAACGTTCTACCAAAAAAAAAAAAAAACATAAAATTTTAGTTTTTCTTTTTCAAAATTTTTATTGCTTTTCAAACTCGTGTGTATTTTATCTTATTCTTATAATTATTGTCTAATATTAAACAAAATTTTTTTCTTCATTTTATGACATACTGCTACTTATTGCTAGTATTGAAGATTGCTAGAATTTTTAAAAAATAACTTTGAAATTTTTGAATTTGAAATCTTTTTTTGATTCATTTAATCGTTAAATGAGGCTTCTTTTTGATACTTTAATGCTCAACTAAGAAGCCTTTATCGACAAATTTAAATCAAACCGTCTACCGCCTTTAGTTTGAAAAAATCAAAGAGTGGTTAAAGAAACCAAATAACCGAACAGGAAACTGTCAAATTTACCACAAGGAAGCCAACACGTTAAAAAAAGGTGCGATATCAAATCAAGGTAGTTTTAAAAATTAAAGCAATCCTCTCTGAATTTTATACATATATAGATATTTTTGGGGTGTGTTTTCCGTACTATAACTTTTATACTTTAACTATTCGTTACCACGAGCACTTAACACACTTGCTATAAAAAACAATATCATTGCAATCATTTTGTAAAAAAGGCTATTTGTGCTCGTGTGACTCGTAAAATATACCTTTAATCACACCTTGATTTTATTATTTTGATTACAAATTTTTTCTTCATTTTTTTATATAAGGATTAATTGCTTTGTGCAAATGAAAGCTTATTGCTTTTATAGTTTTATTCCCCTCTTTTTTCTTCTTGTGTACTTTTTGTCTTTTGAAAGATTTGATATATTTAAAAAAACAAGGATAATTATGATTAAAAATACTAATAATAATAATACACTTGATGTAATTTGATGTAGTTTAATGTATTAGTTGGATAAAATAACTAAAGAAAGTATATTCTCCAACTTTTATTTTTAATTTTCATTCAAAATCTACTTTTTAATATTGCAATATTTTTTTTTTTTTCATTTATTTATTTATTGAATTATATTTTTCTTTTTTTTTTAAAAAAAAAAAATAAATCCTACATAAATTATTTACTAATTGCAACATTATTCCTACCATAAACAAAGCAAAATTATTTCATATTTCTTTTTTTTATATTAATTAAAAAACCATTATTTTTTCCGTTTGTATGAATTATTTTTGGATCAAAAGCAAACCATATATTTAAAAACTGAAAAGCATACATGGATGAGAAAGTATGAAAATGTATAATTTTATGTTTATGATTCTATAATAAAGTATTTAAATTATTCTGATTGTAAATTATGATTTTCTTTCATTATAATAACATCATTTTTAATCATTTATGTTTTATTTATTAATTAATTATTTTCAGTATATTGGTTTTACAGGTTTTTAAGCAATGGTAAATACTAATCATCATTTTCTTATCATTTCGCTGAATAACCTCAAATATGACATTTTAATTATAAATATTTAATTTTGTGTATTTGAAAAATCTGTGAAGAAATTTTATAATGAAATCATTTTAACTCTTTGTGAAATTCATTAAATTAAATTCTTATTCAAATCTAGAAGAAGATTTAAAGAAAGTTCAAATCAATCTTCAAATTAGAAAACTTCTTGAACAATTAAATAAAAATCTTAAAAAATATAGAATTGTTAAAATAGTTTCCCGCCAAAAATTAATTACGAAAGATTTTGATAAAAATCGCAGCAATTCGTTTAATGGTCACGACATTGTCAAAGCTTTAAAAACATATTTGACATTTTTGTTGAACTTTATAATTAGAGGATAAAATGTGTTTTCGTGACTTAATCTTTTGAGTGACATTATGCAAATTTAAAAGCTCTTATTAAAGTTTCTAAATGATTGATTAGACTAGGTTATAGGAAGTTAAGCATAATCAAGATTGCTTACGTAATTACAAATTTTTTCACAGATTTTTCTTCATTTTAACTTTAATTGTGTTTATATTCCTATATTTTATTAATTTCATTAAATTATCTGTTTCCTAAAAATACTATCTTTAACTAAATTCCATTAAAAAGTGAAATTAACTTCTAAGCAATTGTAATTGTCTTCCCAATGTCTTCTTCATTTTTTTATATTATTTATAAAAATATGCTAAAATCCTTTTTTTTTCTTTTTCTTACTTTTTTTTATTATAGAACTGAATCTGTTTGGAGTGCTAATTAATCAATGAATTTTATTATATTTTTATGTTTTTTTGCTAAAAAATAATAATTATAAACAATTTTAAATTAATGTGAATTATTATTGTAATGAAATATTTTTAATCCCCATCCGTAGTTTAATAAGATGCATTTACACTATATTGACTAGCCAATTATGACAACTGTGCGATTAAATCTACCGTGAGATAGTCACACAGGTGCTGTATGGTAGTCAAATGTAAATAAATGTGTCGCACAAAATAATTTTCTTAATATTTTATATTTTTTCTTTTTTTAAAAAAACTGAGAAATATTAAATCATTCCAAAAATAAATAAATGCATTCATACATTTTTGTATCAAGGAAAAAAAAGTAATTTTTAAAATTGGAATTTTCTGACGTCTATAAGTGATCTAATTTTTTGCTAAAAGGCACATTTTTAATGTTAAACACCACGTGCATTTTAACAAATTGAACACTTGTAGACTATATAAAAGTTTAAGAGTTAAGCAGACCACAGAAAAACGTGAAATATTTTTATTGCAAAACTTTTGGTTAGCAAATTCCAATTTTTGAAAAAAAATTGATAAGCATTCCCTTTTACAATTTTTTATAATAAACAAAAAGTGAAAAAAAAAAGTTATAATAAACCCAAAAGACATATTCATTAAGCAACTAGTTAAAAATCCTTCCATTTACTGATGAAAAAGTTCTAGTCTAATACACTCACAATTTTATTAAGAAGAAAAAAAGTAAAAATTAAACTCTTAAAACAATGAATTTTTTGATAAGAAATGAAAAAAATAAAATGAATTATATCTTATAAAAAATAGCAATTATTATGTGAAGACAAGAAATGTGAAAAAGAAGTTGTATTCAATGCATATTCATCTTATAGTAATTTTTTTTTTACCTTACCTAATATTTAAGTTTGTCTGTCTATTGATGACAAAATTAAAAAGAATTTTAAAAAATTTATTTGAAAAAAAAAAAAAAAATCGCAGTAAACATGACAATGAAAAACCATTGATATAAGGTCATTTTTCCAAAGAAAAAATAATATACATATGAAATAAATTAATAACAGTATGGTGAAAGATGTAAAATCCAACGCACAACAAAATGACACAATCTCCTTTGACTTCACCAAGAAGAAGGCTAACAGAAAAAATACACAAAAAAAAAAATATTGAAAGAAAAACTGTTCAACTTGACAAACTTATCTATACAATTTATTATATGATAGGTACATAATATGTTTTTATGGGTATGAAAAATAATATTTTATTAGAAAATTTTTTACATTATTTTTAATTAAATCAAATTTACTCAATTCCTAAAAAGCAATAATAAGTTTTTCTCTTAATTTTAATTATATGTTTTTTTTCGATGAATGGAGTATTAAAATAGGTATAAAATAAAAAGTATTATCAGTTAAGAATTAATCGTAAAAACAAAAAAAAAATTATTTAAAATTCGTCTTTAATTTTGATTCCTCATTTTTATGAATTTTTATTGTTATTGACTTTTGTAGCATCTGTTTTCGTTTATCAATCTGCTTTAGTCTTCCGAAACCATTCAATAAATCCATAATCCAGGAGGTAAAAACTCTTTGAAGTATGACTTAAATATAGATTTGATTCATTGTTAGGTTAAGTTTTTACCGAAGGGAAAAACAACTTTATACCAATAAAGTCACTTTAAACAATATTTTGTGCCATATTTTAAAGGCAGTTAATTTTTGATAGCAGGAAATCAATCAGAAGTTCCTTTATAAATGTTTTTTAAATGATTATTCAAAAAATTAAATCTTTAAACATTTTCTTTAGACTTAGTCCTAAAATATTAAAATATGTTGTTTGCCCCTCGATTTACCTCTATTCTGACCAAAGACATAGCCAGAAATTTTTTCTAGGGTCCAAAAAAAATTTTTTATTTTTTTATTTGGAAGAAAAAGTTTTAGGGGGTCCAAATGATTTTTTTCCTGGAAGGGGGATTTATACTCCCTCCCTTGGACCCTCTCCTGGCTACGTGTCTGATTCTGACATACATATAGTTCTGATACTTCTCAGTATCAGAAAATCAAAATTTCAACCTAAAAACTAAAGAAGAAAGCCTAGCAATGAAACAAACTCAAATTGTTTTAGTCACAATCAAAGAATTTCTATCTCTTGCTTCAAATTAGATACAAAAATATCCTTTCTGAATACGAATAGACTTGTCACACTCTATCAACATTTTGTTTATTTTGCTTTTCAATAATTTTATTAATTAAAATTCAGCGAAATTGTCTCTCAAACTATTATTTATTTCCACACGTATCTGTATATTTTATTTGTCATACTGATCTGATTATTCTGATTACAAACATTGAACGCATAAGTTGTTGATCTTGTTGAGTTTTGTACTGTATATAAGTTAACCAAAAAAAAAATCTTCTGTTTCACCAAAAATACAAAATTCAATCAAATGTGATTCACATGTAATGTATTATTTGTTTATTAGGTAAGTAATTTTTTAAACTTTCGTTTTATAAGTAAAAAGAATCATTTTCTACGTTTTGTATTTTATTGCTTAATTATGATTATATTATTGACTATTTATTCATAAGTTTCTTATTTTCAGGATAATAATTTATTTATAGTCATAAATAAATACCTTTTTAACATACATAAATTTAATTTTTTTTTGTGCTTTTAAGTTACATCATGTGTTCAGGACCGAATGACCGGTTACTTCTCCTTCATCTTCAATATATTATTACCTTTTTAAAAATTATTTCTACATTTGTTTAATAATAGACGCTTTTTTAATTTTTATACATTTTTCATAAAAACCGTAGAGATAAAAGAATACGAAATTACATGGGTGATAAATAAATATAAGACTGAAATATAAAACAATTATTGACCTACTCTAATTACAATCTCGAAAGCAATTTTGTAATAAATATGAAATTTTTTTAAAAAAGCTCAATAGTTAAATAAAATATTAAAAATAAGACTGTCTTTTACTCGTTAATTTATTACCATTAGAAAGGTTGTTAATCAGCATAATGAAAATTTTATTTAATAAAATGTTGATGAATTTCCTTAAATTTTTTTTAAGAATGAACGAAATAGAACCAATTTCATCTATTTCAATATAAAAGGTTTTAAAGACTATAAAATAAATACAATCTTCAACATCTAGAGCTGCAAATGACAGGATTAATCATCGAAACAATTGAACAAAGGAAGTTAATTAAACGCTTACTGGATCTCAAAGAAATCGTTGTCTTTGAAGTATATTGGATAAACTAATTGATAATTACATGAACGTGATAAGTATTGAGATAATATTAAGTGTTACAAGGCAGTCATTTATCTTCTTTTAAGTATTTTAACATCAATTACAATTTTAATGTAAAATTTAAAGAAATAAAGATTTTTCATGCAATACTCACTGATTTTAATGAATTTTCCTTTAATAATCGTCTTTATGCTGATAATTCTACATTATTACACTTAATTAATGCATTATTTTACAAGATAAACCTAATTTTAACAATTCTTAAACTTAACTGACTTTTAATAATTCAAAAATTTTTCATCTGTCACTGAGATTATTTGTGTCCAAATGTCCAATTAACCTAAAAATTTTCAAAAGTAAACATTGAATTTCAACAAAAAACATAAAAATTTATGTTAATAATATAAAATGTCGTTGCTTCGAATCCAAAAACCTAAAACTAGAAAAGGAAAGACAGCTTTGCTTGAAAAGGAACCGAAAGTCATCGAGAACATCAAAAATGCACTGATTTTGGAAGGAAGAAAAACTTCAGGTAAATTATTAAGAAAAATTTCATGTTTTTTTAACTGAATCTTGCACTAACATGCTTAAATTTCCAGCCAATATTAAGGATCTTCTTAAGGACATTGCAACATTTAAGAAACCAAATTGTAAGGTATTAACAAGAAATAATGACATCACACCGTTTGAGGATCAAAATCCTCTGGAAATTCTTGCAAATAAAAGTGATTGCCATTTATTCGTCTTTGGATCACAGTGAGTAGCTTAACATCCATTAAATTACACAATTTCTAACATATTAAATCACTTCCAGTTCAAAGAAACGACCAGACAATGTAATTATGGGACGAGTTTATGATAATCAAATTTTAGACATGATTGAATTTGGCGTTAAGCAATACAAAAGTTTACAGGAATTTAAAAATGAGAAGATTGGAATTATGTGTAAACCATGTCTAGTATTCAACGGTGATCAATGGGCAAAATCAGATGAATTAAGACACATTAAGAGTCTTCTTGTAGACATGTTTCATGTTGAGGATGTAAGTTACTGCTAACAACATCTATGTCCAGTTTCTATACTCATGATTTATTTAATTTCAGGTTGAATCAATCAGACTTCAAGGCATTGAACATGTCATTAGCTTTACACTCACTGAAGACCTCACAATTATGATTCGTTCATATAAAATGCTATTAAAAAAATCCGGTCTTAAAACTCCACGAATTGAATTAGAGGAAATTGGACCGTCTATGGATTTATCAATAAGACGAACAAAAATAGCATCTAAAGATCTTTACAAGCTCGCTCATAAGAAACCAGCCGAATTGAAAGTCACAAAGAAGAAGAATGTATCAAGAGATGGTCTCGGAAATGTTAAGGGTCGTATACATATTGATAGACAGACCAATAAGATCAATAAGTTGCAAGTTAGAAAAATGAAGGGTTTGAAAAAGACACCAGAGGAGAAGAAAGCTGCAAGGAAGTTAAAGAAAGCAGCATCAAAAGAGAATTCTTTCGTTTAAATTTTTTAATTATAAAAAGAATTATTTTTATTGATCTAAGAATAAATTTCGTTTATATTTTTGAATCAAGATTAACGGTTGTTTTTGGATTTGAATTAATTCTACAAATTTCAGTTTCTGTGGGAAAATTACTTGTGTTTTTTGGGATTTTCATGAATTTTTGATTGATTGTTGAAGTGTGATTGCATATTTCGCAATTAACAGATTCATTTTTATAGCATGTCCCTATTAAACCTTAAAAAAGTTAAACTTTATGTCATAAAATCTATTTTCAAATAAATTTTTGAAAATTTTCAATCAAATCACCATTGACGTCAAATCATACAACTAGGGGTCTTCAGTTTTAAACATTGGCTCAAAACCGCACAAAACACACAGAAATCAACATTTTCAAAACCAAAGACCCATTTGTGCATGTTATTTTTACGCAATTTTCAACAAAATTAAGTTTTAATTAAATCTAGAGAACAACAGGTAATTAAAACATATAATTAACAAATAACAACAGACAATCATTTAATCTACAGCATTCAATTTCATTTTAGCCTCATCAAACAACAAGGAAATGAATTTTCTAAAGCAGGCATTTAATGTTGCAAGAATTTTGACAACAGAAGGTTTGTGTGAATAATTTAAAGTATAATCCGTTTTTAAGGCACAGCTGCAAGCTATTTCATCTTATAGGACCTCATTCAAAAGGAATGTTCAATTATTAGCCTGTATCATTGTTATTTCACATGAGAATTTCACACACAAAAAAATATCTTATTCTATTCTTGTCGGAATATGAAAAAAGTGTTATTTTATGTCAAAAGGAAGGATTAAAGATCCTCTTATTGAATAAGAATGAAGTGTGAAAAATAAGAGAAAATTTAAAATGACCACTATTATATTAAGTGTATATCTAATAGGATTCAGTTTGCACTTTTTTTTGTGAATTCAATAACATTCCAGCGAGATAATCCCTTTTCTCATTAACTCTGTTTTCTTTACCTTAATTGAAAAATTCCTACAAGATTATTGTTAGAAAATATGGGACAATGGTCAATAATATTATATTGAAATGCATATTAAAATCGCAGGTGTTATTCTCAGGAATTGACATCGCATTTGTATGTCCAAATATTCTAATTAGGTGGCCTTTTTTTGAGAATTATTATTTCTATCTGTCCTGAATCATTCAATCAATAATGATTTTTGGAACCAATGACGCCTATCATACTCAATCAATCTTACAGCATATAAAGACATAAATCTGTTCCCACATTCGATTGAAACATTTTTTTTTTTTTTGGCTAGTGGTCAAAATATGTAATTGCTGTACTATCTTAATCCATTGTATACCTTACGAATTGCCTTACTGTATTCTATTATTCCTATATTCTCATACCACAAAAGGATGAAACAGTATATTACAAAAGGTGAAAAGGATTTCACAATAGCCAAAAATGTCATATTCCATCATTGTTTTTGGACATGTGAAAATGATTGAACGATTCAAACCTACCAGCAAAAAAATAAGAAATATCTTGTAGTAGTTATCTTAAATGCTTGAGACACTTCCCAGAAGTATAAAACAATAACAAAAAAAAAATCTACTTTTTATCTCCTCTAAAATAGCTGTAACAACAATACAAAGCTGTAATAAAAGTTTATATCAAATGCATAGATCAGGTCCTCATTTTAAAGTACGTCCACCACGTCAACCTTTAGATGGAAAACCTTTTGCTAAAGGTGTTGTTCTTAAAACTCTAATTAAGAAGCCTAAAAAGCCAAACTCAGCTAATCGAAAGTGTGTCCTTGTGAGACTATCAACTGGTAAAGAAATGGTCGCTTATGTACCTGGTATTGGACATAATCTTCAAGAACATAATGTTGTGTTATGCAGGGTTGGAAGACTGCGTGATACTCCTGGAGTTAAAATCAAATGTGTTCGTGGTGCATATGATCTGCCTCATGTCATAAAACCAGTTGCTAAATAGGCATTTGTTAGTTATATCTAGGATCTTTATTATTTCAAATTGAACTATTTTTAAAAAATAAAAATAAAAAGGAATTAGAAATTGAAGAAAAGAAGTTTTGCTCATGGATCTCATGGTAAGTAAAATTAAAGTTACAGACTTTAAGGGCAATAAAGAATTCAACATTGATGCTTCTAGTAATATCAGGAGAACTAATGTCTGCAAAATTTCTTCGTCCAATACAACATCTTCATTGTCTTTGCCTCATGCCAAAAAAAAACAACTGCTGCAAAAATCTTCATCATATCTAAGGTTTTATCGGACATATCTAATATTTCATATTGTATAGCTTGTTAAAGGAGAAATAAAAGATTTTCAGTCGAAACAGTTTCTGCAAACTCATCGTAAGAAATAATTTTGTGCCAAATATAGACATTTAATGGTCACAATGCAACTTATAGAAAAGGATAAAATCCTGGATAAAATTGAATAACAATATAACTGTGCATATATATTGCGGTAAAAGGATAAAAACATCTGTATAAATGCAGGAAAGAGTGAATAGCCATAAATGTGTATACAATCTATTAAGAGAGTGACCAAACATAAGAAAAAAAGGCTGCAGAGAATAAAAGCTGAATTTTGTGGAATATTTACTTAACAATTGTTTTTGCCGAGTCACTTCAACTCTTGTAAAAGCCGACTGTACAGGCAAAATGCAAGAAAATATTCAAAAATGCAATATGTGTCCAGTTTCCTTCTTTTTAAAATTTTACAGAAATGTTTAAAAAAAAATTATTTGCAAAACGGTCCCCGAAAGAAAGAAGGATTATCAATCATAAAATGTTTCACTTCATTAAGTAACAAAGTTGAAAAGTTCTAAAAGATGAAAGGAATTGAATATACATCAAAAATTTTTAGCATTGCTACTGGAAACAGGTAATATGGTTAATTTAAAATTATGAAATTATAATAAGCTGAAAATCGTATAATAACAGGAAATAGGAAGTGCTTTCTGCAAAAAGAAAGAATGAAATCCTTTAATAATTTAAATGAAGGTATTTATTCTGGTATTAAACGATTTTGGGAGGTGATCACACTTTGATCATTCCGACAACGCGTGCTGCTACTTACTACTTCTTATGTGTTAATTAAGTGCTGTTTTACAACTAATTAAGGCTCAAAATTTTCATTAATATAAAACACTTTACGCTTATTTAAGTGATTATCAGTTGATAAATTGCAAGGGCAAACATATTTGGGAATCATATTTTTAGTACTAATTTTACTTTTCATAAGAATCTCATGGTGTTCTTCATTTTCAACATGCTCAGCAATGTCACAGCCTAAAATTTCTTCATCAGCACTTAATCGAATTGGGATTATTTTGTTGACGAACCATAAGATGATTAGTGTAGTTAGTGCAGCCCATAATGCTAAGCAGATTGCCGAGAATGTTTGAATGCAAAGTAGGTAGAAACCTCCGCCTGTTAAGATATTCAGATTAGTCAATGAACATGATATGTCATTCATAAATAATTACCATAAAATAGTCCTTGATGACCGTCAATCGGATCAGCAAATAATCCAACAGAAATTTGACCCCAAATACCACCAACTAAATGAACTGCTGTAGCGCCAACTGCATCATCTATCTTCCTGGATTTTTTAATTGATTACTTTTTCATTTACTGAATAAATTTTCATACTTACAATCTATCAATAATTGGACCAACTATAAAGCAAAGGATTGCAGCGATTATTCCAACCACCACTGACGTATGAGTTGAAAATATAAAGCATCCAGCATTTATCGCAGCTATTTAAAATAAAATAGTAATTTTTAAACATTTTGATTTGAAATTATACTTACCCATAGAACAAAGAATTCCACAAATCACTTCCATCACAGATACTTTTCCTTTATTTTTAATCATTGAATAGACCATACTGAAAAATCCAGCAGCCATCGAGGCTATAACTGTAGAAACGCCTGCTTTTGCTGATGAATTCCATTTTCCATTTGATAATCCGTAACTTGAACCCACATTGAAGCCATACCATCCCCACATCAGGATTAATGTGCCAAGGCAAAGATTAAAAGGATTTCCAATAGGAACTGATTTATTTTCATTATCAAACCTTCCAATTCGTGGACCAATAAAATAAGCAGAAACAAAAGCACCAGCTCCACCAATAATGTGAATAGGACCACTTCCAGCAAAATCAAGTACACCCAAATTTTTCAAAAATCCATGCTCACCCCAAATCCATCCAGCACCAACTGAATAAGTAAAACAACTAAAGAAACAATAAATAGTGTATGCAGAGAATCTAAATCTTTCTCCAGCACCTCCACTGGCAATCGTTGTGCTTGTTGAAGCAAAACTTATTTGAAAGAAAAAGAATGTGAGGATTTGGTTTGCAAGTTTATCATTTTTATCAGCATTGACAAAAAAGTCTCCAAGTCCAATGAAAGGGTTCGTATATTCACCTCGACCGTACATAAATGCAAATCCATAAACATAGTATGCAAAACCAATACAGCAAATGTCAGCAAACTTCTTCATCATTACATTCACTTCATTCTTTTTGGATAAGATACCTGCTTCTATTAATGCCAGGCCAGTTTGCATCGTAAAGAAGATTAGTGCTGATGAAAGAACCCATGCTGAGTCGACAGTATCGATGTCATAAGTGCCAGGTATAGCGTAACTTTCGTTGTGCGAAAATAAATGAAATGTTGAGTTTATTTTTCCCTTGAATTCTTCCATCATGTTCTGAAATTTTAGGTTTATACTTTTTTGAGTGTTGAATTAAAACTGAATAGATTGATTTAAGAATTATGCGTTTTTATATAAAAAAAAAAATAAAAATTAATGTGCTAAATGATGCTAATTTTACTAAAACTTAATAATTTACAAGTTATTAAAATAATCAAAAGTGTTAATAGATCATGAATTGAATGAAAGGCGGTTGACATTTGACTTTGTATACTTTTTAGATGCGTAAAAAAGGAATTGTAATTATTTTTACATCAATTCTATTCAAAATCCAGGTGTTGACTCGATCATCCAAAACAAAAGAATTTTTCATCCAGAAAAAAATAGAAAAAGACTTCAATGATGTCACAAGCTATGTAACTAAGAAAGGTTCATAATATGAATAACTCAATCTTAAGATTTTTAAAATAATTCTAACCAAATTATTGTTTTTTAAAATACGAATATCAAGAAAGTCTATGAGGCGCTAATATTTTGGTTTTAATTTGAGAATCTTCCTATGATTAATTCAAGCAATCATTTTCTTCTCTGAGAATTGTTTGAGAGATTACAGAGAAAAAGCATACATTTTAATTTGTCTCAAATCATTTAGAGTCTGTAATTCAAAGTGATAAGATGAGTTGGACGAAAATCGTAGTCGCTACATCAAGCGTTCTTTACTTGATTTTGATTTCATTGCTTTTTTTCTATTACCGATCAGATTATATTTGTAGATACAACAGTCCATGCATACGATTTTGTTCAACAGAGACTGAAAAATATCCAAATAAGATGCTGTTTGATAGTTTGAAGAGTGATAATATGACCAGATATTATGAATCTGACTTTAATGAAATTAGATTTTTTCGTGGTCCTCCGATTTGCAATAACAAGCTGATTAGTATCGATGATGTTGAAGTTAAAGTCTCATATTATAACTCATCCAGCCCAAAAACTCATCATCTTTATTCAGTGATTATCAATTTAGAACTAGTAATGAAGCGGATCACGCTTCATGGGGTATATTCACACCACCAGTAGAACTTCTTTTGATTTCAATTAGAGAAAAAAATAATTATACTTTACCTACTGATTTATTTATAATCGCAAAAAAACTTATCTAATTAAAAAATTTGCCTAAAATATTTAAGGAACTTTCTATTCACTTTTAGTGAATAACATAAAATCTATATTAGAGCTTTGCAAATATTCTTCATTTTCACTTTTTCATTATCTTATGAATCGAAAGTCTGGGAACAGTTAGGGAAAATTTTCACACCTTCACTTGCTTCGCTTCGTTCAGGATGTAAAATTTGTGAGCTTCGCTCAACCTAGTTTAAACTACGTTCAAACTTCATGTGTTCGAGCTTCGCTCGAACACTTTTACATTTTACTTCATGAATCCAAAGTCTGAGGACGTATTGGGAAAATTTTCACACCTTCACTCGCTTCGCTTCGTTCAGGATGTAAAAATTTGTGAGCTTCGCTCAACCTAGTTTGAACTACGTTCAAACTTCATATGTTCGAGCTTCGCTCGAACACTTCCCATTCACTTCATAAATCCAAAGTCTGAGGACGTATTGGGAAAATTTTCACACCTTCACTCGCTTCGCTTCGTTCAGGATGTAAAAATTTGTGAGCTTCGCTCAACCTAGTTTGAACTACGTTCAAACTTTATGTGTTCGAGAGCTTCGCTCGAACACTTTTACATTTTACTTCATGAATCCACTTCGTTCAGGATGTAACCTTCACTCGCTTCGCTTCGTTCAGGATGTAAAAATTTGTGAGCTTCGCTCAACCTAGTTTGATCTACGTTCAAACTTAATATGTTCGAGCTTCGCTCGAACACTGTTACATTTTACTTCATGAATCCAAAGTCTGAGGAAGTATTAGGGAAAATTTTCACACCTTCACTCGCTTCGCTTCGTTCAGGATGTAAAAATTTGTGAGCTTCGCTCAACCTAGTTTGAACTACGTTCAAACTTCGTATTCGAGCTTCGCTCGAACACTTTATTTTACTTCATGAATCCACTTCGTTCAGGATGTAACCTTCACTCGCTTCGCTTCGTTCAGGATGTAAAAATTTGTGAGGCTTCGCTCAACCTAGTTTGAACTACGTTCAAACTTCATGTATTCGAGCTTCGCTCGAACACTTTACATTTTACTTCATGAATCCAAAGTCTGAGGACGTATTGGGAAAATTTTCACACCTTCACTCGCTTCGCTTCGTTCAGGATGTAAAAATTTGTGAGCTTCGCTCAACCTAGTTTGAACTACGTTCAAACTTCATGTGTTCGAGCTTCGCTCGAACACTTTATTTTACTTCATAAATCCAAAGTCTGAGGACGTATTGGGAAAATTTTCACACCTTCACTCGCTTCGCTTCGTTCAGGATGTAAAAATTTGTGAGCTTCGCTCAACCTAGTTTGAACTACGTTCAAACTTCATGTGTTCGAGCTTCGCTCGAACACTTTTACATTTTACTTCATGAATCCACTTCGTTCAGGATGTAACCTTCACTCGCTTCGCTTCGTTCAGGATGTAAAAATTTGTGAGCTTCGCTCAACCTAGTTTGAACTACGTTCAAACTTCATGTGTTCGAGCTTCGCTCGAACACTTTTACATTTTACTTCATGAATCCAAAGTCTGAGGAAGTATTGGGAAAATTTTCACACCTTCACTCGCTTCGCTTCGTTCAGGATGTAAAAATTTGTGAGCTTCGCTCAACCTAGTTTGAACTACGTTCAAACTTCATGTAATATTCGAGCTTCGCTCGAACACTTTTACATTTTACTTCATGAATCCACTTCGTTCAGGATGTAACCTTCACTCGCTTCGCTTCGTTCAGGATGTAAAAATTTGTGAGCTTCGCTCAACCTAGTTTGAACTACGTTCAAACTTCATGTGTTCGAGCTTCGCTCATGTGTTCGAGCTTACTTCATGAATCCAAAGTCTGAGGACGTATTGGGAAAATTTTCACAACTTCACTCGCTTCGCTTCGTTCAGGATGTAATAATTTGTGAACTCCACTTCGCTTCGCTTCGTTCCGTTCGACTTTTATAGATTACAGGAGTGTCGAACTCCACTTCGCTTCGCTTCGTTCCGTTCGACTTTTATAGATTACAGGAGTGTCGAACTCCACTTCGCTTCGCTTCGTTCTGTTCGACTTTTATAGATTACAGGAGTGTCGAACTCCACTTCGCTTCGCTTCGTTCCGTTCGACTTTTATAGATTACAGGAGTGTCGAACTCCACTTCGCTTCGCTTCGTTCCGTTCGACTGTTATAGATTACAGGAGTGTCGAACTCCACTTCGCTTCGCTTCGTTCTGTTCGACTTTTATAGATTACAGAAGTGTCGAACTCCACTTCGCTTCGCTTCGTTCCGTTCGACTTTTATAGATTACAGGAGTGTCGAACTGCGCTTCGCTTCGCTTCGTTCCGTTACTGACTGTTATAGATTACAGGAGTGTGGCACTCCACTTAGCTTCGCTTCGTTCTGTTCGACTTTTATAGATTAGAAGTGTCGAACTCCACTTCGCTTCGCTTCCGTTCCGTTCGACTTTTATAGATTACAGGAATGTCGAACTCCACTTCGCTTCGCTTCGTTCCGTTCGACTTTTATAGATTACAGGAGTGTCGAACACCACTTCGCTTCGCTTCGTTCCGTTCGACTTTTATAGATTACAGGAGTGTCGAACTCCACTTTGCTTCGCTTCGTTCTGTTCGACTTTTATAGATTACAGGAGTGTCGAACTCCACTTCGCTTCGCTTCGTTCCGTTCGACTTTTATAGATCACAGAAATTTCGAACTCCACTTCGCTTCGTTCCGTTCGACTTTTTAAAATTACAGGAGTGTAGAACTCCACTTCGCTTCGCTTCGTTCCGTTCGACTTTTAGAGATTACAGGAGTGTCGAACTCCACTTCGCTTCGCTTCGTTCCGTTCGACTTTTATAGATCACAGAAATTTCGAACTCCACTTCGCTTCTCTTCGTTTCGTTCGACTCTTAGAACCCTTCAATTCCACATATTTCTCATGTTAAAGCATCAAAAATATAATATCAATGCTTAATACCTTTTAAATGTATGAATTTTCCATGTTAAAGCATTGAAATTCTATCATCAACATTTATAGCTCAGCATGATTCATTTTCGCTTGATAAAACAATTAATAATTGATACTAGTATAACGGTGATCACTCGTGACCGACTAAAACGCATTTTCCGCGTTTAGTAGTAAACCGACTAAAACTTAAATCCAAAGATTACAAAATTCTAAATTACTAAATCGTCGGATTCAGCAAGCATTTATGCCCTTAAAATGAGATCCAGTAAGCATTCAAGATTAATTAATGAGATCCAGTGAGCATTCATGGCCATAAAGTGAGATTCAGTAAGCATTCATGGCCATAAAGTAAGATCCAGTAAGCATTCATGGCCATAAAGTGAGATCCAGTGAGCAATCATGGCCATAAAGTAAGATCCAGTTAGCATTCATGGCCATAAATTGAGATCCAGTAAGCAATAATTACGATATACTGAGATCCAGTAAGCATTCATGGCCATAAACTGAGATCCAGTAAGCATTTATGGCCATAAAGTAAGATCCAGTAAGCATTCATGGCCATAAAGTGAGATCCAGTAAGCAATAATGGCCATAAAGTAAGATCCAGTAGCATTCATGGCCATAAAGTGAGATCCAGTAAGCATTTATGGCCATAAAATGAGATCAGTAAGCATTCATGGCCATAAAATGAGATCCAGTAAGCAATAATGGCCATAAAGTAAGATCAGTAAGCATTCATGGCCATAAAATGAGATCCAGTAAGCATTCATGGCCATAAAGTGAGATCCAGTGAGCAATCATGGCCATAAAGTGAGATCCAGTAAGCATTCATGGCCATAAAATGAGATCCAGTAAGCAATAATGGCCATAAAGTAAGATCCAGTAAGCATTCATGGCCATAAAATGAGATCCAGTAAGCAATAATGGCCATAAAGTAAGATCCAGTAAGCATTTGTGGCCATAAAATGAGATCCAGTAAGCATTCATGGCCATAAAGTGAGATCCAGTAATGATTCATGACCATAAAATGAGATCCAGTAAGCATTCATGGCCATAAAGTAAGATCCAGTAACCATTCATGGCCATAAAGTGAGATCCAGTAAGCATTCATGGCCATAAAGTGAGATCCAGTAAGCATTTATGGCCATAAAATGAGATCCAGTAAGCATTCATGGCCATAAAATGAGATCCAGTAAGCAATAATGGCCATAAAGTGAGATCCAGTGAGCAATCATGGCCATAAAGTGAGATCCAGTAATGATTCATGGCCATAATATGAGATCCAGTAAGCATTCATGACCATAAAGTAAGTTCCAGTAAGCATTCATGGCCATAAAGTGAGATCCAGTAAGCATTCATGGCCATAAAATGAGATCCAGTAAGCAATAATGGCCATAAAGTAAGATCCAGTAAGCATTCATGGCCATAAAATGAGATCCAGTAAGCATTCATGACCATAAAGTAAGTTCCAGTAAGCATTCATGGCCATAAAGTGAGATCCAGTAAGCATTCATGGCCATAAAATGAGATCCAGTAAGCAATAATGGCCATAAAGTAAGATCCAGTAAGCATTCATGGCCATAAAATGAGATCCAGTAAGCAATAATGGCCATAAAGTAAGATCCAGTAAGCATTCATGGCCATAAAATGAGATCCAGTAAGCAATAATGGCCATAAAGTAAGATCCAGTAAGCATTTATGGCCATAAAATGAGATCCAGTAAGCATTCATGGCCATAAAGTAAGGTCCAGTAAGCATTTATGGCCATAAAATGAGATCCAATAAGCATTCATGGCCATAAAATGAGATCCAGTAAGCATTCATGGCCATAAAGTGAATCGATAGCATTCATGGCCATAAGTGAGATCCAGTAAGCAATAATGGCCATAAAGTGAGATCCAGTAATGATTCATGGCCATAAAATGAGATCCAGTAAGCAATAATGGCCATAAAATAAGATCCAGTAAGCATTTATGGCCATAAAATGAGATCCAGTAAGCATTTATGGCCATAAAATGAGATCAATAACATTCATGGCCATAAAGTGAAATCCAGTAAGCAATAATGGCCATAAAGTAAGATCCAGTAAGCATTCATGGCCGCCAAAAAGTGAGATCTAGTAACCATTCATGGCCATAAAGTGAGATCCAGTAAGCATTCATGGCCATAAAGTGAGATCCAGTAAGCAATAATGGTCATAAAAGTAAGATCCAGTAAGCATTTATGGCCATAAAATGAGATCCAATAAGCTTTCATGGCCATAAAATGAGATCCAGTAAGCATTCATGGCCATAAAGTGAGATCCAGTAAGCATTCATGGCCATAAAAGTGAGATCAGTGAGCAATCATGGCCATAAAGTGAGATCCAGTAATGATTCATGGCCATAAAATGAGATCCAGTAAGCAATAATGGCCATAAAATAAGATCCAGTAAGCATTTATGGCCATAAAATGAGATCCAGTAAGCATTTATGGCCATAAAATGAGATCCAGTAAGCATTCATGGCCATAAAGTGAAATCCAGTATCCATTTATCAATAAAAAGCGTGTAATAATAAAATTTTTTGCATATTTTGGTCAAAAATGACACATTTTCGTCCACTGTGCCTCACTGGAAGCATCTCATGACCCCAAAAACTATACAGCAAATCTATAAACTGTTTCCAACCAGACGCAAAAAACCCGAAGTCTTAATATTGAGTTGCTGTCGAGTTATCGCTCCGATTAACTAACTAACTAACTAACTAACTAACTAACTAACTAACTAACTAAATAACAGAATGCGTTTTTTTGCGATTTCTCTTGACTGGAAGCACCAAATGAGATGCGGTTTTCACTGTTAGATTGGTATTTTCAGGCACAGACTTTCCACCATAGATAGTATGGGATAAAGTTGTAATCCTGATGCAGCAAGTTAGAAAATGTGGTTTTCAGTTTTATACAAAAGCAATATATTCACCCAAATTGAAAATTTGGTGTGAATATGACTTTTCTTTTTTTTTAAAAAAAAAATCTTTAAATATTCCATATAATTTTGTATAGGATGGAAGCGTTTATAGTAGAGGCACGGATTTTCTTGTTACCAAAAATTGTCTTGAACTTGAAAGTGATGTTGAAGATAAATGGATTCCAATGGTTTGCACAAATGAAAGCTTATCACAACCAGCAATTCATATAATAAGTATGACCTTGAAAATTAAAATAATTTTTCTGAATACAAAAAATTACTTATCTCATTTAGTGACAACATTTTCTGTAATTATTCTGGCAATAACTCTCATAATATACTCGTACTTTTCTGAGCTTCGTGATTTTCAAGGAAAGATGATCATTTTATTCCTTTCATCAGTAATTTGTACTTACTTAATTATTCCTGGAATCTGGAATACAGAAGGAATAGTTCATATACTCATAGACTTGCTTACAGCATATGGATTTACATCAGGTCATTTGTGGTTAAATTCGATGATTCTCAGCATTTTCTTCAGATGCAGGTGAGATGCTACAAAATTATTTTTAGAAAAGCGGACATGATAGTTTATACATTAATGCATTCCTTTACTTAATTTTTGGGGCCGTTCACTTAGTATGTTACGCATAAAAATGACTTTTTAGACCTCCATCTTCCCTCCCCCTTGGTTACGTTTTTTGGATGAAAAAAAATTCATTTGTTTGACCTGTTACAAAATCCTAGACCCCCCTACTCCCTAAAAAGCGAACATACTAAGTAAACGACCCCATAGCAGTTAATAAGCTTTGGAAAATAAATTGCAAGGCTGATTTTTTTTTTGCAAATTATCTTTCAATTAAATTTTACTCATTATTTTAGAGATTTTAAAGATTCTATTTCGAAAAACGATGATAGTGAAAGATTCAAAAAGTTTGCTATTTACGTATCAATCTTTACATCTTTTGCCTTTTTCTTCGTCATTTTTGACATCTCAGTTGGAATGGGTAACTTTAAATTTTAATTAATTTGGAATTTAGTGAAATTTCTCATATACTTTGCAGGCGGTTTTTCAAAAGAATTCATTTCTATTGTAAACAGCTATTTGATTTTAAATGACTTAATCGTTCTCATCATCACAGCAATGATAATCAGGAATATTTCTAAAGAGATTGAATTCTCTGAGCGTCCACAACTTGAGAAAGAGAAAAAATTATTTTATATTTATGTAAAATTATTTGCGATCATGTCCGTGACCTGGTCAACACAGATATTTGCACTGAAGAGAGAATTAAATGATTTTGGTTGTTTGACTTCTACTTTTGTGATGCTTTTCTCGGCCGTCAATATGTCTGGATTATTTTTGGGAAGAAGAAAAGTTAGAAATTTGATTTTTGATAAATATAATAGAGATTTTAATCGACAAGTTAGTACAGACTATTAGAATTGTGAATTAATCCTTCACACATTTCCAACTTTATTCAATTGGAAATAAAACTTAACACAACATCTTCGTCATGCATTACTTTTAATTGAGAGAAAACTAAAAAAGTTATCTCAATTGAGAGATGGAAGAAACAAGATATATCTAAGTGAATCTAAATTCATAACATGCTCATTTTGTGCAAAGATATTCAAAGGAAAAGATGAATAAAAAGTATATCGTCTCTTTAATTATAATTTTAATTTATATAGTGTTGTTTTTGTTGTTTATTTATTATTTCAAAAAATCACATGAATGTGATTATACTTCTCCGTGCATACGATTTTGCTCAGCTGATAGAAATAAATATTCAGATGAAGTTTTAATAGAACAATTTAAGAAAAGTAAAACGGGTAAAGATATGATCATACTTGAAACAAGTTTCAATGTCTTACGCGGGAATCCACCGTGTGGCAAAATGACTCATTTGGATGAAGGTAAAAAGGGGAATTTTTCTGCGGTGCCGTACAGATTTGATTATGTGAGTAACTTTTTTCTTATTAAATTTAAGATTATTTTTTTTTATGTTTGAAAAATATTTTTTGAAATCTTATTTGATGTTTTTCTTTCTAAAATACTTTTTAAAAAAAATTGAAAAATTTAATTTTCTATTTTAAATTTATAATTTATTTTATTTTTAGAAATTTTGATTCTTCGTTAAAGTTTCAAATTCTCTAAATTAATTTAAGAAAATAAATAAATTTTTAACTATTGCAGTTTGGCAATATTGTGGCTAACAAAAGTGTCTTCAGCACCTCAAGATACTGCTTCGAAACATTTGAAAATGACTGGAAACTCATGACTTGTCATCAAGACTATTATCTTCAGAAAGCAATTCATATATTAAGTGAGCTCAATTGAAATTTGTTTAATTAAATTTTTTTAAACCTAATTAATAATATTTCTATTTTGAAAAAAAAAATATTTTCCTTTATTTTCTACAGCTACTTTACTATCCGTTTCAATGCTGGGATTTACATTATTTTCATACACTCATTACAAGGCAACCAAAAATTTTTATGAAAAATGTGTGATTTCTTTGATTGGATCACAAGTACTTACTTTCATTCTTATTCCAATAATAAGATTTATTTCTAATGACAGTTTATCACATATGCAACATGAAATATTAGATGTAATAATTTCAATATTTGCAATGAGTCTCATGCTTACTGCTTTGTGGATTACAGTATTGATTGTGCATCTATTTTTGACGTTTAGGTAAATTCTTAGTAAATTTTTTTATCTATAATTTTAAAATAATTTAATTTTATTTATATAGAAACTTAAAGAAACAAATCGATAGTGCATCCAAATTTTCTACATTTGCTTTATTCGTGTGGACATTTGCATCATTTTCTGCTATTGTATTCTTTGTTGACTTGTGTACTGATGGTAATTTTTTTTTTAAATTTTGTAAAGTTATGAATAAGAAACTTTTATTTTCAATTTTCACAGGATCAAATTTTGATTTTTTGGTATTGATCTACTACTTCATTGCCTTCATCGATACTATTCTGATGGTCATAATTGGTATCAAAATTTTATTGAAATCAACGAATTGCAAACAAGAAGGAATGGAATATAATAAAAAATGGTTTTGGATCATTTTGAAACTGTCATTCATTATTTTTCTAACATGGCCATTCGAATCAATGTTATGGAGAGAAGATTTTGATGTTCCTACTGAAACAATTGTTGATTGTATAAATATGCTAACAGCAGCAACAATTTCACTTATAATATTAGACGAGAAAAATATAAAAATTTTAGTTCCAGGAAAATATCGAGAAATTGTCGATGTAGAATGTGAAGCTGATAAGCAAAGTGCATTTTCCAATGAATAATTAAAATAAAAAAAAAAAATACACAATTTAATAAGTTTTCATTTCATTCAGTGTTCAGTATTCAAAGTGATAACATGAATTGGAAAAATATTTTTGCAATCAGTTCTGGAATTTTCTACATAATTTTCATTTCATTATTTTTATATTACCATAGAGCGGATCTATTATGTGAACGAGGCAATAAAAAATGCTTGAGATTTTGCTCATCAGATACTGAAAAATATTCAAATAAACTTTTATTTGAAAGTTTGAAGGAAAATAATAATAAACTGAAGCATAATTTTGATGAAGTCAAAATATTTCGAGGTCTTCCAACGTGCAGTGGCAATTTGGAAGAAGCCAAGAAATCAAATACAACTGAAAATGAAAGTCAAATGATATACTTTTATATAAGTAAGACTTGTCTGGATAGAGTTGATGATCAATCGAACAAATGGATAACAATGATTTGTTTAAATGAAGATTTAAGTATTTATGAACCAATTTTTTTGACAAGTACGAAGCTAAATAGACAATTAGCAAATATAATCTTATTAATATAAATTTAAATTTTTAGTGATTATTTCATCAAGTTTAATTTTGGCTCTAGTACTCTTGGTTTATTTATACTTCAAAGAGCTTCACGATCTCGAAGGAAAGATGATAATTTGTTTTTTATTATCGACGATATGCTCTTATTCAGTTCTGACAGGATTATTTGATCATATTGATGATTCTTTTCTCTTAACATACTTAATCATTAATTTGGGATATTCATCCGGAAATCTTTGGCTTAATTCAATGCTTCTTAATATTTATTTCAAATTTCGGTAAGTATTGTTTTTTAGCGCATTTTCCTCTTGGGAAAAGGACGCTATTATCCGCACTTTGTCTGTCTGTCCGTCTGTCTGTCTGTCTGTCTGTCTGTCTGTCATCGCATCTCCTCCTAGGGATTAAGCTTTTTTGATGCGGTTTTTGGCTTATAATGTGTGTGACATGTCTGGCTACCATGTAACCAAAAATCAGCACGAATGGTCACTTCCTCTGCTGGAACCAGCGTAAAAAGTGCCAAAAATGCCATTTCTTTGTATGTGTTAGTGTGGTCGAATGCACTAAAATGTTGACTTTTCAAAACCTTAGCTGTCCTCGGTTCGAATCCCACCGATGACAAAAATTTTTTTTTTTACTTTTTTTGATACTTTTTTGATTTCTAATGACATATAATATTAAATCATGTCATAATTTTCCATTTTCACAATTTTCCCGAGTTTTTCCGACGATTTTTGTTAAAATTTTCAATGTTTTCATACAATTTTCATAGATAATTACTTTTTTTATATTTTTTTTTGATATTTTATTTAGTTTTTTAGTTTTCTATTTTCATGGATTTTTCATAATTTTTCCGGAAAATTTTGTGAAAATTGTAAAATAATTCACTTTAATTAAAAAAAAAACTCATCAATATAAATAATCAAATTGTCACATTGTAATTTTCAAAAAAAGAACAGCAGTGGAGTAAGTATTAGAGCGCACGAGTACTACCGTGGGGTCTAAGGTTCGATCCTAGCTCCCGGCAAGTTATTTTTTGCTTTTTTTACGCTCTTTTTTACTTTTTTGATTTCTTATGACATATAATATTTATTTATGTCATAATTTTCCATTTTCATGAATTTTCTAAGTTTTTCCGAGCATTTTTTTTAAAATTTTTTAATATTTTCATATATTTTTCTGAAAAAAGTGATTTTTTTTTAAATTTTTTATATTTTAGCTGTTAAATTTTCCATTTTCCTAGATTTTCATAATTTTTCCGAGAAGTTTTGTATAAATTATAAAAATTTACATTTATATAAAAAATCTCATCAATATAAATAACTAAAATGTCACGTTAACACTTTATAAAAAAGAGCATCAGTGGCGTAAGTGGTAGAGTGCGCGACTCCTATCATGAGAGTCAAGGGTTCAAACCTAGCACGTGACCAAATACTTTTTTGCTTTTTTTTTAATTCTATGTTGCATAATGTTTTTCATCCATTTTTTTTTGTCAATTTTAAATTTTTGGATAAATAAAGAATGGTTATAGTTAAATATTTGGCTTTGTACTTTTGGGGTTTTAATTCTTTGTGTATTTACTGATCGCGGAAAATGCGCTTTCGTCGGTCACGAGTGACCACCGTTATACTTGTTTTAAAAAAATTTTTATTTCAAAACTAATTTCAAAATTCCTTACATTTCACAGCGATTTTGCATCGAAAAATCAAAATGATGGAAAATTCCAATCATATTTTATTTACGTCTCAATTTTCACAGCATTTTCAACTTTTCTCATAATTTGGGAAGCTATATTTACTCACAGTAAGCAAATATTGCATTAAAAAAATCTGTTTTTAAAATAATTTCCATATTTTATTTAATTCCAGCTAGCTACTATTCATTTGATTTAAAATTCATTTCATTGATGCAAACATACTTGCTATTGAATGACTTTGTGGTTTTGATAATGGCTTTCATTTTAATCAGAAAACTTTCAAAACAAATTGAATTCTCTGAGAGAATAGAATTTGAAAAGGAGAAGAAAATATTTTGGATTTACGTGAAATTATTTGCAATTATGTCCGTAACCTGGTCGACTCAAATTTATACAATCAAGCAAGACTTTAATCATTTTGGTTGGTTGACTGCTATTTTGATAATGATTTTATCAGCAGTCAATTTGTCTGAAATGTTTTTAGGAAGGACAAAAGTTAGAGAATTAATTCTTAAGAAATATCAAAAAATATTTTTAGAAGAAATAAATATTTGAAGTAGTCAAAATCAAATGAAGTAAAACATTTAGGTATTTAAATATCTTTTTCAATTTGTTTACTAAAATTATTATGCATTATGCAAAATTTTTAAGTTATATAAATTTGTCAAATTATTCGCAATTCTTGATTACCTAATTCTCAAGAAATTTTTTTTGAGTAATTCAAGAGATTCTAATTTAATTTTTGAGAAGCTTTAATTTTAAACAAACAAAAAAAAATCACTCATTCAGTTTTGAACAATTTAATCGAAAAGATGAATAAAAAGATTTCTGTCACAATTTTTATAATTTTACTTTATTCTGCATTTTTTTCTTTACTTATTTATTCTACTGTGAATTCATATGAATGTTACTATGATTCACCATGCGTACGCTTTTGTTCAGAAGATTTGAATCATATATCAAATAAGGATTTGGTTGAGCAATTTAATCAAAGTAAAACTGTGGAAAGATTATACAATGGTATAGATTATTTATACATTATTCGGGGTCCACCAATTTGTGGAAATATGAAGCCATCAACTAATTCGCAATACGAATTTAATTACGTGAGTATGTTTGCAAAATTATTTGAAGAATAAATAAAAAAATGTTCAAAGTCCTCGTGTGGTTAATCGAGGGACTTAAGCGCATTTTTGTCGCAGCAGTAATCGATTAAATTGAAATTGCTTTAAATTATAAAATTTCATAATTCTTCTTTGGTATCGTTCATTTATTACGTAACAAAATAACGGTGTCATATTTCAAAAAAGAACAATGGAATTCTTCAGAAATTCTATTGTTCTCCTCTCGACCCCCCCCTCCCCTCCCTGCGTTACGTAATAAGTGAACGAGCCCTTTTATTATCAATAAACACTGCAAAAAATTACAATATTTATAAAAAAATTACAAAAGTCCTCGTGTTTTATATCGAGGGACTTTAGCGCATTTTTGACGCAGCGATTAGCAATTGATTTAATAGAAAAGATGGACAAGTTTTAAAACTCTATTGCTATTTCTCTAATCATAATATTACTACAAAAAGTTTAAAGTTAATGATCAAGACTCCTTTTCTAAAATTAATGATCAAACTCCTTACTTTCTCTTAAAGTTTATACATTAAAATCGAATTTCATAACATGCAATGCAAAAAATATTCTTACGATTTAACGGTTTTCTGAAATTTAAATTTTTCCGTTAGAAAAAAATTTAAATTTCTGAACACATCCATTACTTTTACCGTTAAATTTCAAACTTCTGAACGCACTCATATTTTGCTTGTATGAAAAAATTAAAAGTTTGATAATTAAGGTGTTTAAACTCAATTTTAAGACTTTTAAATACATTTGCCGCCAATAACTCGATGAAACGAAGCTAATAAAACAAACCGGAGCTCTCTACGATGTCTAGATCAAAAGATAGTTTTTCAAAAATTTGCTGCCGATCAAAGTGTATGATTGAGCTTCCTTTTTGAAAACAAGTTTCCAAAAATGCGCTAAAAAAAATTGTACAATAGTAGCAAAAACCAATAAATTCCGTCTTTCTAGCATGCTCTATGCATAAAAAGTCTGTTTTCTTGATAACAAATACAAAACCTTACAAAAAGAAAGAAAAAAATTTTGACCAAAAATAACGGTCAAAAAATTTTTATATTCCAACGGTCAAAAAAAATTCAAATTTTTATCGAGGGGTTTTCAATGATTTTTTTCCTTATTTAATGGTAAATCCAGACTACCGACATTTCATTTCGAATTTCTTCGACATTAAGTTCGATTTCTTCGACATTTGATCCGAAATCTTCGAAATTCCAAAACAAAAGAAATTTTAATAATCAAAATTTGTCTCTTTAATGTGAGTTTAGCTTAAAGTTTTATGCCTTAAACTAAACTTTGATGATTATTAAATGATTCTCTTTGCATTACACATTATATAAGTTAATAGTAAAAGAGAAATTAGAGAATATATTTCAAAAAATTTGGTTCACTAATACATTCATATTTTGTTTGTTTTTGTTTGTAAAATTTTAATTTAATCAAAAATAACACTTTAACCCATTTAAACAGATAAAAAATGATTAATAATATTAAATAAAGTGTTTATAAGCTAAACTGGATGATTTCTAGTTTGATTTAAGGCATATTAACAAATTTAATTAAAAAATTTTAACGACTGGAATTTTTTTGAAAAATTTTGAATTTTGGTTTTAACGGGGATTTTTGAAATGTCGGTAGTCTGGGTAAATCGTTGATTTCAGGAATAGTAGATTGTTTAACGATTTTTTAATAAGCGATACCGGAATAATTCAATAGTAGAAAGATAATTCATCATAACAAAACTCTTAACTATGTCTGGTTTCTGAAATCTCAGAGCTCATCCAGCCTTGAACCAGCCAGCCGAACAAAATGAAACTATAATCGTCATTTTTTGCAAAAATGCGCTAAAAATATTTTTATAGTAAAATCCAAATTAATTCTAAAATAAAAAACAAACCTTTGGAGTGGACAGACTAGTTCTTAAATTAAAATCTTCGACCTTTTTAAAAATCAATAAACAAACATTTCTAATAATTATTCACATTTAGAATGGAGAAGTTTTTGTTGGTCATGAAAGATACAGCTTTTATCGATACTGTCTTCAAGAGCCTAAGATGATACATGATGACTGGATACTAATGACTTGCTATCAAGATTATTATTTGCAAAAAGGATTTCATATATTCGGTACGAACTTGATTTTTCTACTTCAATTTCTTTCAATGCTTCCGTAGATTATTATCTTTAAAAATCAAAGATTATAATCTTTGTATAGGATTTTTTCAAGATTATAATCTGCGGAAGCCTTGATTTCTATAAGCAATAATTTTATAATTTTTTATCTAGCAATTACAAAATCAATTTGTCTTCTTGGATTCACCATATTTGTATATGCGTCCTTCAAAGAGTTACGTGATATTTATGGCAAAACATTGATTGCAATTATTATCTCACAATTTTTTACTTATTTGCTAGTTCCATTCATCAGACTATCAGCTTTTCATAGACATGAACATCGTGCATTACATTATTTAATTGTTGCTTTTTATTCACTTAGTGCATCTATTACTTTGTTATGGATAACTGTTTTCATTGCACATTCTTATTTAACTTTCAGGTAAGAGTTTTTTAAATTTGAAAAATTTCTTAAAATTTAATTTATTAATTTCACAGAAATTTTAAGGATAAAAAATTAATTCCTTATGAGTTTTCGACATACACAATATTTGTGATTACATTCAGTTTATTTTCTGCTTTTATATTTGTTGAAGATTCTTTATTTTACGGTAAATTTTTTACTTAAATCTTTTTAAAACTTTTTAATTTTTACAAATTATATTTAAAGGCGAGAATCTTAAATATTTAACTTTCTTATACATCTTCATGGGCTTTGTGGATATTATTTTATTAGTTATAACTGGAATTAAAATCTTCAGGACATCACGACATCTTGAACATTCAGAACAAGCAAGATTCGATACCGAGAAAAAATGGTTTTGGATGATCATTAAAATATCTTTATTGATGCTAATTACTTGGCCATTTGAGACTACAGTTTGGTATGGCAGTTTCAGTTTCATGTATGAAACAGTTGCGGATTCAGTTGAATTGCTTACAGCCATTACAATCACTATGATGCTTGTTGGAAGGGAAAAGGCGAGAATTTTATTGTTTGGAAAGTATCGAAAAGTTCGTGATTTGGAGAGTGATGTCAAGTGAGGCTGTTAAAATGTCTATGGCTTTTAATTTAAATAATAACACAAAAAATCAAACTAAGCTACTTTTTGAATTTTTTAATGTGAATGTACATAAGAAAATTATCAGTTGTCAAAAATAAAAATTCTCTAGAAATTTAAAGAAGTAAATCATTCATAAACAAGCCTATGTCATTTTTGCAAATCTTTTTCAATTCTCAAATTTAATCAAAATAATTAAAAATAATCTCAGTTCATTTAAAGTTAGTGATTCAAAGAGAAAAGATGAAAATTATTGTCATTTCTTCAAGCATTCTTTATTTAACTCTCATTGCTATTTTTCTTTATTTTTATCGTATGAAAATTTTCTGTGCATACGATACTTCATGTTTAAGATTTTGTTCAACAGATACAAAAGAATATTCAGATAAAGAATTATTTGATAGTCTTATTAAAAATAGCTTAACTCATTACTATTCTGCAATAGAATTTGATGATGTAAAAATTTTTCGAGGACCACCTGATTGTAGCAATGAGTTACAGTCTGTAAAAAAATTCGAAGATGGTATAGGTGAAGAAGGATATTATGGAAGAGTATTTTATAACAACAAATATTTTAGAATTTATGAGGTAAAAATTTAGTTTTTGTAAATATTTCGTGCAGTTTGTAAACAATTATTTTGCAAGGATGGAACGCTAAGTGGAAAAGGAACATTTTACACAACTGGCAGATATTGTTTGCAAAATAATGTCACAGAAGAAATTTCTTAGAATACTTCTCAACAAATCAAGATATGATAAGATCGTCGATCTACATAACGAAGCAAAAATTCCAACCATCAAAGATTACGTCGGAAAGTTGCAAGCAAACTTCACCGTTCGACTTGCATCGCGAAACACCGACTAAACAATCATCAATGAAAGCAAAATAATTCAATTAAAGCAAAATTAGGATAATTAAGACCATTAAAGTGTCTGACACCCTAAAAATTACAGCTCAACATGTATCTTAACTTTGTACATAATTATATTCTAAATTTAATAAATAAAGTTTAATTTAAAAAAAAAAAAAAATGTCACAGAAGAAATCACTCATGAAGACGATCAATATTTAAAAGAATGGATGCCGATGGTTTGTCCAAGTCAAAATTCTTTGCATCTAACTGCTATCGTAGGATGTAAGGTCAGTTATTGTATTAGTATACAGTATATAATTTTTCATTCCTTTTTAGTATCTGTATCTGCATCGATTCTACTGGTGATCACCCTACTGATCTATCTTTTCGTTGTGAAAGTTCATGATTTACAGGAAAAAATGATGACTTACTTTCTCGTATCAAATATATGCACATCTGTTGTCATTCCTAGTGTTTTTCAACTTGATAGATCTCCTTCAGTGCCAATATTGTTTTTGGCTAGTTTTGGATTCACATCAGGAAATTTATGGATTAATTCTATGTTACTAAATTCATACTTCAGATGTAGGTAAGCAGAATGTGTATGCAGTTGTGTAGCCAGAAGCGTGTTAGGGTTTATGGGGTCGAAAAACTAAAAAACCTTAAAACCCAACATAGGACAATAAGAGCTTTTTCCGTTATTTTTTCTGAATTTTGAATTTTTCCGAATTTTTTTTTGAATGTGTTAGTAAATTTTTTTCTGTGTTCGAAAATTCGAAAATTTAAAATTTATTAATTTTTGATTTCTCAGCAAGTTTCATAATTGTTTTAAAATAATTTATGGTTTATAATTGTTTTTAAATGATTGATTGGCCAACAAAACTGCTATTAATTCATTTAAACTATTCAAAAATATTAAATTAAGCAAAAATTGACAATCTGAAATTTAAAAAAAAATTTAAACAAACAATTCTCGAAAAGCGCTTTTTAATTTCGAAAAAAGATGTACCAAATATCGGAAAATAAGGTACCGTTGTCCTATGTTGGCTTAAAACCTTTCATTAAGATGTTGCGCCACTATTTCAAAACCTAGATAATATTTAGCTCTAGCTTAAATATGTAGCTTTGTATAATCACTCAATGAATTTTTGCAATCTCAAAAAATTTTAATGATTATACAAATACCAAAATTTTATGGTCGTGAATTTTATTTCGAAAGGTTATCTGCTTTAGTAAAATTTGAACTTTTGACTTTAATAAAATTAAATAATAATTTTTTTTTCTTTACAGAGATTTCAAAACATCAAATTCTGATGATGGAAAATTAAAGCCTTACACTATTTATGTAGCCTTCTTCACTTCCTTTGTCATTTTATTCGTCGCATGGGAAGGATTATTTGCATGTAAATATGTAGCATTAATTCTTATCAAATAATTGATTTTTTTAACATTCTATAATTTCTTAAGCACATGATTTCTCAGCTGGTTTTGTCGTCATGATACAATCTTATTTCATTTTCAATGACCTAGTCGTTCTCATTATCACGTCCTTGATAATCAGAAATGTCTCAAAGCAAATTGGATTCTCTGAGAGATGCGACTTTGAAAAAGAGAAGAAAATATTTTTGTTTAATGTAAAATTATTTGCAATTATGTCCGTGACTTGGTCAACTCAGACGTTAGCATTAACTAATGAGATTAATCATTATGGTTGCATGACATCTGCATTTATCATGAGTTTATCAGTCATAAATATAACTGCACTATTCTTGGGAAGAAGGAAGGTCAGAGAGCTGTTATCAAGAAAATAATTATGCAACTGCTGGAGAGATTTTTGAGAAAAAATTAAACTAATGTTTTTTTTTCTCTTTTTTAATCTGCTTAATGTAAATTGAGAAATTCAAAGTTCACAACACGAAAACATTATTTTAAATTGTCTCATTTTGTTAAGCATCATCAACGTAAAATGATGAATAAAAAATTTTTAGCAACAGTTTTTGTGATTTTAATTTACGTTGCGTTATTCTTTTTGTTTGGTTATGCTACAAAAAGATCATATGGATGTGGTTATGGATCATCATGCATAAGATTTTGTTCGTCAGATACAAATCTATACTCTGATAAAAAATTGTTGGAAGAGTTTAAGGAAAGTAAAACTGCAAAGCGAATGAGCTGGCGATATGATAGTCTAAAAGCTATTCGAGGTACTCCTAATTGTGGTGAAATGAAGTATATTCCACCAAATGAGGATGCAAATTCTACTGATGTGCCGTATGAATTTGATCATGTGAGCTAAATGTAAATTAAAATACTTAATTTTAATTCGAATTAAAAAAAAATTAATTTGACTAAATTTAGTATGGCGATTTTGAAGTTGATGGACTAGATTATAGTGTATCACGATATTGTCTTGAAAAGTCTGATGATGTCTATGATGGATGGAAATTGATGATTTGCTATCAAGATTTCTATTTGCAGAAAGGATTTCACTTATTTAGTATGAAATTTAATGAAAATTTAATTAAAATTTTTGATGGACTCCTGAGTCTTAATTTTTAACCTCAAAAACTTTTTATTTTCGTTTCTTCCATTTAGCAATTTTTCTATCAATTTCAATGCTCGGATTCACACTATTTGTCTATGCTTACTACAAGGAACTGCGTGATTTCAACGGCAAAACAATAATAGCGCTTACTGGATCACAAATAATAACCTACATCCTTATTCCTTTTACCAGATATTTTTCGATCGATACATATAGGTATCGTAAAATCTTTTTTGCATTTGCAGCACTTTTTACTTCGAGTCTTGCTTTGATTTTGATATGGATTACTGTGTTAATTGTTCATTCATATTCGACATTTAAGAGTTTTAAGAATCAATCATCAAATCCTTATGAATTTTCAACATATGCGCTATTTGCATTTAGTTTTAGTTTATTTTCTGGATTCGTGTTTATGGAACAAATTCTTGATTATGGTAAGAATTTAGATAAATTATTAACTTCTACGCGTAAGCGTATAAGTTATTGGTTTTACTTTTGCCCCTTTTTTACGTTTTTCGCATTTTTTGAGAAAACTAAGCATTTTTACCCCATATAACGTGGTCATCAAATTGTCGGAATTTAATTACGCGTCGAATGGTGTAACTCATTTTTCCGGTGGTCCCCCCCTGCGACCCCCCGGGGGGAAACAAAAATGCTTAAAAAACATCAATTTTTGTCCACAGGCCTACAGCTTCGAGATTAATATATCTCGATGAGGTTTTGGTGCCATTTCATCAGGCAAGCAGTGAATCATTCGGGAAATTGGTGCGCTTAGCGTGATTTTGAGGTTATGTTAGTGTTTAACCTCCAAACCTAACAGGAAGTTGATAACACATTTTTTGAATTCTGATGGTTGGTTAGTTCCAGGAAGCTGAAATTTGGAATATAGGTTCCTTGGACATGCCTGAATATGGAACCAACATCATGCCAAGATCCGAGGGCATGCTACTAAGAAAACCACGTGTTCCTTTAAAAAGATAATACACTTATTTTGATGCTTGATTAGGTCTAGGGAAGCTGAAATTTGGCATGTAGATTCCTTGGACATGCCTGAATATGGAACCAACATCATACCAAGATCCGAGGGGCATGCTACTAAGAAAACCACGTGTTTCTATATAAAAAAGAATACACTTATTTTGATGCTTGGTAAGGTTCATAGAAGCTGAAATTTGGCATGTAGATTCCTTGGACATGCCTGAATATAGAACCAACATCATGCCAAGATCCGAGGGGCATGCTACTAAGAAAACCACGTGTTCCTTTAAAAAGATAATAAACTTATTTTTATGCGTGTTTAGGTCTGGTGAAGCTGAAATTTGGCATGAAGATTCCTTGGACATGCCTGAATATGGAACCAACATCATACCAAGATCCGAGGGGCATGCTACTAAGAAAACCACGTGTTTCTATATAAAAAAGAATACACTTATTTTGATGCTTGGTAAGGTTCATAGAAGCTGAAATTTGGCATGTAGATTCCTTGGACATGCCTGAATATGGAACCAACATCATGCCAAGATTAGAGGGGCATGCTACTAAGAAAACCACGTGTTTCTTTATAAAAGATAATACACTTATTTTGATGCTTGGTAAGGTTCATAGAAGCTGAAATTTGGCATGTAGATTCCTTGGACATGCCTGAATATAGAACCAACATCATGCCAAGATCCGAGGGGCATGCTACTAAGAAAACCACGTGTTTCTTTTCTGACACTAAAAATGAGCTCATATGATTCATTACACGTTATATAATAATACGAATTAAAATGTATATTAAAATTCTTAATGAATCAAGATTTTTTGATAAAGTTAGAAAAATTTTCAAGTAATTTTTTCATGGAACAATTTAAATTTTTAAAAACCGTTACACATTTAAATTTAAATTGACGGTTCTTTTCTCTAGTATTATATTCTACCGGATTTTATCAATATAAATGTTGATTTTACATTTTCGATGCGTGAGAAATATGTGAAATTAAAGGATTTTAAGCATTGAGATTACTTTTTCAATGCTTTAACATGAGAAATATGTGGAATTCGACACTCCTGTAATCTATAAAAGTCGAACGGAACGAAGCGAAGCGAAGTGGAGTCCAACTCTCCTATAATCTATAAAAGTCCTGTAATCTATAAAAGTCGAACGGAACGAAGCGAAGCGTAGTGGAGTTCGACACTCCTGTAATTTATAACAGTCGAACGGAACGAAGCGAAGCGAAGTGGAGTTCGACATTCCTGTAATCTATAAAAGTCGAACGGAACGAAGCGAAGCGAAGTGGAGTTCGACATTCCTGTAATCTATAAAAGTCGAACGGAACGAAGCGAAGCGAAGTGGAGTTCGACACTCCTGTAATCTATAACAGTCGAACGGAACGAAGCGAAGCGAAGTGGAGTTCGACATTCCTGTAATTTATGGCAGTCGAACGGAACGAAGCGAAGCGAAGTGGAGTTCGACACTCCTGCAATCTATAAAAGTCAAACGGAATGAAGCGAAGCGAAGTAGAGTTCGACACTTCTGTAATCTATAAAAGTCGAACGGAACGAAGCGAAGCGAAGTGGAGTTCGACACTCCTGTAATCTATAACAGTCGAACGGAACGAAGCGAAGCGAAGTGGAGTTCGACACTTCCTGTAATCTATAAAAGTCGAACGGAACGAAGCGAAGCGAAGTGAAGTTCGACACTCCTGTAATCTATAACAGTCGAACGGAACGAAGCGAAGTGGAGTTCGACACTCCTGTAATCTATAACAGTCGAACGGAACGAAGCGAAGTGGAGTTCGACACTCCTGCAATCTATAAAGTCGAACGGAATGAAGCGAAGCGAAGTAGAGTTCGACACTTCTGTAATCTATGGCAGTCGAACGGAACGAAGTGAAGCGAAATGGAGTTCGACACTTCTGTAATCTATAACAGTCGAACGGAACGAAGCGAAGCGAAGTGGAGTTCGACATTACTGTAGTCTATAAAAGTCGAACGGAACGAAGCGAAGCGAAGTGGAGTTCGACACTCCTGTAATCTATAACGGTCGAACGGAACGAAGCGAAGCGAAGTGGAGTTCGACACTCCTGTAATCTATAAAAGTCGAACGGAACGAAGCGAAGCGAAGTGGAGTTCGACATTCCTGTAATTTATGGCAGTCGAACGGAACGAAGCGAAGCGAAGTGGAGTTCGACACTCCTATAATCTATAAAAGTCAAACGGAATGAAGCGAAGCGAAGTGGAGTTCGACACTTCTGTAATCTATGGCAGTCGAACGGAACGAAGCGAAGCGAAATGGAGTTCGACACTCCTGTAATTTATAAAAGTCGAACGAAACGAAGCGAAGCGAAGTGGAGTTCGATACTCCTGTAATCTATAAAAGTTGAACGAAACGAAACGAAGCGAAGTGGAGTTCGAAACTTCTGTAATCTATAAAAGTCGAACGAAACGAAGCGAAGCGAAGTGGAGTTCGACACTCCTGTAGTCTATAACAATCGAACGGAACGGAGCGAAGCGAAGTGGAGTTCGACACTCCTGTAATCTATAACAGTCGAATGGAACGAAGCGAAGCGAAGTGGAGTTCGACACTCCTGTAATCTATAAAAGTCGAACGGAACGAAGCGAAGCGAAGTGAAGTTCGACACTCCTGTAATCTATAACAGTCGAACGGAACGAAGCGAAGCGAAGTGGAGTTCGACACTCCTGTAATCTATAACAGTCGAACGGAACGAAGCGAAGCGAAGTGGAGTTCGACACTCCTGTAATCTATAAAAGTCGAACGGAACGAAGCGAAGCGAAGTGAAGTTCGACACTCCTGTAATCTATAACAGTCGAACGGAACGAAGCGAAGCGAAGTGGAGTTCGACATTCCTGTAATCTATAATAGTCGAACGGAACGAAGCGAAGTGGAGTTCGACACTCCTGCAATCTATAAAAGTCGAACGGAATGAAGCGAAGCGAAGTAGAGTTCGACACTTCTGTAATCTATGGCAGTCGAACGGAACGAAGTGAAGCAAAATGGAGTTCGACACTTCTGTAATCTATAAAAGTCGAACGGAACGAAGCGAAGCGAAGTGGAGTTCGACATTCCTGTAATTTATGGCAGTCGAACGGAACGAAGCGAAGCGAAGTGGAGTTCGACACTCCTGCAATCTATAAAAGTCGAACGGAATGAAGCGAAGCGAAGTAGAGTTCGACACTTCTGTAATCTATGGCAGTCGAACGGAACGAAGCGAAGCGAAATGGAGTTCGACACTCCTGTAATTTATAAAAGTCGAACGAAACGAAGCGAAGCGAAATGGAGTTCGAAACTTCTGTAATCTATAAAAGTCGAACGAAACGAAGCGAAGCGAAGTGGAGTTCGACACTCCTGTAGTCTATAACAATCGAACGGAACGGAGCGAAGCGAAGTGAAGTTCGACACTTCTGTAATCTATAAAAGTCGAACGAAACGAAGCGAAGCGAAGTGGAGTTCGAAACTTCTGTAATCTATAAAAGTCGAACGAAACGAAGCGAAGCGAAGTGGAGTTCGACACTCCTGTAATCTATAACAATCGAACGGAGCGAAGCGAAGTGGAGTTCGACACTCCTGTAATCTATGAGAGTTGAACGGAACGAAGCGAAGCGACTTTCAATTCATAAAGTAAAATGTAAAAGTGTTCGAGCGAAGCTTGAACACAAGAAGTTTGAACGTAGTTCAAACTAGGTTGAGCGAAGCTCACAAATTTTTACATCCTGAACGAAGCGAAGCGAGTGAAGGTGTGAAAATTTTCCCAATTCGTCC